>CAWUFW010008746.1:0-600000 GCA_963921515.1 Calotriton arnoldi | reverse complement strand
CAGCAGCATTCCAAGTGACACTGCGTTCCATGTTTACCAAACATCTGGTGTCATGTTTTCACCACTATCTCAGATGCCTGGTGACAACACTCTTTTCACATATACCGGTCACTATACCTTGTATTGAATGTTTAAAGCCTGGGGTGTTTGGCAATTCACCTACAATCAATACTGACTCACTAGAAAAGGGGGCTGATGTATCAAAGAATTTCACCCATTCTCTGACTGTGGGTAAATGTGATGGTACATATTGGGAAAGATTCTTATGAAACCAGCCAATTTACCTATCAGTGAAATCAAATGTAGCCAAAATATCAAATATGATATTGATATTTCCTGATTCTCTACAGTTTAAAAAATAAATAAATAAGACCTAAAACATACTTCTAAACACTGCATCTTTAGACCAAAGACCACAAAACTGAAAAAAGCAGAAGGAAGAAGAAACAATATTTTAGTGACATCCCTAAACAACAGAACTCAAGCAGAATAATGTTAGCCCAGTCTTTCTTGCTGCTGCCTTGTATAACAAAGTTACATTGTATTGGGCCCTTCAGGAAGAAATAAAAAGACTCTTTCACTCATCTTTTCCTTCCTTTGAATGGCACTTAGTTTGTGGTTGCGAAGGTGTTTTTTCAGTGTTTATATGTTTACACTGGTGATAGCTATTTTCCTTTCTGTGGGGTTTTATCAGTTATTATAGGTTTAAACATAAAACCAGATAGCCTAATTATGTGGTACTTATCTGATTGTTGTCCCCACGGCTTTGGAGATCCCATGTTCTATATGTGCATTTCTGAGGAAGCTGTAATATAGAAACAGCTCATTAATGTCTACTGAAGTTAAGGAGACGTCTCATATAGCCTGCATATTTTTGCGTATTTTCTTTTGATTACCTCGGCTACACTTGACTCACTGCTACAGTCTAATTTTAGGTGGGTGTTTTCACTGTTCAATTCATTTCTATTCTCCTGTTTGTTCTACCGTGCTGTGAATACAAAATATGTCTCTATTTTCTATTACAAATTGCACACTGCTCCTGTACACACTGTGATTGATTTCATAAGTGGAAGAGGGAGTTAAGCAGGTAGCGAAGGCATTTACAAAATGCATACTCCTAGATAGAATTGTAATTACTATTATAAAACTAGCACATACACTAACATTCCTATTCTGCTCTTTACATAAAGGTAACACATAAGACTGCACTGAACCTTACCTTCTTCACTGGGTACGTCGTGGGACATTTTTCAATTCTCTTCCCTTGTTCTCCCTCTTCTCCCATTTCACCAGTTTTGCTTTGACTCATTGACTCTTATGGCCATGCTTGGTGGGTAAGGAAAGTTGGGACCTTTTCTTCTGAACTTGCATTTCACTCCTGCGGAAACAACAGGTGAGATTTAACACTTCCATGGTGAGAAACCCTTTTGCGCCTGTCACCTCCACCATTGCTCTCCCCTCCCCCTGCCAAAGGTCCCTGGCCGCCGGGCAGCTCCAGAACATGTGGGCTATATCTGCATGTGGTGCGTGGCACCAGGGACATAGAGGGGAGGATCCAAACATGTTATGGAATTTTGCAGGAGTGAGGTAGGCCCGGTGTAGAATGTTATGTTGTATGTACTGGAATTTTGCATTCCGAGGTACTTTCCTCGGATAGTGCAGAGCTTTCTCCCACTATTTGTTTGTTAGATCCCAACCTATATCTCCTTCCCAACATTGACATGTTGCTTGTAAAGGGTCGAGTGTGGTGTGTGCCAATGCCCATGTGAACCAGGTAATGAGCCTCACCCATTTCCCATGATGTGGAGGGTGAGCACAAGTGGATGTTGCTCCGGTTCCGAGTCTCTGATACCCTACAACCTTACCAGCTCAGCCAACAGCCTGCCATGAGCTAAGAAATGTCCAGCTGGCAGGTAATACTCTTTCTGTAGTTGGGCAAAGGGGATGAGAGTGCCGCCCCGAAACAGGTTGCCCAGTGTCCCCAATCCGGCCTCAGTCCACGTCACTACTCCTTCCCACCCAAGTGCCTCGCAAATGGAAACTATGACGTTTAGCCTGATTTCTGGGGAGTAAGGTGTGATTGTTGGCATAATTCATAGCCCCCTACTGTAGCTTTCACATGCTATGCACAGCAAGTTGGTGACCCTCGGGAGGCCGTACCTGTGGGAGTAGTGCACTGCCAACCATGGCTTGTACTCGGTTCACATCCAGCAGGCCTAGTTCTTCCATCTGGTGTGCCAAACATCTTGCAGGCCACTGCAGTGGCGCCACCAGATAGTAGTGCTCAAAGTTGGGTGCCCCTAGCCCTCCCTTATCTACAGGCAGCTGTACCTTCCTCAGCACCACTTGTCTCCTCCCCTTGTTCCATACAAAGTTACCCAGTGCGATATGTAGGGACCGGAAGGTGGACCGTGGGATGCACACTGGAAGATTATGGAAGTATAAGAGATGAGGGAGCATCACCATCTTCGACAATGATATTCTCCCTTGAACCGTGAGAGGGAGGGTGCTCCAGAAAGTCATTTGGGGGTGCAGGGAGGATATGGCTCTGGTAAGGTTCCAATCAATAATATCTTGTGTGTCATGGTACATTCAAATCCCAGGTATCGGAATGTGCTAGGCTTCCATTTTAACAAGTGGGTGTCCACCATTAGTTGCTGTGGGGACAACCCACTCGTAGCAGGAAGACGCACAACTTGGTCCAGTTCACCCCTAGTCCTCAGGCCTTATGAAAGTCCTTGAGAGTCTCCGCTATCCTGGTGAGTCCCTCCCAGATGTCTCGAATGTAAATGAGTAAATCATCTGCATAAAGCAAGACTGCGTGCACACTCCCAGCCAGGGGATCCCCAACTCCTCGCCACATTGATGGAGCCGTTGAGCTAATGGCTCCATCGCCAATGCAAATAAGAGTGGCAGAGAGGGCAACCCTGATGGGTTCCTCTACTTACTGCAAACCAGGGTGAAAGGAGTTGGCCATTTTTCACTCGGGTCGTGGGTGCAGTACATAGGAGACAAATGAGGTGCTGCAGCTGGCAGTGATACCTGCCGAGTCCAGGGCGGCTAAAAGGTAGCCCCAGTCTACTGTGTCAAAGGCCTTTTCCAGGTCTAATACTAGGCAAATCGCATACGGCCACTGGGCTGGCACTTGCTCCATGACTCTATGGAGGTGTCGGATGTTGAGGGTGGGGGACCTTCCGGGGATGAAACCATTTTGATCAGGGTGGTCCAGGTGTGTCATGAGTTCTAACAGATGGACTGCTATAATCTTACCGAGGATTTAATAATCCATTCCCAGCATTGACAACGGACGATATGAGGTGACTTTCAATGGGTCCCTGTCAGGTTTGGGCAAGGACACTAATAACGATTTCCAGAGCAATTGTGGGAGACAGCCCATAGTGAGTGCAACCTGGTACATTGCTAACAGTTTAGGGGACAACAGGGGCCCATATGATTTGTAGAACTCGACAGGCAATCCTTCGAAGCCTGGTGGCTTCTTTGTGGCAATGCCCCTGATTGAGCTACGGATGTCTTGGAGCGTGAGGGGGCGTTCAGGGTTTCCCTATCTACGGGGACCAAAGTGTGCAGCTCTATATCGCGGAGAAACTCGTCGATGTGTGCCTGCCGATCAATGGGGGAGGGCCATATAATGCTTTATAATGCGTTACAAATGCCGAATGGATGCCTGCTTGAGCCATGATCGTATGAGTCAGGGATTCTGTGAGCAGTGTGATGGGAACTACAGACGTTGCACTGCGTAGAAACCATGCAAGCAATCTGCCTGATTTATCACCTTCCGCGTGCATTTTGACCTGGTAGGCCTTAAAATCTAGGCAGCACGGCTTCTCTATCAAGCGTGTGTGGTCCTCCAGGGCCTCTGTTATGGCGTGCCACTCAGCAGGGTTCGAGCTGGCCGCTACTTCTAGCAGCCCCAGGGACTCCTCAGTTTGCACCAGGTCTGTATGCAGGATGGCCCTATCTCCCACCACTGCCCAAATGCATTGACCTCCAATGACCACCTTGAGGGCCTCCCACTTGAGCAGTCTGGAGGTGGTTGATCCCCAGTTATCCTCAAAATAATGTGTGATAGCCTCTCTCATCTCCTCCTTGAAGACCTGGTCTTCTAACAAGGTCGGCTGAAGATGCCATGTGGGGACCGGGGGTCACGGCATCCCTTACTCAAGGTGTATCTGTAGTGGGTTGTGGTCTGAAAAAGGTTTTCCTCAGGTATTGAGCTACGGCAACCAGTGGTTGGAAAGTGGAGTGGCAGAGGATGCGTTCTAACCACACATGCAGTTCATGGGGAGCGGAGTAATGAGAATAGTCCCGGGTCCCAGGGTGCAGGACCCGCCAGCTGTCATGAAGGGACCAATGAATAAGCCATTGCGAAAGACAAGTGGCAGCTGTCACCACTGGTGAGGTCGGCAGTGGGGATGTGACTGGTCCATGTGCGGCTCTAGGACTCAATTAAAATCTCCCCTAGGACCCAGGGGATGTAAGACCAGTGGGTAAGAACCAGGGACAGGCACGCAAAGAACAGAGGTTGTGCTGTGTTTGGGGTGTAGATACTCTCCAACAACAGCGGCTTCCCGTCCAGTTTGCCCTATAACAGCACGTATCTCCCTCAGGATCTATTATCTTGGATGTGGACCTAAATGGAACTCCCAGTTGGACCCAGATGAGTGCCTCCCGTGCAAGCCTAGAGTAAGAAGTGCTAAAGCATTGCCTCCGCCAGCGCTTTTGTAGGCTACCCTCTTCCCCTTTAGTGATGCGAGTTTCCTGAAGGAATGCTACCAGCACCCCCTTCACTGTAAGTATTGTTGCTCTGCATGTCTTTTCCTGGCTGTTTCCATCCCCCTCACATTCCATGTTAGTATGCCCACTTTACACATAATCAGTCTTCATGTGAGAAGCAGCAAGATGCGGTGCGTGTGATGGGTTAGTGCAGAGGGGCAAGAAGACGTGGAGAAGCTTGGGAATCACTTCTGTGTGCTGTGTTGTGCCGTGAGGAACGACCCAGTGTAAAGGGCTCTGTTAGACCTGGCCCTTTTTGCAGGGTTATCCCCAAACTTTGTCTTTTGCCTCCTATTTTTCTTACCCTATTTTTGTTGGCATTAGGATTCTGGGTACTTTACCACTGCTGATCAGTGCTAAAGTTCATTTACTCTCTGTGTAAATTGTGATTGGTTATCCATGATTGGCCTATTTGATTTACTGGTAAGTCCCTAGTAAAGTGCACTGAGTGTGCCAGGGCCTGTACATCAAATGCTACTAGTGGGCTTGCAGCACTGGCTGTGCCACCCACATGAGTAGCCCTGTAAATGTGTCTCAGACCTGCCACTGCAGTGTCTACACGTGGGTTGTAAACTGTCATATCGACCTGGCAAGTATACCCACTTGCCAGGCCCACCCTTCCCTTTTCTTATATGTAAGGCACCCCTAAGGCAGGCCCAACGTACCCCCGTGGGTAGGGTGCAACGTATGTGAAAGGTAGGACATATGCTGGTGTGTTTTACATTTCCTGATAGTAAAATACTGTGCATTTCGTTTTTCACTATTGAAAAGCTGTCTGTCCCATAGGTTAACATGGGAGCTGCCTTGTAACATGTTACAAGTGTAACTTTCCATTGGGACAAGATAGAGAAATGGAGTTGAGGCTCTCTGAACTCAGAACTTAATAACACACCTTTTAGTGAAGTTGGTTTTTAAATTGTGTGTTTGAAAATGCCACTTTTAGAAAGTGGGTATTTTCTTGCTTTATCATTTTGTGTGCCTCTGCCTGTTTGTGTATTTATCGTCTGGGTTTGGAGTTACAGGAGCTGAGGATGTTCATTCACTCTAGACAGTCACAAAGGGGGTTGAGGTGTGCCCTGCCTTCCCTGGGTGACTCATAGCCAGGCTGAATAGACCTTTTCCGCATTTATAGTGATGGGAGGAGTTTTCACTAGCACTTGACTAGGCTGTGTCTCCTCTGCACAATGCTGTCTCCTCCCCTGGGGTCATACTGACCATGGAGGACAGAACTGGTTTGTACTGAGCTCAAAACAAAGACTACAATGAGAAAGTGGGGTATAAGTATTGGACCTAAAACCTCAGAACTTTTGATCACTTCTGGAAACAAGAGGACCCTGCCAAGAAGAAGAGCTGCAGAGCTGTTTCAGGAGCGCTACCCTTTCTGGTATGTGAGGGGTGGGTTGGCCTGCAGTTGCTGTTTCTGTCTGTGAGCAGAAGAAAAGGACTGACTCTTTTTACCCTGCTGTGGTATCCTACTTGAGAAGATCGCCAAAGGCTTGTGTGTGCTTGCCTCCTGTCCTCAGGGACAACAAAGTCTTCCTATGCTCAGCTTGAAGATTTACCAGGTCTGCTCTTCCCCCTCCTACCGCAGCACCCGAGGCACTGAGGAAGTGTGTGCTGTGTCGGGGCAGAGCCTCTGCACCAGCATGCGCTATGCTGGAATCTCGCCTCGGCTCCAACGCCGCATTTGTTCTTACCGCCGCATTAATTTCGGCAGCTGCACTGCGTATCTGTGGGCAGCTGCCTCTGGCAATTTCCCAGGCAGGGGGACTGAGTGAAGTCTGCCCGCCGATGGGGGAAGGTGTGTGCCCTCCCCTCCATTGGGTGCACATACCTGGGACATTTCCGGCCCATGCCTTGAAACACGCTGAGAAAACTCTCAGGAACTGCGGCGGATGGCAAGGGGGTAGCCACCCCCAGCACCACTGCGGGGTAATCATGCCGGTAGTACCTTGGCGCTGTCCAAGAGGGAGGCAATATCATAGAGTGGTTTGACCACCTCCCCAGTCATTGGTTGTAGCAGCCAGGGATCTGCAGTCGCCACAGACTATAGCAGCAGGTAGTGTACATGTGTTTAGATCAGTGTATCAGCTGTTTGTGTCATAATGTCGGGAGGGGTCTGGGAGTCGGTACTGCCTAATGAGGTGTGGGAAGTGAATGAGTCTGGTTCAGAAAGGCTGTTCATGTGTGGGTCAGGGGACACCCCGCAGCCCACCAGGAAGTCGCCATGGATATAGCCCGATACTGATCCTCCCTCGCCTGTGCCGGGGTGGGAACCCATACGATGTGCGCTGCCCCACACCCCCTGCTCCTGCGTCTGTTTCTCCTTCTGGGGCCCTCTGTACGTGAACCTGCAGCCGGTGAGGCCAGAGTGCCCGTGTCATAGCGACGCTGTTCCACCCAGTCCCAGGCATCTGTAAGCTCTGTAAAAAAGTAGCTGGTGTTGTGGGCTATGACTTTAAGCTTGGCTGGAAACAAAGGAGAAAACCGTAGACCAGTTTGTCGGAGCTTCCACTTCACTTCCAGAAAGGAGGCTCTGGGGTGCTGCACTGCTGCAGTGTAGTCTGGAGAAAGGTAAATGCATGCATTTTCATAGAGAATTGGACCAGTGCCTCAAAGTCACCTGTAGTATTGCTTCCTTGTCTCTATAATTCATCACCCTAGTCACAACAGGCCTAGGAGGGGCTCCCATGAGAGGACTTCAGACTGAGACCCGAAGGGCACGCTCAAGCAGAAAGTGAGGGGCAGCTTCACTGGTGCCACCGTCTTGAGCAGCCAGTCCTCGAAGAATTGTACGGGGTCGGACCCCTCCGCCCCCTCCAGGATGCCCACTATGCAGAGGTTGTTTGGGGCGAGAACGCCCTTCGGAATCCTCTGCCCTACCTTCGAGTTCCTGGACTTTAGTGGTAAGGGAACAGACTTTGATTTCCACATCTCTGAGGCCTGCTCTCAGTTCTGTTATGGCATTCTCTGCATCGTCGATTCTGGTCTTAAGCTTCTTCTGATCTTCCCTGAGCAGTCCCACGTCGATGGCAACTGCATCGACTCAGCCGCGGAGCTCCTGTCGCGAGTCTGTGATCACTTCCAGGAGTTTGTCAAGTTTCTCCTCCATGGGGGAATTCTGGGAGTCTCTTGATTGGGAGCTGCATCCGGGCAGTCTGATGATTCCACGTTCGGGCGTCCAACGGCTGAGGGCCCGCACCCCCTCGCCGGCGCATAAGTCACGTGGATGCACGCCTTTTGCAGGAGTTGGATGTTAAGACCCTCAGCATGTGGATGGAGGATCTCTCTGCTGAACGGGGTCATTCACGTCGATGTTCACTGCTCCACAATGCCCGCCAGGCCACCAGACACCCTCCGTAAGATATGCGCCAGGGCGGCATGCACAGTCTCTTTTGGGACCCCCACGTCCATGAGTGATCCCTGACAGCTGTATGCCTCGCACTACTTCCTCGGCGTTGGCATCTTCCCTAAAACAGCACAGGAGCTTGGCGTAGAACCCCAGCCGCACCAGGACCCACCTCACCCCTCTCTCACCTCTATGGTGGACCGTAAGGTGGGCATGAGCAATGTGACCTCTCCCACCTAGTAGAGTGTCCTATTCCTTCTCCTTCGCGGCGTTTCCCGGGTGGAGCAGGCAGCGAGCGGACAAGCAGGGATAGCCGCAGTGTCCTGGCTGTGAGAAGTTGGCCTGGCATATGCTGTCCACTAATTATAGTGGGCACCTTGCACCAGTCCAAACAACCCCTTATTGGAGATAGGTTAAAGACAACCTTTATTGAAAGCTATCCTAGTGGTAGCTATGGAGAGCAGCCTTCAGGCTAAGTCTTGAAGGAATGTAAAGCAGCTTGTTTTACCAGTCTATAATCTCTTGAGTGACCAAATGAAAGAGGACCACACCAGGTATATATTCAAAATATATGTATTTATTACTAAACACACCCCTCTAGTCTCTTTATGAGGCTAGAGTTCGAAGTACATACGTTACGAGTTAGTTATCTACAGTAATAGCACAAATACACGTTTGAGCCCCAGGGGCGTACCAAACCATATACCAATAAAGTGGTATAAGAACCACGACTGAGCTAGACACAAGGCCTAGAGCCTGTAGAAGTGCTTGGACCACAAGGAACCACCCAAGGCAGTGACACAGGGGACCCACGGGGACGTGTGCAGTGTATGAACACAACCGCGAACCACCGTTAACTTCTATGGGGAAAGTCGCGATTAGAATGTAAAAGAAAAGGGACACTTAGAGGAGGACTTGGAGCAAACCCTTTGAGAACTAGGCTGTTCTAGTGTCAATACACACGGGAGCACCGGAGTACTCGAGTTACCTCACCCAGGGGAGCCGGGTGCATAGGTGTCTTTCGGGATCGGGTTTCGTCGTCGCTTTCAATGGCGATCTGCTGCAAAGTGCTGCTGGCGGCCAAGTCGAAAGTGTTCGGGTGGATCCAAAGGTGGATCGAAGATCTGAAGAACCTGAAAGCAGAGGGGACAGAGTCTGGGTCACTAGCCAGTGACCAGGAAGGCGATGAGCAGATGCCCACCGATGTCGAGTGCTTTGGTAGGTTGATGGTCGTCTTGACTCTTCAGCCACGAGGTCCAGGAGGCGTCGACGACAACCAGGAGCTGGATTCGAGCTGTCCCACGATGTCTGTCGATTGCAGGGGTGTCGGCGACCGGATTGGACCCAACAAGCCTTGGCAATGGCAAGTCTTGTGGAAATCAAAGAAGGACGATGTTGCAGACCAGCAAGGTCTGGGGGACTCACCCAGCAAGGACAAGTCAGGGCACACCTGGAGCATCCAGGGAGCCCAAGCAGAAAAGATTGGCCTTCGTGGGGGCCTACTAGCCAACGGACCAGCGACCGCGAAGGAGCCTCGAGACGGTGCACGTGGAGCTGGCTCACAGGACCCTCGTGGAGTGGAGGCCAGTGATCTTCGGTGCAGTTGGTGCTGGAGGCTGGGGCTACTCGGAGCCCAAAGCACGACTTCGTGGGAGACCCAGAAGAGGTTGCACTTGCAAATGCGTTTGGTGTCCAGGGGTCATGGTTCCACATTTCCCACGACAGCTACGGGCCTCAGCTTTGCTGGGGACTCAGGGCAGCCTTGGGGAAGTCTGGAAATCCACCTCTGGTGATGCAAAGACTTCGGCGTCCGACGGGAGCTTCAGCAATGCAGACCGGACAATTGCTTCTTTGGTGCCTGCCAAGCAGGGGAGTCACTCCTTGACCCCAAGGGAGATTCTTCAGTCCTCTAATCTTAAAGAAGAGCGTCGAAGGTCCAGGATTCTGTATCAGAGTTTCGTCCAGGTAAATCTAAAGTCCTAAGGACTGGGTTCCCTTACTTATACTAAGGTAGGGGTTGGACATACTCTGTGGCCCCACCTATGGGAGGGCCAGGGCAGAGGGGTGGTTACACCCCTTTCCCTTTGTCCAGTTTCACGCCAGAGCAGGGGCTGGAAGCCCCTGAGCCGGTTTGAACTGGGGTATGCACAGGGACACCAAATGTGCCCCCAGTGCAGGACTTCAAAGCACCAGAGAGTGCTCCCGCCCAGCCCCAATACACACTATCCTGTCTGGGGAGGTGGTCACACCTCCCTGGGACAGGAAACCTATTGTCCAGGCCTCCCTGCCGGAGTTTTGGTCAGCAGCAGGAGGCCAGACTCGTGTCTGTGGCAGCGGCATCCATTTTGTGATGCCAGGGCTCTGGAAAGTCTGTACCGGGCATACCGGTGTGTACATGTCTTTCCCTCTAGAAGGGTGGAATGCTACCCCCGCCGCCAGAACTGGCGGGGGGCTAGTATTCCAAGATGTTTGACACCAAACACGACATGTTTCCGTGCAGCCATCCCAAAGTTAGCATTTAACGCGAGGTTATAATGCGCTTAAGAGTATATGGTCAGGCTGCACTACAAACAGCATCAGAGAAGGGTCTCCGAACGCTGCAGAGGGGCCCTGCTCATGCAGGGGCACCCTCTCACATAGGAACCACGCACTCTGCCTTCAGGATTGATAAGGCCTGCCATAGGAGTGACTTATAGGTTTATATGTGTGTATGTAGGTAGTGATATAGGTAGCCCATATCACTGTAAGGGGTGCATGCACCACCTTACCCAGGCTGCAGTAGCAGACCTGTGGTGTCAGTTTGGATGGCCTTCCAGGGGTGGCACAATACATGCTGCAGCCCCTGGTAGGCCTCTGAGGTACCTATGCCCTGGGTACATAGTATACCATATACTAGGGACTTATAAGGGCACTCCAGATTCCAATCAGAGATGTGCCTAAGGCACATGGAAACCATTTTAGAGAGGAAGCAGCTAGGCTTTGGTTCTGATTAGCAGGGCCCCAGCCAGACTAAGGTCGAAAAACAGTGAAGCATCAGCAAAAAGTGGGGGTACCCATGTGAAGCAGATCCTACTCTCCTACACAACCCCCCCCCAAACATAGGGACATTAAACTAACCTTGCCCAGTTAAGTCTTCATGTTCTAAGTGGAAGTACCTAGAGAGTCCATCTGCATTGGCATGGTTACTCCCAGGTCTATGTTCCACTGTGAAGTCCATCCCCTGTAGGGAAATGGACCACCTAAGCAGTTTTGGGTTTTCACCCTTCATTTGTTTTAGCCATAAGAGGGGCTTATGGTCTGTTTGAACAAGGAAGTGAGTACCAAACAAGTATGGCCTCAACTTCTTCAGAGCCCAGACCACAGCAAAGGCCTCCCTCTCAATGGCTGACCAACGTTTCTCTCTAGGGGTCAGCCCTCTGCTAATGAAAGCTACTGGCTGATCCTGACCTTCATCATTCAATTGTGACAGTACAGCCCCTACCCCCAATTCAGATGCATCAGTTTGAACAATGAACTTCTTGGAGTAATCAGGACTCTGTAGAATGGGAGCAGTGCACATGGCCTGCTTCAGGTCATCAAATGCCTTTTGACAGCTAACTGTCCACTGAACCTTTTGGGCATTTTCTTGGAAGTTAAGTCATTCAGGGGTGTCACTATTGATCCATACCCCTTGACAAATCTCCTATAGTACCCAATCAGGCCTAAGAAGGCTCTCACCTGAGTCTGGGTAGTTGGAGCAGTCCAGTCCATGATGGTCTGGATCTTGCTCTGCAGTGGTTGAACCTGGCCTCCACCCACAAGGTGGCCCAGGTACACAACCTGACTCTGCCCTATCTGGCACTTGGTGGCCTTGATAGCCAGGCCTGCTTTCTGCAGGGCCTGTAAAACATTTCTGAGGTGGACCAGGTGATCCTCCCAGGTGGAGCTAAAGACAGCAATATCATCTAGATATGCTGCACTATAGGCTTCCAGACCTGTAAGGACTGTATTCACCAACCTCTGAAAAGTGGCAGGTGCATTCTTCAGACCAAAGGGCATCACCACAAATTGATAATGCCCACTAGGGGTTGAGAATGCGGTCTTTGGCTTTGCATCATCAGCTAGTCTGATCTGCCAGTAGCCAGCTGTCAGGTCAAATGTTCTTAGATACTTGGCTGAGGCCAAAGTGTCTATTAGCTCATCTGCCCTAGGTATTGGATGGGCATCAGTCCTAGTGACTGCATTGAGACCCCTGTAGTCCACACAAAACCTCATCTCTCTTTTCCCACCATTGGTGTGAGGTTTTGGCACAAGGACCACTGGACTAGCCCAAGGGCTATCTGAGGGTTCAATAACTCCCAAATCCAACATCTTCTGGACTTCTGTCCTGATACAGTCCCTGACATGGTCAGGTTGCCTATAAATCTTATTTTTAATAGGCAGACTGTCCCCAGTGTCCACTTCATGAGTGCACCAGGTAGTCTGACTGGGTGTCAGTGAGAATATGTGTCTGAACTGATTGAGCACCTGTCTGCAATCAGTCTGCTGTTGGGTAGTGAGGCTGCCTGCCAAGGCTACACCATCCACTGACCCATCACCAGGGTTCTGTGAGAGCAGGTCAGGGATTGGGTCACTCTCTTCCTCCTGTCCCTCATCAGTAGCCATGAGCAAGCCCATGTCTGCCCTGTCCACATATGGTTTTAACCTGTTGACATGGAGAACCCTGTGGGGACTCCTGGGTGTTCCTAGGTCTACTAAGTAGGTAACCTCACCCTTCTGCTCAACAATGGTGTGGGGTCCACTCCATTTGTCTTGGAGAGCTGCTGGGGCCACTGGCTCCAACACCCACACCTTCTGTCCTGGCTGGTAAACAGTCAGTACAGCTCTTTGGTCATGCCAGGCCTTTTGAAGTTCCTGGCTAGCCTCAAGGTTTTTAGTTGCCTTTTTCATATTCTCAGCCATCCGGGAGCGGAGACCAAGTACGTAGTCCACTATGTCTTGCTTTGGGGGCTTGAGAGGTAACTCCCATCCTTCCTTCACCAAGCACAGTGGACCCCTGACAGGGTGACCAAACAAAAGTTCAAAAGGGCTGTAGCCAACCCCCTTTGAGGCACCTCCCTGTACGCAAATAAAAGGCAGGGCAAGAGTATGTCCCATCTTCGCCTAAGCTTTTCTGGGAGCCCTTTAATCATGCCCTTCAAGGTTTTGTTGAATCTCTCAACTAAACCATTGCATTGTGGGTGATAGGGTGTGGTGAACTTGTAAGTCACTCCACACTCCTTCCACATTGCCTTTAAGTATCCAGACATAAAGTTTGCATCCCTGTCTGATACAACCTCCTTAGGGAAGCCCACTCTTGAGAAAATTCCCAGGAGGACCCTTGCCACCACAGGTGCTGTAGTGGTCCTAAGGGGAATAGCCTCTGGGTACCTGGTTGCATTATCCACTACCACCAGGATAAACCTGTGCCCAGATGCTGTTTGGGGATCCATGGGACCAACAATGTCAATCCCCACCCTTTCAAAGGGAACCCCCACCACAGGTAGTGGTATCAGGGGGGCCTTTGTAGTGCCACCTGCCTTGCCACTGGCCTGGCAGGTTACACAGGAGCGACAAAACTCCTTGGTGTCTTCAGACATGTGGGGCCAGTGAAAGTGAGGGACAATTCTGTCCCAAGTCTTGTTCTGGCCCAGGTGACCTGCTAAGGGAATATCAGGGCTAGGGTCAATAGGAAGCCCCTGAACTTCAAAGGTATAACCAACCTCCTGGTAGCACCAGGCTTGGGGTCTCTACACTCTGAGTACAAGAGTCCATCATCCCAATACACAGTATGGGGACCACTAGCTTTCCCAGCAGCCTCAGCAGCAGCTTGCTGTCTGAGGGGTTCAAGAGAGGGGCAGCTCTGCTGCTCCTGGCTCAGATCTGCCCTGGAAGGTCCCCCTGTCCCCAAGAACTCAACCTGGTCAGGTTCAAGCTCCTCTGGGACAGTTCCTTCCTCAGGACTGAGATCATCCCCCTCAAGGGACTGATCTTCCTTCTGAGCTAAGGGGAAGGCACTGCCTTTACCCTACTACTCCTCTTCTTGGAAGGCACTTGGTCCATTATTCCAGAATCCAAGGCCTGTTCAGTGCTAGACATTTTGGCTTGTGACCTGGTCACAGCAAACACATCTGCAGGGATCCCCAGCATTTCTGCATGGGTCCTGAGCTCCACTTCTGCCCAAGCTGAAGTTTCTAAGTCATTGCCAAGCAAGCATTCAACGGGTAGGTCTGCACTTACCACAACCTTCTTAAGGCCAGTTACCCCTCCCCAGGAGAAGTTAACAACTGCCAGAGTATGGTCTGTTCTGACGTTGCTAGCATTGGTCACTTGGTACATTTCACCAAGTATTATCTGCCCAGGATTCACAAGGTCTTGTGTCACCATGGTGACACTTGCCCCTGTGTCCCTAAATGCCAAAGCCTCTCTTCCATTGATTAAAGGCTGTTGTCTGTACTTGCCCAGATTACTGGGACTCACAGAGGAGGTCATATCCATGCCTCCATCACAGACTAGGACAGCCTGAGTGAGTTCTCTGACTAGGTCAGAGCTCATCTCTTTACCCAGGGTCAACCCTACTAAACCCTTGGCTTGTGTAGTCCCACCACCAACTGTAGCTGCACTAGGGGGAGCAGGTGCCTTAGGGGCATTGGTGGGGGCTGGAGTCGAGTCTTTGGACTTGGTGCAATCACTGGTCCAGTGGGTCTTTTGCTTACAGACCTTGCACCATGGTTTTCTTTGGCCTTTCCCTTTGGTAGACTGTGAATCCCCACCTGAAGAAGATTTTTGGGGGCCTTGTGAAGACTTTTGATCTTTACCCTTCTCCCCACCCTTATCAGAGGTTTTCGAATCTTGCTTCTTAGGGTCACCACCTTGGTTCTGTACCTTCTGCTTCACCCTGGTTCTGACCCATTTGTCTGCCTTCTTTCCCAATTCTTGGGGAGAGGTCAGATCAGAGTCTACCAGGTGCTGATGCAACAGCTGATTTTGACAGTTATTAAGAATCTGCTCCCTCATTATCAGATTGTACAATCCTGTGAAGTCACATACCTTACTGCCCAATAACCAACCTTCCAGAGCCTTGGCAGAACAATCAACAAAGTCCACCCAGTCTTGAGTCTGTGCTTTTTGGGTATCCCTGAACTTTAACCTGTATTGTTCAGTGGTTAGGCCAAACCCATCAATTAGAGCACTCTTCAAGACTTTGTAATTATCAGCATCCTCCTCTCTAACAGTGAGGAGCTTGTCTCTACCTTTGTCTGCAAAGGAGAGCCACAAGATTGCTGCCCACTGCTCCTGAGGGACCCTCTGTACTTTACAGGCCCTCTCTAGAGCAGTTATCCATTTGTGGATATCATCCCCACTCTGGTAGGGAGGGACAATCTTGCTCAGGTTTCTATGGTCATAAGACCTTTCCCTATCTTTGGGGAAACTGCTGCCACCATGGGACTCTAGTCCCAACTTTTGTCTCTCTCTATAGAGATCTAGGGACTCCCTGTCTATAGCCAATTGCTGTTTCCTGAGTTCAAGTTGAGCTTGCTCATATTGAATCAGTCTCTTTCTCCTCTCATGAGAGGATTCCCTCCTATGAGAGGAGACAGAGGTCCCTATTGAGGTGTCAGAGTGGTTAGACTCCTGAGAAGGAGACCTAGACCTTCTGGGCACACTCAGAACTCTTCCTGGGGGACAAAGGGGAGGTCAGTCTGATCCTCTCCCTCCTCCTCCTCCACAGGAGGAATTGGGTTTTCCAGGACAAGGTCATTTTCACCTTCCTGGCCAGTTTCAGAGGGGGGCCTGGGTTTCTTCACCCCTGGCCCCTTCCTCATCTTCTGCCCCACCCTCTTTGCCTACCCCTTCAGACCCTAGGGCCTGCTGAGATCATCAGCTAGTAACACCTCCCTGAGGTGTTGGGTGCTGGCACTTTTGCCTGCCTTCAACTTCCTAGTAGTGCATAATGCTCTCAATTCCAAGAATGGGAGTTTATCATACTTGGAGGGAAGAAGCCCACTGGCTTCTGGCAAGGACTCACTGGGTCCTGGCTTTGAAGACATTACTAGTGAGGTGTGGTGTATGCACTACCTACTCTAGTGTGGCCTACTAAACTCTCTTGAGTTGTAGAAAGGGTGTGCTGTCCCTTAACACACAACTCTAAGTTCAGTAGAACTTACTGTATTACTAAGCTTGATTTATATGTACCTTAGGTACCCTTAGTGGTTTTCAGTTGATCAATTCAATTGAGATTATCTGGTAAAACAATAGCAAGCTGGAAACCCACACGCTGCACACCAATGTGAGAAGTTGGCCTGGCATATGCTGTCCACTAATTATAGTGGGCACCTTGCACCAGTCCAAACAACCCCTTATTGGAGATAGGTTAAAGACAACCTTTATTGAAAGCTATCCTAGTGGTAGCTATGGAGAGCAGCCTTCAGGCTAAGTCTTGAAGGAATGTAAAGCAGCTTGTTTTACCAGTCTATAATCTCTTGAGTGACCAAATGAAAGAGGACCACAACAGGTATATATTCAAAATATATGTATTTATTACTAAACACACCCCTCTAGTCTCTTTATGAGGCTAGAGTTCAAAGTACATACGTTACGAGTTAGTTATCTACAGTAATAGCACAAATACACGTTTGAGCCCCAGGGCGTACTCAAACCATATACCAATAAAGTGGTATAAGAACCACGACTGAGCTAGACACAAGGCCTAGAGCCTGTAGAAGTGCTTGGACCACAAGGAACCACCCAAGGCAGTGACACAGGGGACCCACGGGGACGCGTGCAGTGTATGAACACAACCGCGAAGCACCGTTAACTTCTATGGGGAAAGTCGCGATTAGAATGTAAAAGAAAAGGGACACTTAGAGGAGGACTTGGAGCAAACCCTTTGAGAACTAGGCTGTTCTAGTGTCAATACCCACGGGAGCACCGGAGTACTCGAGTTACCTCACCCAGGGGAGCCGGGTGCATAGGTGTCTTTCGGGTCGGGTTTCGTCGTCGCTTTCAATGGCGATCTGCTGCAAAGTGCTGCTGGCGGCCAAGTCGAAAGTGTTCGGGTGGATCCAAAGGTGGATCGAAGATCTGAAGAACCTGAAAGCAGAGGGGACCGAGTCTGGGTCACTAGCCAGTGACCAGGAAGGCGATGAGCAGATGCCCACCGATGTCGAGTGCTTCAGGTAGGTTGATGGTCGTCTTGACTCTTCAGCCACGAGGTCCAGGAGGCGTCGACGACAACCAGGAGCTGGATTCGAGCTGTCCCATGACGTTTGTCGATTGCAGGGGTGTCAGCAACCGGATTGGACCCAACAAGCCTTGGCAACGGCAAGTCTCGTGGAAATCAAAGAAGGACGATGTTGCAGACCAGCAAAGTCTGGGGGACTCACCCAGCAAGGATAAGTCAGGGCACACCTGGAGCAACCAGGGAGCCCAAGCAGAAAAAGATTGTCCTTCGTGGGGGCCTACTAGCCAATGGACTAGCAACCGCAAAGGAGCCTCGAGGCAGTGCACGTGGAGCTGGCTCACAGGACCCTCGTGGAGTGGAGGCCAGTGATCTTCGGTGCAGTTGGTGCTGGAGGCTGGGGCTACTCGGAGCCCAAAGCACGACTTCGTGGGAGACCCAGAAGAGGATGCACTTGCAAATGCGTTTGGTGTCCAGGGGTCACGGTTCCACGTTACCCACGACAGCTACGGGCCTCAGCTTTGCTGGGGACTCAGGGCAGCCTCGGGGAAGTCTGGAAATCCACCTCTGGTGATGCAAAGACTTCGGCGTCCGACGGGAGCTTCAGCGATGCCGACTGGACAATTGCTTCTTTGGTGCCTGCCAAGCAGGGGAGTCACTCCTTGACCCCAAGGGAGATTCTTCAGTCCTCTAATCTTAAAGTAGAGCGTCGAAGGTCCAGGATTCTGTATCAGAGTTTTGTCCAGGTAAATCTAAAGTCCTAAGGACTGGGTTCCCTTACTTATACTAAGGTAGGGGGTTGGACATACTCTGTGGCCCCACCTATGGGAGGGCCAGGGCAGAGGGGTGGTTACACCCCTTTCCCTTTGTCCAGTTTCGCGCCAGAGCAGGGGCTGGAAGCCCCTGAGCCGGTTTGAACTGGGGTATGCACAGGGACACCAAATGTGCCCCCAGTGCAGGACTTCAAAGCACCAGAGAGTGCTCCCGCCCAGCCCCAATACACACTATCCTGTCTGGGGAGGTGGTCACACCTCCCTGGGACAGGAAACCTATTGTCCAGGCCTCCCCTGCCGGAGTTTCGGTCAGCAGCAGGAGGCCAGACTCATGTCTGTGGCAGCGGCATCCATTTTGTGATGCCAGGGCTCTGGAAAGTCAGTACCGGGCATACCGGTGTGTACATGTCTTTCCCTCTAGAAGGGTGGAATGCTACCCCCGCCGCCAGAACTGGCGGGGGGGTAGTATTCCAAGATGTTTGACACCAAACACGACATGTTTCCGTGCAGCCATCCCAAAGTTAGCATTTAACGCGAGGTTATAATGCGCTTAAGAGTATATGGTCAGGCTGCACTACAAACAGCATCAGAGAAGGGTCTCCGAACACTGCAGAGGGGCACTGCTCATGCAGGGGCACCCTCTCACATAGGAACCACGCACTCTGCCTTCAGGATTGATAAGGCCTGCCATAGGAGTGACTTATAGGTTTATATGTGTGTATGTAGGTAGTGATATAGGTAGCCCATATCACTGTAAGGGGTGCATGCACCACCTTACCCAGCTGCAGTAGCAGACCTGAGGTGTCAGTTTGGATGGCCTTCCAGGGGTGGCACAATACATGCTGCAGCCCCTGGTAGGCCTCTGAGGTACCTATGCCCTGGGTACATAGTATACCATATACTAGGGACCTAAAAGGGCACTCCAGATTCCAATCAGAGATGTGCCTAAGGCACATGGAAACCATTTTAGAGAGGAAGCAGCTAGGCTGGGGTTCTGATTAGCAGGGCCCCAGCCAGACTAAGGTCGAAAAACAGTGAAGCATCAGCAAAAAGTGGGGGTACCCATGTGAAGCAGATCCTACTCTCCTACACTGGCTATCAGGTAGAACCACACCAGCATGGTGGGGAGGCAATGAACCCCACAATCGATATAGCGGCCTCTATGGAGAGCAAGATATTTAGCTTCAGGGGGGTGCGGCAAGGTAGTAGGGTCCCTCCTAGGCAGTGCCTCTGGGCCCTGCCACGCTTCAGTGTCCCCAGGTACTGAGCCAGTCTCAGTAGGACCCAGCTGTTGTTCTGGCTGCTCTTCACGGGGTGGAGAGGGAGGGAATCCCCCTTCAGGCACGTCCTTATGGGGCACCAGCGCCTCCAAGCAGCAGTCATACAAGACAGAGGTTCCATAGGTATGGAGAGGCAGGTCTGGCCCGCCGCAGCAGTGTCTCCTCCCTGGCCTGCAGTCTGCTGCCCCCAGTCAAGCACTCGTTGCCCCTCAATCCCGGGGGGACCGCTGCGTGGCTCGCCTTCTCTCTCCCGGTGGCTATGTGATGCTGTGCGGCTCCTCGCCCACGCTGCTGCATACTCCTGGGCTCCTCACACAGTGCCCTAGTGATACGGGCAGCCTGTGGCAGGGCCAAAGCAGATCACAGGTACAGTCAGGGGTGGTCTGGCTGACGATTCAGCCCACTCATTGCAGCCAGCAGAGCCAGCCCCCAGTCGCGGGCCCACTTGCGGAGGGTGGACTCCTCTTCACAAGCCCAGGCCTCATCCCCCACTCACCGCTTGATTCGGGCCAGCCCACATCATAGGTCAGCAGCTTGGCAGCACCACCGTCCCTCGTCCCCACCGGCGGTCCACACACTCCCCAGAGGGGGGACATAAAGCGCTATGCTCCTTACCGGCCAGTGTCTATGACAGGAATGGGCCTCTGCTCAGTTATGCTTGGGGCTCAGAGGCTGCCATGCGATGTAGGACAGCTCCTCCCACCGTGCCCAAACTCGAGCTCCGCCAACTTTAGGACGGCATCAGGAAGCACCGCTCTGTCTCTATGCCCCAACTCCGCATCACCAGCAGTCAGCAGTGGCACAGATTGCAGTGATTATGCCCGGATAGTGGGTTGGGACGCAGACCTTCACAAACCTGCATCCGCCATCTTCCTGGGCAAGCCCCTCCCCCTTTAAGTGCATGTTTAGGGTCCAGGAGATGAAGCCATTTTTCCTTCTTGGAGAGGTGAGGCAGTGCAAAGAAAGCCAGCAAGAATATGGATTGCCCTATGTGGAAGGAAATGACTACCTTGGGCAGGAATGCCTCTTTTGGGCTGATTTGTCGGTAAAGAAAGAGGTATATGGGGGAACCACAGACAATACCTTGAGTTTGATCACTCGCCTCACCAATGTTATAGCAATGAGAATCACTGTCTTGATCGTAAGAAGATGAAGAGAGCAAACTTGCATGGGTTCGATGGGAGTGCACATCAAGTAGGTGAGTACCAAATTAAGGTCACACTGTGGCATAACAAATGGAGTTGGCAGGAACATATAAACCTGCAACTTCAAAAACACATCACAACAGGTAACTTTAAGAAGGATGGCTGGTCTGCTAATTGCAAGAAGGACGAAAGGGCCAAGAGGTAACCTTTAACTTGTTCTACAGCTAGAACTTGCTGGCCAATGACAAACAGAAAAGAAGAACATCTTATAACTGTGCTTTCAGGGATTGTTTCTCTTGGGAAGAGCACCAAGCAACAAATTTCTCCCAGAGTCCTGCATAAATCGATTTGGTTGGTGGTTGCTTGGCTGCCATGATAACACCAACTACTTCGGGAGGAAGATCGAAAGCCATCAACTGTCACCACTCAATCTTCACACATAAAGGTGTAGGTTGTACAGTCTTGGGTGCAGGACCCATCCCTGCTGTTGCGACAGGAGGTTCTCTGGAAGGGGCACCCTGATTGGAGAACATATGCTCATGGCCAGAAGTTCTAGGTACCACGCTTTCCTCGCCCAGTCCAGAGCCACTGGGATGACTAGGGCTCAGTCTCTCCTGATCTTTTTCAGCACTCTTGGCAGGAGAGGGAGGGGCGGAAAGGCACACAGAAGTCCCAAACCCCAGTGTAGGTGGAAGGCGTTCTCCTAGAAAGGACTGCCTTGGGAACTCCGAAGCGCAAAAGCATTGACACTGCATGTTCTTTGCGGTTGTGAACTGCTTGCCCCATTATTGGGAGAAGCCCTGTGCCATTTCCAAGTGTAACTGTCATTCATAGTCTGCTAGGCTGAATTTGTCTGCAATGATGTTCAAAGATCCTGCCACTTGTTGTGCAATCAGTTGTATGCCCTGAGCATTCAGCCACTTCCAGAGACGTTGAGCCTCCTGGCACGGGGCCCACGACCCCACACCATCTTGTTTGTTGCAGTACCACATCATGGTCATGCTGTCTGTGAACAGCTACACCCGTTCCACCTTGACAGTCTAGAGGAATGCCTTATTTGCCAAGCAAATCACTCGCAACTCCTACACATTGATGTAGAAGTCAGCTTTGCAAGAGACCAGAATCCTCTATTCTCCATCGCTCCCACGTGACCACCCCAACCTAGTAACAATGCATCCGTCATGACTGTTAGTTCTGGGTGGGTAGGGAAAAGGGTCTGCTGCCAGTCCAATTGCGGCCAAGCAGCCACTACTGCAGCTCTTTCGCAGTCTTCTCTGACACCTGGATGAAATCTGACAGATTGCCTAGGTGTTGAGCCCACTGAGACTTCAGATTACACTGCAGAACCCGCATGTGACACCTGGCATGGATCACAAGCAAGATATAGGAGGCCAAGAAGCCTCAGAACCATGGGCGTGGCTGCAACGCCGAATATGGCAGCTGCTCATTACTGAGCTATGCCACTTCCTCACCATTTCTACGGCCTTACTGTGGCATCCTGAGGTTGATACATGCTGGGATCAGGCGTGGACGCCCTGCGATGCCAGTAAGGTGCTTGGGCCTGGGGGAGAGCTGCGGGGGGCATTTTTCCTGGGCCTGAGACACGGTGGAGCCAAGGCCAACCGCTTGCCGAAGACACTGTGGCGGTTTAAGGGGAACTGTGTGGGAGCCCTCGCCTTGCTCCCATTGTGTCACCCTTCTCTGGGGCTAGACCGGAGCCTGCTCAGAGGCGGAATCATACCCTGTGAAACCCTCCCCTGACGTCCGGAGCCTGAGGAGAGAGCAACGTCACAACCCTGCTGCGGAGACCATATCCTGGGCCTGGGCTGCCAGCCGCAGGTCTATGCTACGCTGGGCCGAGGACACATCCACAGCAGCCAAGGGAGAGGTGCATTGGCCCTCCCTGCCTATTCCTGTGTGACCACTCTACTGCCCCGCAGTCGCCCTGAGCCTGCGGGTCAATTCTGCAGGTGGAGTCCAGGGGAAGGGGGGACCATGCCCAGGGTCTCGGCGCCTCCTGGGGCCTTCCACCCTTCCAGGCAGACGAGTACAGCGGAATGCTTAGCTTGAGGTGAGTGAGGAACCCCTGGACAGTGCATCCCTCTGAGTAGCCTACGGGGACGAGCTCCTGCAAGGGACGCAGGGCCACCAGGACTGGATTGTAAGATTCTGGCCAAGCTTTGGGCCCTGATCCCCAGCTTGCCCCACACCAGGGACAGCGCTAGAGGAGATGGCGACACGTGATGCGGAGGGCCCAACACCCCTGGAAAGAAATAAAATGAGGTGAGGCAGGGGTGTGTGCCAACTCTGGCCGTTCTACTGCTGCCTGGTGTAGGTTGCCCAGAGGACAGGTTTCCATGGATGCTTGCTAAGACCTGTTCTTCTGTGCCTCGCCCCTGTAGTGGTGGTTTCATTTGTTGGTGGGTGTGTAGCGGGCGACCACTTGGAGGTGGTGCACAGCCCCCTGGAGCACGAGTGGCTGGCACTAAAAATGGGGAAAGACAAAGATCCCGGGAGGCAATCCTCGCAGGGATGCATTGACAAATTTACAAAGCCTACTGGATGAAGAACCCAACCCTAGCGACCAATCAGCCCTGGATGAAGAACCCAACCCCTATCGACCAGTCAGCCATCATTCTGCAGGCTATTCACGATTCCTGCTACTCCCTGGAGGGGAAAATCGGAGAGCTGCAAACGGAGGTCTCACTACTACGCCAGACCTCCGCAACACGGATGCGAGAGTCACGGAGGTGGAGGGGCGGAAATCAGAGGCCGAGGAAACTCTGAAGACTTAGCACACCACGGTCTCAGACCTTAGAAAACTGGTACACTAACTGAAGGCACAAGCGTATGATACGGAATGGTGCTTCCACTGCAATATTCTCAGGTTCGTAGAGAAACTGGAGGGGGTTAGAGGGCACCTCAGCCACACGTTCCATAATGGACTGGCTGCAGACATGGGTCCCCAAAGGCAAACTCTCTGCCTGTTTTGCAATTGAACATGCCCACCGATGCTGGGCCCAAAACCCCCCCGCCCCCCCACAACCCATCATCATTTGTGTTTTCAATTTTGCAGACAGAGAGGAGATACTCAGGGCCTCCCGGAAAATAAGCACACTACTGTGCAACTCTACCCACAAGCGTTCCTGCTAGCCAACTTCAATAAGGCTTTTGACTCCGTACAATGGGACTATCTGTTCTGCCATCTAACTAGATTGAACTTTGGCCCTAAATTTATCAGGAGAGTAAGACTGCTATGCTATGACCTGTCAGCCGGAGTCCGGGTGGGTAGCACCCTCTCAGACACCTTTCGTGTAAACAGGGGTACACGCCAGGGATGCCCCCTGTCACCATTACTATTTGCCATTGAGGTTGATCCCTTGGTTTTTTGGCTGAGAGTGGACGATTTGGTCATAGGACTGGAATGGGGCCAGGCATCTCTGACTGGATAGCATTATATGCAGACAATGTCTTGATAGTCTTGGTGGAGCCACAGAAGTCTGGGCCCCGGACCTTCCAGATACTTCACATTTTTGGCACTTTCTTGGGCTCACTGTAATAAGGCCAAATCCACAATATTCTCCATTAATTGCCCCTCAGCAGAGTTGGAGTGGGCTGGGGACCTGCAGTTTGAAACACAGGGTTTCAAATACCTCGATGTCTACAGTGAGAGAACAACCAGTGGAGGGCGTGGGAGAGGAACATCCAGCCCTGCTAGAGCAGCTGTCCCAGGAACTAGAGTTTTGGTCCAGTTATCTGTCACAGTTTGTCCCTCCACCCACATGATGATAGCCTTACCTCGCCTACTATACCAGCTACAGACCTATCCCTTCCCCCAGGCCTTCTTTAAAAAATTGGAGGCACTTCTGCAAGGCTTTCTGTGGAACCACCAGGCTCCAAGAATTTCCCTCTCCAAATGCTACAAATTACCCTGCGTTGGCAGTATTGCCAACCCGGACATGACCTCCTATTATAGAGCATCTCACTTGATTGCTATTAACGAATGGTGGTTCGGGGTTGCGGGTGACCCAACATTCACGTCTGAACACTGGGCAATCAACCAATCAAATAATCAATCAATCAATCAATCAGGGGTGGTAAAGCGCAACTACTCACCTGTGAGGGTCTGAAGGCGCTGGAGGGATGGGGGGGCGGCTCCGTTGAGTGCTGGGGTCAGCCGAAGAGACAGGTCTTGAGCTCCTTCCTGAACTGGGGCAATGTGGGAGATTGACAGAGGTGGCGGGGTAGGTCGTTCCAGGCTTTGGCTGCAAGGTAGGAGAAGGACTTTCATCCCATTCTGGTCTTGTTAATACGTGGCACGGTGGCCATAGAGAGCTCGGCTGATCGGAGGTGTCTTTTGGGTTTGTGGAAGGAGAGGCGGTTGTTCAGGTATGTAGGTCCGGAGTTGTGAAGGGCCTGGTATGCTTGGGTGAGAAGTTTGAAGGTTAGTCTTCCTCGACTGGGAGCCAGTGAAGATCGCGGAGGTGTTGGGTGATGTGACTGCGACGGGGGATGTTGAGGATCAGTGTGGCTGCGGCATTCTGGACAGTCTGGAGTTTGTGAAGGAGTTTCTTGTTGATTCCGGCTTCGAGAGCGTTGCCGTAGTCCAGTCTGCTGCTGATGAGTGCATGCATGACAGTTTTTCTGGATTCGTATGGGATCCATCTGAACGTCTTTCGGAGCATGTGGAGGGTGTTGAAGTAGGTCGAGGATACGGCGTTGATCTGGCGGTTCATTGTGAGCGATGATTCTAGTATGATGCCCAAGTTTCATGGTGGTCCGTTGGGGTGGGAGGATGTCCAAGGGCAGGGGGCCACCAGGAGACGTCCCATGCGGAGGGGGTGGAGCCAAGGATGAGGACTTCTGTTTTCTCGGAGTTGAGTTTCAGGCAGCTGTTCTTCATCCAGGTGGCGACGGCTTTTATCCCTTCTCAGAAGTTGTGTTTGGTGATGTTGGGTTCGTTGGTGAGGGACAGAATCAGCTGGGTGTTGTCGGCGTAGGAGACGATGTTGAGCCCGTGTTTCCTGACGATGGTTTCGAGGGGGGCCAAGTAGACGTTGAAGAGGGTGGGGCTGAGGGAGTAGACCTCGGGCACTCCAAAATTGGTCTCTGTCGGTTCCGAGAGCTAGGGAGGGAGTCTGACCCGCTGAGTTCTGCCGGTGAGGAAGGAGCATATCCAGCCGAGGGCCTTGCTGCGGATGCCGGCATCGTGGAGTCTGGTGGCTAGGGTGTGGTGGGAGACGGTGTCGAAAGCCTCCGAGAGGTCCAGGAGGATGAGGGCTGTCGTTTCGTCCTGGTCAAGGAGGGAGCGGATGTCATTGGTGGCGGCAAGTAGGGCGGTCTCGATGCTGTGATTGAAATGGAATCCAGATTGGGAGATGTCCAGGACGATGTTAGCTTCGATGAAGTTTGCTAGCTGGGTGTTGACAGCCTTTTCGATGACCTTGGCTGCGAATGGAAGCAGGGAGATGGGCCTGAAGTTCTTGAGGTCCGTCGGGTCTACGGAGGGTTTCTTCAGGTGGGGGTTGACTTCAGCATGTTTCCAGTCGTCGGGGAAGGTGGCTGTCTCGAAGGAGCAGTTGATCGTCTGATGTAGTTTGGGTGCGATGGCAGAGGTCGCTCTGTGGAAGATGTGGTGGGGCAGGAGTCTGAGGGTGCTCCAGAGTGGATGCTTTTCATGATATTCAAGGTTTCTCCTGTCAGGGTCTGTTGGGTGGCGTCGCATGGAGGGGGAGCTGGAGCGGTGAGGAGGTCTTGGTTGTAGAAGTTGTCATAGATCATCTTAATCTTATGGTGGAAGAAGGTGCTGAGTCTGTTGCAGAGGTCTTGGGAGGGTGGGACATCTGTTGTTTCACTGCAGGGTTTGGTGAATTCCTTGATGATGGAGAAGAGCTCTTTAGTGTTGTGAACAGGATTCTGTCTTGAAGGGATTTCTTCCTTGTGGATTTGATGAGATGGTGGTGTGCGGTGGTGGCTGCTTTGTAGGCAGTGCGTGTTTCCGGGGTTTTGTTGTTCCTTCATGTCTTTTTGAGTCGTCGGCAAGAGCGTCTGGATTCTTGGAGTGCAGGGGTGAACCAGCTTGCTATCTTGATGTGTCTTCCGGTGGCTTTCTTGAGGGGGGCGAGTGTGTCGGCGCAGTTCGTGATCCAGCAGTGAAGGTTACGTGCTGTGGTGATTGCGTCTGGCGTAGTTGGTGGTGTGGTGCTGACGCCGGCGGAGGTGAGCTGGTCTTTGGTGACTTTCTTCCAGCTTCTGCGGGGGAGGCGGTGGGCGTGCTTGTGTACGGTGTTTTTTTTTAAGGAGAATTGGATGCAGTGGTGATCTGTCCAGAGGAATTCGGTGGTGTGGCTGTAGGAGACGCTGTTTCCTTCGGTGAAGATGGGGTCGAGTGTGTGTCCCGCTGTGTGCGTGGGAGCGGTGACTAGTTGTTTCAGTCCTATGTTGGTGAGGTTCTCTAGGACGGAGGCAGTGTTTGAGTCGTCGTGGTTGTCCAGGTGGAAGTTTAGGTCTCCGAGTAGGATGTATTCTTTGGAGGCGAGGGTGTGGGGTGCGATGAGGTCGGTGATGGCGTCGGTAAAGGGAGCGCGGGGGCCGGGCGGCCTGTAGATGAGGGTTCCGCAGAGAATCGTTTTGGGGTTGGTCTGGATCTGGAAGTGGAAGTGCTCCATGAGGGTCATTGTGTTGTCCGGGATGGTGGTCATGCAGAATGTGCTTTTGTAAATGACAGCGATGCCTCCTCCTGGACGGATGGGGCAGTCCTTGTGCAAGATCTTGTATATGTCGGGAATGGCGGTGGCGATGTCGGGTGCAGAGTTGGCGTTGGTCCAGGTTTCAATGAGGAAGGCGATGTCGGGCGAGTAGGTGTTGAGGAGGTCCTAGATTTCTATGGCGTGCTAGTGTAGGGAACGTACGTTGAGGAGGATGCAGTTGAGTGGTTTGTGAGCAGTGATGTCCGGTAGGCTGGGGGGTGCTGCTGGGGAATGGAGGTGGGTGAAGGTGCAGCGGCAGTGTAGACAGGAGAGAGGGCCTTGGGTGTTGTTCGGCATCGAGAGCTGGCAGTTGTTATTGCGTCTGGGGTTGAGATCGTGGAGGGTGCTGGAGTTGTAGCAGAGGCGGGTCAGAGGACCACGGTGCCCGGCGATGGTCGTGGTCAGGTCACGGACGGGCGCCGACAGGCTTTCCTTTGGTGCACCAGCAGCTCGCCTGCGGTGCGGCCGCACAGCGGCCACCATTAAGTAGGGATCAGGGGGAGGACGGGTCAGCTGGGAGGACACACTGGAGGGGGGAGGGGCCACGGAAGCAGCAGCGGTGGGGGAAAACATGGGAAAAAACGAAGGATAAGGGAAAGAAAGAGAAGGAAAGGAAAGGAAAGGAAAGGAAAGAGAAAAAGAGGGCACAGAGGAAAGAGGCGCAGAGGCAGAACAGCAGAAGAGCAGAGTGCTCTCCCACTGGACCACCAGGGATGAGGCGCAGGCAGGAGCCTGTGGTGGAGGAGGGCTTCGAACACCCTGCAACAGTGAGCTCAGGGCTCAGGGGGCAGCACTCAGTGGTGGAGCTGCGCGGTGGAGAGCAGTCACACTGACCATGGGGAACACCACCCTTTTGTGTCTACTCTATTGCAACCCCACAATGGACTGTCTCCCACTGGCCACTAGAGCAGTGGTCCAAGTGTGGTGACACACTCACAAGGCACTGGGGTGGTCAGGACGCCTGATCAGGGAGACCCTCCCGTGGTATGTGTCCTCGCTGCGCAGGGTGTCAGATCTACAAGGCTTCAAAGTTTGGGATGTCATTGACATCTCCAAGTTGGGAGATGTCATGATGGATATAGTGCTTAAATGCTTTGCCAGCCTATAAGAATAGTATGACATGCACAAGAATCAATTCTTTAAATACCTACAATTCCAGCATGCACTCATCCCATACATAATGCCCCTGGCTGAGGTACCGAACCATAATCCTATTGAGGCCAAAGTTCTGCTAGGGGGAATTGGCCACCAATAAGATATTGCAGGTCTACCGTAGCCTGGTGATTAATTTCAAAGACACATTCAACACACTATGGGAGGCCTCGGATGAGGATCTGGGCTGACTGACTGACGGAGATTGGAGGGAAGTGCTCACATACTCCAGAGAGATGGTGATAGACTCACAATTTCAACTGATCCAACTCAAACACCCCATAGAGTCTACTTCACATGGGAAAGGCTATGGAAAATGGGGATGACGGCATCTCCGAAATGCCTGAGATGTGGTACAAAAACTGGGGACTTCCTACATACAGTATGGGCCTGAGAAGGGTTGTTGCCCTTTTGTGAGGGTGTGCACACATGCCTGGGATGGATATGGGGTGGAGACTATCTAGAGACCCTAAGTTCACTCTGCTACATGTCACCACAGATACTGAAAGCAACAGGTATCAGGCAGCCCGATGTGGCTGGGACTGGCCATGGCCTAAAGGGACAAAGCCAAGGCCTGGAAGAACGAAGACCCCACGAATGTAGGGGGATAGAAGGCAGGCCTAGACAGATTGTATGAGCTTAGAAATCCCCATTTATAAAGAAAGTGGTGATCCACAGAAACATTATAAAATTTGGGTCGACTGAGCCCTGTACAGGGAGATTACTCCTGAGAGATGGGATGCCTTGGTTCCCTCGCTAGATGAGAAAATTCAGACCTTTTTAGAAGTACAAAGACCGCTGAATTGGGGGGAGGGGGTGGTAGAGGTGGAGGAAACACCGTGTGAACACTTGCATCCACCATTAGACTGTTTCGGTTCACAGGGAAAACTGATGTTTTTAGTGGGGGTGTGTTTTTGCAACTGTATGTTCCATTGTCAAGGTACATGTCTATGTTGAATACAATAAAATGTGATATTAATAAAAAAAGAAAGTATCTGGGCACTGCGCCCATTCAAGAATATTGAACAGTCCATGTCCCTTCGCAAATGGCGCGAAGGCAGCTGCGATTCGCTGGTGGATTTATACCCAACAACCAGTTTATCACTTTGGCAGATGCCATGGAGGTGTTTCAGCTTGGGGCGGGGCAATTCCTGCCATTTGCTAAAATAGCAGCAACAACGCAAGAGGTTTGGCCGACATTCCCTGAGGCGCAACGGAATCCTGGACACTGGAAGTTCTGTTGGTCAGGGCTAGGGGCAGGAAATTAGTCTCAAACATATACAGGGCTTTGAGGGAGGACGCTCCCACAGCTACACGATCAGTGCAGATTAACTGGGAGGTACACATTGAGACACCCCTTACAGCAAGTGCTTGGGAGACAATTCACGAGGGGGTAAAAACCAACTCCACAATGCGCGGTTCAAACTGTTACAGGATAATGTGATTCATCAGGCATACTTATCTCCGAGTAGGCTGCACGCCATAAACCCTGAGCGGTCAGCAGATTGCCCCAGGTGTGGGGGACGGGCTGCCGATTTTTTGCATATATTATGGACATGCCCTCATATAGATAGCTTCTGGCAGTCCGTGCTACTCAAGCTCAATACGGCCATTGAGTGGGAGATCCCCAGTGAGATAGACCGTGCCTGCTGGGACATATTCCATTTCATAAGAAAAAAAAAATTAAGCAGGAAATTCCTTATCCTGGGGCTGACATTGGCAAAGCGCAGAATTGTGATGGGGTGGTTGTCTCCCAGGCAACCGAAAATTGAAGACTGGTTAAGAGACATGGCTGAATGGATAAACGCTGAGGGGTGCCACATGAAACAGACACGTAGGGATGAAAAGCTGGAGGATGATATGAGGGCTTAGGGGGCAATGCTTGCAGAATTACTGATGCCACCAGATGAGTTACCCCCGTAGATCAGGGGGCGATGAAGTTTTGGTATGGGCACTATGGGGACCATTTGGGGGGAAACGTCTGCTCAGTTTATCTCCCTCAAGACACATCATGAATGCAGACCATTGGTCCAATGTAAATGCCACTAATGTAATGCTGTATGAAATTCGCTTTTACATGTGATGATCTGAACCCGGGGGGAGGGGAGTAGGGAGATGCTATGGCGAAATAATAAGTTGTGACACAGTACATTAGCTCAATGTTGTTACTGTACGTTTTGAAATGCTAATGAAAACTATATTAAAAAAAAAATAATAATAATAAAAAAGAAGCCTCAGAGCCGATCTCACTGAGACCCAGGCTGCAGTTTGCCCGGAAACCCTTGGGTAGCTGTGCGCCATATAAATTCGAAATAACATTAACATAACATTAACATAACAACATCAGGATTATAGTCCGAATGTCCTTGACTCTTTGAGGTGGAGTGATGGCTCAGAATAGCACTGTATCTAGGATGGCTCCAATGACATGGAGCCGTTATGAAGGAGTCAGGTGTGACCTTGGCACATTGATGTAAAACCCCAACAATGTCAATGGGTCGGCCATTGTCTGAAAGTGGTTTATGGCTGTTTGAGGCGAGCCCATCTTCAGCAGTGAGTCGTCAAGATATGAGAACACTGGTATTCCCAACCGCCGCCTAGGCTGCGACCACAACCATGACCTTTGTAAACACCTGAGGTGCACTGATAAGGCCAAAGGGGAGCACAGAGAACTCAATGTGCTATTGGCCTACCTGAAACTGCAGGTAACATTTGTGGGACTGCAGAACAGACAATGTGATATTATGCGTCCTGCAAGTCCAACGTCACCATCCAGTCTCCTGGATCCAGGGTAGACAGGACTTGGGCCAGGGTGAGCATTTTGAACTCGTCCTTCTGAAGGAAGAAGTTCAGAGGGCGAAGGTCTTATTTAGGGTGGAGGCCTCTGTCCTTTTTCGGCACCAGAAAATAACCGTAGTAGCAACCAGTCCCGATTTCTGATGCCGATTTCTGATGCCTGCACACTCTGTACTGACCCCTTGGCCAAGAGAGCTTGAACTTCTCCAGGAGGTGTTGTGGTACAGGTGGCATGTTCAGGTGGGTAGGACAGGACTTGTTGAAGGGGAGCAGGGGTTCATGAGTAGATTGTGCATGGTTAAGGACTTTTGTCAGGAGAGTAGTTTTGACCTCCTGGGTTAGCAGGATGAGGTCAAGCATCTCAGTCAACCTTCTAATCATTGAGGCAAAGGAGGAGGACTCTTCATTAGCCATGGCAGGATTAGGTGAGGGGAGAGCAATATCTGGGGAGGTGTCTAGACCGCTTGCATCTTGAAGCTCATCAAAGATATTGCATTTGTCATATTGCCCGTTGCCATCCTCATCAAGCTTGTCCAATTGGTAATGTGGGGCGTAATCGGGCTCAGAATGGGCATATGGTCTGAGTGGGAGAGCGTGGGTCTCTGGATCCAAAAGTACAATCTGTTCCCCTTCCGGAGTTGATGACATTAAGGTTGGCGTTGATTTGTGCAACAGTAGTGTTGGTCGTGGCACCAACCACTGGGTTGTCCATGGCGCCAAGCATGGAGCCATGGATGGCAAAGGGACTGGGTTTGGTGGAGCCGAAGTTAGGGACAAAGTCAGCCTCCAGGCAAGGTCAAGGGGCACAATTGACATCAAAGACGGATCCCCCACCGATAGACCGACTGAAGGTGCCCTCGGATCCATGGGGTCTGAAAGCGCTCCAGAGTGATCCAATATAGCACCAAAAATGTGACCCATGGTGGCCTTCAGCTGTTGGAGCTGCAGTGGTGTCACTGTCTGTTTGGGGTGGGACCAAAGCGGGAGAAGCCAGGGATCAGTTCCTCAGAAGGGGAACAACTCCGTTACCATAGCAGTGCTAGGGGTGCGCGATTCCGAGTGGTGGGAGTGGCTGGACGCAGGACATCCATGCTTGGATTTCTTATGTTTCTTGTGGGACTTCCTCTACTTACCTGAGGTATGTGACCTCCAAGATGACTGGCCACTGGAGTGGTCTCAGTCGCGGGAGTGCATCCACACCCTCAATTTTGATCGAGACTGTCGCGCCTTCAACTTCAACCGTGAGTGCTTTTTTAACTTCCGGAGTTTTGCGACTGCTAGTTTGGCTTCCTGGTTGTGGGTGGCCTTTTTGTTCATCTTTGCGCAGCATGGACAAGGCCCTCAAGTTGCACCATAGACAGAGGTCGTGGGTGTCTGTCACTGACATCTGGAGGTGACAATCACAACATAGCTTAAACCCTGTTGTTGTAGGGGGGTGGCGCATATATAGTGGCCCTGACTTCTTGTCTGTGGTGGGATGGACCTGACCTGGAGCTGCACAATGCCATCTGACGATGTGCGAGTGAATTTCTACAAATGTTTCCGGATCCAGTCTGACACCTGGGGAAATGGAGAAGGTGAGGAATCTGCAGCTAAAAGTGTGTATCATAAATGGGCAATAAAATGTATATACTTTGAACATTAAAGTTCAATGCCAGTGCGAAAAGTGGTTTGCTAATTCTGCCAAAACCATACCAGCATTTAGGAACTGAGACTGACATGCGACAAACTCTCCCCCAGCCCTCCTGACCTTTTAGTGGCAAACCTGACACATGGCTGACTGTCCCAAAGTCATACTTGTCTTTTAGCATTTAACGTAATGTGAAAGATCTCCTTTTTCCACTAACCCTACCAATCTTACAGAACTTTGTCTAAGCTGTTACTGACTCCACCCTACCTCTAGTGGCCTTTCACAGGCACTGGCCTTTTGATAAATGCCTTGCCTTGAACATACGCCAGTCCATACTCTGCACTTACATTAAGAGGGACTTAGGTTCAGACTCCTTCAGTCTCAAATTAGTTTGGCTCAATCCCTTTCAGCCATTGCAAAACATGATATTTACTCTTTCAGGTAGGTAAATGGGTAGGACAGAATGACATTGTGTTATAACCCTAAATGAGAATTCCAGTTGTCCCTTTCTTGCTTGGATTCCTCACACCACTGCTATCCTCTTTCCCTCTCTGCTGTCCTTATTTTCTCTCAGATTCTGCATGTTTTTCTTTCTCATTATAGCTCCCTCTCTATTCCTCTTCTCTCTCTCATCCCTTGTTCTGCCTCCACTTCTACTCTGACTCCGGCACTTCTGTATCTCTAATTTTTTTAGGTCTCATCTGCAACATCGATTGTGCTGCATGCGTTCTCGTTTGTGAGAGATATTGTATACAACAAGGGACTTGCAGTACGCCCATTGCTTACATTTGTTGGCTTCATTATCACACTTATTTGCTGCATTCTTATTGGCCAGCGCGTGCTGACTCATTTCCTCTTCTTTCGCCTGGAGCACGGACCAAGTACTGATTGCTTCAGACGATTACTGTCCCTCCGCTGCTCGTGCTGTGATTAAGGTGCTACTTTTATTTTATTTTTTTGTTCCTGTTGTCCTTGTTGAACTTTTGCCATTTGTAGCTATATTTTACTATGCCACACACACTTCAAAGAAGCCCTTTTCTACTTTGAAATGGATGTTTATTGTGACAAGAGCTGTTATCTGCTTTCATTATGACACACATGTTGTCTACTTTGAAATATATTTTCACTAAGACGTGGACATGGGAGCAATTTTTTGCCAAATGTCATATTCTTTTTCTTCTTCATGCATGGGGAGATTAACTGATTCACTCAGAACCACAGGATGTTGTGCCAAGACCTAACAAGCATTGGCAAAGCCAATAAGTCTCGCCTTTGAGACTATTGGCTCTACCAATGCCTTTTGTTCATTATGGGATTAAAAAAACAATGGTTCTCTGAGGCCAATAGATCTCGAAGGTGTTTTTAGAAAAAAACACAGTATGTCCTATATATTTTTAGGACCCAGCATTATGCAGTGTATCATGGGCAAGTATGGGGCAGGACACATTTTGACATTGTCAAGCAATTAATTTATTCATTGCAGAGTATTATTTCCTTTTTAAGGTTTTTGATCTAGTGCTCACAGATAAGTGAAAAAACATGCTGTGGTGAGTGAGAAGACATTAACACATGCATCGATTTTTTATATAATAAAATAAGGAGTTAGGTTGTTCTATGGTCGATGGCATTTCGATCTCATGTATTTGAGAACATCATCAGGACAGGTGTGTGAGCACCTAATATTTAAATCACGGCTGGGCCAGTCGTGTGTTGGATGCAAATCAAGAGAAGGCACGTAGAGTCGGCTCACAGTAGGGAGTCCGAGGGGGCTATCAATTTCTTCACACGTCTGAAATCTACGCGGGACTTGGCAAGGAACCGGCATGTAGCAGGTTCATGTTCGAATAATTGCTGGTTTTGAGTAAATCGTAGTATTTTAGGCGATCAATCAAGTAGGGAGTTAATCGGGAGGCCGGATGGTAGCTCCGGTATCCAAGGCAAAACCTCAATAGGATGGTTAGGATTGGGAATAGATCAAAGTATTATTGACGATCAATCGCGTAGGGAGTTAATCGGGAGGCCGGGCGATGACTCCGGTGTCCAAGGGAAAAAGTCGCATGGGCATTGCTGACTTTGGCAATGTTTTGTAGCCATGCTGCATAGCTAGGGTGACCAGGCGTCCCGGATTTGCCAGGACGGTCCCGGCAGATTTCAGGAAATTTAACTCGCGTCCCGGTTTTTACAGAGGGTCGACTGAAAACGGCGGGATGTGCTTTTTTATGTTTTTCAAAGCAGGGATACTTAGCAGTTGTTTCAAGAAAACAATTAAACTAACAGGCAAGCTACTCGGTTTAAAAATGGAATTTTATGTATGTTCTTACTGCCTGTTGTGTAATTCTCTGCTGAGGAGCTCTGTCATTCTGTGCGCTCGCTTGAAGTAAAATTGTCGTCCTTCTTCTATTTTTGTGAAATGTCTCGGTTTTTGGCTTTAAAATTCTGGTCACCATTTTTTTATTTTTATTTATTTTAATGCAGATTTATATAGCGCAAACTCGACCCGAAGGTATTGGAGCGCTTTACATGAGCACCGGTTACGTTACACAAGGACACATTCAGGCACAGGGAGATTAAGTGATTTGCCCAGAATCACAGGATGTGGACGCGACCCCGAGGCTCGAACCTTGGTTCCCAGCACCAAAGTAGGCAATCTAGCCGACGGACCACATCCTCTCCCCAATATGTATAGCAGCGTGGCTGCTGTGCAGAATAGCTCAAAATTATAATTAAAACAAGGACTATGATGTATCCAGCTCTCATGCTCATTAACCCTGGCTGCGTCATAGCGCTTTTTAAAATTAGTTTTAGCCACATTGTTTGCATTTTGTGCTGCTGAACTGCATGGCTACAAAACATTGCCAAAGCCAATATCTCTCATAGGTGAGACCTTTTGGCTTTGCCAATGCTTGTTTAATCACCCCCCCCCCCTCCCTTTCCTCCGTTGGTGTAGCTATGCCCTCCTGCCCCCACTCACTGGGTTGCTAACAGTACAGCTGTACAGTGCTCTGAAGCCTGACCCCTACAGAGAAGTATCCTTTCGATTCTCTCCCTGGACTCGGAATGTGAAGTGTGGGAAAGGAACCAGTTAAAATTCTGTGCCCTAGAAGCGAATGGTCGATAGAGATCTCCGTGGGAACGTGCCCCCTCAAATTTACTTATTCAAACGTGAAAATGTCCATTTATCCTACACTCCCTGCCATCTGCTCCCTCATTATGCTGGTGAGAGGCAGTAGAGGCAGGCGAGCCTGGGTGCTAATTAGCATGATCGGGTTCCTCCTCCCCAGGTAGCACGTCCCCTCCCCCAGGACAGCTCCTCATGTGCTCTTTTTGTTGTTAATTTGTGGTATGCTAATGGACTACTGTCCTGTACACCTGGGCACTGCTGGACTGGAATAGTGCGGTGGTCTGTCATGAAATGGCCAAGGCCGCTAAAAGGCGGACGGAGCTGGGGCAGAGGCAGTTCCACGAGTTCCATTGTCAGGCCAAACGCTGCAAATCTGTAAAACAGTCAACACCACGCAGAGGTCGAGACTTCTGAAGGGGAGGGACAGTGTCAATTATAAAACATGATGGTGCTTTTAAGAGGCCGATGGAGGCGGCCAATAGCCAGTCACGTGTCAAGCCGGTGTCTCTAAAAGGAAAGTAAATATGTGGTAGGGTGACCACATTTTGAGAAGCAAAAACCGGGACAGGCCAAACATTAAAGTAGGACTAACGCCATCAACCTTACTTCTATGTCTGGCGTGTCCCGTTTTTTTTTTTAAAACCTCACGCACGCACGCCCTACATTTACATAACCTTAGCTATGGCAAGAATTCTAGCCTCTACCCTGACTACCCCTGCTCTCCTCTCCTCTCTGTCTCACGTCTGCTGCTGCATGCATGCAGCCGAGATCAACCCGCTGCTGCCTGAAACAAATTATTTAACGAAAGCATACCTTTTAATTCTCCTTTGCAGGCTGACTTGACCTTTGTAACAAAAACCGGGACATGTATTTAAAATGAATAAAACCGTCGGGACAGTCCTCTGAAGACCGGGACTGTCCGGAGAAATCCGGGACGTCTGGTCACCCTAATCTGTGGTCCAGTCAACCTGACGTCCGATAGGTATCTGTAAAAGGCTGGTAGAGCTGGGGACAATCAGTCACATGTCATTCCGATGCCTTTGCAAGGCCAGTAGAGACGGGACAACGTTGATTAGATTAGTCAGGCTGATGCCTCCGATCGGCCACTGGGTCTTCAGAGGAACTTTTCTGTCCTCAGAGCTCCCAGTTTTACCCACAAGTAAGAATGCTTCACATTACAATGGCAGGAATGGCAGCGTGCAAAAGATCCCGCTGTTATTGCTCTGGTTTTCAACAAAGGTGGCTTTGGTGAGGGGGTACTACATTGCATGCTCCACCAACAACCATGATCAGATACAATGATCATCATTTGAAAGGACTGACCGAAGCTTGGTAGGGGGAGCGGCGTTAAGTTAAGTTGCCAGTGTTTAAAGTTCAAGGCACGAACTGAACTAACTCCAAACTGGGCATTAAAGGGGTTCAGAGTCAAAGGCCGACTAACACACCTCAGGGTCAGTGAACGAGAGCTCAGCCAGCCGGCCATAAACTATATATCACATGGTGAACAATGAGAAAGAAACCAGAGAGCTTTTATTGTACCATTTTTATAGGGTTTATTATCCCTATGTGGAGTCTGAAGCGCTTGCCTTACATGGGCAGCATGCTACATCGTGTTGGGTGTGTTGTGGATGAAAGTGCGTTGTCTTTGTTTTTTTTTTTTTATCCGAAGTGGGAAGTGTTTCCATATGTATACTTGTTAAAAGGCTCAACACTAGTTGAAATATATATATATTCACTGAAAAAACCATAAGGTTTTAGGGACAGTTATAGTTAGTTGGACATTGCACTCGTACAAAACCCGTGAAATTCCCCCGTTATAGTTAGTTCAGGTAACTATAACTCGCGCCCCCGCAATGCACTGCTGATGACGTCACATATTACATCACTCATGACATGGTCAGTGACATCACTGATGACATCACTGATGACATCTCAAATGACATCACTAATGACATCATCCAGTGACTGTGTGTTTCTGTAAAGTTTAAATATGTTTAATATATATAGGGAAAGGCGTATTGAAGAATGAGTGGGTGTAGAAGCGCCTGAATGGATGATTTAGTAGGTGCGTGACTGAGTCTATAAGTGAGTGATTAAACGTATCTTACTGGATGCATGGGTGAGTGACTAAACTGTGTGAATGTCTGTATCCGTCTGTCTGTTGTGTAAGCAGCTGCATGGGTTTCTGACTAGCTAAATGAGTGTCTATATGGGTTATGGATTGGTTCTCTGAGTATCTGTATGGGTGCCTCAGTGTTTGTGTGGGTGGGGTGTGTGTGACTCTGTGCATAGATGTGTGAGTGGGTGATTCACTGGGTGCATGGTTTCAAGAGTGCGTCTGTGATGGACTGTATGGGTGGGTGAGTGTGTGTATGGGTGTGTTAGTGATTAAATGTATATCTCAGTGGTACATGTGTGAGTAACTACATATGTGAAAGGCAGTATATATGTGTGTTGGAGTATATAAATGGCTATAAGTGAGAGTGTGTGATTGTGAGAGTGGCTATATGGATGAGTGTGTGCTTGCATCAGTGATTGCATAGGAGCGTAAGAATGTGCTAGTATTTTTATGAGTAAGTGAGCTGGTGTGTATAACTGTATAGGTGAGTAAATTGGAGTGTGATTAATTATTTGCATGACTGACTAGGTGTGTGAGTACCTCTATGGATGAGTTGCGTTGTGTGAGTGTTTATATAGGTGTTTGAGTGCATATGATAGTCCTGTACTGAGTGACTGTAAGTATGAGTGACTGTACGGGTGAGTGAGTAGATGTGTGTGTGTAGACCTAAGAATCAGTGAGTGGGTATGTACTTATTGGTATTGGAGTGTGTATGGTTTTGAGAATGGCAGTCTGTAATTTAGAGTGGGTGTATCAAAAGTTATATTAGGGTGTGAGAAGATGCATTAAATTCTCACATGGATGATGTCATCAGTGATGTCATCAGTGATGTCATTTGAGATGTCATCAGTGATGTCATCAGTGATGTCACTGACCATGTCATGAGTGATGTAATATGTGACGTCATCAGCAGTGCATTGCGGGGCGCGAGTTATAGTTACCTGAACTAACTATAACGGGGGAATTTCACGGGTTTTGTACGAGTGCAATGTCCAACTAACTATAACTGTCCCTAAAACCTTATGGTTTTTTCAGTGAATTTCTAAGGTTTTTTAAATGCTAATTTCTAACTATAACGTGCCTGAAACCTATGGTTTTTTCAGTGAATTTCTAAGGTTTTTTAAATGCTAATTCCTAACTATAACGTGTCTGAAACCTATGGTTTTTTCAGTGAATTTCAAAGGTTTTTTAAATGCTAATTCCTAACTATAACGTGTCTGAAACCTATGGTTTTTTCAGTGAATTTCAAAGGTTTTGTAAATGACAATTTTTAAATGTATTAATTGTTATATTTATTTTTTTGATACTGATTTACATTTTTTAAACTATTTATTTTTAGATATTTTATTTTTTAAATTACGTTGTAATTACATTATACATTACATTACAAAATATACTTTCTCAGAATGAATTACTTTAGTTTAAATACTTTGCAAATAGGCAATAGACTTTTAAGTACAGTAGTTACAGTTGTTGCAATGGGCAACACAATTTCAAAAACAAAGCAACATTGAGCTGAATGTGAATTTCTAGTTAAATGCAATTAGTTACTTTATGGATTACTTTTCTAACCACAGGACTGGATCCTAGATTCAGTCCTGGGACATCTCCTGTAAACAGTTGAGTAAAAGCGTTTTGGTTACAGTAGTGATTTTTAAGGAATATTATTGTATTTTAAAAGTTGACACTTAGAAACTTTTTCATATAGAATCACCAATGTTATCCTATGGGAGGAAATTCACTTAGCAGGTAAGTAGTGTTATCGTTACTTTTTCTTACTCAGTGGTGGATCCTGGAACCAGCACTGGTGCATCTCCTGTAAACAGTTGAAAGAATGCGTTTAAGTCACACATGCGATTTTTAAGGAATATTTGTAGTTTGTGAAAATCGACACAAACTTTTCTGCTGAAAACCAGACAATGGATTCCTATGGAAGGAAATTCAAGTTACTGGTAAGTACGGTTAGAATTACTTTTCAGGGTCAGTGCTGGGCTAAAAGATGCAGCACTGGGTTCTCTCCTGATAACAGGTGAGTAAATCGGAATTCATAGTTCGGCTGATTTTAGAGAAATATTATAAAGTTCCAAAACTCCACACTTAGAAGAATTTCCAAGTGAAACTAGTCAATGTTAGCCTATGGAAGGAAATTCAAGTTACTGTTAAGTACGGTTAGAATTACTTTTCAGGGTCAGTGCTGGGCTAAAAGATGCAGCACTGGGTTCTCTCCTGATAACAGGTGAGTAAATCGGAATTCGTATTTCGGCTGATTTTAGAGGAATATTTGTATGTTTCAAAATCGACAGAAACTTTTTCAGCAAAAAGCAGGCAATGATATCCTATGGAAGGAAATTCAAGTTACTGGTAAGTACGGTTAGAATTACTTTTCAGGATCAGTACTGGGCTCAAAGATGCAGCACTGAGGTCTCTCCTGATAACAGGTGAGTAAATCGGAATTCGTAGTTCGGCTGATTTTAGAGGAATATTTGCAAAATGGTGAAGGAAGGGGTGGGGCCTAAGGTGACATGTCTGCAAACACGCCCTGTGGCGCGTTTTAAGTTGGACAATTAATTCCTCCTCAATCCCGAGGGTCCCTAGGGGCCAACTAGCCCACCAGGTACCTCCAGTATGCGCCAGGGGCTGCGTTGCAGAGAGGTGTTCAGAGGCCACGCCCTTTTACAACACTCTGCAACACAGCTCCGTGGCGCTTACTGGAGGTACCTGGTGGGCTAGTTGGCCCCTAGGGACTCTCAGGATTGAAAAGGAATTTATTCCCCATCTTAAAACGCGCCACGGGGCCTGTTTGCACACATGTCACCTGAAGCCCCGCCCTCCCTTCACCACTGTGCAAACGCACCCCGTGGCGCGTTTTAAGTTGGGGGATTAAGTCCCCTTGAATCCTGAGGGTCCCTGGAGTCCAACTAGCCCACCATATACCTCCAAAAAGCGCCACAGAGCTGCGTTGCAGAGAGGTGTAAAAGGGGCGTGGCCTCTGTACATGTCTCTGCAGCGCAGCCCCCTGGCGCATACTGGAGGTTCCTGGTGGGCTAGTTGGCCCTCAGGGACCCCCAGTATTCAAGGGGAATTGTTCTCCTCTGCAAACGCGCCAGGGGGCGCGTTTGCAGAGTACTGCAGGGAGGGCGGCGGCCTCCCGGCACGATGCCGGTCGTTTTGTTTTTTTCTATTTTTTTTTAATGGGAGGGGGCTGCGTGGCCCCCTTCCCTTGCCCACTTTGGCCCCGGGACCCCATCCCCGGGGCCTGAGCATTTTATTATTTTTTTAAATTTAAAAAAAAACGGGAAGGGGGCCGCGTGGCCCCCTTCCCTGGGCCTGTATTGGCCCCGGGACCCCATCCCCCGGGGCATGGCCTCGATTTTTTATTTGGAGTGGGGCTGCGTGGCCCCCTCCTCAGGCCATTTAAGGTCCCGGGACTCCATCCCCCGGGCCGGCCTTGCACTTTTTTTGTTTTTAAATTTGGGGAGGGGGCTTCGTGGCCCCCTCCCTGGCCAGTTATGGCCCCGGGGACCCCATCCCCGGGGCTTGGCCTCTGGTTGGGGACTGTGGGGGTCCCCAATCCCCCACAGTCCCGCCGGCTCCCCGCGTCCCTTGGGAGCCGGCATTGCTTTCCACATGGGGAGCAGCTAACATGCTGCTCCCCATGTGGAAAAGCAATAGCTTTGGATATTGGAAGCGAGAGCAGGTTTCCTGCTCTCGCTCCCAATATCCAAAGCAGTTTGTAATGACAGGACGGGAGCCACGAGGCTCCCGTCCTGTCATTGCAAACAGCAGTGTCCCGGGGGTAGGCACCACGGGACACTGCAGGAGCCGGCCCTGGGGGTGGCGGTCCCCAGGGCCATCACTGGCTCCAGGAGGGGGAGCCGCGCGGCCCCCTCCCCACATTTTCAAAGCCCCGGGAGGTGGTGGTCCTCGGGGCTTCGGGGTCCAAAACGGACCCCCATTTTTAATCTTTTAGTGCCCCGGGGAGGTGGCGGTCCCTGGGGCGTGTGGGGGGGCTGGAGCCCCCCCACACAGGTTAAAACATTTTTTAAACAGAAGCCCCGAATCAGGAAGTGTTGGCAGCCATTTTGTCCCTCGGTAGAACCGAGGGACAGAAACAAGTGCGCAAAGCGCACAAAGGGGGCAGGGTAGAAACACCCTAACCCCCTAGGCCTGCTCAGGGGGTCCCACAAGGACCCCCTAAGCAAAAAAAAGCATTTTTTTTTTTTAAATCGGCAGGATGCGCTCAGGGTGCGCGGATCCTGCAGGAAAAAAAGAAATCGAAGCGCGGTCTCCCGCGCTTCGATGTTAATTTGCCCCCGGGTGGGCCAAGTCCCGGGGGCATGGTGGGGGGGGGTTAAATTTATGTATGGGGGCCTCTAAGGGCCCCCAAGCCCCGGGGACCGCCACCCCCGGGGCTTTAACAAAAATGGTGCGGGAGGGCTCTTTGCCCTCCCGCTGCCCCCGGGACCGCCACCTCCCGGGGCTTCTGTTTTTAATTTTTTTAACCTGTGTGGGGGCTCCAGCCCCCACACGCCCGGGACCGCCACCTCCCCGGGGCACTAAAATTTTTAAATGGGGGTCCGTTTTGGAGCCCCGGGGATCACCACCTCCCCGGGGCTTTGAAAATGTGGGGAGGGGGCCGCGCGGCCCCCTCCTGGAGCCAGTGATGGCCCTGGGGACCGCCACCCCCAGGGCCGGCTCCTGCAGTGTCCCGGGTGCCTACTCCCGGGACACTGCTGTTTGCAATGACAGGACGGGAGCCTCGCGGCTCCCGTCCTGTCATTGCAAACTTGCTTTGGATATTAGGCGAGAGCAGGAAACCTGCTCTCGCTTCCAATATACAAGCAAGTTGCTTTCCACATGGGGAGCTGCATATTAGCAGCTCCCCATGTGGAAAGGAATGCCGGCTCCCGCAGGAGGCGGGGAGCCGGCAGGGTCCGTGGGGAGTTGGGGTCCCCCACGGACCCCAAAAGGATAGGGCCAGCCCCGGGGGATGGGGTCCCCGGGGCAAGTAGTGGCCCGGGAGGGGGCCACGCGGTCCCCACCCCAAAAATCATTTAAAAAAAGGCCGGCCCCGGGGATGGGGTCCCCGGGGCCTAAGGAGGCCTTAGGAGGGGGGCCACGCAGCCCCCCTCCATCAAATTTTTTTTTTTTTTTAAAAGGTGGCAATGGCCCGGGGGATGGGGTCCCCGGGTCGAAATTGGCCACGGGAGGGGGGCCCACACGGTCCCCTTCCCGGTCCTTTTTTTTTTTTTTTTTTTTTAAAGGGGGGCAGGCCCTGGGGGATGGGGTCCCCAGGGCTAAAACAAATTACAAAAAAGGGGGGCCACACAGCCCCCTTTAAAAAAAAAAAAAAAAATTGAAATCCGGCATCGCGCGGGAGACCACGCCCCCTCTTTGCCCCCTGGCGCGTTTGCAGAGGGGGAACGAATTCCACTTGAATACTGGGGGTTCCTGGGGGCCAACTAGCCCACCAGGAACCTCCAGTATGCGCCAGGGGGCTGCGTTGCAGAGACGTGTACAGAGGCCACGCCCCTTTTTACACCTCTCTGCAATGCAGCTCTGTGGCGCTTTTTGGAGGTATATGGTGGGCTAGTTGGACTCCAGGGATCCTCAGGATTCGAGGGGACTTAATCCCCCAACTTAAAACGCGCCACGGGGTGCGTTTGCACAGTGGTGAAGGGAGGGGGCGGGGCTTCAGGTGACATGTGTGCAAACAGGCCCCGTGGCGCGTTTTAAGATGGGGAATAAATTCCTTTTCAATCCTGAGGGTCCCTAGGGCCAACTAGCCCACCAGGTACCTCCAGTAAGCGCCACGGAGCTGCGTTGCAGAGTGTTGTAAAAGGGGCGTGGCCTCTGAACACCTCTCTGCAACGCAGCCCCTGGCGCATACTGGAGGTACCTGGTGGGCTAGTTGGCCCCTAGGGACCCTCGGGATTGAGGAGGAATTAATTGTCCAACTTAAAACGCGCCACAGGGCGTGTTTGCAGACATGTCACCTCAGGCCCCACCCCCTTCCTTCACCATTGTGCAAATATTCCTCTAAAATCAGCCGAACTACGAATTCCGATTTACTCACCTGTTATCAGGAGAGACCTCAGTGCTGCATCTTTGAGCCCAGTACTGATCCTGAAAAGTAATTCTAACCATACTTACCAGTAACTTGAATTTCCTTCCATAGGATATCATTGCCTGCTTTTTGCTGAAAAAGTTTCTAAGTGTCAATTTTTGAAACATACAAATATTCCTCTAAAATCAGCCGAAATACGAATTTCGATTTACTCACCTGTTATCAGGAGAGACCTCAGTGCTGCATCTTTCAGCCCAGTACTGGTCCTGAAAAGTAATTTTAACCGTACTTACCAGTAACTTGAATTTCCTTCCATAGGCTAACATTGACTGGTTTCACTTGGAAATTCTTCTAAGTGTGGAGTTTTGGAACTTTATAATATTCCTCTAAAATCAGCCGAAATACGAATTCCGATTTACTCACCTGTTATCAGGAGAGACCTCAGTGCTGCATCTTTCAGCCCAGTACTGATCCTGAAAAGTAATTTTAACCGTACTTACCAGTAACTTGAATTTCCTTCCATAGGATATCATTGCCTGCTTTTTGCTGAAAAAGTTTCTGTCAATTTTTGAAACATACAAATATTCCTCTAAAATCAGCCAAAATACGAATTTCGATTTACTCACCTGTTATCAGGAGAGACCTCATTGCTGCATCTTTCAGCCCAGTACTGGTCCTGAAAAGTAATTTTAACCGTACTTACCAGTAACTTGAATTTCCTTCCATAGGCTAACATTGACTGGTTTCACTTGGAAATTCTTCTAAGTGTGGAGTTTTGGAACTTTATAATATTCCTCTAAAATCAGCCGAAATACGAATTCCGATTTACTCACCTGTTATCAGGAGAGACCTCATTGCTGCATCTTTCAGCCCAGCACTGACCCTGAAAAGTAATTCTAACCGTACTTACCAGTAACTTGAATTTCCTTCCATAGGAATCCATTGTCTGGTTTTCAGCAGAAAAGTTTCAAAGTGTCGATTTTCACAAACTACAAATATTCCTTAAAAATCGCCTGTGTGACTTAAACGCATTCTTTCAACTGTTTACAGGAGATGCACCAGTGGTGGTTCCAGGATCCACCTCTGAGTAAGAAAAAGTAACGATAACACTACTTACCTGCTAAGTGAATTTCCTCCCATAGGATAACATTGGTGATTCTATATGAAAAAGTTTCTAAGTGTCAACTTTTAAAATACAATAATATTCCTTAAAAATCACTACTGTAACCAAAACGCTTTTACTCAACTGTTTACAGGAGATGTCCCAGGACTGAATCTAGGATCCAGTCCTGTGGTTAGAAAAGTAATCCATAAAGTAACTAATTGCATTTAACTAGAAATTCACATTGAGCTCAATGTTGCATTGTTTTTGAAATTGTGTTGCCCATTGCAACAACTGTAACTACTGTACTTAAAAGTCTATTGCCTATTTGCAAAGTATTTAAACTAAAGTAATTCATTCTGAGAAAGTATATTTTGTAATGTAATGTATAATGTAATTACAATGTAATTTAAAAATAAAATATCTAAAAATAAATAATTTAAAAAAATGTTGTAAATCAGTATCAAAAAATAAATATAACAATTAATACATTTAAAAATTGTCATTTACAAAACCTTTGAAATTCACTGAAAAAACCATAGGTTTCAGACACGTTATAGTTAGGAATTAGCATTTAAAAACCTTTGAAATTCACTGAAAAAACCATAGGTTTCAGGCATGTTATAGTTAGAAATTAGCATTTAAAAACCTTAGAAATTCACTGAAAAAACAATAAGGTTTTAGGGACAGTTATAGTTAGTTGGACATTGCACTCGTACAAAACCCGTGAAATTCCCCCGTTATAGTTAGTTCAGGTAACTATAACTCGCGCCCCCGCAATGCACTGCTGATGACGTCACATATTACATCACTCATGACATGGTCAGTGACATCACTGATGACATCACTGATGACATCTCAAATGACATCACTGATGACATCACTGATGACATCATCCATGTGAGAATTTAATGCATCTTCTCACACCCTAATATAAGTTTTGATACACCCACTCTAAATTACAGACTGCCATTCTCAAAACCATACACACTCCAATACCAATAAGTACATACCCACTCACTGATTCTTAGGTCTACACACACATCTACTCACTCACCCGTACAGTCACTCATACTTACAGTCACTCAGTACAGGACTATCATATGCACTCATACACCTATATAAACACTCACACAACGCAACTCATCCATAGAGGTACTCACACACCTAGTCAGTCATGCAAATAATTAATCACACTCCAATTTACTCACCTATACAGTTATACACACCAGCTCACTTACTCATAAAAATACTAGCACATTCTTACGCTCCTATGCAATCACTGATGCAAGCACACACTCATCCATATAGCCACTCTCACAATCACACACTCTCACTTATAGCCATTTATATACTCCAACACACATATATACTGCCTTTCACATATGTAGTTACTCACACATGTACCACTGAGATATACATTCAATCACTAACACACCCATACACACACTCACCCACCCATACAGTCCATCACAGACGCACTCTTGAAACCATGCACCCAGTGAATCACCCACTCACACATCTATGCACAGAGTCACACACACCCCACCCACACAAACACTGAGGCACCCATACAGATACTCAGAGAACCAATCCATAACCCATATAGACACTCATTTAGCTAGTCAGAAACCCATGCAGCTGCTTACACAACAACAGACAGACGGATACAGACATTCACACAGTTTAGTCACTCACCCATGCATCCAGTAAGATACGTTTAATCACTCACTTATAGACTCAGTCACGCACCTACTAAATCATCCATTCAGGCGCTTCTACACCAACTCATTCTTCAATACGCCTTTCCCTATATATATTAAACATATTTAAACTTTACAGAAACACACAGTCACTGGATGATGTCATCAGTGATGTCATTTGAGATGTCATCAGTGATGTCATCAGTGATGTCACTGACCATGTCATGAGTGATGTAATATGTGACGTCATCAGCAGTGCATTGCGGGGGCGCGAGTTATAGTTACCTGAACTAACTATAACGGGGGAATTTCACGGGTTTTGTACGAGTGCAATGTCCAACTAACTATAACTGTCCCTAAAACCTTATGGTTTTTTCAGTGAATATATATATACATACATACTACACACACACGCGCACGCGCACACACACATATATATATATATATATATATATATATATATATATATATGTGTTTTTTTGTTACCTTAAATGCAAGCATAAGCCGCACGTATCATATAAAATAATTATATATAATAAAGCGAGCTGTTTCTTCGAGGTTTGCATAGTAAAAGTAGCCCGGTTGCTCGCAGCAGGGGCTTCTCCTACCAGTGTTGTGGTGTCAGATTTCCTAAGGGAGCGGGACGCAGCTGTGCTCGTCATTAGAGCTCAGTTAGTGCTGCGGGAAGTCTCCTCCTGACAGGGCCTCATACTCAGCCCCCTCCAGGCTGCCCTGAACTGAGGAACCTCGCTGACCTGCCTGCACTTGACCTCAGCGTAACCTGTCGAGGTCTCGGGGTCAACAGAGGTCAAAGTCAGTGAATGTGCTTGGGCCTATAGCCCCTGGAAGGGATCACACGTCACAAACACATGGAGAGGAGCCATTAGCGCCGGAGGAAGTGGGAGACTGTTCTCCCGAGCCCTTGCTGCCCCCTTCTCTTTTTTTCAGCCGGACCTTTTACTCCTTCCCTTTCCCCTCCCTCTCCCCACGCGCAAGCCCCCTTTAAGAGTTATGCACCGTCTTCTCCCCTCTATCTGAGAAGGTCCTGCCACTCCCCCTTCTGTCATCAGCCCATCTTGACCCTCTGCTTGAGCCAACTTACTCTGCCATACCCGTGGCAGGTTCTCTGCCATGCCCATGGCCGGGCTGGCTATTCTGCCACTCTGGCATGTTCCCAGTGATCTGCGAATTAGGGAGCTACTTGCAGAGATGAATGACCTGTCACGACTCAGCCATGAAATCCCCCATGGCCTCATTCTATTTGCGGCCTTCTGCAGTGTGAGGCTAGTGTGAACATGTTTGCCACGGCTGATTTGGGTTTCCGGTTTGGTCATTGCCATCTCCCCCTCTCCCCCATGTGTCAAACACTATACATTCCCTGAGGGGCTGATACACACCTGCCCATCTCTTCAAGCCCCTTTCCAGGCACAATTTGATGGAAAAGCTCACTCGCTACCAGAAAGTACATATTTCTCATGAACCAGTGACACCTCTCCGATATTTCAGTTTATTTGGTCGACCCCAGCAATCCCCTTTGTGCCCTTATTAGCCCATTCAAATAACAATATTACAGATGCTTTACTAACGTGGGCACTCATGTCCTGCAAAGTGGTATTATCTGATGCAAAGTTGTGCAAATCAGTTTATTTCGGATTCAAAATCCATAAAACATAAATGCAACAATAAAAAAACCAAATATTTATCACAACCATATGAAATACATTAGAAATTCTTGTAAGTTAGATCAGCATGTGAAATATCTGATTTTCTCTAAAATAAATCAAATAAAAACATTGGGCCATATGAACAATGAAGTGGCGGAGAGAGGCGTTAGCCGTCCTGGCTTAACGCCTCTCTCTGCCACTTCTGAAACGCAAGGCTGCACCGTATTTACAAGAATGTGGTGCAGCCTTGCGTTTCCCCCTGCGATGGCGCTAAGTTTAGCAACTTAGCGCCAACACAGGCACCCTTGCACCATAGTGCAAAGGTGTCTGCGTGCAGGGAGGATTGGTTATGTGTAGGAAGGTATCCCTTCCTGCACATAAACAATCCTAAAATGCCATTCTGTCACTTTCATGTGTGCTGCTTCATGCAGCACACATGAAAGTGATAAAATGGCAATTTTAAAAAAAAAGGGACACCTTCCTGTACATAAACAAATCATGGCATTTTGCTTTTTCCATGTGTGCTGCACAAGGCAGCACACATGGAAAAAGCAAAAACGAGGAGAAATAATGCATTTCTCCTCGTTTCGCCAAGTTAAGACCAGGATTTACCTGGTCTTAATTTTGGCGCTGCCTCCTATGTACGCTGCCCTTGTACATAGGGGGCAGCGTCAAAATGAATGGGTGTTGAGGTGGAACGCCCACCGCAACACCCACTGCCCACCCTTTTCATGCTAACATAGCATGAAAGGGGGCCTTATTTACAAGGCAGCGTTAAGCCACATTAAGGGGCATATTCACAAGGAAGTGGCGAAGTGAGGCGTTAGCCGTCATGGCTTAACGCCTCACTTCGCCACTTCAGAAACGCAAGGTTGCACCATATTCACAAGGATATGGTGTAGCCTTGCGTTTCCCCCCTGCGCTGGCGCTAAGTGCAGCAGCCAAGCGCCAACGGAGGCACCCTTGCACCAGGGTGTCTGCGTGCAAGGGAAGATTGTGTATGTACAGGAAGGTCCCCCTTCCTGCACATAAACAATCTTGAAATGCCGTTTTGTGACTTCTATGTGTGCTGCTTAATGCAGCACACCCAGAAGTTGCAAAACGGCATTTTCAAAAAATGATTGTTTATGTGCAGGAAGGGGGACACAATTATTGGCCTTTTGCTGTTTTCATGTGTGCTGCAGAACGCAGCACACATGAAAACAGCAAAAACGAGGAGAAATTAAACATTTTCTCCTCGCTTCGCCAGGTTAAGACCAGGTTAAGAGCGCAGGAAGATGGCCGCCGAAGGGGTTGCTCTCCCTTAGAGCTCTTGGTTGGGGATTACCTTATCGGCAAATATCCCTGTTTTAACCAGCCATCCGACAACATCCTTCAACCTTATAACATTATTAACTTGTAACTGATCACAACTGAACTTTTGAAGTCTCCTACCTGCTGCTGAACCACTCTGCATGACTTCATAGAGTCGCGACTCGTCTGCCCGACGCCTGAGCCTTGACAGTGCCACTGTATCGTCTGCACTTGTCTTGCCTGCGATCCTGACTCAGGGATCGACTGAGGTGATCTCCTCCATCGGAACTGATATAGGTGATCTCCTCCATCGGATCCGCGCCGCTGATGCTCCAGATGCTGCTGGGCCTTCTCGCCGCGCTCACTGGGGCCAAAGGCTGTGCCGACCACGGATCCCTGGGGAGAGACATCCCCTTCCAGCCGGCCCCGGCCCTTCGCTCACGGAGCCGACTCGCCCCGACGGACTTGTCCTCGCCTACCCGGCTGCCTTCCAGCAGAGACTAAGGCCCTCCTTCTTGGCCTTCGACTTTGACCGTGGGACTGGAGTGCTTGTCTGGTCCTGGGTCTGCGGCGACCATGGCGTATTTGGATACCGGCCTGCCGACACTGAGCTGAGTCCACCGACAGAGGTGCCCGCTCCGATCCGGCGGCCGGTGACTGAGGCCCTGCCACCATCTTTGCACACGACGGGGTCTCTCAGTCTGAAGCTCCTGGAGCAGGGTTGCGCCACGCCAGGCAAGGTAGGCCACCAACGGGCTGATCTCTTCACTCGTTGATCTTCCTGGCCCCCTGCTGTTATACACGCGTCCCTGGGACACAGCTCCCTGCTTCCTCCCTGCTACTTTCGGCAGTCCGATAGCAGTCTTAAACTGTCTTTTGCCTCGACCATTTTCATACCCGAGGCACTTCCTCTTTCCCCCTGCTCTCTGGCCCCTGGCCTTTAAGTCTTGGCTGAGGCCGAAGATCCCTCCGCGACCTGCTGGATGCTGCCCGAACCTACATCAGAGACCCTCCCCCCCACCTAAACCGAGGTCGCCGGCGCTCGCAACGCCGAATGGTCGTATACAGTAGGGACGTCACCCGATCATCCCCGCAACGCTACACTCCGTGATCCCTCTGCCCCACTGGGATGTCGTGGCTCTGAGCCCCCCCAGCCCCGGCCCGTGTTGATTCCATGGGACTCAAGGATAACGCTATGCCCCCTGATGTCGCCCCGTGCTGCCTCCACGCCGTTATATCTACGCTGTCTTGAACCCCAGGCATGCTTCTGACCGTTAATGAGAGGTACCGTGAGTCTCTGTTGCCCACGATCGCTCTCGCCCTCTGCTTCCGAGTGGATCTTGGCTCTTGCTTTTCCGATGCCGAGAGCTGTCTGCTCTCGCTCCGAGGACCGGTGACTAATGGCTTCATTTTGGAATCTCGCTCCACGCGCTGATGTCGGGGTAAGTGCCCCTGATTGATTGACTTCAGGTTCCATGGCAATACTGATATCTCTAAAATGGCCGCCTACACCTCTCCCTGAATCATCTAAAATGGAAGATGTCCTCACATGCCCCTAATCACAGAAAGGGAAAAAGGACTGCTCGAAGCTTCCACAACAATAGAAAGAGGACTGAGCTAAAAACCCTTCATAATAATAGGTCTTTTGCAGTGGCCATCTTGGCATGAGCATACGATTAACAGCCCTTTCAACTGTCTCTACTGAAAGTGACCTGGTAACCCACACCGATCAGTGGATAGACCGATTAGATCCTCCAACCGATTTTTTAGATCCAGAATCTCTCAGTCATTAACTATGCCTCCGCCATATACCACCAGGAATTCTAAACTCGCTCGCCACGGACCAAACTCATGGTCCATTAATTACCCAGAAAACCTGACCAGTAATGCTAAAAAGAACTTAAAGCATAGAACCCTAAAACAGCACCCAGAAACACTTATTGTTGACAACTACCACACTGCTACTAATGGCGAGATGAAAACTAACTTAATCTTTTTCACAAACCGCCCAACTAAGTGGAAAAATACCTTCCTTCTTCACTTTCTAGTCACCAAGTCGGTTAATATTCCCTATGGCGAAAAAATCTCCACAACTGTCTCCCCTACCTTTAAAGGAGAACTGACAATTTCCATCTTCAAAACTGGAAACTTTCTCATTCAGGCCTTGGACCCGCACCTCACCACTTTTGATCGGCACTTCCCAACGCTACTCTCCTCTATAACTCATCAGTACCTTCAAACCCAATCTTCCTTACAGCCCCTCACCCGGACAAAAAACCCTAAACCGACCCAATCTCCCTCTCCAGATGACCCACGTTACAACGCATGGACATCCACCATCACCAACTATAATCTCACTACCCCTATCATCACACTCCGCCGGCTAACACCCACTACAATGACGGCAACTGATACCACCAGGACCAGCAAATGCACAACCAGGAATCTCCACAAGGCTGATCCCGTGACACTTACCCCTCCTGCCCACACCCTCTCTACAGCCAACAGCACCAATGATCCCTTGGACACTGACCCCCCTCAAACCGCGGCACACTCAACTCCCCCTGTCCCACCTCCTCAGGCACAAACCACCGCCACTTCCAATCCTACTGCCAGTTCCTTGGACACGGACTTCCCCCTAAACATAGTACACTCACCTCCCTTGGTCCCAAAACCCACTACACCGCGACCTAACCTCTTGACTAGAAGCAACAACGACCCCTCACCTCACGTCCAATCTATCCCTACTCCTAATCCTAATGCTACCTTAGGGACTCCCTTTCCTTTGCTTTCCTCCTCTAACTCTCTTCCCATTGCTCAGGACGCTACCTTTGGGCCACCCTCTCCTCTGAAATCCGCTAAACCTACTGCGTCCTCTTGCTCTACGCCCAGGGCTCAGGATACTACCTGTGGACCGCCCCTTGGACATACTCAAAGGTGTACCCCTCAACCGCCGCTTATGATCCCTGACGCCATCCTTACCATTCACTCTACTCCTTTGGAGCCCGTAACTGAGCTTAAGCAGGGGTCTATCTCCCCCTGCAAAAGCTGTATGGAGAAGGGACATCTCCCTGCACCTTATACTGGACGGTCACCTGATGGGGTCAGTCTTCGGCGGATTGAGGAACAATTGGCCGAACTGAAGCGGGACCTCCTTTCTGTAAATGACAACCTCCAGATCCTCCTACAATGCTCAATAAAGAATGAAAAGTTCCTCACACCATATCCGCCCGCGGGATCGGTTCTGCCCTCGCACCCTGCAACTAATTTAAATGGTGGTATGGAAAGGTCCTCTGTTACCCGCCCGAACTACCTTCGAGGGCCCGCTCCCACTCCTCCCTACCTCCACTCCAGACCCTATAGTTTACAGATGCAGTGGTCTGAGGTTGACACGCTCGCACTCTCACTATCTCATGAGGACTACGCAATCTCGCCTAGCTCCATACCCACTATCTCCTCTGATCCTGATAGAGAACCGAGTGTTAACTTGAGATCCTTGAATAAGGATAACTTACTTCAGGTAGTCACTTTGCACCTAGTGGAAGCAACTACAGATTCCCATATCAAATCGATGCTTCTCAACTGCAGATCAACAGTGAAGCACGCTGCAGATATCTCCGAACTTATCTTATCACAAGAATTAGACCTCCTGATTCTTACGGAAACATGGCTCAATGACTCTTCCTCCCCAATACTTGACATTTTAATTCCTCCTGGCTATGACATTGTCAGATGTGATAGGGCTTTTAAAGCTGGGGGGATTGCCTGCATCCATCGGTCCAGCCTCGTTTTGAAGCAGTCTCATAAGGACTCGATGTCCTCCTGTGAGCTACTTGTCGCTGAAATTTGGAACAAGGGCAAGATTGTCTGTGTGCTTCACTCGATCTACCACCCTCCTGGGGACAACAACTTACTCTTCGTAGAACAATTAATGGAATCCATCTCTGCCAGCTCAGCCCTCCATCCTAATCACATCTTCCTCGGTGACTTCAACCTTCACTGGAATGACTCTAATGATCCAGTAGTCTGTTCTCTTAAGTCTTTCCTCACTGACCTCAACTATATACAGGCCTGCAACGGTCCTACCCACTGCATGGGCGCTACCCTTGACCTCATCATGGCCAGGGAGCACATTATTCAGCTAGATGACATAGTACCATGTGATTGGTCGGATCATCTCCAAATCTCCTTTCGCATTCAGGAGAAGGTATTGCTTAGACAAGGGCAACCACTCAAAAACAAGCAATTGTCTCGTAACCTGAGAGATATCAACATCTCTAACCTTTCCATCTTGAGCAAGAATCTACTTGAACCTCCAACTACCATGAATAATCTGGAAGAATTGACGGATCATTACTTCAACACTATGTCTAATATTCTCGACTCTGCAGCCCCGAAGCTACTTAAAAGGATTCCCTGCAAACAATCCAAACCTTGGTTCAATGGTACCCTTAATGACGAACGTCGCAAGCTGAGGCTCTCTGAGAGACGTTGGAGAAATGCCCCCTCCACTTCTAGCCTCGAACAGTTAAGAAAGATGAGAAGCTCTTACAACAAACTCATTCGCATCACTAAATCAGATCATTTCAGAGATCAGCTTGACAGCGCTAAAAACCGTCCCAGGAAACTGTTTGATATCATCAAACAACAGGCTAATCCTATTCCAGCAATCAAAATCGCTGGACCCAGTGAGGAGGACTTCTCAGAGCACTTCGCTGAAAAGTCTAGAAGTATTGAACGGGAACTGCAACAGGCCGCTGAGAATTTGTTGTCTATGAGTCTCGAGGGTTTGCCTGGTTAGACGGCAGTACACACCCAAAATCAATGCCTGTACACACCCAAAAACAATGCCTGCTGGAATACATTCCGTCCTCCAGACATGGAGGAGCTGTCACTTTCCCTGGCTTCTCTGAAACCTTCCAACCATTTCAAGGACCCACTCCCCGCCAAGCTGCTCAAAGACCTCAACTTGGCAGTTCTGCCTCTCTGGTCCAGGATCATCCAACAATCTCTCTTACAGGGGAGGATTCCCGACTGCCTTAAAATGGGGCAAGTCACACCCATCCCCAAGAAGCCCAATGCAGACCTTACAGATCCCAGTAACTTCCGGCCGATCACCAACATCATGTCCCTAGCGAAATTGCTCGAGAAATGTGTTCACACACAGCTTTGCGACCACATTGAGAAATTTCAGCTCCTAGACCAACATCAATCAGGCTTTAGATCAGGTCATAGCACAGAAACAGCGCTAACTCACATCGTTCATGACGCATTGAGAGCTCTGGACCAGGATACACCATGTCTTCTAATCCTTCTGGACTTGTCCTCTGCTTTTGACCCTATCAAACATGATAACCTGATTAACCTTCTTCAATACAGGATGGGGCTATCGGGCCCTGTCCTAAATTGGTTCTCCTCTTTCCTGCATAACCGAACACAAAGAATCAAAGTAAACCAATCTTTGGCGGCCAGCACTGCAGTCTCTATTGGGGTGCCTCAAGGTTCTGCACTTTCGCCCACGCTCTTCAACCTATGCATGGAACCTCTAACTGCCATTCTAAATGACTCAAACATTCAATACCACATGTACGCCGATGACACTCAACTGTATTTGAAGATCTCCTCTCCAGATGACATTAAAACTCTTAACGGAGCGCTTCAAAAACTCAACAATGGCTAACACATAACCACCTATTACTTAACTCTCTCAAAACTGAATTTCTCCTGATTTCCCCACGCAACCACAAGGCCCCCACGCAAAACTGGATCAAAAAAATCTCAGCACTCAACTGCACCCCGCATTTGGTGGACTCCGCCTGCTCTTTAGGGGTCACCCTAGACAAATTTCTAAACATGCAAGGGCACATCAGTGCAACCATTAAAAGTGCCAACCATCAGCTCAACACTCTTAGGAAAATCAAACCGTTCCTTCCTCCAGAAGACATGCAATCAGCAGTCCAATCCTTAGTTATATCACGACTAGAATATGGCTTGGTGACCCTAGCTGGTCTTCCTAAATCTAGGTTAGCGCCGCTAAGAGCTACTCTGAACGCCTCTGCCAGACTAATCACAGGTTCAAGAAAGCATGATCATATCACACCTGACCTAATCCAGCTTAACTGGCTCCCCATTGAAGCTAGGATCCGCTTCAAAATAGCCTGCCTGACACATAAAGCTATACATCTCAATAGCCCCGTTTACCTGGCAAAAAAACTTGAGCTCTCCGGACCCAGAAGAAACCTAAGAAGCTCCAATACCCTACTACTGAAACCACCGAAATTCAATAAAGAAAATAAATTACAATCGTACCTTCTCAGGACTGGCTCCAAGAATTTGGAATGCCCTACCAACAGAGATCAGAGCCAATCCTTCGACTGCCTCATTCAAAAAACAGGTCAAATGGCTACTATTGGAAGAACTGCATCAACATTAGCCTCCATGTCATTTGCTAGTCAATTACCTGCATTCTCGACAAGCATTTTTACTTTGTTGTGTTGAAATTTATGCTTGACAATTTACTTTCACTTTACGTTTGTAACTCGTGCTTGACAATCATTCTCACTTGGGGTTTAAAACGTATCTCAGCTGTCTTTAAAGTTAGGCGATGATGAATCTGTTCGGCCTCATCCGGGTGGGCTGTTTATTGTCTGTTCATTTTCTACCTACTCTTCCCCTAGTGTCCTCATTTATTTTATGCCTCAGGTTCCTCTCATGTTGCCTTATGTGGTGTGCTTGGGTGTTTTATTGTATGCTTAACAATTTACTTTCACTTTATGTTTGAAACTTGAGCTTGACAATCATTTCTACTGGGGGTTTAAACTTATTTCGTTTGTCTTTGAAGTAAGTCTATGATGAAACTGCTTGGCCTCATCTAGGTGGGCTGTTACCTGTTTGTTCCCTTGCTACCTACTCTTCCCCTAGCACCCTCATTTACTTTTTGCTTCCGGCTCCTCTCATATTTCCTTTTTTGTAAGTGTATTTATATTGTCTCTGTACGTATACGTCAGCTTTCCTCTTTGTACAGCGCTCTGATACCCAGTTGGGTCTTGTTCGCGCTTTATAAAACTTTTCAAATAAATAAATAAATAAGACCAGGTTTTTGTATCAATAAAGGGAGGGGGGGACCAGGAGCAGGTTATGCTCCAGTGTCCGTGCTCCTAACGTAGAACGTCTAATCAAAATAAAGGTGACACTGTTCCGGAGGAGGGGTGCAACGTGTCACCCACTCACTAAGAAAAGAGGGGAAAGGGGATTTCCTAGGTCTAGAACCCACCAGTGAGAGGGAAGAGTAGGTCTTGCCTCTTAATGCCCTCACACACCCCGAAGGATGTCATGCTTCATCATCGGGCGTTTGCTCCTCGTCGGGCCGGCGCTGCAATGCCCTATGGGTCCCCCGAAGGGTCACTTTAGCGGAGATCTTCTGAGAACTGCCGTTTGATGTGTGCGGGTGTGTGGGGTGAGTCCTATGTGGAGGGTGATGAAGTGCGTGGAAAGTATTAAAACTGACTAAGGGTAACCAAGTGGTGTGTTTAATGTGACGGTACCCTTGTCAGAATAAAAAAACCCGTAGGTTTATGTGTTACCCCAATAGGCGCAATGTGCCCAGGTAATTAAAAGGTCGACATGATTCGCGCCTAAGTGGTCACATGGATCCTCGGCGCTTCTTCAGGACCGTAAAGCAAAGTGAGGTGAAATGCATGTGAGAAGTGAATAAAGAGGGTGAATACCCTCTTAGGTTTCAGGGCGGGCCTTTGGCACATTGTGCCTATTGGGGTAACACATAAACCTACGGGTTTTTTATTCTGACAATTCTCAGAAGATCTCCGCTAAAGTGACCCTTCGGGGGACCCGTAGGGCATTGCAGCGCCGGCCCGACGAGGAGCAAACGTCCGATGATGAAGCATGACATCCTTCGGGGGGTGTGAGGGCATCAAGAGGCAAGACCTGCTCTTCCCTCTCACTGGTGGGTTCTAGACCTAGGAAATCCCCTTTCCCCTCTTTCCTCTCTTTTCTTAGTGAGTGGGGACACGTTGCACCCCTCCTCCGGAACAGTGTCCCTTAGATTTTGATAAGACCAGGTTTTCCCTGATCTTAATTCTGGCGCTGCCTCTTATTTACGCTGCTCTTGTGAATAGGAGGCAGCGTCAGAAGCAATGCGTGTTGTGGTGGAATGCCCACAGCAACACCCATTGCCCTCCCCTTTCACGCTAAGTATAGCGTGAAAGGGTGCCTTATTCACAAGGCAGCGTTAAGCCACGTTAAGTGGCTTAACGCTGCCTTGTGAATAAGGTGAAGCCCCTATCGCCACAGGAACGTCAGCAAAAGTGACGTTCCTGTGGCGATAGGGGCTTGTGAATATGCCCCTAAGTGGCTTAACGCTGCCTTGTAAATAAGCGCAGCCCCAATTGCCACCACAACGTCGGTAATAGTGACGTTGTGGTGGCAATAGGGCCTTGTACATATGCCCCATAGTGCCTTAGTACATTGCGCAAACTGCCAAAATGCTAAATGCTTGTACAAAATAAGCAAGAACCTAATTAAAAACTGACAGTTAAGATATCATATTGATTAAGAACCGCAGCAAAAATCAGCAATCATTGGGGGAAGTACTAGCATCGCCATCTAAAAATCTCTTGCATATAGACCATGCAGAATAACAAAAAATTAGCAACACTGATAACACTCACATAAATAGTGTCAAATCTCAGAATTCTTAGTGCAATTTAATAATGTCTAATACCCATAAACTGGCACACTGGTTTAATCCACTTCCTACGTGAAAGTATGTATGCACTGCAAAAAAATAAATAAGGGATGCAGTGTTTCAGACTCTGATTTGCATGACAAACATAAAGTGCTCGTACAATTCTTCACTCCCCAGTAAATGCAGAAGCTGTAGATGGGTAGAATCCCATATCTAAATTTTGTATAAAGCTGCTTGGCTAAGGGGCCAGGAATTTTGTCAAAGAAAGATTCGTATAAGGGAATGGCTTTGTGGTCTAGCAACCTATCAGTCAAACTACCCGACTTGTTATGTTATGTTATGAGTGGATTTGTAGAGCGCGCAGCTACTCAACAGAGTGTCCCGGCGCTGAGATTGAAAGAAACAAAAGACTGACAGAGGAGCACATCAGTACCGGGGAGAACGGACTTTAAACTATTTGCTGGAACAGCCAGGTTTTTAGTTTTTTCCTGAATGCCAATATGTTCGTGGCCTGCCTGAGCGAAAGAGGCAGTTTGTTCCAGTGTCTAGCCACTTGCACTTGAAAAGACCGTCCACCGCGGCGACTTCTGAGACATTTTGGAGTAATAATTAGGTGTTGGTGAGCTGACCTCAGAGCTCTGCCAGGCACGTAATACGAAACTCTTCTGCGAATATAATGTGCCCCCATGCCGTGTAGAGCTTTGAAGGCCAGGACCAATGCTTTGAAAAGTATTCTGCAACGGACAGGCAGCCAATGCAGAATCTTCAGATGGTGAGAGATCCGGTCTCTTGGTCTGAGCCCCAAGACTGCCCTGGCCGCCGCGTTCTGCACGACCTGAAGTCTGTTCAATAAGAACTCCGGAAGGCCCAGATAGAGGACGTTAGCATAGCCCAGTCTGGAGGTGATGAGGGCCTGAACGACCGTCTTTCTGTGAGAGGTCGGCACAAGGAAGAGAAACCTGCGGAGCATTTTCCAGGAGACCAAAGCACGTGCCCGCCACTGCCTGTACTTGAGATGTCATAGATAAGGCATCGTCCATTTTAATTCCCAGATTTTTTACAGTCTTAACTGCTGACTGGGGGGGAGACATATCAGTCGGCCACCATTGTTTCCATGCGTCCAGTGGAGGGGTACCGAAAAAGATAATTTCGGATTTTTCCGGATTACATTTAAGATTATTGTGTCGGAACCAGGCAAAAATTTCTTTCAGGCATTTATTTATCTTCTCCCGATTGAACTCCTCCCCCTTCTTACAGGTGAAGAGCAGCAGGGTGTCGTCGGCATATGATATAATCATAGCCCCGCACTCTTCTGCTAGGGTAGCCAGGGGAGCCATGTACATATTAAAAAGTACTGGGCTCAAGATAGATCCCTGTGGCACACCAACGTTCAAGGGCGGGATACTGGCTGCAAACGGGGGCAGCCAGACTTCTTGGTATCTGTCCTTCAGAAAAGAGGAGAACCACTTCAACACCGTGCCTCCAAGTCCACACTCCCGTAGCCTCCACAGGAGGCGACCGTGGGGCACGGTGTCGAAAGCCGCAGAGAGGTCTAAAAGAACAAGAACTGCTTTGCCTCCTTTATCAAGGGTTTCTTTGATAGATTCGGAGACCTCCAGCAGCACCGTCTTTGTACTAAGGTTCTGCCTGAAACCAGACTGGCTCGAATGGAAAATGTTATTGGCTTCAGCAAAATCGCTGATCACCGTGTGAACATATTTCTCTATTGTCTTTGCAAAGAAAGACAGCAAAGAGATGGGTCTGTAGTTAGATAATTCCAGTGGATCCGCCGTAGGTTTTTTCAATAAGGGAATTATTTTAGCGCTCTTCCAACTTACTGGGACCTGACCACTATGCAGAGATACATTAAGAAAGCTATTCACTGTCGGATTTAAAATCTCCGCCATGGCAGCCATACATTTGGCCGGATAAGGGTCCGCAGGTGAGCCAGACTTGAGGCCCTTCATAATTGCCAAGGATGTCTCTAAGGGCAAGGGAGGAAAGAGAGAAAGGGAGGCGCTGCCCGCCTGATTCTGGGGGGCAGTCGAAGAGGAGGCCTGCACATCTTTCTCATCCAAGACATCAAAAGAAGATTGAATTTTTATGATCTTCGTGTGGAAGTAATTAGCTAACTTTTTAGTCCAGTCAGCTGAGGGAGAGGAGTGCCTTGTCATAGCCCTAGGTGAAGAGAAGCTTTTAACAATGCCAAAAATTTCTCTGCTTTTGTTCCCTGCGGCCTCAATTTTAAAAGCAAAGAAGTTTTTCTTGGCTTCCTGTATCCTTTTATGGTAATCTTTTAAGGCCTCTTTGTAATCTCTTTTATTTTCCAAGTTAAAATCTCTCCTCCATACTCTTTCCTTACGTTTACAATCCCTTCTACACTGTCGCAGGGTATCATTAAACCAGGGAGCAGAGTATCTGGCAATTTTAGGGGGACGAGAGATCAAAGGGGCAAGGGCCGAGGTGCCTTGTGAGACCCACTTAGCTAGGGCCTCGGCATCCTGCTCTATGTTGCCACTCGGCGTGAGAGGATGTTGGTCTAATTCGTATTTGAGGGCATCCGAGGTAATTCTATGAAAAGGCCTAAAAGAAAAAGGCGGCCGCTTGACCTGGGGCAGTAGATGCCTCGTTAGTTTCGGTACCTTAAACCCCACTAGGTGGTGGTCGGACCATAGTAAGGGTAGGGGAGCCTCTGTCTGTATTTTACAGTTGGAAAATATTTGGTCGAGGGTATGGCCTTTGATATGCGTGGGGGCATCGACATATGGAGCAAGATTCAGCGCATCCATGGATTCCAACAGGAAAATGGTGTCAGAATTCTCCTGTTTGTCCATATGCACATTAAAGTCCCCCAACACTAGAAAATGTTTGAATCTAGAGGCTACTGGCGCGATGGCATCGCTCAGGGACTTCAAGAAGGCCCCAGCGTGACCCGGGGGTCTATAAATAAGAACTCCCGTTAAGCACTGATGCATCTCTGTACTTCCTGTTCCCATAGGTAAAGCCTTAGCTTTTCTTTAATTAGTGATTTTTTTACTAGACTGGCTTCAGTTGGAGATTCCTAAACAACGGGAAGGTCTAATTCGAATAACATTTGCGCATAGGCGATTAAACAGATCATCGCAGTACTCAAGTACAAGGTTTGATTCTTCTCCAAGGTAACCAATATTACTCATAGTTTCTATTGTATCAGCTACTTGGTATAAATTTGCACCAATCAATTAAGTTGGCCAGATACGTACGCCCACTTTAGAGCCTTTTTATTATTTGCATCGTTAAGATCACCCAGGAGCCTAGATTTGAGAATCTTGCAATTTGGAGCCATGCGCCCTTTTAGTGTTAATTTTAGCACGTTGTGGTCGCTATCACTCCAGTCTAGAACTTTAATATCCACCATATGTGGCCACAATTGAAGGGTTAACAGAATATAGTTAATTCTGCTTGATTGATTAAGCCTCTTAAAAGTATGGGTGCCTGCTTGAGCCGACAAGGATCTACTATTGCAGGCTCTTAAGCACAGATTCATAGTTAAGCCCAATAGTTGATTAGAAAACACCCAGTTCGCCTTTTAACAGGTATGGGATCTGACTGAGGGAACACCCCAGATTGCATCTTCCTCCTCAAATAAGTCTGTTTCAGAATTGTCAAATGGCTCAAAGGTTGCAAAGAAATCACCAGCAACTATCTCTGAGTCTCCTGGTGGTAGATGATCTATGAAATGCTTGAGGGTAGTAAGAATAATAGATTCCTTATTCTGCACATTTATACTATTGTAAACAGTGAAAATATAAAGGCATTTCTTTTAAAGGTCAAATAACTTTAAGAGAAGCCTCCTGATTCTATAGTTTAGTGTGCTTTTACCCATATGACTAATCCGCAGGCAGGGCGACCTCTCCCTTGAGAAGTTGTTAAACAGCAAAACTTCATGTAACCCAACCTATAGACTGGCTCAACACTCCAAGATTCTTGAAATAAACATATATCAAAAGAGTCAATGAAGGTCCCCCATGATGGATCTGGGTTTTTAGATTTAAGGCCGGGGAGGTTCCAGGAGAGGATGTGCCACTCATCATTAGTGGAAAAAGAAGAGATTGATTGGTTATAATCAAGTGGACAAAGCCAGTCCTCACTTGCCACCTCCAGAAGTGGTTTCTTGGGTGGCAATATGGACGACGACTTTTGTCAGGGGATGCTATATTTTAAGCTGATATTTGTTGACATTGGACAGGGGTATCGAAGTTCCAGTGTAATTAATTTATCTGCCAGATCCCGTGTTGGCAGCAGAATTTCAATATAATCAAGTTCCTCTCCAGGAATTGAGCAATGTCTGGCCCCACTATATCTTGACATATATTGATGAACATTTACGGACATTACAAAACCAGTGGATCACTTTTATTGGTCAGGGATTTATTATCTTCTCTTAAGCCTTGAGGTAGCCTGGGTACATTGAGCATGTATATGGTCTCACCCAAATCATTTCTATGTTCCCAAGGAGTTGCTAAAGGAGCTCTATTAAGTAAGGCTCGAGGGCTGTTATGTTGCTGAGAGCATGGCTCTTTGGTAACTGCAGACTGAGTGATCATATTGGACAATCCTCATGGGGTATACTTGCACCCATGGCTCATTGAAAGAGGACTTCCGCATGAGGAAAGGGAAGAAGGGATTCTATTGAGTGCTATATAACCCCTGGGGCAATTTCCAATCCTCTGAAGCATGGCTGATATCATAGTTAGTCTTTGAGGCCCTGAACGCTTAGACAGTGACAGGCGTTGATTGACCAATGAGGTTTGATTCTTCTGATTCAGAGAAGTCTCAGGTTGAAGATGGATCACTGCCAACTGATGGAGTAAAGGAATGATTGTAGAAAATTGGGCTGTTAGGAGCTTATCTTGGGTCCTTGAATGAATGGAGCATTTCTATATCCCACGGCTACTCAGGGGGTGTCCCGGCGCTTTTAGGTATGCTGCAGGATAATGTCCACAGAGTCTGTGCTATTATTCTCCATCAGGGTTTAAATAGGAATGTTTTCAGCTCCTTTTTGAATATTCCTTCATCAGGGATCTGTCTGAGATAGTTCGGTAGGTTATTCCACAAGTTTGCAGCGTTGACGGAGAAGGAAGAGCCACCCCTCCGCTGTTTTTGAAAACAGGGGGTTGCAATGAGTCCCGCTCAGCTGGAGCGCAGCAGTCTCCCAGGGCAGTATGCTTTGACACAGTCATTAAGATACTTGGGTCCCCAATTGTAAAGGGCTGGTGTATTAGGGACAGAGCTTTATTGTTAATCCGCTGATGGACTGGCAGCCAGTGAAGCTTATTCCGGAAGCTTGACACTGAGGTAAATTTCGGTATTTTAAATATTCAGTGGACTGCCATGTTCTGCATGACCTGCAACCTCTGGATCAAATATTCCGAAAGGCCCAGGTACAGGATGTTCGCATAATCCAATCTGGATAAAATCAAAGCTCTAACCACTGTGATTTGAGCTTCGTGAGGAAGTAGATGAAGAAATTTCCTTAACATGCGGCAGTCCTTGGCTCCATAAGCTGTGCCTTAAGGTCGCTCGCAAACTGGGGCAAAAACAGGTTCATAGAGGATTGCTTCCTAGTATGTCATGTGATAAAAGGAGGGCTGCTTGATAGGTTAGGCTCACAAGAAACGGCAGGCTTACGCACTGCCAGAGTAGAAAAGTAGGTGTTTCAGGTGACTTCGTAAGGGGTCAACTCAGAGATGGATTCACAAACTGTTTCGATTTGGAGAGGTCTGTCACCACACAGCCATTTTTAAAGGTAGGATACTTCTGTAACTGAAGTCCGTTGGATTTGCCCGATTTACACGACTGTTTGGTGAAGATTTTAGTTAGGGGTCTCCCTTTCCAGATGCTATGATAGAAGAAGTGGGTGTATGTTTTAATATTGTTTCAACTTCCTCAATCAAGTCATCAATTTCTCCCAGTGTATTACTGCTATTTGAATGCTTAATTGTTTTCTTTGATGAGGAAGCCCCCATGGAGGTGACGGAGCAGGGTTTGGCGTAAATAAAACCTGCTCGGATTAAACCCCCAGTAACATATATTAACAGCGTGCAGTGAATTTTTTTTATTAATAAATGCTAAAACATGGGGAAATGTTTATGCGCATGCGTAAACTAATGTGTGTACTAATGCATGAGACTAGGCCGCAAAACTTGCTTCGATGATAAAACCTAATGCTGCTTTTGTGCACGTTAATAATTGCTAGGAATAATATGGGTTGTGCATGGGTTAGTGCAATGCTGGGATGGTGCGCTTTGAAAATTATATTTCATGAAGAATAATAAATGCCTGTGTTTCGTTTTCTGTAGAAAAGCCACCATGGGCCTATACTTCTGCATGCCAGTTTGGGGTTAATTTGCTAAGTAAAAATGAAAATGTTCGAGAAAGCTTTCAAACAAAGAGAGAAAAGAAGAAGCACAAGTGAATGACCTTCGTCGTGTGCTAAATGTCCGCCAAGTTATTCAAGAGTAGATAAACAAGTGGAAATGTGTAGCTTTCCTTCACGAGATGGCAGAGGCGAACAATAGAGGCGTAGATACTTGCAACATGTAAAATGTTGAAGGAAATATTTACTATGATTGTGTTCAAAGTTGTTTCCTGAGATGAATCTCTGTAATGTTGAATGTTTAGAACAAAGAATTGTTTAATAAAGTGTTCATGATGAAGAGTTGTGTGACAGTACACCCCCAAACTTAGCCAATGGGAGATGGAGTGCGTTTTAAAAAAATGAAACAAATGTGGGTTGGACATTTAGGTTTTAGGGTATAACTGAAGGTCCCTGGTGGGAGTGTTTTGGGTCGGCTGGTGTTTAGCTAGCGGGAGATCGTTGCTGTCGTCGGTTTGCTGTTTCCAGATAGAGGCCTACCTGTTTTCCTGACTCCTGACTTAATCTTTGCCATTCATCTCTACTTGAGTGGCCTTGCTGCCCTAACTGGCCAGTGGGATAGTTTTCCCGATTCTTACTTGGGTTAGTATAGATAATCTACTGAATTTGCATGATCATTTGCAAATGTATTTGTCTCTGAAACCTTTCTCTCTTCGCCTATCCATTCCTCAATGCATCGTTTATTTTGATATGAGTTTGAATTTATACATTGCCAATGTTTTTTCTTTGTGATAATTCATGTTTTGCATTCGTGTAACTGTACTTGATGAGCATTATTTACTTAAATTATTTACGATAAATAACATAAAACTACACATTGAGTCTGTTATTATTTTGTAAAAATAGATGCATAGATAAGTACATATTATTGACATCAACTACTCAACTTTAGGTCCATCGACACAATTACTTGTTAGGAGAAATGCAGGTTCTGAAGTGTATTTAGTGAATTGGGAATAAACTTGCATCACACTGAACCCCAGCGTGAAGGGATTAGTTGGGTAAAGTAAATGGGCCTATGTTTGTGAAAATTATCGATCCCTGATCGATGGATCAGTTTTTGGTAGCAGAGGATGGTTAATTATTGATTAGTTTGGCAATAATTATTGATTATTGATTATTAACATGAAAAGTTAGTGTCTTTGTTTTATGTTGTTTGGAAGTACGGGTACAGAGTTACCTAAGATCCCGGGATGATGTTATTTTTAGCCTAAAGTGGCAGAAGAATAGTGTGAAAAAGTATCACACTGGAGAAGTACTTTGTCTGTTGTTGAAATATCGAACAGCGAAAGGTTGTCGATGTTATTTTAGGGACTTATTCATTTAAAGAAGATTGCGTGAAATAGTGAAAGGTCCGCTTCCGAAATTCTGGCCTTACATCCCCAAAGAGGTACCAAGACCTCTTTCTGAAAGGAAAGTCCTCTTCCGAAACTTTGGCTAGTATCCCCAGAGGAGTACCAAGACCTCCTTTAACTTGATTGAGAGTAGAGTAGCGCTGGTCGTTATTTTACTAGAAGCGAGAGACTCTCTTTAGAATAAATGAAACTATCTCTTTATTAGTGGAACAGACAAAGTAGCATTGTTTCGTGTTGTTTCTAACAAGAAATAGTTAAGAAAACGTAGAAAATACATTCCGTATTATTTTGTAAAGGAAGGGTCAGTAGCAGGAGTAATACTGACGTCACAAAAAGCCGCACTGACATTGGTCAAACAGCGGGCGTGTAGTGAGCCGTGATTGGTTGGTTGCTGTGAGCCGCGCTAGCATTGGTCGAAATAGCGGATACATAGTAAGCCACGATTGGTTGGTTGCTGTGAGCCGCGCTAGTATTGGTTGGGATTTAGCGAATGGAGTAAGAGGAATTACGGACGTTTTCTCTTGTTTGTTTTGGTTTATTTAGCGAGAAAAAGAGTGTTTAAAAAATGAAGATGGTAAAAAGAATAAAAGATTTATTTAAAAAAGACAAGCCGATAGTTACTAGAGAGGGACTTCCTATACCTCCACCGAGAACGCCTGCTTCTTTTATGATGTTGGAACGTGGTTATCATACGTGTACATGGTTAGAGAATTGGATGAAATATACGGAAGATGATGGAGTTTTAGCTTTCCCAGAGAATGGTACATTTAATGTAAGGATTTTGGAGAACTTGAGAGGACGAATGAATTTGTTAAAACCAAGTCCTAGACCTACGCAATATGAAGCGCTTGAGGAATGGGATAATGAGGCTTATAAAAGAGAGAGAGACAGGAATGGAATCAAATACAGGAATATAATAACGAGATATTCTGAGGCTAGATGGGATGATCAAAAGAAAAGATGGAGGAGAGATGTAATGACAGATGGATTATATCCAGTAATAGTTGCTGAAGATCAGACTAGAGGCAAAAGTAAAGAGAAAAAAATAATTTAGAGACTTCAGAACAAGATAATGATTCAGATGAGATTGATGATGAGTTGCTAGATGAAATACTGTTAAAGAGACCTCCACCATATCAGGAAAGTTTAGGGGAAACAGTTCCTAATGCACCACTAATTGAAATACAAGTTCCTCAGGTTCCACAAGCTCCACAAACTCCACAGGTTCTTCAGGTTACACAAGCTCCGGTAGCTTCACACACTCGAGTGTTGCAGGAGAATGAGATTGATATGTTAAATAAGGCAAGAGAGGAGTTAACTTAAAGAATTAGTCAGATGAGTCTGAATGCAGAAGCATTATCAGTACCAGTAACGATTGGTCCTATAGTTCCATTGTATAGTGAGAATCAGAATATACCAAGAGTACATGCATTGACAATTCCCGTGAATAATGCCAGGAATGTTAGTGGATCAGAACAAGTTGAGATGAGTACTTCATTGATTGATCTTTTAGTGAGTGAAAATGTAATTGAAACACCCAAGAGAAGTGTACAGATGGATCCTAGAAAAATAGTGCAGAATGTCAATGAAATAACTCCAGTATCAGGGAGTTCAGTGGGTCCTTCGCCAGAGGAGTTAGATGACTGGATAAGAGGGATGGAAAAGAAAAAGTCGCAGTCAAGTATAGATGTAGCTAGATTAAGAGTGGATCTGGAAGAAATGATTATTGGTACCATAAGTCCAGAAAGATTGAGTAAGTACCGAGATGAAGAGCTGTTATTTTTGTGTAAGAATATTACATGGAAAGCAAGGAATCTACATGAGAGGTTGGCAGAAGCTGCACAAGAATATGGAGTAGACATAGAAAAGTCTAAAGTTTTGCAAAAAACATACAGATTGGATTTTACTGATAAGGATTTGGAGAGTTTGAATACGTCTGGTAAACGATTACAAGTAAAAGAACTGATGAACACCTTGAAAAAATGGGGAGATTTAGATCGATGGAAAGGTAGATGGGCGAAAAAGAAGGAAGAAATGCTTGCAAGTAAAAATGCGTCTTTATTTCCATTAAGAGAAACAGGACAGGCTGAAATGATATGCCCAATGAGAGAAGTTCCACGTACCTTGAACAAGGCAGGATATATTATCCTTCATGAATGATTTTCCCAGGTTGAGGGAGAAACCTGTCAAGTGGTACAAACAGGTAGAGAGGTTTGTAAAGGTTTCAAAGGTTTTGCTAAAGGATTTAGATGGTTTGTTTGAGATTGTAGTTCCAGCTGATTTATGGACTGAGTGTAAGATTACTGTTGATTGGCCTAAAGAGGAATACCCTAGAGATGTGAAAACAGGGGCACCTTCAGATGAGGTGATGAAAAAATATATCAAGTAATTACTTACTTGAAGAGTAAAATCTCTCCAAAGGAAACAGATTGGGTTAAAATTGATAGGACAACCCAGGAACCCAAAGAATCAGTACATGCCTATTATGAAAGGTTGTTACAGGTGTTCAAACAGTATAGTGGTTTTGAAAGTATAGGTGATAAAGATATGGGACATTTTGTATATAGGTTTGTTTTTGGATTAAAACCTGAAATTAGTAACATGATTCAGCAACATTTGATTTGTTGGCAGAGTAAAACAGTTGATGAGATTCTGAGATATGCTAAATATTGTAGTGATGATATTGAGTCAAGGCATAAAAAGCTGAAAGAGAAAATGATGTGGCCACAGGTGAAAGTGGCAGAACAGAAAGATGGAAACAATGGTTCTCAAACAGATTTCCAAATGAAAGGACAAAATCAGAATGGTCAAGTACCAAATGGAGGTAGAGGTAAAACGAATAGAGAAGAAATGAAAAAGAAACATCCTTGTCATGTGCGCGGAAAGTTTGGACATTGGAGGAATGAGTGTAGATCTTTATTGAAAAATAATGGAATGAATCAAAATTTCAATCCGCAGATGCAGAATGAAGTGGTTGTGAATCAACAACAGCAGCAGGTAGTTACACCACAAACACAACAAGTACAGGTGCCTCAAGCTCCTATGCCAAATAATGTGAATGCTCAAGTACAGAGATACAGTGCGAGTACTGGATTTCACGCAGGTGAACAAGTTGGTAAGAATCAAAATGTGCAGTGGTTTCACAGTATTTGTTGCAATGTCCAGAGAGTGACTCAGACTCATCTCAATGACGGTGCCTAAGGGGGAGGAAGAGTGCGTGCTTGGCGCATCTCTAGAGGTAGATCAGTCAGGTCCTTTTGTTGATGGAAAAGTGGAAGGTAATGATATTACATTCCTAGTGGACACTGGTGCTACCCGTTCTACTGTGAGAGCAGCAGAAATCCCAAACCTACCCCTCTTGGGAGAAACTATCCAAGTTGTGGGAGTTTCAAACAAATATATTAAGACTCCAATAACAAGACCAATAGACGTTCATATTGGAAGATTCGGAGACATGCATCAGTTTGTGGTATGTGATACAAGTCCGGTGAACCTTTTAGGAAGGGACTTGCTCTGTAAGATGAATTGCACCATCTATTGTACGCCAGATGGTATTGCTTTTCAAACACCAGATGAGGATGTTGCTTTTAAAAATGATGTTAGCGAAGCAAGGGACAGAAGTGAATGATTTATATTCATTACTAACAGAAGAAGATTTACCTGCAGAGTTGAGAAATGCAGTGAGACCTGATGTGTGGGATTTTACAGGAAAAGACATTGGGTTGATGAAAGGCATGGATCCTATTCAGGTTACAGTTAAACCAGGTGCAATATATCCAAACACACCTCAGTACAAGATGAGTCCTGAAATAACAGCAGAATAATTCCTGTAATTGATCAGATGATTGAGCAAGGTATTTTAAAAGAAATACTGAGTAGTCCTTGTAATTCACCTATTATGGGGATTAAGAAACCAAGCGGAAAATATAGAATAGTGCAAGATTTGCGCAAAATTAAAAAGATCGTTGCACCTTGCTGTCCAATAGTGCCAAATCCAGCAGTGATTCTTTACCAAATTCCTTGTGATGCGGAATGGTACACAGTAATTGATCTGTGTCAAGCATTTTTCTCAATACCTTTGCATCCGGATAGCCAATATTTGTTTGCATTCCGGTTCGGAAACCGTGTTTTGGCATGGTGCCGAGTTCCTCAAGGGTAGACAGAGAGTCCTCGATTTTTAATCAGATTTTGAAAAAGTGTTAGGAGTCATTGATCATGCCAGAAAATTCAGTGTTAGTTCAATACATTGATGACCTTTTTGTGGCATCAAAAACGAGAGAGGCTTGTGTGACAGATACAATTGTCTTACGAAATCATTTGGCAAAAGGTGGGCATAAAGTGTCACCAACAAAAGTACAGTTTTGTAAAAAAGAAGTTCAGTATTTGGGACATAAAATTGAGAAAGGAGTTAAAAAAGTAACACCAGAAAGAATCAACGTGATTTTGAACATGGGTCCTCCTAAAACTCAAAAGGAAATTCGAATGTTTTTGAGAATGGTTGGATACTGCAGACAATGGATCAGTGGGTTTTCATTGATTGCAAAACCTCTACAGAGGTTTACTCACAAAGATGTGGTTGATCCGATTGAATTGGATGAAGAATGTATGAAAGCTTTTATTGAACTGCGAGATAGTTTTTGTCGAGCACCTGCATTGGGAATGCCAGATTACACAAAAGATTTTGCATTGTTCTGTTGTGAGAAAGATGGGTGTGCATTATCAGTCTTAACACAAAAACATGGAATGGCACGTCGTCCAGTGGCATATTTTTCTGCTACTTTGGATTCAGTGGCTGCAGCGTTACCAGGTTGTTTAAAAGCAGTGGCTGCTACTTGTGTGAGTCTTGAGCAGAGCGAAACAATTGTTATGGGGCATCCAGTGAAAGTATATGTGCCACACTCTGTTGAGATCCTATTAACAAGGACTCGGACTCAGCATATGATGTATAGTCGGCTGACTAGGTATGAAAGAGTGATTTTGGGTGCTGAAAATGTGACAGTAACGAGATGTACAATATTGAATCCAGCAACTTTGTTGCCAAGTTTAAATTGTTGAAGAAGTGAAAGATGAAGCAGATCATGATTGTTTGGATGTGACAGAATTGTGCACAAAACCAAGACCTGACATTAAAGATACTCCACTAGAAGAGTCAGATAGTGTGATGTTCGTGGATGGATCTTGTCTGAGAGATGAAAAAGGTGCATTGAGTGCTGCTTATGCAGTATGTACAGTGTCTATGGCTCTTGAAGCATCCTGTCTAAAAGGGATAAATTCTGCTCAAATATCTGAGCTAATAGCTCTGACTAGAGCATGCATAATTGGCAAAAATCTGAGAGTAACCATATTCACTAATAGTCAATATGGTTTTGGGGTGGTGCATGATTTTGGTCAGTTGTGGATGCAAAGAGGATTTCTGACTTCTTCAGGATCACCGATCCGGAACAGTAAAAATGTGAAGGATCTATTGAATGCATTACAAATGCCCAAAAAGATTGCAGTGGTAAAATGTTCAGCACATAAGTCAGGAGATGACTATGTGACAAAAGGAAACAGATACGCAGACCAAGTGGCGCGTTTCTGTGCACAAAATTCAATTGCAATAAACAGAGGGATGGAGAAAAAACATACAAATTGCCACTTGATGTTTTCCTCTTTGGAAACATGGGAAGAGATTGGACAGCTTCAGGAATAAGCAAGTGAGGAAGAAAAACAAATTTGGATAAAATCAGGCTGTAAAAAGAGAGCAGAAGCTGAAGTTTGGGTGTATGTTGATGAGAGACCAGTTATGCCAGATAGTCTACTGTCTCAGATGGCAAGGATGTACCATGGGATTGCACATGTTGGAAGAGATGCTATGATTAGGCTTTTCAAGCAGTCATGGTTCAATACAAAGTTTTGGGTCATTGCAGAGAGTCTTTGCCAGAGATGCATAGTGTGCCAGCAGCAAACTCCAGGTAGAAAGACAGTTGTTAGTTGGGGTCGAATTGGAAAAGCAGCAGGACCATTTACCCGACTACAGCTTGACTTCATAGAACTTCCCCCTTGTAATGGACTAAAATATGTGTTGGTTGTTGTTTGTTTGTTTTCTTGTTGGGTAGAAGCTTATCCAACAAGAAGGAATGATAGCTTAACAGTTGCTAAATTGCTTTTAAGAGAGATAATCCCTAGGTTTGGATTTCCAGTCTCTTTAGAAACAGATAGGGGAACACCCTTCAATAATGAGATAATTCGGATGATTTGTGTAGCATTACAATTTGAGCAAAAGCTGCATTGTGCCTATCGACCAGAAGCATCTGGAGTGGTTGAGCAAATTAATGGCACTATTAAATCCAGACTGTCAAAAGTGTGTGCGTCTACAACACTGAAATGGCCAGACGCTTTACCCCTGGTATTAATGAGTCTTAGAAGCATTCCTGATAAAAAAAGACTGGATTGAGTCCTCATGAGATTCTGATTGGAAGAGCCATGAGACAAGCAATTGTACCAGCAAACAAACTGATGAATATTACTGATGATCTGGCGCTTGATTATTGAAAAGGATTGGCTGATCTGGTGCGTTCTGTGTCTCATCAGGTTGGAGAAATTGCAACCACAACACAGCCGGATCAAGCACATGATTTGAGTCCAGGAGAGTGTGTTCCTGTCAAGAAACACGTGAGGAAGTCATGTTTAGAACCCAGGTGGAACGGACAATATCAGATCATTTTGGTGACAACGACAGCAGTGAAGTGTGGTGGCTTACCAAACTGGATTCATGCAGGTCATACAAGAAGAGTCCCAAGTCCACTTGAAAGACAAGAAGAAGAGCAGCAACTGGTAAAGCAGAGAAAAGAACCAGAAGTTGAAGAGCATGAAGCTATAGAATCTAGTGTTACAGATTCTGAAAAAGCTTGCCAGGTAGGTCGCTCCCCCGCCACACAGCTCCGCCTGTGTTGTCCTGCCCGCTGCTGCTGCTGCTGCTGGTAAGCTCGTCCCGCTGCTGTTGCCTCGGTGCCCGTTTTGCCTTCTGTTTCCCCTCGTGCCCCATCTCCTGTGTCCATTTTGCTTTCTGTTTCCCCTCGTGCCCCCATTCTGTGTGTCCATTTTTGCCTTCTGTTTCCCCTCGTTGCCCCCATTCTGTGTGTGTTTTTTTGGCTTCTGTTTCCCCTCGTTGCCCCCATTCTGTGTGTCCATTTTTGCCTTCTGTTTCCCCTCGTTGCCCCCATTCTGTGTGTCCATTTTTGCCTTCTGTTTCCCCTCGTTGCCCCCATTTTTTGTGCCCGATTTTGCCTTCTGTTTCCCCTCATGCCCCCATTCTGTGTGTCCATTTTGCCTTCTATTTTCCCTTCGTGCCCCCATTTTTCTGTGCCCAACTTTGCCTTCTGTACCCCCCGTTGCCTCTCTCCACTCCCGCCGCTGCGTCCCTGCGGCCCCGCCCCCTGACTGCCCATTCGCTGCCCCTGCCTCCCGCCTCCCAGCTGCTCCTCCCTCCCACCTCCCCATATATGGCGGCCGCTGCGCGTGAGGAGAGCGACCCTTGACCTTGCCAGGTAGGTCGCTCCCCCGCCACACAGCTCCGCCTGTGTTGTCCTGCCCGCTGCTGCTGCTGGTAAGCTCGCCCCACTGCTGTCGCCTCGGTGCCCGTTTTGCCTTCTGTTTCCCCTCGTGCCCCATCTCCTGTGTCCATTTTGCTTTCTGTTTCCCCTCGTGCCCCCATTCTGTGTGTCCATTTTTGCCTTCTGTTTCCCCTCGTTGCCCCCATTCTGTGTGTCCATTTTTGCCTTCTGTTTCCCCTCGTTGCCCCCATTCTGTGTGTCCATTTTTGCCTTCTGCTTCCCCTCGTTGCCCCCATTCTGTGTGTCCATTTTTGCCTTCTGTTTCCCCTCGTTGCCCCCATTTTTTGTGCCCGATTTTGCCTTCTGTTTCCCCTCGTGCCCCCATTCTGTGTGTCCATTTTGCCTTCTGTTTTCCCCTCGTGCCCCCATTTTTCTGTGCCCAACTTTGCCTTCTGTACCCCCCGTTGCCTCTCTCCACTCCCACCGATGCGTCCCCTGCGGCCCCGCCCCCCTGACTGCCCATTCGCTGCCCCTGCCTCCCGCCTCCCAGCTGCTCCTCCCTCCCACCTTCCCATATATGGCGGCCGCTGCGCGGTGAGGAGAGCGACCCTTGACCTTGCCAGGTAGGTCGCTCCCCCGCCACACAGCTCCGCCTGTGTTGTCCTGCCCGCTGCTGCTGCTGGTAAGCTCGCCCCGCTGCTGTTGCCTCGGTGCCCGTTTTGCCTTCTGTTTCCCCTCGTGCCCCATCTCCTGTGTCCATTTTGCTTTCTGTTTCCCCTCGTGCCCCCATTCTGTGTGTCCATTTTTGCCTTCTGTTTCCCCTCGTTGCCCCCATTCTGTGTGTCCATTTTTGCCTTCTGTTTCCCCTCGTTGCCCCCATTCTGTGTGTCCATTTTTGCCTTCTGTTTCCCCTCGTTGCCCCCATTTTTTGTGCTTGATTTTGCCTTCTGTTTCCCCTCGTGCCCCCATTCTGTGTGTCCATTTTGCCTTCTGTTTTCCCCTCGTGCCCCCATTTTTCTGTGCCCAACTTTGCCTTCTGTATCCCCCGTTGCCTCTCTCCACTCCCGCCGCTGCGGCCCCGCCCCCCTGACTGCCCATTCGCTGCCCCTGCCTCCTGCCTCCCAGCTGCTCCTCCCTCCCACCTCCCCATATACGGCGGCCGCAGGCGCGCCAAAGGCGCGCCTATGGCAAGCCCGTCTGCGCGCGTCCGCGCCTGGACCGCGCCCAGTGCCAGAACTCCTGGGCCGCGCGCTCCCCGCTCCAGCCTCGAGGACCGACGCCATTACGATGCCACCACACTCCACGCTCTCAACCCCGGACGGACACACAACTGCTTCAAGGCCGCCCCGAAACGCACTCATGGCCCCTTCACCTGCCGGAACTGCAGCTACACCAGCCTCAGAGCCACCGAAGCGCCCGCCAAGAAGGACCTCAACCACCTCCGATGCATCCTACTGAACACCCGCTCCGCACGCAAACACGCCGTCGAGCTCTGGGACCTGCTCGACACATCATCACCAGACGTCGCCTTCCTGACAGAGACCTGGATGAACGACTCCTCCGCAGCCGACATCGCCATAGCCATCCCAGACGGCTATAAGATCACCCGCAGAGACCGCGTCAATGGAGTAGGAGGAGGAATCGCCATCGTCCACAAGAACTCCATCAGGGTCTCGACCAGCACCGACGACCTTCTCTGCACCGCCGAACACATGCACTTCCAGATCCACACGGACCCCAACACCACCCTTAGGGGCACCCTTGTCTACAGACCCCCTGGGCCCCGACCCCAGTTCAGCGACTCCATCGCCGACTTCATCAGCACGCACGCCCTGACCTCTACCGACTACATCCTCCTCTGAGACCTGAACTTTCACCTGGAGAACAACAACAACAGCAACTCCACCACCCTGATCGCCAACCTCGCCAACCTCGGACTGAGACAGCTCGTCACAACACCGACTCATTCCGCCGGCCACACGCTCGACCCCGTCTTCTCCTCAAGCTCCCACGTCTCCTTCAGCCACACCACGGAACTCCTCTGGACCGACCACCGCTGCATCCACTTCACCTTCCAGAAACCCACCACACACCACCGCACCCAACAGATCCCACGCCGCTGCTGGAGCAAAGTCACCGAAGACCAACTATGGGCAAACCTCGCTCTCAGCCCTCCCTCCGACCCATCCAACACCGACGACGCTGCCTGCAACCTCAGACGATGGATAGACGACTGTGCCAACACCCTCGCCCGCTGAAAAAAACTCACCTACAGCGACACCACCAAAAGAGCCAGCTGGTTCACCCCGGAACTCCTAGCTTCCAAGCGTACCTGCCGGAAACTAGAGAAGAAATGGCACAGTGATAAGACACCGGACAGCCACGCAGCCCACAAAGACGCCATCCGTAACCACCACCACCTCATCAGGTCCGCCAAGAGAATCTCCTTCAAAGACCGCCTCGACAACAACGCACACAACAGCAAGGAGCTCTTCAACATCGTGAAGGAACTCTCCAACCCCAGCTCCAACACCAACGACATCCCGCCGTTGCAAGCCCTGTGCGATTCCCTCGCCACCTTCTTCCACCGCAAGATCGCCGACATCCACGACAGCTTCAACACCCAGACAGCCCCTTCTAAGATAGATACACCAGACCCGCCGCACACCATCGACCATGACCCCTTGCCAGCCTGGGCCAGCGTGAACATCGATGACACCATCAAGACCATGAGCACAATACACTCCGGCTCCCCGTCAGACCCTTTCCCGCACCACATCTTCAACAAAGCCAGCAGCTCCATTGCACCCCACCTGTGCAACGTTATCAATCTCTCCTTCGAGACCGCGACCTTCCCAGAGAGCTGGAAACACGCAGAGATCAACGCCCTACTCAAAAAACCCAAGGCGGACCCGAGAGACCTCAAGAACTTCCGGCCCATCTCCCTGCTTCCGTTCCCAGCCAAGGTCATTGAGAAGATCGTCAACAAACAGCTAACCCGATACCTCGAAGAAAACAGCATCCTGGACCCATCCCAATCAGGGTTCCCCCCTTTTTTCTCCCCAGCGCCTTGAGACCCTCGCGGGTAAGTAGTGCGCTCTACAAATTCTGTGATTGATTGATTGAAGAAGAACCAAGTACAAGTCGAATAAAGTGGGCACCAGCTACTGGGTCTCAAAAGACTGCTGTTGAGAAAGAAAAGAGAAAGTGACTGATGAAAATCAAGAGCAAGTACAACAGAGAAAAGAACTGAATAAAAGAACTTGCGAGCTTGACAACGAAGGTGAAGAAGAAGTTCAAGTTAAGAGAGCAAGAAAAGGTGATGAGTGGCAAAAAGGAGTGAAAAGACTGAAATACACTCTAGAAAAGAAAAGGCCAGATCAAATAAATGAAATATCAAGTCAAACTGGACAAAGTGATTCAGAAGAAGAATCAATACGAAGAACAAGGAGAATAAGAATTCCAAATAAGAAATGCATAGCTCCAGAATGGACATATGTGGTGTTGGAAGAAATTGAGAACACAGATCAGGAAGAAAAAAGAAGCTGGTACTGATCAAAATGACCAAAGCAAACTGAAAAAAAGAACTGTGAAAATAAAGGTGCAACAATTTCAATGAAGATTATATTCTGAAACTTTCAAAAGATTTGAAGAAGAATAAGATATAAAAAGAAAAAAAGAAAAAGAGGGGGTAAAAGAAGAGAGGTCTAAAGTGTAAGGATACACTACTCTAGATGGTTTTTGGCTAAGTTTTTTTTTCAAAAGTTTTAAAAGATTTTCAGGTTTTTTCTTAGATTTTTAATTTTTTATAGAGACAAAGGTAACAGAGACTGGATATCAAAATCATAGTTTTAAACGTGAATGTATTAATGCTTGCTTATGTAGTGTCTTACTACTAACATTGGTATGGTTAACACTGATTGTTATTGTCCCTGTCTTAATGGTCACTAATCATAAAAATAATACTAATAATGTGGGAAGTGAGAGAATAGATACTGTCACTAAAGAAAGTATAAATACTAATATAGAAAAGATAGAAGACGATAGTATTTATCATCATGATAAATCAATTAATGATTTTTCGTTAATGTTTTTACTAAGTTGCTTTATGAGTATGTTAACACAATGAATGCGAGAGATTGCTATGTGTGCATGCAATTACCATTGTCTGTTTCAGAGGGGGTGACTTACCATCACTTACCTTTAACATATGGTGTGTCTTGTAGTGTCTTAACTAGTCTTTTCTATGAGAGGGAAGGTTTGAAGTACTATTACTCTAATTTTGATTTAATATTGTCAGAAATTCCTATTTGGAGAGATTTAAAGGTTGTTTATGGTCCTATTTATGCTGCATATATGGGAGATTTTTTCATTAGTAACAAACCAATAGATACAATAGAAGCACATAAAAATATTCTAACTTGTAAGCTACGGCATGAAGAAATTGAATTTATGAGTTTAGTAGAAGATAGAAGACGAGATTTCAAAAAGAAAGCTGCTGAGCAAAAGTCTCATGTACCTCCATGGGCTTTCAGAGAGGGTGATTATATAAAGGGTGAGACTTACGCTGCCATGACTCTGGATTTTCAACATATAGGAAAGCTTTGTGTGTTTAGAGAAAAGACTAAAGTTAATAGTTATTTTATTGGTTCTAGTGAATGTGAGCATACTTTCTTGATAAAAGGAAGTTGGGGATTGAAAGGAGGGACTGATACTGTTTTCCCGGGAATATATTATGTGTGTGGTAAGAATGCTTATTATAGGTTACCTACAGGTTGGTATGGATGTTGTTATTTAGGCATAGTATTCCCGAAGGTTTACCATGTAGATAAGGATAATAGAGTTAATGAAATAAAACAAGGACTAGCACGTAATAAGAGAGGAGCGAGTTATTCTAAAATAATTGGGGATATTTTTGGAGCACTGATACCTTCAGTTGGAGTTATTCTGAATTCACATAAAATTTGAAAATTGTCTACAGTGGTTGGTCGTTTATCAACAGATACTGCTGGTGGGTTCTTGATGATTGATACTGAAATGATTGCAATTAGATCAATGGTTTTGCAAAATCGACTTGCCCTTGATATATTATTGGCAAAGAGGGTGGAGTCTGTAGCATGTTGAAAATACAACAATGCTGTACTTATATTCCTGCCAAAAGTAAGAATCTTGAGGGGTATATTAAAAGTATTACTGAACTTCATGAAGATTTGACTGAACTAAAGGTTGATGGTGCATGGGAGAAACTTGGTAAGAGTTTTACCTCAGTGGGAAATTGTTTTTCTACTTTTGGGAGTAGCTTATTAGGGAAAATATTAATGCCGATTACTTCAGTAGTTGTAGTGATATTAATGATAATTATGATTTACAAATGTTGCAAATGTAAGTGTAAAAAGAAGGAGACATCAGAACTTAAACGTAGAGCTAGGAAAAGAAAAAGAGAAGAGATAGAATTAGAGGGTATGAGAGGAAATTATTATGAGATTATGAAAGACTTAGGGGCCGATTCCGATCTCGGTCGGTAGGGCACCGAATCGGGTTCGGCATTAGCGGATCCGATTCGGAGGCTGATTTTCCGTCCGATTCGTACACGGGTCCGGACGGCAAAGTACGATGCGAACAAGCGCGAATTCACCGACCGAATCGTTTCCGGCTCCGAACCGCTCCGTACGACCCGGTCGCAAGAAAACCGTGGCGCGCAATGGAGACGTTTCACGACCGAGCTAGTACGATGCTCGATTCGGACAGCCGGATCGAGTCGGAGCGTCCGGCTCGCAAAAGCTCCCGGAGTCGGACTTCGGGGGTCCGCGTCAGACCCCCCTGCACCCGTAGCCGTACGAGTCGTACACAGGGGGGACCCAAGGGTCCCCCTAAACATGCATGTACGGTGCGAGTTGCACCGACGCGTACCCACTGTAGGGGCGCACTTGTTTGCGGCGTACCCATTGAGTCAATGGGAGCCCATGTACGCGTCGTACGACCGGCTCCCATTGACTTCAATGGGAGTCCGACCGAGTGAGTCCGGCAGCATGCGGCCGCATCGTACTCGCTCGGTCGGACTGCAGGAGTCCGGCTCGGTCGGAAATCGTTCCGGATCCGGCTCGGTCGGAGAGTTTCCGGCCCAGATCGGAATCGGCCCCTTAGATGGAAGAATAAAACAAGAAAGAAGTACAGTATTTGAAATAAGTGGCAATTTTTATGTGATGGATATTTTGATGATGGTTCAAAAGGCCATCAAAGGGGGGATTGATGGAGCAGGGTTTTGCGTAAATAAAACCTGCTCGGATTAAACCCTCAGTAACATATATTAACAGCGTGCGGTGAAAATGTTTTATTAATAAATGCTAAAACATGGGGAAATGTTTATGCACATGCGTAAACTAATGTGTGTACTAATGCATGAGACTAGGCCGCAAAAATTGCTTCGATAATAAAAACTAATGCTGCTTTTGTGCATGTTAATAATTGCTAGGAATAATATGGGTTGTGCATGGGTTAGTGCAATGCTGGGATGGTGCGCTTTGAAAATTACATTTCATGAAGAATAATAAATGCCTGTGTTTCGTTTTCTGTAGAAAAGCCACCATGGGCCTATACTTCTGCATGCCAGTTTGGGGTTAATTTGCTAAGTAAAAATGAAAATGTTCGAGAAAGTTTTCAAACAAAGAGAGAAAAGAAGAAGCACAAGTGAATGACCTTCGTCGTGTGCTAAATGTCCGCCAAGTTACGGAAAAGTAGATAAACAAGTGGAAATGTGTAGCTTTCCTTCACGAGATGGCAGAGGCAAACAATAGAGGCTAAGGGGCCGATTCACAGAACTAATCTGAGATCAAATTCTAAACTTACTACTTTTGGTATTCACAGAAGGCATTTAGTAGTAGTAAAGTTTACTACTACTAAACTGAGATAAAATCCTAAACTTACTACTTTTGGTATTCACAGAAGGCATTTAGTAGTAGTAAAGTTAGGACTCCTAACTTTACTACTACTAAATGCCTTTTGTGAATACCGAAAGTCGTAAAGTTAGGATTTTGTCTCAGTTTCTTTTCATGAATTCAATATTTTATGGTTCAAATACATTTTTATTGACATTTTTGGTCCCTGCAATACAATCACCTTTGGGGCCTGCATCTTCGGACCATGCGGGTATACAATATAAGATATCAGTGTTGTGAACCCCCCCTGTAGCCCTGTTCCCCAACAAGAACCCCCCCACCGTCTCCCAGTGTCTATTGCTCACCTTCCACACCTCAAACCTGTTAAATCGATATTCCCTACCTTGCCTGGTTCTGTTGGGTCAGACTTCCTGCTGCACGCTGTGGGACGGGCGAATTGCAGAATAATAGCTATCCAATTTGGAGTCATCTAGGATGTTCAGCACTCGAAGTCAGTTACGGCAAGATAGTATTTTTGCAGTCTCTGCTAAAGTCGGTGAACTCCATTGTTTGGTAACCCCCCTTTCTGTCCCTCGTGCTATAGAAACTAGTTTCTCCATGTTCAGGGTCCACCACAGTCTCTCTAGCCACTTCTCCTATGATGGTGATCCACTCTGCCCCCACAGTCCTAAGGTAGTCTGTTTTGCCACTAATAGCAGTTGGGAGATTAATTGGACCCTTGGTTCATACAACGGAAATAACTCAAGGGACTGGGTGGGCCAACAGGATCTCTTCCAGGCAGTGGGCTAGGGTCGAGCTGGTGATGGCTTCAACTTGCACCAGGACCATCATCCAAAAGGAACTCAACATGACCACAGAATGTGTGTCAATGTTCCCTCCTCTCCGCACCCCCTCCAACGCATTGGGGTTTGCCCTCCTCCCATTTTCGCCAGATGCATTGGGGTATAGTGCCATCGGTAGAGAATTTTCAAGAGAGACTCTCTGCCGCCTACATTGGATACAAAGTTGTTTGTTAATTCCATTATTTCTCACCGCTGTTCATGGTCAAGCATTATGCCCAACTCCTTTTCTCAGGCTTATTGGAAAGGCAGTTTCGTGTCACCTCGCCTTGTGTTCAGTATCTTGTATACAGGGCCGGACTGGAAACCGAAACCGGCCCTGGCAAACTGCTAGGCCGGCCCCCCCTGGGGGCTGGGGCGGTGCAGCCGAGCTGTTTGCGAGGGCCGGTTTCAGCCGATTTTGTTACAGGGGGCCGTTATTGCCGACCCCCGGTAACAAAAACGGCCCCCCAGGGACCCAAAACCGGCCCCCACCCTGTCGGCCTACCGGGGAAACGCCCGGTGCCCCCTACGGCCAGTCCGGCCCTGCTTGTATATGTGAGATATGGCATGACCATCCTCTGTGCAGTATATTAGGTATTTTTCGAAGGGGGTAAGGGATCTTGTTACCCCATGTTTCATTTTTGGGGTCAAGAGCCAGTGTCAGAGCTGTAGGTAGTGAAAATGTTCCATCGCTGGAAGTGCAAATTCGGTTTGTAGTTGGTCAAAAGATTTTATTTACCCTCAGTCAACCATGTCTCTGACCATCTTGCACCCTCCCTCCCACCACCACCGAAAGGGGGATTCTGTCCATGCATGGTATAAACTCTAGATTACCTCATGGGGGTAAATGGGGAAGAGAAAGTGGTTAGACCTCTCTTCATCGCTATATTATTTCAGACCGCTAATGTGGCTCTTGTGACTGGAGATCTATAAAGTGTCGTTGGATGGTGTGCTTTCGGTCGCCAGGGGATCTCCCAAAGTGGCCTTGCCACCATCGTATGATCAATCATACACCATCCCTTGCTCGTTTTCTGTCGTGTACAATGAATTGAGTATTGCAGGTGACCCACTGTCTAATAAGTGGCTAGTTCTGGCACCTTCAGCCCCCCTGTCGAGGGCACAGGGAACATTGTGTTCTAGCCAGGCACTCTTTCTTGCCCTCCCCCACAAACATCACCCGCAGGTCTAAAATTTGGAAGATGTAGAGGATCTTGGGTAAAATGGCCATTTTGTATGCCGTTATGCGGCCAAGCAAGGATAGTGTTTTGTATTTCCAGTTATTTAATTCAGCACTCACATCCTTCCACAGCTGTTGGCAGTTAATATCTTTAGTTTTAGAAAGCGTGGGATTAACTTCCAATCCCAGATAGTTTATATGGTCCGGTGTCGACCTGAAAGGAGTTAGGCCTTTTAATTGCCCAAATATTGACCTGGGTGTGGAGATGTTTAGTATTTCCAATTTAGAGGTGTTAATCTTAGTGAATATTTTTGCATCCACGTTGAGGAGAGATATGGGCCAGTAAAAGCCACACTCCATGGTGTTTTTGCCCAGCTTAGGGATGAGGGAGATAGTTGATTCGGTCATGGAGGGTGTCACCCGACCCTTACCGATCACATCCTTGAATACTTTGTGTAAAAGTGGAAGCAGGGTAAGGTGCACAGCAACAGTAGAAGGCGGCAGCGAACCCGTCTGGGTCCGGTGCTCTGGAAATATTTCGTTTAGATGTGGCTTGGAGAACCTTCTCCTTGGTTATAGGTTTCTCTTAGTGTTCCCTATCCAAAAGCAACAGTTTGGGTAGAGCTACCTCTGCTAGATATGCAGCTCGCGCCTGAGCATCAGTTGGCTCCCTTGTGTTTAGATGTGTGCTTTATCTGCATATCGAGTGTGTACCCTTCCATCCGGGGATCTAACTTCAGCTATTATGGCTTTGGTTCTGCGTGCGCGGAGGAGGTTTGCTAACAGTTTCCCCAGTATATTTGCACTCACATTGTATTTATTGTCTAGCCGGGTGAGCAGGTATGCTGCTCTATCAAATTCTAAGGCCCTAATCTGGTCTTACACCATTAGGATTTTCCACCAGAGTTTTTGGGTGTGAGTGCGTTTATGGTCCTGTTCTAGTGTAGGGAGCTCATCTTGAGTTTTATTTTAAAAAGATTTCTCATTTTGTGCAGGTGTGCTGCTTCTGCAATAAAGTTGCCGCACAGCACGGCTTTCAGTGCGTCCCATAAGGCCGCTGCCTTCACCCATGTCATTGTGAGTGGTGTAGTCGGCTATACCCGCTTTGATATTCGCAATGGTCAGCAAGTCGCATAGTAGGGAATCATGAAGCCACCATGAGCAGCCTTCCCCTGGGGTAACGGCTCTTTAGTCTCCATCCTAAAAGTGACAGGCCCCTGGTCAGAGAGTGTCAGAAAGTGCTGTACTACATCTAAGAGGTCTGGCAGCAGACATTTGTCAAAGAGGAGATGGTCCAGCCTAGCATAGGTTCTTTTGCTCCCCAGAGTAATGTGAGTAATGCCATCCCTGTGGGTGCCTAGTCCTCCAATAGTCCATGAGCCCCAGATCCTCGAGGAGGGCCCTACCTGCTGATGATAGAACTGTGGATCCCCAACCAGTATTGTCAGAATTCACTCCTGCCTCGAGGACTAGGTTGAGATCTCCCCCGACCACCAGTGGCACTGTAGACCAGGCTGTCATTGTGCGAAGCGTGTCTGTCAGAAATTGTTTCAGCCCCTGATTCGGGCAGTAGATTGAGGCCCAGGTCAGCGGGGGCCCTCTTAATGTCCCTGTAATAGACACCCTGCAGCCCGCCCTATTTCTACGGGTCTCTGTGACTACTAGGGGGGCTTCATTTATGGATCAGTATCCCCACCCCACATCTGCAGTCTTCTTCCCTCCCAATGAGTGGTATTGATTTGAAAAGATTATAGATTTCAAGTGTGGTTGATCCTCTTTTAGGAGATAACTCTCCTGGATAAACCAAATATCGGTTTCTAATTGAGCTAGTTTGTGCAAGATGGATCTCCATTTGAGCGGATTGCGGAGGCCCCTAACATTATAGGTGGACAGTGTTAGTGTAGCAGCCACCGAGAACTGTGAGGTATGTCTATGTGTCTGCCACTCTGTGGACTCTTATGAGGTAGCTCGTATTTCAATTTTGATAGACGGTTCCTCCCTGCCCTCCCTAACATCCCCTTTACCCCAACTTTCAATGGTTGAACATTCAACAGTAAAGAACACATGGGAATTACTGTTCCCCGCAACTGGTTTGGAAAAAATAACTTGGTGCTCCATCAGTTCTTCCATCTCTCACCGGAGCAGTACCTGTATGAGCATGTGGGGTAAAGGCCTCTGCTGTTCATGTTCTGGTAAAACAACCGCACCAGACCGCGGCCTACACCATGGTCAGGAAATGTAGACTTGACTACCCTAGGTCCCCCTGACCCATGTTGTTGTTTTATTCATCTCATCCTCCAGTCCTCCCCTGGGGTCTTCCGCAGTTGGTTCATGCAAGTCTTTTTCCGGGGAGACCAGCGTCCGGAGCCCGCTGATTTTCTGGACTTGCTCTAGTGCTGCTCTACGACCAGGTAGGATGTCTTCCTCCCGTGGGGTCCTTTGGGTGTCACGACACCCCACCACTCTCCCCACTGGCCCCAATGATTTGGGCAAATCTGAGGAGCAACCAGGCTCCCCCTCGGGGGTTGACAGGCCCAGGACCTGCCGGCATCTTGGATTGACTTGATGCCATTTTCTTGCCCTTCCACTCGAAGAGGAGCAGGAATGGATGGCCCCATCTGTAGTTCACTGTGTTGGGTTTCAGGAAGGTGGTGACCTCACAAAAAGCCCTTCTCTTTATCAGGGTCACCATTGACAGATCCTGATAGATCTGCAGTTCATCCCCTTAACAACGTATGGGGCCCCCCCTGAGACTCCACCAGGACCGATTCTTTGTCTTCAAAATGGTGGAAGCAAACCAGTATATCCGGGGGAAAGTTTTGTCTGGGGCCTGTCACCTGGTCCAGTTCTGTCTGCTTGATCTATGTATAGGGGGTCAGGCTGTGCTCGTCTAGCAGTGCCTCCACTAAGCCCTGTATGTAGTGCCTAATGTCACCTTCTTTGCCCCGGGAAACTCCTCATGTGCAGAGGTTGCATCTCCAAGAGCGGTTCTCCAAGTCCTCTTACTTTTCCTGGAGGATTACAAGTTGTTCAGTGACTGTAAACAGGCAGGATTGGTATTCCTCCAGTTCCAGGGCACGCTCATCTTGGGTCATCTCGATTGAGTCAACCCTCTGTCCCAGGACACCTAAATAGCGCTTAAGTTCTGATAGGCTTTGCTTGAGATCTGCCCTAACTGAGCCGATTTCTGGCTTTAGGTCTGCAAAAAATTGGAGCATGAAGCCTATAGTGATGAGTTTGTCACTGCGGGGCAGGGCTCCCCCCTCTGTTCAGTGTCTCTGTCTCTGTGCTTAGCTTGTTTAGGGCCTCCGTCCCCTTTCTTGGTTTGAGGCAGCTGTAAGAGGTCTTGGTGTCTTGTGGTCATCATCTCATTCTGGTTGTGACACCCGCGAGGCCGCCTCCTCCCCTCTAGGCCCACCGGCGTGGTTCCAAGAGGCCCTGTGGTTTGATGCATCTCAATCCAGGGTGTGCACAGTCTATCATGGTGGACCACCTGAGGGGCAGCTGTCCTGTTGGGGTAATCATCTCACTACGCGATGGTACCAGCTCCTAGAGGCCCTTACATCGTTAACAGGGTGCCGCAGGTGGGCCCTTGGCCGTGGACATGAATGAAATGAATGAAATGAATTTGTACTTGTAAAGCGCACTGATACCCTGAGGCTTCCTGGCGCTGAACGCATACCGCTGTGGAACCCTTCCTGGCTTTTCCCTGTGAAATGTCCACTCCTGGGCACCCCCAAGGTGAAGCCAGGCATCCCAGCGCTGGTGGGGCCGTTGTGGAGATTAAGCAAGCTATTGCCCAGAGTTGCAGAGTGGGACCCATGATTAGAATAGGCACCGAGGCGAGAATTATCAGGTCCGAGGAAGTTGAGCCCAAGACCCGCCGAGGCGGGAATTGAACCCTGGTCCCGGGCCAGATCTCTGCATCAGGGTCTGCCGCTCTAACCATTGAGCCACACTTCTCCACTCAGGAGAGCTGGCGGACACCCCTCAATGTCACTGGGAATGCAGCAATTTGCTCATTTCCCGGGGGGGGGAGTCCATCCATTGCCTCCCCCTGGTTGGAATTGGTGGAGTAATCGGGTACTTGTCATCTGCAATGGTCCGCACACTCCGCTCTCAGTTCCTCTGTTACAGTCCCCTCATGGGGCGACACCACAGAGATTTCAAATTTACGTGGCTCTGGGACCCTCGCCTACTTCAAGCTGAATGTTTGCCCCTTGCTTCTATCGTTGGCCATCCTGTAGTCCACTCCAGCCACTCCTTCCTTCACAAAGGCTCACCTCTTTGTGCTGCCCCCTCTGAGTTTTCGTCATTCAGTGGGTGTGGCCTTACTTTGCGGCCCCTGGCCGACCCTCCACACCGGCCCTCACTCCACTTCTCAGATTGCACTGTTCGGCTGCACTGGGTCAGAAGTTCTGGTGGCCGCTCCAGCTGCTCTTCACCAGGGGCTCACCCCTTATTGCTGTGCCTCGTGCCGCTGCCAGCCAGCAGGCGTGGCCACCGGCCAGCCTACCTAGCTGGCTCTCCCACCTCCTCTCCGTTCGCGCCTCTTGTCTGCACTGGGTCGGGAGACCTCCCAGGCCCCCCGGTCCCGGCACCTGATGCTAAAGGACGGGGGCTACCCATGGAGCTACGTGCTCACACATCTGGCACAAATCTCGGGCTTGGCCACTCCCCCTCTCCCCAAATTCAATGTTTTTAAAGGTCTCACACACCAGTAGTTCTGTCTTTGCATCCCCTTTAAATGCAGCAATTGTATTTGCATATAAACAATTCTAATTTTTCTTTTTTAAGCAAATTCAAATATTGTGGCTTCTTTTGTGACTTAGTGAGAGGAATCATCAATGGATATTTGCATATATATGAGGTGACAATCCGGCAATACCAGAATGTGCACAATAGGAGCTTTCATTGTATTATGAATTTGAATTTTAGGTCCTTGTGGTCTGCCTGAGGAGGTCTTTCAAATTTTCTCAAAAGGCCGAAACACATCTACATACTTTGGAGACATAATACATTGGAAAGATATCAAATAACAAAAGAATATTAAGTTCACCAGAGATAGTAGCAGATAATGTTTGTAGACTGCATCCACATGGATATGCAGCTCTAAATATGGAGTTTATGACTTGATACAACTGCACAAGAACGTTTTTCTTTGACTTTGATTGTATAAAGACTTACAGCTATATTGTAGCATTTCAAATCACAAAATAAAAATGAATTGATGTGCAATAATTAATATATGCTGGTTTCTTTATGTAACACAGCAACATATGCATGTATGTATATGGTATTGCTGTAGCATGAACTTAGCTAAAAGGCAGCAAAACACTGTACATAGTCAAAAACAAGCATAAAGTCAACAAGTAACTGGAAAGGAAGCCAGGTTGTGGACGATTAATGCATCATGGTGTATTAATGTGTAAAGAGGTGAGTCTTCTACTCTTTCCTAAATTGGAGCAGCGTTGGGGTGGTCCAGATGAATACATGGATGTTGTTCCAGATCCCGAGTGCATAGATGGAAAAGGCATCCTGTCTTGTTTTTTCATTTTTACATTTCTTAGACTGCAATCTGATGGTGCTCTGGCTGCCGAGAATCACCAAAGAGGGTGAGCTACTCTCCAAAAGGGGGTGCTGGTTGTGATAGCTTTGTAAATGATGCAGCTGGTTTGGAAGATGGTATGGGAGTCAAAGGCATTCCAACACAACAAGGTTGATGTGATCATATTTCTGTAGGCCCTGGATGGGACATGCATTGGTGTGCAGGATCCTCCTAAGACGTGCCATTGTGAACTCTGGGAGACCTTGGTTTAGGGCATTACCACCATCCAGATGCGAGAGTACAGGGGCACGAACAGCAGTTCTTAAGTCATTTCTGGAAGAAAAGGTTTGACTTTCTTTCTTTTGAAAAGAGAGCTGGTACAGATCATCTTTGTTTTCTTAGCAATGTGTTCCTTGTGGGTGAGATTGGTGTTCAGGGGGAATCCAAGTGACTTGCCTTTCGGTGAAAGTTGGAGTTCGAAGTGGTCAAGGCTCATATTATTGAGCCCGGTTTGAACTGTATCTTTTTTTATTGTTCTTGCCAAATAACAGGAATTCTGTCATGGTTGGGTTGAGCTTCAGGTAGGCATGAACATCCCAGTCTGTATAACGAGCAAGCAGTGTTTGAAGTGTTGGAAGTCTGAAGCAAAGCAGGCTTTCAAATAAACCTGTGTATGATCGGCATATTGGTGAATCTTGATGCTGTTATCTGTTAGCAGAGCACCAAGTGGCTCCATATAAAGGTTGAAGATGACAGAAGACAATATGGAACCTGGGGGGGCTCCACATTTGACAGGGATCTTTTGTGAACTGGAGGTGCCCATGTGAAGAAACTGGTGCCAGTTGTAAAGGTAGGAGGAGAACAAGTGAAGGACAATACCAGTGAATCCAATTCAAGACTCCAGGGTGCATATGAGGGTGGGATGGTCAACTGTGTCGAAGGCAGCAGAGAGAAGGTCATCTTCATCTGTGACCAAGAGGGTGTCGTCTGTGATGTGTGAGGTAATGGTCTCCCTTCTGCAATGTGATTTGAAGCCAGACTGGTAATCGTGCAGGAGATGGTTAGCACTGATGTGATCTAGCAGCCCAACATAGACTGCTTCTTCAATGATCTTGCTAGTGAATGGTAGGTGAGTGATGGGCCACTAGTTGACGAGGTTATCAGGGTCTAGTGTAGGTTTATTTAGCAGTGGGAAGATCTAGCCTGTCTTGAGAGCTTCTTGGATGATGCCTTGAGCGAGGAATGCATTGGCAATAGCAAGAAAGAGTAAAAGAGCATCTCTGGAGAGAGCTTTGATGAAGGACGATAGTGATACATCATCTTCATAAGAAGTGGCTTTGAGGGAGTTGAGTATGTCAGTGAGATCTGGGAGAGAAAGGGCATTGAAAGCTGACAATTGTGAGATTCTAAGGGAAGTGGTATTGTAAGAGTTGAAAAGGCTTGGTGTCCTTGATATGCTGTCAGATCTTCTGTATGTTTTCAATGAAGTAGAGGCTGATGGCATTGCACTTTTCTGTGGTGTGAGGAACTGCTGGGTCCAACACTGGTTTCATGCAGTGCTTGATTGTCCTTATCATCATTCTGCTTCTGTTGGTGGCTTCATATTTGCAATACATACAATTGCTCCAAAGCAACAGGACTTTGACACTTGAATTTTTGTATTATTTGTTAGTTCTGATGGGTGATGGGGGGGGCTATGTATTGTTAGACCTTGGAACATGGCCAACCAAGTTTGAATCCTGGCTTCGGATCAACATCCTGTGATTCTGGACAAATCACTTAATCTTCACATGCATAAAAAAATGTTATGTAGTTTGGTTCTGTTGTAAAACACTCTAATGCTCTTGAACTAGGTTGATGCTATAAACAAATCGGAAAAAACTAATTCTCTACCACAGCACACCACCCCATCTACCAGGAAAAACTCACTGCTTTCTACCACAAACCATCATACTCAGTTACAGAGTCAAAAACATAGATCTTCCCTCTAGGTCAAAAGATGCCTACAGTGGTCACATATACACATAGACGAAACATTTATTAGTAAAATAGTGTTATCTCTGAAAAATCAATTTCATAATATAAAACATCAGAGAGGAAACATTTTTAATAAAAAAGAAAGTTGCTCCGTGTAAAGTGAAAAGTGCTCGTGCAAAATGCTTGTGCTGTTACAATCAATTATGTACAGTTAATTTGAACATTTTACAAAAAACTGTCAATAGTATAAAAAAAAAATTATAATGGCTGTTACACCGGTAGATTCACAAATATAGTCCTTCAATTAAAGTCAACTTCAATGGTACAAAATACATTTACTCGTCTGCATTTCAACCCCTAATGTCCAACATGTGTCCGAAAACATCAACAGGGTCTTCATCAGGACAACAAGAGAAAAGTACTACGTGGAGGTATCCTAAAGGGGTAAATATGAAAATATCCAGTCACTGCTATGTGTATTGTAAACCAAACAAAGTAGTCTATCGAGTTTACATCACACACTCACCTCAACATGAAAGTGAGAGTTTTCAAAAGGTTTCCAAGAGTTACCTTTAAGAATACAAAAAACACCCGTCCTCTCCATGGTCCATTCCCTTATGTAGTACATTTCAGAATGCCCTCATGAGGTAAGATCAAACTGGTGGTGGTATTCGGCTCAAATGGCTACTTTTTGAGTCACACTGCGAAAAAATATAATGTCAAAATATAACAACTATAACTGACTGAGAGGTATGTATATCACTAACCTCACTACTAGCCAGCTATATGGTGCAAATCTCATCCACTTACAGGATAACTTTATTCACCAAGGTGTTCCTGAAAAACAGAAAAGCGATAAACAGGTTGTTAAAAATACGATATCTCAAAATTCACATCTTGGTGGACTACAACAAAAGCAGGCTTCACTGACCTTGTAAATACAAAGGGGGAGCATTAAAAATGTAATGGATCTGCTCGCACCACTTGGGCGTTTGCATAAACTCTGGATTTTCTATACATTAGATAAAATAATATAAAAGATCATTTGTAAATCACGTCTTGATGAATGAACCAGTGCGCGTGTCAAGGCAATGGAGGATCCAAGGGAAACGGTTGGGATGTGCCCTGAGATAAATACGTCAACCTGCACCCAAACAACACCCTGCATCCACCTTCCAAGATAGCTGCTACAAGTAGAGTACTAGTTGTTCAATTCAGGTGAAAGCTGTGATTGCAAAATATCAAACAGATTGTAACTACCTCGAATGCACACTGTGATGTCTGTATAGCTGGCATCTATTGTAATGATATTAAGTTATGACAAAAAAGACTTAAATGGTTACAAAATAAGGAACCAATACCCAAAACCAATTTTAATGTTTTGAAACAGGATTTATACTAGCACCATTTTTGAATAATAGCATTGCCATATGCCGGTTATAAGAAGAAATTGAGTGTATGCTCATACCAAAAAGTGGAACCTGTGTTGTTTCACATCCATACATCAGCTACTTACAGCACACTGGCTATTGTCTTATAGTAGATAGTCATAAATACTTGTGTTGTATCCCTTGATCCTGATGAAGAACCCTGTTGATGTTCTCAGACACACATTGGATACTAGGGGCTGAAACGTTGATGAGTATATGTATTCTGTACCAGTGTTGGAATGGGTGAATACAATGTCAATTATTACCATGATGTGTGCATGCCTGACAAGCGGCAATAGCAATAAATGCAATATCCATATATGTCTAAACCTGTGCCTGCACAACCATGCCAATACCCATCAATGGAATGTCAATGTATGTCATAACCTGTCCTCGTACAGCAGTGCTGACACCAGCATCGATGATGCCAATGTATGTCATAATCCATGCTCAAATGACAATACTGTTACCAGTAAGAACAATGCTGATGTACGTAATGACCTAAGCAAACTTAACTGTGTCAATACCAGTAAGAATGATGTCAATATATGCTATGACAAATGTATGCCCAATGTTAAGGATGTCGATAAAAATGATACCAGTGGCTGCCATATTATTTTTAGGAGTTCTAACGAACTCACATAATTGCTGTCGGATTCACCCAAGGTGACCTCCCCATCAACCCCGAGTCAGAGATATATGGTAAGACAAGTCCTACGACCCACACCCACGCCTATCGAATACCAGGTCTCAGGTGGGATCTCTCTAACCTAAAGACAAACGCATGCCCAGGGGAAACCCTGATCGATCCCACAGATAGACAGTTCCACAAACAAGTCAGAGGAAGTTGGCCTCAATAAAACCCGTTTGGCTAAAGGCTCGCGTTCCTCAAAAATACCACAAAGCTAGATGCCACATGTAAATAGAGACACTCAACCAATCAGGACACGACATGCACACCACACATAGTGATCACGCACTCCTCATGCCGGACATCTGGACACATACACACTGGCCCACACTAGCTCTGCCTGAGGTCAAGAACCATCTGTGCCCTTATCAGATGCCTGCGCTTGTTGATTTACAACTGAGATGCTTTTTTAGACTGTAGAAAATTGCTTTATTGTACCTCATGAACTGTATATAACAGTGGCCAAAACTTTGTCCATCGAGAGACTTTGAGCAGATGCACTCTGTCGAGGCTCTCCCGGCCGCAACGTTTAATTAAACCAGCTTGTTCCTGTTTTGTCAAACACCTCTTGTCTTTTCATTTATTCAAGGTAAATTCATACTCGACCGACACCATTAAAGTTGGCTGTAATTGTAGGTCTATGTTTGTGATGGTACAGTTAAAACAGTAAAAAAAAGAATTGATACCATAGGCAGTTTTTCGTAAATGTTCAAATCAACTGTACGTAATAGATTACAAGAGCACAAGCACTTTGTTTGCAAAACTTCCCACAGAGCACCTGTGGTGTTTTGGTTTCTGGGTATTCATGGGCTATCTATGTCAGAGTGATGTAATAGTAGGGTAATGATATTCACTGGTCATCAATGTGTTCTCTATTGGAATGTATAATGTTTGCCTTTCAATGTGAGCACAGTTGGAGTATATCTTTGGGCCCTTTCCTTGTACCCTGATCTGCTGCTTGATACAATAAATCTTAAGAAGATAAATACAATGGATGGACATTCATCTTTCACAGCACCCTTCTTTTCTATTTATTAAAAAATGCTCAATCTCTGGTGTTTGATATTATGACATGAATTTTGCAGAGATAATACAATTTTACTAATCAATTTTTGTCTATGTGTACATGTGATCAGTATAGGCAATTTGAAACCTAGAGATGGGATCTATGTTTTGAACTCTCTAAGTATGAGTGTTTGGGTGAATTGATCCGACAGAACTATTTCTTTGAATACTGTAATTGACCCAGATTCTGAGGAACACAGTGTAACTCCATATTATTTTACGCATCCCACCATAAACTTGCATCACAATATACCCCAGCCATAACAATACAGTGCTTCACTCCCCTCACACTATCCACTACCACACCATGAAAGACCATCTCTGTAATACCATGTCACACTGTACCAAACTACTCCACACCAAAAGCAGTGAAATTTGCAAGGACTAACTCATACCCCTTGTAACTGGCAGGAGTGCATGTATATGCACTGTATTATGTGGACAGTAAAGTGATTCAATTGATTTGCTATCCAACCAGAAAAGTGTTTAATGGAAGGCTAGACATTCGCCTCTTACGAAATACTTATAGAGTGGGTCCTCTAACCTGGCGCAACCCGACATTTGCGTGAAGAATAAAGAGTTTATGGGCTTAAACCCTTTCAACCCAGTAAGATAGAATGAGATGTCTATATGGCTGTGACGTGTTCTTACTTTGTGAGGTAGCATTTATTGTATTTGTTGCATTTATATAGTGCTTAGGTAGGCAGGTTTATATGTGAATGTGAATTATTGACATATGAATTTAGAGCTCCGCTTTTTTGAAGCTAGATATCACTACATATGGCCACATGCATATATGTATCGCTATAAGAAGTCTGCCATATGTATTATTGTTAATTGTCATAGCAGTGGCGTAGCTAGGCTGCCTGGGGTCCTGATGCAAGCACAGGAAATGGCCCCTGTCCCAATGCTGAGTAGTAGAAAACATCCATTCTAGTGGTGCAAGGCCCCTTATAGCCTAAGGTCCTGGTGCCACTGCACCAGCTGCACCATTGTAGCAGAGCCTCTGTGGCATAATTAACGGTAGAGCCGATATGTTAAATAACTTGTTGATTTGCTGTGAAAATGTGTGTATGCGTGTGTATGTGTATGTGTATGCACATGGAATTGCCTATGGGTGTTTGTGCTTGCACAATAAAGCGGCAGGTATAACAGGGTGTACTTGTGCATTTTTACTGATGTCAGCAAAAAATCTAGGTGGGTCCTATCAGGAGGGCCCTAGTGTTAGCCTGTCCTGAACATTGCTTTCTGCATCCCTTGACACACCTGTTCTCTCTGCAAAGGAAACTTGCACTGCTGCTGCTCGTGCTGTACTGGCTTTCTTTCTGGTTTAGGAAAACTTACCCAGCTCCTTAATATGCTCTGCCTAGTCTTTGCAGAGTAAAGTGCACTGCTGCTGGTGCCTGTGAGCCATACCTTGTCTGGCATACTTTACATTTACAGTTTGGACAGGACGGGTAATGACTTCCACCACTAAATACCTTGCTGGAAATGTCGTCTTTTTCTGACGTTTTTCTTTTCCAAAGTACAGCCTCTGGAATAAAAGGTTCAAAATATGAAAAATAAATAAATAACTAAATAAAGCAAGACAGAGTGGTCTCAAAGTGGCCAGATTGGTTTTATTCACACCCAAACACATTAGTGCCACTTTACAGAGTTTGCCAGTGAAGCCCTGCTTCTGTTTTCTTGTCTTTCTTTGAACAGCATTGTTTTCCCCAGGTGGGGAAGTGCACCAATCCTGGAGGTACTGCAATGCCTGATTGATGGGTGGATTGGAAAACAAATTGTGTACAGCGACTCTATGTTCAGGGACGTGGTCTTTTTAAATCTTACTGCCCGTGTTTTGTAAGGATATAAGCAATGAACATTGAAATGGATCCCTTCTGGGGCATGTAGTCATGTCCTTAACTTTCAAGGCAAAAACACTTGTTGATTTCTGAATAATGAGTGTAAAAGTGTTAAGGTAACCATATTGTTCCTGCTCACATTTTACTTACTTTACTTATCTTCATTCCCTATGAGGGTTTGCTTTTTCTAGGATGTTGTTACTTTTTTTTTAGGCCACATATTGCTCTTGTCTAGTCCGTAATTTGACTTGAGTCGCATCCAGGTGTTTATAGCGGGGCACAATTGGGTTGTAGCTGAAAGCAGTGCGAGTTTCTCTCAGTGGGGCAATATGGTGTTCAGTGGGGGAGAGGATGTGGCACTATGGCCAGAACTGTCAAATTTGGAACTGGGGAACCAAGCATTCATGACCAGTCAACCAGACGACTCTCATGAGGGAGCACATTCCCATGCTAGACCTTAAAAGGCCCTGCAAGATCTTAGAAGCCCTGGTGTCTTAGCACCAGCAGGTGGACCCTAGCGTTGGCAAGTGTGGGTTAACCTTAAATCCCTGTCCACCACAATCCATACTGAAGTTCACCTCGAGACTTGCAGGCAGGCCTACGAAGCAGCACACCCTAGAGCGACAGTGACTCTGTCATTGAGATCACAGGACCCTTGAGGAGGGCCGGCTCTAGGGCGTGCGACCGGTGTGACCGCACCGGGCGCTGACTTTGGGTGGGGGCGTCGTCTTTGCAAGTATACTATGGTTTTAACAGTGCTTGCTGCCTCCATCCTGGCCTCCAGCAATTTTTGGCAACAAACCAAATATCTGGTTTGTTTTGTTATTTTTTAATTCAACCTCAAGCAAGCACCTTTATCTTATAACTCGCTATGTTCTCCTATGGGTCTAATAATACCGTTATCATATGTTGTGGGTGCTTATTAAGGGATACGAATATCAGACACATACTGTAGGTTCAGCATGAGTAACACTCAACCTAGTTCTTATTTACTCATGATTTATCCTAAATATAAAAAACCACAGAGAAAATATATTCTGACCGTATAGCGCAATCTCACATCAAAAGTGGTTTGTGATGAATTAGAAGTTATGCTAATCTGAATGGCTAGAGGGTAGCATTATACTTTTTAAAAAGCAAGCAAACTATTTAGGACCGATTGCAATTAGGGTGGAATACAGTGGATTATTTACTGCACCTTGTAAATATTAATACCCTGGGGTAGGGCTGATCCCCAGGCACAGTAAATACCATGTTTTTCTTTCTTAACCAAGTCTTTTCCTTCAAAACATGCCAAGTTACCTGTTAGGGGAAAACAGTGGGGTTATAATGATAGCACAGCTCGGGACTCTGGGCCTGATTTCTTTTTCGGTCGACGGGTCACTCTGTCACAAAAGTATTTCAGGGGACAGGATATCTCTCACGCAGCACCCCGTCCGCCGAAATATAAATCAGTCCCCCTGATACCTGCTCCACTTCCTGTTAGCGTAGGAATGGAATTTAACAGCACCTCATAAACAGGGTTTAAGTAATTTGTGATTAATTTGTATGAGGCTTTCCGTTTGCCTAATCCATTAAATGTAGATATTAATTGAGGAATTGGGATTAGTTGGAAGTGACGTCTGCAATGTCTTTTTACAGTTTGATTTATAAAAAAAATACCATATGAAATCAAGGTATTAAACACAATACAACAACTCACATTACACCACTACACATCATACAGTCTCATTAGACCATCCTTCACCACATCACACCGCAACATCTCCGACCAAACCCCATTGCATCACTATGCACCATTCTCCAACATTCTTTACAAAACTAAGACATAACATACCACCAGGCGCGGCCCATGCAGGTAAGAGCGGCGGGGCGGGGTTGGAGTGAGGGGGAATCGACATACGACGAGGGAAACTTAAATTTAAAAAAACGAAAGCCACTTACCTTGCACTGGCTGCATCGTCGACTCGGTGATGCGGCAAGCGCAAGGTAAATGTTTTTTTTTTTTTTGTTTCCCTCGTTTGCCGTCTGTTAACTCCCCCTCACCCCGCCCCACCATTCTTACCTGCACGGGCGGCGCCTGCATACCACACCACCTCACTCAACCCAACATCAATTCACACCTGCAAGCACTACACCATCCAGGATTGCATCAAACTGTACCACATCACTCTATATCATGCCACACCACATCACACCTTATGGAAGCACACACTAACAACATCACACAAAGTTAAACTGTACAGCACAATATCACACAACACACATACATCACACTATATGACAACACCACAGCATACGTCAGCTTGCCTGAGCACACCACATCCCATCACACCATCCTCCACCTCATACCATCATGCCATGAAACACATGCCACACGATACTCCATCGGCTCCTCATGTTTGAAGTTATACACTGAGGGGCATATTCTCAAGGAACTATCGCCGAGTTAACGGCACTTTATCTCAGCCAAAGTCGCGATAAAATTAGCGCCCCATTCACAAGCTGGTGCTAACAGCCGATACCACCAGTTTACTTGCGAAAGCATCCGCAAAAAACATTGCCACAGATGACCCCGGCAACTATCGCTAATGAGAATTAGAGTAGGCATTCCCGAGCACAAAGCGGCGACAACACCATACCTCAACATTCTCAACGACCAGCCACATCGGCGGTAAGACCACAAAACAGGCGATAAGGCGCGTCAGCAGCAGGAAATTAACACCTGCTCCGACCTGGTGTAAAGTCGGACGACAACCTGCACCATCAAAGGGAGCCCAGCCCAGAGCCACACATGAAGAACAACAGATGCCATGAGCCACTCACCATGCATCCCGGAGCCCGAGAGGGCAACAACACCCACCGCCACCACCCCCAGGACCGCCACCCCCCCCCCGGACCACCACAGAGGCAGCGCAGGCAAAGACAGCGGACCTTCAGGAAATGCACCAGCCTCACAGACCTAACACCAGACAACGTCAATGCCCACTACAGGCTCAAAAGGACAACCATCCTCCGCATCCTGAACATCATTGCCCACAGGCTGACGGTACCAACACAGCAGACAACCATCATCCCTCCGCAGACAAAGCTGCTGGCTGTGCTGCACCTGTTGGCCTCTGGTACCTCCCAACCAACAACCGCCAGAGTCGGAGGAGTCACACAGCCAGCCCCAACCAAGTTCCCCACACCTGTCCTGGATGCCATCATCAGCTAGGTACCCCAGTACCTATACATCCCCCACAATGCGCAGGAACAGCTGGAGACCAAGCAAGGACCATACGCCATAGCTGGATTCCCGCACGTGTTGGGGGCAATCGACTGCACACATGTCCTACTTGTGCCCCATGCCGACACCGCACACAAGTACCGCAACAGAAAGCACATGCATCCCATCAACGTGCAGGCAATAGTGGACCACAGGGGACTCTTCACCAATGTCGTAGCCAACTACCCAGGCAGTGTGCATGATCCCTTCCTCTTTCGACAGTCCAACATCAACCAGCGCTTCCAGGATGGCACATATGGAAATGCACTGCACGTTGGCAAGTACCAAATGAACACACCACACCCCTCAACTCCACAATCATGCAACTCACAACTCTGGCACTGCACACGTCACAAAATCACATACAACATGCCAAACAACATGCCCACCCACCAGACATGACAGCACAACTTACTGTGGCAACCTTGGTCAGCCATGTACATGAGCCATCAATGGCATGGCACCTCAGCCACACAATACCGGAATGTGGGGAGAGGTGGGAACCAGGCATGTGCAAAGGAGGCAAGTCACCCATGAATGAGAATGTACACAATGCCAAGTGTGGCGGAGATGTGCTGGACAGACTGCAGTATGCAGAACACAGACATATCCATGTCTACATGCACTGCTGGTGTCTGGAGTGTAGTGGACAGTGGACGCAACCATGTCACCCCAGCCAGTGGGGAAGCCCAAGGAAATGTAGCTTGTGACGTCCCCCCCTGTAAGCGTGTGCGGAGTGGGCTGGCCTGGCGTACGCCAGGCCAGCGTAGGGGTGTGAATAAAAATCAGGTAGCTCTGGGCGTGGTTCTCTTCTGGAATGTAGCAAAACCAAAGGGGATGATGGACGGAGTGTTGAACATTGCAAGCACTCACCCCCAGTCAACTGATCTGGGTTTAATCCATCATCATTCTTTAGCTCACTCCGCCACCCCAGTTCAGACATGGCCATATGCAAATCAGTCTGACCCTGTGCCTCATGGGAACAGTCCAGCCCGAACTGCCAAGCCATGTCTTTCCTGGACCGGAAACAAGCATCCGAGGACCGGTTTCTGGCTTACAGCCGTCATCAGCCAGGCTATCTTGAATCCAGTGGCAAAGTGAGCAAGGGACCCACGTCTGGGCATACCCTGCCAACTTAGGGCGAACATAGCAAAACCAAAGGGGATGATGTACGGAGTGTTGAACATTGCAAGCACTCACCCCCAGTCAACTGATCTGGGTTTAATCCATCATCATTCTTTAGCTCACTCCGCCACCCCAGTTCAGACATGGCCATATGCAAATCAGTCTGACCCTGTGCCTCATGGGAACAGTCCAGCCCAAACTGCCAAGCCATGTCTTTCCTGGACCGGAAACAAGCATCCTGGGACCGGTTTCTGGCTTACAGCCGTCATCAGCCAGGCTATCTTGAATCCAGTGGCAAAGTGAGCAAGGGACCCACGTCTGGGCATCCCCTGCCAACTTAGGGGCGAACATAGCAAAACCAAAGGGGATGATGGACGGAGTGTTGAACATTGCAAGCACTCACCCCCAGTCAACTGATCTGGGTTTAATCCATCATCATTCTTTAGCTCACTCCGCCACCCCAGTTCAGACATGGCCATATGCAAATCAGTCTGACCCTGTGCCTCATGGGAACAGTCCAGCCCGAACTGCCAAGCCATGTCTTTCCCGGACCGGAAACAAGCATCCTGGGACCGGTTTCTGGCTTACAGCCGTCATCAGCCAGGCTATCTTGAATCCAGTGGCAAAGTGAGCAAGGGACCCACGTCTGGGCATACCCTGCCAACTTAGGGCAAACATAGCAAAACCAAAGGGGATGATGGACGGAGTGTTGAACATTGCAAGCACTCACCCCAGTCAACTGATCTGGGTTTAATCCATAATCATTCTTTAGCTCACTCCGCCACTCCCAGTTCAGACATGGCCATATGCAAATCAGTCTGTCCCTGTGCCTCATGGGAACAGTCAGCCCGAACTGCCAAGCCATGTCTTTCCTGGACCGGAAACAAGCATCCTGGGACCGGTTTCTGGCTTACAGCCGTCATCAGCCAGGCTATCTTGAATCCAGTGGCAAAGAGAGCAAGGGACCCACGTCTGGGCATACCCTGCCAACTTAGGGCGAACATAGCAAAACCAAAGGGGATGATGGACGGAGTGTTCAACATTGCAAGCACTCACCCCCAGTCAACTGATCTGGGTTTAATCCATCATCATTCTTTAGCTCACTCCGCCACCCCAGTTCAGACATGGCCATATGCAAATCAGTCTGACCCTGTGCCTCATGGGAACAGTCCAGCCCGAACTGCCAAGTCATGTCTTTCCTAGACCGGAAACAAGCATCCTGGGACCGGTTTCTGGCTTACAGCCGTCATCAGCCAGGCTATCTTGAATCCAGTGGCAAAGTGAGCAAGGGACCCACGTCTGGGCATACCCTGCCAACTTAGGCGAACATAGCAAAACCAAAGGGGATGATGGACGGAGTGTTGAACATTGCAAGCACTCACCCCCAGTCAACTGATCTGGGTTTAATCCATCATCATTCTTTAGCTCACTCCGCCACCCCAGTTCAGACATGGCCATAAGCAAATCAGTCTGACCCTGTGACATGGCTTGGCAGTTCAGGCTGGACTGTTCCCATGAGGCACAGGGTCAGACTGATTTGCATATGGCCATGTCTGAACTGGGGTGGCGGAGTGAGCTAAAGAATGATGATGGATTAAACCCAGATCAGTTGACTGGGGGTGAGTGCTTGCAATGTTCAACACTCCGTCCATCATCCCCTTTGGTTTTGCTATGTTCGCCCTAAGTTGGCAGGGTATGCTCAGACGTGGGTCCCTTGCTCACTTTACTACTGGATTCAAGATAGCCTGGCTGATGACGGCTGTAAGCCAGAAACCGGTCCCAGGATGCTTGTTTCCGGTCCAGGGAAGACATGGCTTGGCAGTTCGGGCTGGACTGTTCCCATGAGGCACAGGGTCAGACTGATTTGCATATGGCCATGTCTGAACTGGGGTGGCGGAGTGAGCTAAAGAATGATGATGGATTAAACCCAGATTAGTTGACTGGGGGTGAGTGCTTGCAATGTTCAACACTCCGTCCATCATCCTCTTTGGTTTTGCTATGTTCGCCCTAAGTTGGCAGGGTATGCCCAGACGTGGGTCCCTTGCTCACTTTGCCACTGGATTCAAGTCAGCCTGGCTGATGACGGCTGTAAGCCAGAAACCGGTCCCAGGATGCTTGTTTCCGGTCCAGGGAAGACATGGCTTGGCAGTTCGGGCTGGACTGTTCCCATGAGGCACAGGGTCAGACTGATTTGCATATGGCCATGTCTGAACTGGGGTGGCGGAGTGAGCTAAAGAATGATGATGGATTAAACCCAGATCAGTTGACTGGGGGTGAGTGCTTGCAATGTTCAACACTCCGTCCATCATCCCCTTTGGTTTTGCTCTCTTCTGGAATGCCCAACGTGTCTGCCAGGACGGCGCCGTCGCCTTGAGCAGTGTGGCCTGCGATCCTGTGCGCCTGCTGCACCCCGGGCTGCTGGTCCCCGAATGCGTCATGCCCGCCCCTGCGCAGCCAGGCCTCACTGCTCACCTGCCGACACCGGCGTGTGTCAAAGAGGGCCCACCATGTGCCGGCGCAAGCTCCAAGCCCAAAGCCCGCAACCTTGGCAGCCTCCTCAGACCATCACGGCCTCCGTGAAACAGGCCCGCTTTACTCCTTTTTCGTTGACGTACTCCACCGCTGCCTCAGGCCTACACTACGGTCGAGTAGGTCACACATGTGGAACTGAGTCTTGATTTCTGCATGGCGGAGTTCATATCATTGTACGCAAGGAGACGAGTAAGAGGAAGACGCGGTTCAGTCCGGAGGAGAAAAGGATCATCATTACGGAGGTGATCGAACACTGCCGACAACTGCTCTGGTGTCACTAACTCTGTGCATCGCGGGCCAACGACACGTGGCTGTGGGCTCCTGCTGACCGCTGCCTCGGCCTACACTGCGGTCAAGTAGGTCACACATTTGGAACTGAATCTTGATTACACAATGGCCGAGTACACACTTTATGGCTGAGTTTATATCACTATACTTCCTTCGATGTGGTGACACAAAGTATGTGCATGGCATCCCAACCACATGTGTCTGTGGGCCCTTGATGACTACGCATTCGGCCTACACTGCGGTCGAGTAGGTCACATTGGGAATTCAGTCATGAATCATTTATGGCAGACTTGACATCATTGTACTGGCCTCATCGCAGACTGCATCCCCTTTCAGCTCCGGTGCTACTAAGTCTGTTCCCCGACATCCATGGACACTTTCTGGTTGAACTTTGGTGGCGACTGAGTCTATGGACTGGGGCTTGTCTTCATCATCATGTCGGTGATACTGACTTTTGTGGCAAAAATGAGGCTGTAGCATTCCACTCCTCCATTTGCCGCTTCCGGCCGGCTCCTGCCCTCTGCATCATGCCCTGGAGGACACCTTCCACTGTCCCCCGCAAACCTCTGCTACATTCACCTTCGACATCGATGAGGACCCGCTCACCTCGCGTGGCCCTATCTCACTGCACGGCAAGCCACTGTCCCGTGGCGGTGTGCCTGTGCCGGCCGCAGTGCATCCGGGGCCACTAACTCTGTGCAGCTCAAGTCATGGCCCCTGTCTGATAGCATATTGGATGGCCTCTGGGTCGATGGACTGGGGGTCATCAAGGCCATGTGTCTGTGGCCCTGCGCTGTCCGCTGCCTCTGGCCTCAACTGTGGCCCACCTGGGCTCACACATCAAATCGAGTCCTGGCCTGCCCGGACGTCGCATCACCGCAGGTTGCACCCGCCACCACCGCCAGGACCAACTCCAAACAACAATTGCCAGAGTCGTAAGTGTCTTACTGCCAGACTATCAGAGTTGCTCACACCAGTCGTGGGTGCCATCATCAGCTTGTTCCCTGCTCAGCTCTTCAGGTGCCACTAACTCAGTGCACCACAAATCATGGACCATTCTGCTTGCATGTTGGGTGAACACTGTACTTTCTCCGGCAACCACCATGATGCTTCACAGTTGTTTCTGTTATGCTGGTGTTTTCTGTTTCCGCTTTCATTGTGATCACTGTTCAAGTTGTTGCCAGCACCAACGACTCCATGAGGGCTGGCTTACACTCACCCCACACACATCCAGCACATGCGTCACTGTACATGTGACCATGCCAATAAAGGTGTCGAGCGCACGTGCCCGTAGCCAGTTCAACAAACTATCTGAGTGTGTCCGTGTGCTCATGATGTATGCATTTGTGGCCCGGGCACTACAACATTACATTGTGCCGTGTACAGAGGATGCAGCCATGTCACCGCAGGCAGCGGGTGAGACATTGCACATGTAGCTTTGTCGTCCCCCACTCAATACGTAAGAGGAGTGGAACTGGGCCGGCGTACGCCAGTCCAGCGTGGGGGTGTGGATGATCATCCCGTGGCTCTGGGTGTGGTTCAGTACTGGAAATGTGCAAAGGCATGTGTCTCTGTCGCAGTGTGGGTCTCCGTTGGGGAGTGTAGGTGGTCCATGATGGGACTTAGACACCCACGTATGTGATCTAGTTCGGCTTCCATGAGGTAGTACCCCACCCGCACATGTTCAGCCACCCCCTTCTGGCAGTCTGACACCTGGCCTTGGAATGCGATGTGTGCTTCGGTGGGCTGCTGGGAGCCAGCCGGGGTGGTGGGTGCGTCCAGCTGTGTTGTCTGTGCAGGGGGTGGGGTATCCTCGATGCAGCGGTGCTGCCCTGCTCCTGGGGGTCGATTGCCTAAGATGTCCATGGACTGTTGTGGGGCGTCGGTGTCGGAAGTGTGGTGGTCCTCTTCAGCATCACTGTAGAGTTGTCTGGTCTGCTCTGCTGGAGGTGTTGTTTGTCCCTCTGCAATGTGAAGGGGAGATGCTTGTTGACATTGTGTTGGCATGTATGTTGCCGCATTGTTCAAGTTTACATACAGACTGCATGACAATGTACATTGTGACTGTTTGGGAGGGGCGGACTATTTGATGCGGGACAGTGGACATTTGGACTACATGACGTAGGTGAGGTTGTACACGTACATTTGCATCTCACAGTTTCCTGCTATGTCAGATGTGATTGGCCATTTTCTACGCACAGGCGGACCCAGTTGTGTCCTCTGTTCTGCAGTGTAGGTGTTGGACTGTGTACCACATTGTCGTCCATGTGGGTGTGCTGTCATTGCTATGTGTGTGTGCTGCATTGTGTGGGAGTCGCACCTGCAGCTGTGATTTTGCTGCCCCTTATCCCTTGGAGGCGGTGTGCCTTTGGCTTTTGTGCTTTTGAGGTGCTGTGATGTTGGCGACTTGGGTCATTTGTGCTCTTGGACGGTTTTTGTACTCTTGTGCATTGTTTGTCTGCAGATGTGTTGTTGACGTCAGTGGTTGTTTGTGCAGGTGGATGTGTCAGAGTGTGACCTGCTCCTTTCCGGATGTGGTCCACCCTCAGTCACCTCAGTCTCGTGGCGTGCACAGTGTCATGGTGATTGTACTCCAGCCATGCTGCTCGTCATGTGGTGTCACTTGCATTGTCACTGTGGATCTCACATACGCATCTTTGCTGTGTTTCGCACCGGTGCATGTGTGTGTTGTGTAATTGGTGATGTGTGGGGTGGGACCCCTTTGGGCACATGGTGTACGGGGGCCTACTTGATGTTTGTATGTGTGCTGCAGTGTGCCACGGGGATCAGGGACATGACCCAGGGTCATTGTGGGTGTGCGGTGTGCTACACGTCGTTGTGCATGTGTGCCATTGTGCCGCCCCCGTCCCCACAGTCCCTGTTCGTTACTCACCCTGTTGCTGTTGTGTCAGGTCATGTCGAGCAGTGTCCGGACTCCCGACTCCTTGCACCGTCTCCACACTGATGACTGTGGCCGCCATTTGCTCCAGCTCCTCCTGTGGCGCAGGACTCCCACCTCCATTCGCCGTTGCTGCCTTCCTGTTGGCAGCGGGTTTCTGCTTGGTTTGGCTTTTCACATCGTGCCAGCGCATCTTGGCCTCCTCGACACTCCGGCTGCATTCACGATGGAATGCCATTTTTCCGTCTGTGTTGCCAATGACACGGTGGAGGTGACGGACAGTTGTTGTTGGTGCTCTGTCACCTCCGTGACGACGATCCGGTTGTCATGCGGACTGTACCCCGTCTTCCTCTTCCTCTTCTCCTTGGCCTTCCCCGACCCCGAGGTTCCTTGCTGGGGGTCTGTGGGGCTTGTGGGGTTCGCGTTGACCTGGGCACTCGTTCCGGGTGCCTCCATGTTGCTACGCAGTTTATTTTGTTTATGGTGTGTTTTTCTTGTTCAGCTTTTATAGTGCATTTTCCCGCATGACGCGTGGGGATTGCAGGCCTGTCGCTGGTTATCGCTGATTTTTGTATCGCGGTTGGCCTCATCGCAACTTTATTCGCGTTCGTGTTTCGCATTTTTGCGGCGTCGCGTTAATTTTAACGCGGTCATTTGCCGCGTTATCGTGGGGCTATCGCATGGTGCCGCCAGGTTGGGAATACTACGTTAACACAGCGTTGTTTTCCCGCGATAGACTGCGATGTGCAAAGTTGCGTTAAGCTAAACTTGCGGTGGTTATCACACGTTCTTGAGAATATGCCCCTGAATGTACCTTTGATTACCCTGATGGACTGCTGAGCCTGGTGTAAAGGTGTGAGTATCCAGTTTTGCACAGTTTTACTTCTGTCACTTAACTCCTAGCCATGACAGAACTCAAAGGAAAAGAATTACTGATTTTCTGTGAAATATGGTGCTTGCAGTCAGGACATGCTGGGGATGGTGAAAAGAGCATGCCATGCTCCCTACAGGCTGCTGCTCTGGATAGAAAAGCATGCATTGAATATGTACAGATGTCACTGCATATGTCCTGGTGTTGGCACACTGTGCTGGGGCTCAGAAGGGACACTTCACTGGGGCAGTCAAGGGCCTGGTGCAAGTATATGAATACCAACCAGGCTGCACTAGCAATTCCACCACTTTGGCACTTCCATTGATTAATTTGTGAAAGAAAGAGTGCCGGTACCCGTAGCTCTGCTCAGAAGCCAGCGGAAGGTGCAGTTAAATGTCGGTGCATGGAATACCAAGCCTAGTGGTCTATAATCCACTTCCAGGCACTTTCTATCCCTATTTCTTGCTTTAGCAGGTTCCAGCTTTCTCTCTTTGTTCTGGTTTTGCCGTCTTTCCCTTCCTCCGTCTTTCCGATCTATGTGTTTTTCCCTCTCTTGCACTCAGTAAATATCTGATGCGGGAAGTAAGTACTGGTGCCTAAAAATAAGTACTGGCGCCCCCCAACAGCAACAACTGGCTCAAATTCAGCGCGGGCACTTCCCCGGGAGGCTGCAGGAGAGGAGGATGCTGGCGTGACCCAATTATATCCTCATGGCGCCATTCTACTCACAGCCTCCTGATCTATAGGGCCGGTTTGAACATTTTTGCCAGGGCTGATTTTGGTTTCCAGTCTGGCCCAGTACGGGAATTCAGCTGATTTCCACTCTGTACCAGCTCTGTACCAGCTCTGCACTCCTCCTCTTCTCACATCTTATTTTCTCTTGCAATTCACCCCTCTGGTTTCCTTTGCTCCTGATCTCCTTCATTTGCACGTCTCTCAAATCCTGTTTTTCTAATACAGCTTTTTCTCTTCTGACCTTCACCCCTGTCACATCTACTGATTTTCTCCATTTCTCATTTCTTCAGTTTTATACTTTTTATGGTCAACCCTTAGAAGGTGATGACTGCAGTTTCCCCAACATGGTAACACTGTAAAGAAAGGAAAGCACACTATGCAAGTCTCTTTGTCTGTAGTAATTTACCTAGAGCTCAAACCAATGCTAGGCAAGCAAGTGGTAGCAAGAATAGAAAGAACGTCTTGAATTTAAGGATAAAATCCAGTCCAACATAATTACCATATCCAGATTGAAACCTAACGAAACAAAGTGGATTCTAGTAAAATCGCTCTGCTGCTGGCAAAAGCTATAGGTCAACTCTCCACAACCCTGGAAGTCCAACTGTTCTTTCCATCTTCCTCGAGGCCGGTAAATTGAGTATCATTGAAATGAGGTAGTAACACTTGTTATTTAGAGCTCTTAAAAATGGCATAAGCGTTGTATAAAGCACTTTATAAATACAATTTATCACCATTCTGTGTTTCCCACTACCTTTTCCCTTGTAGATGATGAAGGTAATTATATTAGGGGTATGGGTGTGATACCCCTAAAATCTTACACCTCAAAAGACACGTCAATAACATGCCCACAGGTGGGTGGATTGGGATGGTGTTAAACCTCAATTTCATGAGGCAATGTGTCCCAAGATAAAGTGTGAATCAGCAGATCAAAATTACAGTCAAGTAAGTAAGGATTGAGTCAATAAGTGAGTTCTAGGTGGAATTAGAAAATATATAAAGATTTATTTCAATATTTTAAAGGTACAATACTGTAATTATAAGTTGCGGGTGCATAACATCACTGCCATGTAGGATCTCAGCAGTATGACAATACAGAATAATACAAACACAAAGAGATGATGGACGGAGTGCTGAAACTTTTCAAACACTCACCCCCAGTCACAGATCTGGGTTGAATCCATCATCGTTCTTTAGCTCACTTCGCCACCCCAGTTCAGACATGGCCATATGCAAATCAGTCTGACCCTGTGCCTCATGGGAACAGTCCAGCCCGAACTGCCAAGCCATGTCTTTCCTGGACCGGAAACAAGCATCCTGGGACCGGTTTCTGGCTTACAGCCGTCATCATATAGGGACCGTGTATCATACCTTAGTATTGTACTTAAGAAGACTAGGAGATCGACGTCGTGAGCTGATACCAAGAATGAAGGGCATATTATAGCCCATCAACTTGCAACGGTATAAAATTAATTTGACAAGAATAGATGACTATCACATCAAAGATCTGGACATCCTTATTTACATTGTGAGCGCCATTCATGAGGATCTAATAACTAAAGCCTTGAAAAAGTTTCAAAGAAACGAAACACGTGTCGGCTGCCGGTTCAACGCCTAAAAAGGACTGTTGTATTAAGCTGTCTATTCTCAAATATATTGTCATTTTGTTATGAATTTGAAATTTGTAATTCAGGATTTGGTGATTTTTAGACATTAAAATTGACCTAGCAAAAATTGAATTGACTTCTTGCTGATATTTTTAGTTGCCTTTATCTAACAACTTTATGAATCGATAGTTAAATTGTTTTAGAGTGCCGAGGTTTATATATGTACTATACCTTAGTATTATGTTTGATGAATATTAAGTGTGTCTTCACAGTCCGATTGGGTTATATGAGTGTGAGAGTGTATGAATGATTTGTATGAAAGGTAGTCCATGGGAATTTTCACCATTGAGGGCCAGTGTTATTTTTGTATATATTTTATGATGTAAAGACATGACTTATATATTAATGTGAGGTTTGTGAATAATAGCAAAACAAAAATAAAATGTTTGTTTAAATAACTGCCTCATTTTCAATAGTTTGAGCATATGGTTTAGCTGGAGTGGTATATTTAATGACTTAATTGCGTTTTTGTGAAAAAGACAGGTAGTGCAGACTGTGTTTTTGATACTTTGATGAAGGGTGTTACCCAGAAACCGGTATAACAGAAGGGTGTGCAGTTCCTAGAGGGGGAGGGGAGGTCAGGTCTCTTCTTCGTGATGCCCTCACACACCCCGAAGGATGTCATGCTTCATCATTGGGCCAAGCTCCTCATCGGGCCGGCGCTGCAATGCCCGACGGGCTCCCGTAAACGGGGCTCTTTGGCGGAGATCATTTGAAGAAGCCGTAGGGTGAGTGCGAGTGTGAGGGCAGGGCAGTGCACAGGGTAGTGGGTTAAAATAAGTCAAGAGCTGTCCTATTCTTGTATGTCTTTATTGATGTGGTAGCTCAGGCTTAATTAAAAGGTATCGAAGCCCTATATGGATGTAATGTACCTAAAGGGCTGTCAAGGTGTAGTGGGTCGACATGTTTCGTGCCTGTAAAGCCCCTAACGGGTCAAGTGGCACTTCATCAGGACCATAGAAAATAAAGGTGAGTGGTGCACTAGCTAAAATGTCTGGAACTCCTAGATGAGGTTGATGACCAGACAGGGTGGAAGGTACCCTAGTAGACTATTACCGGGGTCGGAGACCTGCTGGAAAAGGGGGGGGGAAAAAAAGGGGACAAGGGAAAAAAACAACCAAGGGGACGTTAGGCGAGACAGTAACTCATTAAGGTGCTTAGTAGACACAAGTACAGTAATGAAGACTGCAGGCTTGAAGTAGTGAACAGGGCGCATGCAAGTAAGGTCTAAATAAGGCCGTAGCAGGGCCCCTGCGTCAATGTGGAGGATTATGAGGTAAATCGCGTGTGCCGTGAGGTATTCACTAAGTTAGAAGCTGGCACACAAAGTAGTGAGACCATCCATGTGTCCTCGACCCTAGGCTTAGAGTTGTGCCATAGTGGTCGGTAAATTAAAAAGCACAAGGCGGGATGTCAGAAGTGTGTAACAATAACATTAAAGCAGGAGGAGTGAACACTAACTTAAAAACCGGCGAGTGCCGTTGTAAGAAGCGACGATTGCTAGCACTGATAGCACGCAGGTGGGGCGCATGCTAGTTGGTGTGCAATTCAAGATTGCAGATAGCTGGTGCCCAAGGCCAAACTCAATGCAAGAAACGGGTGGGGTCCGCAATTACACAAAGTGGGTGGACTATGTGTCATGGCGGTAGGCAAGGATAAAAAGCACTTGACAAGGTGCGTGCTATTGGTGCGAGATTTCAAATTAGGCGGGGTTGCTAGCACTAAAGGTGCGCGGGTTGGGCGTGTGCTCGTAGGTGCCTAATTCAGAGAAGACAGATAGCTGGTGCCCAAAGTGAAACTCAAAACATAAGTAACATAGGTAACAACAAGCGGATTACGCAGTTTACACAAAGTAGGCTGTTGATAGTCAAGATGGAGCACAGCCAGGGCGGCATATCGGTAACTCACCCGAGGTAAGGTAGTCTACAGCTGACGGGGAGGCAGAGCACGTCGTTGCTCTGCAGCTGTAAGAAGAATCAGTGGTCAAGGCAAGCCGGAATACAAAGCTTACCGGTATCCATGCGGCGTAGCAGCGTCAGTGTACTCACAAAAGGGTGGCAGCCGGTCTGCGTCTATCCTGCCCTGCTCTGGGCCCCGTAATGGTGACTTCCGGTTTCAGAGCTTAAGTACGCGGTGAGACGTCGGCAGCTAGAAAGATAACCGGGGCGGCCATCTTGGGAGTATTTTGTATTTGAATGAAGCTTTATTATGCGTGTTTGGAGAACAATCGCTGTTAACAATAGGTACAGCTAAGGGCCAGGTCAAAAAATTAAATTACAATAGGGGGCAACCATCTAACAATGGTAAAGTGGCATCGACGCGCAAAAGGTTTTGCGTTGGGCTGGCGCATTAACAAAAACTACATAAGTGGTGGTTGCGTAGGTCGGGACCAGGTGAAGGCTAAAAAGAGTGAATATAGGCTAAAATGAGGGGGCAACCAACTACCATAGGTCAAAGGGAAGTGGCATGAATGCGCAAGGAGGGTAATGCGCGTTAGGTGTGGCATTGAGGCCTACATCAGTGGTGGCTGTATGGGTAAGCCATACGCGATGATGTTTGACTAGCACTGGTAGACACAGGCATGTGACGTTCCTAGAGGCAAGAGTAGAAAATGTGGCAAAACTACTCGGGGAGCCATGAAGAGCCTGGTGAAGATCAGAATAGATCAGCATGGTGGAGTACTCTTGCTGGAGGGGGGTGGTAGGTTAGCATCAGAGATGGCTAATGTAGGTGATGAGTAACCGCTGGTATAACCGGTTATGCCTTGATCCCTTGGAGCGCTCCGTCCATCATCTCCTTGTGTTTGCTTTGTTCGCCCTAAGTTGGCAGGGTATGCCCAGACGTGGGTCCCTTGCTCACTTTGCCACTGGATTCAAGCTAGCCTGGCTGATGAAAGGTGTTACCCAGAAACCGGTCCCCGGATGCTTGTTTCGGGTTCAGGGAAGACCTGGATTGGCAGTTCGGGCTGGACTGTTCCCATGAGGCACAGGGTCAAGACTGATTTGCATTTAGCTGGGTCTGAACTGAGGTGGCGAAGTGAGCTAAAGAATGATGATGGATTCAACCCAGATCTGTGACTGGGGGTGAGTGTCTGAAAAGTTTCAGCGCTCCGTCCATCATCTCCTTGTGTTTGCTTAATGCAGAATAATAGTTAAAATCAAAAATAGGCTGAGTCCCTAATGAGTAGCAAAATCCATAAAAAATTGGACAGCGTGCCTAGTAGTATCAGGAAGTCATATGGGTCACCCCCAAATTCGAAGGTTTATATAAGAAATGTTCTCATAGACAAATACGAAAAATGCAGATTCAACATTGCGTGAGCAAAGAAATACATTTTCAACAAATCAGAACATTGAAATAAAGGATTTCATACAGCCTTACCACTTAAGCACTATCCCGCTACATTAATATTGATTGAGTCTCCTCTAAGCGATTGTCGTCTGGAGATGTCAAAACAAAATAGTTACAAAGCAACAGGGAGCCGTTGTGAATGAATGCGATGCTGATTGCAGGGCAGGCGCAAGAATCTCGAAGAAATGATACAACACTGAGCCCATGATAGAGAGTCTTCCTTGAGAACTGGATAATTTGGAAATAAACATACATGACTTGCTTAACTTCCGGCAGCGGAAATAATAAACAGTGAGCGAGCATTATGAGAAATCCATTTTGAACAAGATGGCTTCGAGGCCTAGGTGAGGCCTAGTTAGCATAACCCAGAACAAATGCACTTTAACATGTCATATAACAATTGTTTCAAATGCAATAGTATCCTATAGGTATACCCATGTGAATTTGGGTGTAGATTACAATTCTGCACCTTGTTAGATACGCAATTTTCTGAAAGCTCCCAAAGGGGTGACTCAGGATTGTGATATTTAAACCACATTCTAAAACATCCTTCATTCATTCTCTCCTGTCACTGATTCTCTCCTTAGGTCGGCTCAGTCTCCGCACACCGCACCCCTCCATCTTCCCGCCTACTCACCTCGCCGCGGGGTGGGTGAGACCTGTGCCCCCTGGGGCACCTGAGGTAGCCAGGTCACGCAATGCGTCATCCCCAAAGGAGTCAGGTCGTCATGGCTATGACCTTAGACGAATGTACAGCTGAGCTTCTAGGGAGAGAGGGAAGCCCGCTTGTGCATCTTTTTATACGCTGCCCTCAACGTGCCCTCCCGGTCACTATTTGAACCTGCAGTTGAGATTCTTTCACAGATTGTGGGAAATGTCTTTGAGCAGCTTTTACGTAAAATGTGAACCCCTGACAAACATTGCCACTGAAAGGAAACACGAAGATAAGAAATCAGTCCTCTACAACCTAACGAGATTCCGGCCCTTCGTTCCAGAGCTTTCTTACATTTGCATTGCTTAGTTGCACACTCATCTTTTTTCCTTCTATGCAAGGTTCACTGTTTTAGTGCTCACAAGCGAAATACTCTTTTTTCACATGCATTATTAGTAAGAAACCACAAGCCTGACTTCTCTCAAAGAACAGAAACGTCCAGGGACGGACTGGGGCAGAAAATAGGCCAAGGCACCAAAATAAAGGTACCACCCATTAACGAATTAATTGGTTAAAAAACGTGGGCATCATTCTGTAATTCGGAGCAGTTCTGTACGTGTACATACACGCTATAAAGGTGTTTTGCAAGGTATGGGAGACTCCCGGCATTGTGCTTGCTGCAGGCAATGTTAGAAGCCCACAAACTGCCATAAATCCGGCTCATCCAGTGACCTGACAGACCCTGCCAGATTGCCCCCTATAGGCCAGCCCAACCCAGGTAACATCGAATCAGTGCCGTTTCATTTTTTTTTTAATCTTATGTTATATTTATTTTCAGAACCAATGGATTATGCGGCACGGTAGGCTCACTTTACACTACAGGGTTAATAAACTAAGTTGCGCAACAGAAAAATGCACATTACGCAGCAAGGAAAAGCAAATTGTTCAGCGCGTTATGTAAATGAAGACAAATTACGATGCGCCTCTGCTGCATTATGTATATGTTTAACGCGGATGTTCACAGAAGGGATTGTATTGCTAAAACTACCAACGTTTCTTAAGATAGGACACTACGCTATTCTTCAGCAGTTAATTATTTTGTCTCGAGTGGATGCGTGGGAACACGTCTCATTTACACTGTCTTTTCCTCTTTCCAGAATGGAATAGATTGTGTAAAACAAACAAATTTGCACCCAACAGAAAACAAACCTACGTGTCCACGTTTTTTTGTTTTAAAAAATCCCGAAGAGATTAAAAAGATGTCTCATTTATTTCGTGTATTCCAGTTCTGTTCTAAAGCTTATCACCGGTTTCAGGTTCCGTTGTGTTCACTCTACTTGACGCGTACTGAACACTGAAGCATCATTTATTAGGTCTCGGGCCTAGCGTTGCAGTGCGCTGCCCTGCTCGCGCAGCCCGAGACCTCTTGTATGGGCTTTTGAAAGCTGCCCACACGCTCGTGCGTGTGGTTTTGCTGTCGCGGCGGCCATTGGCTTTTGCGTGTTTTAAAAAAAAAAGTAATGCACGCAATTGGGCAAAGGCGGGCGCATGTCCCGCCTTTGCTCCGCCCATTCCCATCGGTGGCTAGCACGCGCAGCGACGCGCGTTCGCCTCGCTGCCGCGCTCCCTTTCCCCCCCCCGCTCCTCTGTGGTGCGCGCGCACCACTGGTTTCTTTTGGGTTAGAAAATATTTTGCTAATGTTCGTAGCAATAAGGAACAGACGTGTCCTTCTTCGCTTCTTCCTAAACTACCCCGATCATAGCACCTTTGATCTGTGCACCGCCACTGTGAGCTATACTCCGGTGCAGTAAGGTATTCACAAGTACCCCGATCATAGCACCTTTGATCTGTGCACCGCCACATTGAGCTATACTCCGGTGCAGTTAGTTGTTCTCAAGTACCCCGATCATAGCACCTTTGATCTGTGCACCGCCTCAGTGAGCTATACTCCACCACAGTGAGCTATACTCCGGTGCAGTAAGCTGTTCTCAAGTACCGTGATCATAGCACCTTTGATCTGTGCACCGCCTCAGTGAGCTATACTCCGCCACAGTGAGCTGTACTCCGGTGCAGTAAGGTATTCACAAGTACCCCGATCATAGCACCTTTGATCTGTGCACCGCCACAGTGAGCTGTACTCTGGTGCAGTACGTTAGCCTATACCCCAGCATGGCACAGTGACTGAGGCGCCTGAGTCCCGCCGAGGCCTGGGCGACTCTATCTGATTTGCTCTGAATTAAATTACCACTAATCGGCCAGAGCCCTCGGGTCTCTGTTTTTGGGAGGAAAACAAGCCGTGCTCGGTGCTGGGAAGTGATTAAGGCGTGCAGCGTGTCCTCGAGCCTGGAAGTGTCACTCAGTTACCGGGGACAAGCTTTTAATTGTGTTTGGGATTCTTGGAAGGTGGCAAGGTGCCATTTCACAAGCCGTGAGAGGAGACACTGACGGCTTACTGCTCTTTCTCAAGCCCCATTTGTTTGTTTCTCTCCCGGCAATAGGTAAACAGACCCTAAAGTCACGGAAGCAGGTGGAAATATTGCTAATTAGAGGCAGATGCGGGAAAAATGGTGCCTTGTAAACAAGCACTGGCAAAGCTAATAGCTGTGTTGTACTTTCATTGGAAATAGATCTTCATTGATTGGTGACTTTGTTTTTCTAGTTGAATGGTTTGTTGAGTGGCTGAATGCGAAAATGAGTCAAAGGATAAATGGATGGATGACAGATCGATTACGTGGATAGATGATTGGGTGCATTAATGATGACTGCTTGATTAGTTGGTGAGTGAATAGATAAACAGATGGCTGGATGAATAGATGAGTGTTTGGAAGGATGAATGGGTGACTTCATGGATAGATGACTCGGAAAGGGATTGTGAGAACCGTGATGCATAAGCTGTAATGAAGCTACTACTATACGCTCAATTGCTAGACTGCTGGTGCACAACGTTTTATGAGACTGCTGCAGAACAAGCTCTCTGTAGGATTTTTCAAATGAGCTCTTGTGAGACTGCAGCTGCATGACATTTTGTGAGACTGGTGCCATACGATCAATGATGAGACTGCCGTCTCTTTCTGTCCCAGCCAACAGATGGGTGACACATCCAGAAGTGTAGGTGCAGTTCATTTTCAGAGAGACCGATTCCAAGCAACATGCAACTTGCAGCCATATTCAGTTTGAAGGCTTCAAAAGTGTGTGTTCAATATATGCATTTGGGTCAATTGTTCTTGCCGGGGAAGAAAGAGCCATTTGCTGACCCACTTTGCCATGTGGAGCCACCTAATTTCACTGCACAACATACCACATAATTCCACTACACGCAACATCCACTCCACTCCAAAAAACATTAGTAAAAACTTTTACATTTACAACGCCAATAGCTCTAACTCTCGCAAATCCGAGACCTATTGCATTGCAAATGCTTGTTTTTATTTACGCACAACCCGGGGCAGAAAGCACTTTCGGAATAAAGACCTCGGACCTTAAAAATAACTGCAAGTTGTTTGTGATTCTTCTAAAGTCTGGGTGCCCTCTTGAAATAACTAGCGCTTTGTGTATTTTTTAAACGGTGAAGCGAAACATTTTCTTGAAAAAGAAGACATTCTGTTTTCAACTCTTTATGAATTACATCTAGCTGCTTTGCACTCTTCCCCATTCCTTCACTTGGGTATGTTTACACAATCTTAGTAAAACTGTCACCTCTAGAAATGCCTGTATGCAGCTGAGCAGTGCCAAAGTAAATTGTACATAGTGGCATCAGGTCTGCACCCTGTGTAGCAGCAATTGCACATTTTGGTTTGTTTGAGATACAAACATGTTTTCATTATAGTCTGCAAATGATGCCCATGGTTTATATGATAAGTGCAAAAAGTTCATTTTTACCCGAAACATTTTGACTCCGAGGGATTGTGATTTCCAGTGGTCCTGGTTATGTGACAGGCAATAGTATTGTGAACAGCACGCTGCCACAATGGCACGGTAGAAGTGCCCACTTCTAATCAGCCACTTGTGGCATATGCATTATTTATTTAAAATTTCAAATAAGCCTCTCCACGAGGAATGATGTACATAAACACTCCCTGTGAGATAATCAGCAGATGAGATAGGACAATGTGGTGGCATCACGAAATAGAGAGGAGGAGGATAAATCACCCATACAGTCCTCCCATATACAAATCATATATCACATATAAGTAGGGTACCTGCAGGGAAAATCACAGATAGATGGAGACGACCATGACCTGAGTTGCCAAAGGGGTCATCCGATGTCATTAAATTCAGTGGGGGTCAGATTAAAATGGGAAGGCCATCCCTAGTGGAAGAGGATGTCTCACACACATAATAGTGTCATGCTTCATCATCGGCATCCTCTCCCCACCCCGGTAAGAAATACCTCCAGGGCGGACTCGGCCTCCCCGAAGACTTGGTGGTAGGAGGGAGTTCTTACATAAAGCTTACTGGACAGGGCAGGATCCTGAAAATCTAAAAATACCTCAAAGTGCCTCAGTTGTCACCTTTATTCATGAAGACTTTGGGTATGACTAAAAACAATTAGCACAGCGGGTCGGCAGAGCGCAGTGGCTCGAACCCTGGCGTCAATAATTAGCCTATCTGGTCTGGGGCATTCGTCAGGGCTCAAGGATCCCTATAAAGATCACCACTAGGCTCAATTTATTCTTCCTGGTAATGCAAGTGCATCACCGAACAATATAATCACCTAAGAGATTCCTACCTTGGGGTTTTTCAAATGATTCTCATAGAAAACCCTAGACTTTAGGGGATATCTGTAGGCTGGGCAGGGAGGGAGTGGTGTCCTTTGTAGTCACACTTGCATCAAAAGGTTCACCACTCCAATTAACCTAATCGTTCCCGCTCCGTGCCACTGGATTAGTGACATCAGATGGCCCCTTTGGCAACATAAGACAATGTGGCCATGGGAGATCAGAGAGACAAGGTCTTAGAGTTTCTACTTTTGTCTTTATCAACATTATGCTAATTTTCCAACGCTACAGTAACTCTGGTATTCAGCATCTCCTTGTGATATAAGTCCCTTATCTTTCCATCTCAAGTGTATCAATGCCTACGACCGACCTGCTAGAATTATATGGCAACCTCTCCCCACCTGTCTCCTATGCCGTCAGTTACTTCTCTTCACTTATCACATCAGATTGGTGTCCACTGCACATGTGTCACTTATGATAGCGAAATCATTGAACATCTTTTGTGTATGAGCAAGAGCAATGCTTTAGATGGGAATATATTAATGCAGGTGTTCACCAGACATTGTGAGTTGGCTGGGTTAAGAGGCATGGCGAGTGGTTTAGGGGCGTGTCCAGTGGCTGTTAAAGGGAGGTACTAGGAGGCAGGACATTAAATGAAATTGCCAGATTTTATAGATGTGCATGCTCCTTTCTGCTGCCCATACAAGTGGGGCAGTCATTTTGAACTTGCACGAACAAAATTACTAATTTAATATTTTCTTAACTTTCCTTCCTCAGCATTCTGATGCCTAGTATCCTGGATAAAAAACCAAAAAAAAAACACAACACACACCAAATACCAGACTCATTGCCGGAACTGAAAAAGACTTACTCTTGTATCCCATACCTTGGGTGTGCCAGAAAGGGAGAGGGGTCAAAGGGGGTGAAGCCAATGACAATCAGTGTATGCATTATTTTTGGCAAACTCTGTCCCTAAAAGGAAGGGGAACAAGGAACAATGTGATAGTTAACCAGGTCTTGTTTGATTAGTTGGACACAGACTGGATTTTGAGATAACTGAGCGGGTAAAGTATCACTTTAAGCGGCTAAAAAGGTATGGGTATCCAGCAGGGCTGTGGCCTAAGAGTGATACTAACAATTGTTTACATGAGGTCCTGCCACTATAAGTAAGGGTGTATCTTTACACAAGTGGCCTATAATCACATTGGCCTCCTCCTCCTGGTCCTCCTCATCATTCTTCTAGTCTCCCTTCTAGTCTTCTCTCCATCCTAGACCTCCTGCTCTTGGTACTAGTTAGACCTGACAGCCTTAGGGTGGTCTTCCCGCAACTTTTTGCCTGCTTCCCTCCATTTTTCTGTATTAGTTTTAGCTGTCGTTAGGACTCTGCGCACTTTGCCACTGCTAATCGGTGCTTACGTGCTTGTGCTCTCTCCCCTAAACATGGTAACATTAGATCATGCCCAGCTGCTATATTTAATTTGCTTTTAAGTCCCTAATAAAGTGCACTTCATGTGCCCAGGGCCTGTAAATTAAATACTACTAGTGGGCCTGCAGCACTGATTGTGCCACCCACACATATAGCCCCTTAACCATGTCTCAGGCCTCCCACTGCATTGCCTGTTTGCATGCAGTTTCCTGTCACTTCAACTTGCCATTTAAAACATCTTGCCAAGCTTTGAACTCCCATTTTATTACATATAAGCCACCCCAAAGGAAGTCCCTTGGTAACCCAAAGGGCAGGGCGCTATGTAAGTAAAATGCAGGGCATGTACTTCTATGTTTTACATGTCCTGGTAGTGACAAACAGCTAAATTCGTTTTTTACTGCTGTGAGGTCGACTCTTCTCAGAGGCTAGAATTGGGAATTCCTTAAAATACCTTTAAGCTGTATTTCCTGATCAGAAAGGAGTAGCTTTTTCATGTTTCATATCTTTAGAAATGTAATGATAAATCCTCTTTACTGGTCAAGTCTGATTTAGCATTACAATTTTAGAAATGCCACTTTTAGAAAGTGGACATTTCCCTGCTCGTACTGCTCTGTGTGCCTTACTGCCTCTCTAATACACGTCTGGGCTAGGTGACAGATCCCTTTGTGCATTCCTTCTAGAGAGCTACAGATACAGGAAAGAGATGGGTGTGATTTAGCACCCATCTGCATCCATCTGCATTCTGAGGGGTCTTCCTGGGCAGATGGGAGGAAGGGGCTCACCGTTACCCTTCAAAGGGTAGTGCCTGACCCCATACAAAGGACTGAAAATGCCCCATTGGTAGTCTGGAGTGAGGGCTAGGATTGAAAGGGATACTGGTGTACTTCAAAAACACTCTTTGAAGTTTCCCCTACATCAAAGACACCTTTGGGTATAGGTATTGGGTCCCTGACCCTCCCAAATCAGACACTTGTTGACCTACACCGAATCTCTGTCAGAAGAACGACAGTGCTGCTCAAAGGACTCAAATGAACTTTTTTTGGTGGAAGGACTGCTGCCCTGCTTGTTGCCCTGCGGCCTGCTGCTCTCTGACTCTGCAGGATGGAGAGCTGGACTCTGCCTTCCCTCAAAAGTGATCTCCACAGGCTTGTTAGCATGCTTCCTGTTTCCGAAGTCTCAGGGACACAAAAGACTTCTTGCAGTTTTGCGGGCGCTGCCGTATTCTGCCTTCTGTGTGTTCAAGAAAGAGGATACAAACATAATTGAGTATGGAGTTACAGTTAGCATAAATCAAAATTCATAGGTCCTCATCACAGTGGTAGTTTTTTCTTCTTTATTTTAGTTTCTTCAACCACACTACAAACATGCAGCCAGAGTTCACCTTACAAAGACTTCATCAGGGCAAGATTGTGAGCTGGTCAGTATACCACTGTTTACATAAGGGTCAGATTTAGGAGTTGGTAGGTATTTAACACATCCTATAGTTATCGGATGCATTAAATACCTCAACCTTCGTTAAATTTCGGCAGGTCAAACCTGCCGAACTTTAATGGGGGAAAAGCATATGGTATTTACAGTGTCATGTGGATTTTGTGCGTTACACACCAAAATTTGCATGTTAATCCCCACCAACTCTTAGTAGGTGTTATGACATTGAGGAGAGTGTATACACATTAATAACTCCAAGCAAAAGGGAAGGTGAGAAAATAGTTGAAATTTCAACTAAAGGGGGGAATGTTACATTGAATGTAGGAAATGAAGAAAGTCCACTCATGTCAATGCAAGCATCAGCAGAAAGATGTGTACAGATGTACGTGTTAAAGGAGAAATACAGGCCTAAGCTGTCTTCAATAGAAGAATAGAAAGCACAAATAGAGTCAGGACCCTGGGGGAGGGAAGTAAACTTGAGCTTTAGTAGAATAGAGAAATATAACTAGACACTGCAGAAATGGAAGGTCACAGACCCGCATTGCAAAAACACGTCTGAGAAGATATGTAGATAAAGCAGCACAGAGGCGCAGAGTAATTGGGGGTTAGGCCTTGGCTGGTAGTAAATACTTACTAAGACGTGCCAAAAATTCAGTTTCTATTGTGTATTACACATAGCCCTTGATGACGAATTGGTCAGTATACCCCTGTATACATAAGTGTCAGATTTACAAGTTGGTAGGTATTTAACGCATCCAATAGTTATTGGATTGTCACATGGCCCGTAGGGACATTGTCGTCTTCCTGATGTTGGCATGAGCACGTTGCAGACTGTCCAGTGCTTTGTGCACGTTACACACAGGAGTTTATTTTGCATTTGCCATTCTGAAACTTTCACATATGAATATACAGTTGTTTTCATGCTTTGCAGGTTCCTGGGATTCAGTCTGAACATTATGAACAAGGTAGAACAACAATACCCCTTGTTATTCTTTTCAGGTCAGGCCCTAGCACCTGGACAACACATGTAGATGCAGCTGTTGTTTGGGAACACATACTTTGGTCTTAGTGGAATACACGGATAGGTAGCACCCACTTGGAAAGGGACCTTTCCAGGGAGAAGAGCATGACAGCACCTATGGTGTAGATCTACCATCTATAGACTGAGGTACAGCGTCTGCTGATAACGCCCAGAGATCTTCTAATATATAATCAACTTGCTTCTAGACAAGGGGAGGGAGGTTAGGTTATATGGTCATTCATGATGACAGCTCCTTTCATGATTTACGGACTACTTGCTATGCTGACCGCATTTATACTATGCGTTTTTCTGCTAATTGTATAATACGGATAAAAGCCCACATAACAATTTATCAAACTCTACTCACTTCAGCCGAAATGAGTATTATTTATTTTGCATTCATTAAATATTTATACAAACACAGTGAGAATTATCAGGAATATTTTGTCATATATTTACACTATATACATTTGCATTTCAGCGTGATTTGTGAACCCCAGTGAGGTGACCATAACCAATAGTGATATAGCTCCGGTGCTCAAAGGAAGGGGAGGTAGTGGTTATTGGTTATTGGTATTTACACAAAGAGGAGCTCTTATCAATTATGTACAGTAATTTTTAGGAGGTGATCTGAGTTCCTAAGGCTCTCTCTTTTTACCAGCCGAAGACGTTTGGTCGCTCTCTTGGTACGGGGTCTCTTCAGGACAATGATGCTGGGGACTAAATGAAGGACAAATATTAGATAAGGCCAAAGGAGTGTAGGAGTGGGCTAGGCCAGCAGGCTAATAGGCTTACGGTAGTCACACAAGGTGCTGAAGGTAGAATTCTTCTTATTTAAGGACTTGATAGTGTTCCGTGATGTCCAGAGGGAGTGGTCCTAATAGGAACATATTAATGGGAAATTACCGTCTATTACTGACACATGGTAACGCCCAGTAGATGTGGTAGTTTGAAGATATGCTTACCGTAACATAGATAGTCACGAAGGCAGTTGGTGCAAGTAATTGGAAGCCCCGACTGCTGTGGATCCTATTGGTAAAAATCAGTATAAGGATGTACCCATATGTTATGTAATTACTGAAGAAAAGCACATGGTTCGTTGTTATGAGGCAAAACAGTCTACTCACCAATTGATGGATGGTGAGTGAAGGTTGAGAATATTTCACCAATATCTCTGCAGTTCAATAAGAAATTCAATATTAATAGCGATTATAGCATCAGTAAAATGTGATTTACTTGGAAATAAAATAAAAGCTACTACTCACCCAACTCGAATTTGGTGCCGAGTATCTATTCACTTCTGTGCCAACCGCCAGAAAATCTAAAATTAAGGCAAGCCATAGTTTAAGTTACTTGCGATCTTGCTTGGAGTGAGATTCCAAACAAAGGTCATAGCGGGTCATTGGTTTCACTCGTGATAACAATCGGGAGTTGAAACAGAATTATAAGAAAGGGGTCCCTCAATGGACTTACTAATTTCTCTTGACGGCTTGGCACTTCCGATGGCTGTCTTAGTTTGGGGACGCGCTCGGATGCCGTAATAAGAACGCGCATTCCCGGACGCCTAACACCAATTGGCGCATGCTCCGTGTACTCACTTACAGGCCAGTATGGTGTCGGCCATTTTGAAGTGTTGCGAAAATGGCACTGTTGTATTCTTATTAACTGTAAAAGCACTATCGACTAGTGATTATAGAGCAAAAATTAGCTCATGTTGAGTATAAAGAAGAGCTAATCTGGTGTCCATAGCGAGCTAACTTCACGATGAGACGTGGAATACCATGCAAAAGGGGATCCTATTCTCTTTCTTATTGCTGGGGCAGGTGATAGAGGGTGAGCCAAGGCTTCAAGATATACCGAGGACCTCTAGTGTGTACATCTTTAAGGGTAGTGCCCATCAATAGTTAATTAGCAGGAAATTTAAAAACAGTATGTGAACAGTAATAACAATTACTATAGTATTGAGTTATGTTATCAGATTCAATGTACGTACAGGTGTCTTAATACAATAATAGCAGTAAGAAAACATCACTGCAGTTCTAACTCAGCACTAATAAATTTTGTCACTAAGCCACAGCAGTCGCATAGATCAATTCCTAAGTACATGTTTTGCTACAGTCCATAGTAACTATGTTGTCTGACAGATGTGGGTGCATCAATATAAAAATTGCAACAAAAGTTATTTAGCAAGGAATTTAAAACCTGTAATTAAACAGTGACAACCAACATTAATCTAATCTTAGGTTATATTTTCAGATTCAGGGTGTATACAGGTGTCATACTACGATAATTGCAATAGGCAAACAACACTACAGTGTTGATTAATTTTTTCAACAAGCAACAGCAATAACATAGATCAAACCTAACATACACATATTGTCTGTAATCCATGGTACTAAGTTGTCTGACAAGTGTTGGTACAACAATACAACAATTGTGTCATAGATCTAGCTGGATCCGTAAGTCTACATTCTACCAATGATTATTGTGCTGTAGAATGCTGTTTATTTCTTAACAGGTACCTGAATTATTAACGGATTGTGTTTAGTGTAGGCTGATAAATTTGCGCCACTCCTCTAAATTGTTCAATCCATTCCTGATGGAATCACATTTCTCAATCCATTTACATTCCAACGATTGCAGGATAAGTGAAATGTTGCCACCCCTAGATTAGCTTTTTCAATGACCTGCCATCTTAAATCATCAGCAGTGTGTGACTTGTCATTATAGTGCTGTACTAGGTGAGCATTCTCCACCAAACACCGTATTCTACTGCGGTGTTGACCAATTCGAGCTTTAATTGGTTGGGTGGTCTGCCCTATGTAAATGAGGTCCCATGGGCACCAAACGCAATATATGACATTAGAGGTTGCGCAGTTAGTCAAATCCTGTAGGGTCCATTTAATGCTCCCATGAGTAAACTCCTTTGTTTCGGGTGTAAGGTCACAGACTACGCAGCCTCCACATTTAAAGTGTCCCGTAATAGGTGCTAGTGACCACAGTTCATTGATCGTGATTTTGGGTCTCCAAATGCTTGTATCCGAGTGTACCAGGTGATCTTTAATGTTTTTGCCTTTCTTGTAGGAAAACATGGGTACCTCTTGGCAGGTGCTCAACGTGTTGAGTGTAGGCCAATGTCTTTTTATGGTTTTGATTACTTGTGTACTCATTACCTGGATGCAAGGACAATCTCTTCATTTCCATTGAACATGTCATGTTACACCATATACTCTGATAGTATGCCTACAAGCATCCCACGTCAGGATGTTTCATTACAGCAAATGAATTCTGTTGCTACCGATTCCCACCGACTGCCAGAAGGGGAGATCGAGTCTTCAATTGAACCCGTACCGGTTTTACCTTTTACAACTTCAAGCGCGGAAATTGAATATACTTCACCTCCAATTGAACTCTGCCACTGGACTACAGTCTATGACTTCTAATCAAGAACAGCCCCCGTTGTTTCAGCTCAGTTCCAGCGGTTATTACATAGACCAAGATAATTTTTCTTCAGACACTTCTTCATTGTCTTCGGCTATCGCACTGCCCCCTGCATGGATTTGTGTTTTCATTGCATGGTTAAAACGAACTTACCTGGTTCCCCCCTGGACCTACACCTGGATTGTGTTGTCGATGGTGTTCCTCTTCATGTGGATTGGATTTGTGACTGTGTTTTTCCGTTTAATTAATGGTCACTACCTACCTGAAAGCTCTGCTGTGGAACTGGCTGGAGTACTCGCCCCTCATTCTTCTTCCCATATAATGAAAAGAGACCAAACTCATGTTAACATTTCTGTAGTCCTGATCGCTGATGGCATAGTTTGGGATAAAGTGCCATTCGATGTATATGGTCCTACGGGGACCCTACAAGTACCCTATGTCTTCCGTGTTTCCTTAGGTGATGTCGTTATTCCTGTAGTGCATTCAGATGATCGGGATGTCAATACTGTTGGGGCCAGATGTACGACCATTGTAAATTGCGCCTCCCAATTTGCGCTCGATTGCGAGTCGCAAATTGCGAGGCGCAATTTACAATGTGCTACAGTGGATTGCGATTCCCAATGGGGTCGCAAAATGCGAGGCTCATGAATATTAATGAGCCACTCGCAATTTGCGACCCCATTGGAAATGGCTGGCCCTCCCAGGGATGGTGGCCTGCTGGGCTCAGCAGACCTCCATGTCTGGGACTGCTTTTCAATAAAGCAGTTTTTTTTTTTAAATGAAAACGGGATGCATTTAAAAAAAAAAAATGAAACGTTTTTGTTTTATTTTTTAAGGGCAGGTAGTGGTCCCTGGGAACACTGCCTGCCCTTAAAAAATATTTCTGAGCCAGTCACAAAGGGGAAGGGGTCCCCTGGGGACCCTTTCCCATTTGCGACTGCATTACCACCCTCTTGAAGAGGGTGGAAATTTGCGAGTGTTTTGCGACCGCAATTGCAGTCGCAAAACGTTGGTACATGGCTTTGCGGTCGCTATTAGGAAGGGAACGCCCCTTCCTAATAGCGAGTCGCTAAACACTATTTTGCGAGTCGTAATTTATTTGCGACTCGCAAAATAGTGTTTGTACATTGGCCACAGGTTTTTAGCATGCGCAAACGGGTCGCAAACCCGTTTGCGCATGCTAAATACCATCGTACATCTGGCCCTTAATTCTTTATTTTTGGAATTGCAATACTATACTGTTTTTGATGCAGAAGATTTGCATATGAATAAAGCAAATTACTCTGATTTATTTTGTTACCAACACGATGGTCATCACTTTCTACATAAAACAAATACTCCACGGGCATCTTTTAATTATACACAATAGGAGCATTGCCCTACACCCTCTAAAGGGGGTTCCAAAACACAGCGGAAGAAATATAAATTCTCTTGTGGTTTCAATCTTTCAGACCCCACAGCGTATTATTTCAAATTAAAGGCCCCCAATTCAGACAAATATATGCTTACCCAAACTAAGTTAATTTATTCCGCAACATTTGTAGCAAATTTATCACTCAAAGGTTACGATTATTGGAAGGACACTATTGGCTTGAAATCTATTTGGGGCACCAGATTTTGGCAGGTGCAGGGTAGTGAGTCCTTACATCGTGCTTGTCTAATACCATCTCAAATAATATTTTTAAATCAGACGGTACAACAAACTACATGTTTCGGTTTAGCCACCTCCAAAAATTTGAATATACCCTCTATTCCGTCTCTGGCTCCATATGCGAAGTGACAAAAACATACCAACTATACTATGGAAGAACTATCTTCTATGATACAAAATGGCACTTTTAATTCATCTATGTTTAATCTGAAGGGTTGGGCACTTTGGCCGATTGACACGAATGCTTGTCATTTACGCTTTATGAATGCTACAAGTGGGTTTACACAACATAGACAAGATCCACGCTATCAGCATTCACATATAGTTACCACGTATTCAGTTGGGAAATTATGCCAGAAATGGTTGGAGCATTCCACACTGTCGTCTGTGAAACACCATCTATCACTGTTGTCGGGTGACATTGATCTTTCAGATTTCCTTTTAGGACCAAAGTCCCCTCGAGCCAAACGTTTTGTTCATGCTGCATATAATGAATTTTGGAAACTTTCACAGATGGAAGCAGCAGTACGCTTATGCCAAATAGATCAGTATAATTTGGAAAAAGTTCTTGCAGTTGTTGATAACAGCATAAACATGCTGTCTTCTCGCATATACACATTAGATAATGTTGTGTCTTCTGTCATTGATATTATTCAGAGTGATGTGGCTACTTTGTATTATGGTCAGAATCAAATACGCTCTGTTATGCAATTTGGATGGACTTTACAAACACTTAAAAATGGGAGAGTACCATGGAATTAATTAAATGCTTTCGCATTATTTTTACCTTTTAATTTGACCGACAAACAAAAATTGATGTCAATGAAAGATGCAACATATACTATGTTACACATTGAAAAATTAGAACAGTTACCATTTACTGTAGCAGAGACAGATTCAGCAGCCTGGTTAATTCATGGGTTTATTTCATTACCTATCTCACTATTCCAATTTACGGCTTGCATGAAACACTATCCTGTGGGTAGATACGAACCGCTTGGGAGCAGTTACATACATGAATTGTGGTCCTTGCCATTCGCATTCTGTTGTCAGCATGCAGACTGGGATGTTTTTCTCACAGGGGAGGATTGTGACTCTACGGTCGGCCACTCCCTTGTGTGTAAACAAGTAAAGCTTCACGGCGCTTGCAATGTTTCAGCCCGTAATTTAGCTTGTTTTTTAAAAGGAACCCCTGTTCCAGCTATTATTCCCACTCTTACTCTACTTTCTAATGGCAGTTATCTCATTTTCAACAATCAGAACTGCAGCGGTTTACGGGCAGGCATCCTGTACATTGTAACTGTTTAACAACAAGTAACTTGTTGCAACAACGTCCTGTTCCCCCCACATGGGAGTGTATAGTTCACTGTGGCCTTCCATTCCGACTTTGAAAACAGATTTCAATATGCTAAGCAGACTCAAAGCACGATTGTTTCAACACGAAGTGGCTCTCACGTCCGCTCGTGAGACCTTTGACTTGCAGGTGGCGAGAACATTAAAGTGAAATTCAATCTTTGTTAAATACGAATCTCCCCCTACACTTTGGTGAATTAATACACCAGGGGCCATATGTAGGTGGGCTAATACCGATCGGTAACGGCCGAAAATCCGTAAATTTCCCGTTACCGACCGGTATTTAGCCCTTTGCGATGTAGGAGGCCGGATTTAAGGAGTCGGTAATTTACCGATTCGTTATTTTAAGGAATCGGTAAATTACCGATTCCTTAAATCCTATGTAGGGAGCACTCAAGTGAGTGCATTTTTGGTTTAAGGATTCGTTATTTACCACCAACTACAAGTTGGTGGTAAATACCGAATACCTTTTAAAAAGCAATTTTGTGCTTTTTTAAAAGTGCCATGTGGCAGACATACATGCCCTTAGGGCATGTATGTGCGCCACATGTGCACACATGCATGATTCAGGGGTGCAACACGGTGTCAATTTGACACCCTGCCACCCTTGAATATGCTCCTCCTATTACCGATTCGGTATTTACCGAATCGGTAATAGTGAATGGCTTCCCATTCATTCCTATGGGCCTCCAGGCCCATAGGAATGAATGGGAAGGTATTCCTTATTACCGATTCGGTAAATACCGAATAGGTAATAACGAATATTACCAAATCGGTAAAATTTACCGAATGTTTACCTACATTCTATTTACCGATTCTTAAATACCGAATCGGTAAAATTCAGTATTTAGGAATCGGTAAATAGAAATTACCTACATATGGCCCCAAATCTTTAATGCGTCTGATACGGCAGGCCTGGCCCATTTTTTCTAAATTGTGGGATCCGGCCTTGTGTCCTCTTTTCAGACTATTTTTGAAGTAATACCTGTCTTTGTTCACTCTATTTTTTCCAGCGTATTTGGGGGGTTCCCTCTGCTGCTACTCCTGGTTTGTGGCGTTCTGGTACTTCTATTGCTGTTCCACAATGGCTGCTCGATCTGTGGTTCTGCCAGGCCAGGAACAGGTGCATTTGTACTGTGAGCGGATGCGACAGCTTTTTGGTTTGATGCCATTGGAAGCTCTCGATGTCGACTATTGGCTAACGTTCCGCTATGCCCGCTTCACCTGTGTGCAACCTGTGTTCTACTGCATCCGGTGCCCCTTTCAGTAGGCCCTGGACGTCTGCCTGACCACCACATCACACGCTGCCCTGGATTTTGAACTGTTGATGGGTCCGTTGATGTCCCATAACCAGGACTGTTCCTTGGGTATGAGACTAGTGTACAATCCCTTATTGGGACCGGATGTCGACACGAGACCTTGTGCCTGTGCACAGCGCCTCTTGGATCTTAGTTTCATCGAAATTGACACAGGTTGCCCAGGAATGCTCCTAATGGCTACTGGATATGAGGAGCATGTCTGTTTGTATGAATCCCTTAATTGGATGGCATAGCTTTTCTCTTTGGACGGCTCGGACGCCTTATTGGAGCTTATGGCATTCCACTTGGCACTCGATATTTTGGGCCCGGATAATACGCTGTAATTGGATACATTTTTGCGTATAAACTTTTTTTACTCTCATTGCTCTCATTTTTGATTTTTCCTTTGGACTTTTTCTATTGCAATCTTGACCACTGCCTGAGACTTTGGTTCTGCTTGCCTGTGACTCCTGTGTCTGTCCAGTGCTAACGTCTTGACCAAAGGGAGGGTGTCACATGGCCCGTAGGAACATTGTCGTCTTTCTCATGTTGGCATGAGCGCTTTGCAGACTGTCAAGTGCTTTGCGCATGTTACTACAAGAGTTTATTTTGCATTTGCCATTCTGAAACTTTCACATACGAATATACAGTTGTTTTCACGCTTTGCAAGTTCCTGGGATTCAGTCTGAACATTGTGAACAATGTCGAACAACAATGCCCCTTGTTATTCTGTTCTGGTCAGGCCCTAGCACCTAGACAAAACATGCAGCTGTTGTTTGGGAACACGTACTTTGGTCTTAGTGGAATACATGGATAGGTAGCACACACTTGGAGCGGGACCTTTCCAGGGAGAAGAGCATGACAGCACCTATGATGTAGATCTACCATCTATAGACTGAGGTACAAGGTCTGCTGATAACGCCCAGAGATTTTCTAATATATAATCATCTTGCTGCTAGACAAGGGAAGGGAGGTTAGGTTATATGGTCATTCATGATGACAGCTCCTTTCATGATTTACGGACTACTTGCTATGCTGACCGCATTTATACTATGCATTTTTCTGCTAATTGTGGCACATATACTGCACACTAGAACACGTTAGTTAAAATAAATATTTTAAACTTGTTCATGTCTCTGTCAGATCTTATTGTGGACGAGTACAAGAATGTGAGCGAAAGGGTGTGTCTTGCAACCGCGATTCCTGAGAGAGTCAGGAGTGTTGTGTTCTGGGGTGTCTAACCACTTGTTTCTCTGTGAGTAAGTAAGAGGGCAAGTGAGACACTATATCTAGTTGGTCCCGGGCTCATGGGTACTAAGGTGGTAGGATGACTCAGTCCCTATATGCTAAGGTCCCATAATCCCACGCATAGTTCTGTGTTCACGCAGAATCCCTGCAGCAGGATGCATTAAATACCTCAACCTTCGTTAAATTTCGACAGGTCAAACCTGCCGAAATTTAATGAGGAAAACCATATGGTATTTACGGTGTCAGATGGATTTTGTTGCGTTAAACACCAAAAATGTATGTCATTCCACACCAACTCATAGTAAGTGTTTTTATCGTACCTGATAAATAATGTACCCCATGGTATCGTTATTTATCAGGTACGATACAAAACACCTAAACTCTTAATCAGGGCAATAGACACATATACCTGAAATTCTTGCAGACATGCATAGACCTGCATAGATAGCTTGACAGAGTGAAAGAAAATACCTTTGAAATCCCACTTTATCTCTCAGTAGCTTGTGAAGTGACACTGCGAGCAGTGCTTAATGGGAGTAGGTGGTTGCAGGTGGGGCCTACTGACACTTAGTTTTGGGGACCCGAAAATGTTTTTCCTCATCAGACTTTGAGCTGGCACAAGACTAAGAAAAAAACACAAAAGGGGGAAGGAAGGAAGAAAAGAAAGGCAGACAAACTGTGACACAGAATGAAAGAAAGCCATGGTGAAAACGAATCTGAGAGTTTGAGATTAAGGGGCAGGGAGCATCTGGTGGTGGATAAAAGAGGTATGATGTGAAATCAAGTCAATGCAGCATTGGCATTCAACACCCCTGACATTCAATAGCACCAGTCACTGGCTTCTGAGTACAATTTGGCCCCAACAATTACTGTTTTGCAAATTAAGCCCTGCATGTGAGTGTGTCTTAGCTCCCCTGAAGGGCCAAGTGTTAAGCTCCAATTGTGCTCAGCATGAGGGCCAAAAGCTTGCAGCAAGAACATAACACAGACAAAAGATATTGATGGTTTGTTGAGTGAGGCATTTTCATGCATTCTACTGCCAGAGCTAAGCACACAATGAATATGTGTTTGTACTGTTGAGTTTCGCTGTTTCACATTCGATCCAGACAGAACCGGGACTCTATTGGTTAGGACCATTCAGTATCACAGGCCTGTCTCAAGAAAAGCTGCCACATCCAGAACCCAACTGGAGCCTTCTACATTCCAGTACTGAACAGAATAGAGAGGAGAACCCTGAACTATGATGTACTCAAACACCCTCATTCCCCAGACATCAGTACTGAGATGTCTGCAGAGTTCCCAACAACATCCATCTTCGTTTTTTAGGTCGAGCCTAGAGTAGCGCGCAAGCGCTGCTTCTGGCGAAGACTTTATGTAGTGGGCATTTGAAAGCTGACCACACGCTCGTGCACAATGGCCTTTTCCGTGCGGTTACCCGCATGTTTCAGGCACGATGCACGAGCGTGTGGTCAGCTCAGCAGGCTGCCGCGCTCGCTCGCCCCCGCTTCTCTTTTCTTACTGCAGGCAGGACGACGTGCGCAGCCGAGACAAAGGCGGGCGCTTGTCTTTGATTGTATTCTCGCAGGTACTTTCTTTCCCAGGCAGAGGTTTGCTTTGTGAACACTTAAGCAATTCGAACTTTGTCAAAATCAATAGTCAGGGTGGTAAAAAAAAAAAAGAGTCTGGTAATCGAATAATGCACATTTTTACTGCTCTGCTGTAGATTAACACTGACGGCCATTACCGTGACACTGCATGGTTTAATATTGACGGAAGGCTAGTGTAAAAGTTCAACGGTGTCCTTGTAACTGCTAGACAGTATCACTATTATTTCACAGCAACTCTTAAACGAGGCCCTGGTCTCAAAGTTGTCAGTTACTAATCTGTTTCAATTAAGGGCTGAAGGTGTGTGCCTGTCACAAAGTGTTATTCAGAAGAACAGATAGAGTGGGGTGCGGCATACTGACGTGTGTACCCTTGCAGTATTTGAGGGCGCATGCTAACGTGTATCCTTGCAGTATTTGAGGGTGCATGCTGACGCACACCCTTGCAGTATTTGAGGGCGCATGCTGACGTGTATCCTTGCAGTATTTGAGGACTCATGCTGATGTGTACCCTTGCAGTATTTGGGGGCGCATGCTGGCGTGTACCCTTGCAGTATTTGAGGACGCATGCTGACATGTACCCTTGTATAATTTTTCGTGCATGCTGACGTGTACCCTTACAGTATTTGAGGACGCATGCTGACATGTACCCTTGTATTATTTGATGGCGCATGCTGATGTGTACCCTTGCAGTATTTGAGGGTGCCTTTGACAGCCTAGTCCCAGTCAGCATTTGTTCACTCTGCACCCCTGTTCACAGCAAGAGCGTGCGTCTTCGCAGGTTTTTTGGTCTGAATTAAGAGTTGTCTGCTTGGTGATGGCGCTGTTCTCCTACTGGTCCGTGTGTGTAGCACGATTCACACAAGAATAGCTTTATGCCATTTCTTTTTCTGCTTTATTTTGCAACTCTTTAGCACATACTTTTTTTTGTTAAAATTTGTAATTGCGATAGATTTTTACTTTGGCATGAGATTTCTTACTCCATGGAGTTGTTCTTTCTTGTCTTAAGAATCCTTGTCTCATCAGTTCAGTGATCTTTTCCTAGTGTCACAGTTTTTTTAGACAAAGTTAACCCTCGGAACTGATCAGCGCACACAATAAATAAAGAATCATCATTAACATTGGGGCACATTTGAATATCCCCATCCTTTTGGAAATGGTGCACATAGAACAATGATCAGTTAATTACAGGAACACTTTACCATTTGTGTGGTAGAAGAAAAAACATAAGCCAAGCCTCTAATAGGGTCACAGAAACTCTTTCTAGCCTTTAAATGTGGCTTCTGGTGGAAGGCGTTGTTGACAATCCATGTCACTGAGCAAGACCATGGAAACCATCCAGTTCACATTTGGTGAATGGTTGTGGAACTGCACTCAGGGGAGACATGCCCATCGACCTGTCCTTGCCTAGCACAATATTTCGGACTTCTGAAGCTTCGCTTCAATTTCTGCATGAGAGGAGGCTCCTGACCCTAGCCCCCATAAGGATGTAAACTCTTTGTGGGTGTTCTAGTGTGTGGGGCTGACGAACAACAGAGGCAGCCATCTGACAAAGCATCATGTCCCCACAAGCGATATCTAATGCTTCAGGATATGTAGACTCCTTTTCACACCTTGGTTTTCCTGCTTTGATCCTATTTATTTATTTTGCTGTGTTGGTGAGAGCAGGCCATTCCTGTAAGGTAATGCGTGCTGGTCAGTGAAGGAAAGCATAGTAAAGGCATAGACATGAAACTATGCCTGTGAACATCATCCATGAGAAACCTTCCATCATAAGTAACATAGTTGCCAACTGTCCCGTTTTTGCAGGGACAGTCCCGGCAAGTTGGAGACTGTCCCAGGTAATATTGTTGCAGAACCGGTCCCTCTTTATAACACACAGGTACGCAAACAAGGACTTTCTATCTGCAGCAGCCCTGTGCAGCAAAGTGTCCCGGGAAGGTTTTTTCAAATGCTGGCAACTATGAAGTAAGTGTATTGCTTACTATATTGGAATATGATGGTGGGAGGAAGATTTGGCTATAGTGCTCTGAGTGGGAGGAAAAAGGAAGGCAGGGAATTCTGTTCCACACTGCATATTCTGGCGTTCTCGCATCATGTGGCGTGGACTGGGGCATGCCCCTTCCTTCCCTTCATGTATTTATATGTTCATCCTAGGTGCTCAGCAATTGGTGGCAGTTAAGGACATTGTGCCAATAGCCGATGTTTGCTGTAGGTTGCTACCTGCACTTACAACCCCGTTTCTCTGGTGCACTGACACTATGCATTTGACACTATGGCTTCTAACTGGCCCATTGCTCCTGCTACCTATTGCCAGCATGAAAATTTCACAACTGCATGTTGAAGTTAAATTATTTACATTGCTTTCTTTACAATACCAGCGTGTTATTGGAATTACATGACTTCATTACAGATAAATCGCTGGGCATTTGCTGCTTTGTGGATTAGAGCTTATCCGGAGTAAGTGGGTAGCCATCTCAAACTTGCTTCTATCAGACTATCTCATTTTGCAGCTCAACAAAGTCCATGGCCGAGATGGGGGAAGTACCAGTCTTTTTCATTGGCTAGCTACCCCTTACTTTTCTCCGTATTGCAAAATTTCACATAGGTAATGCATATGTGGTGTTCAGTTTGACTGCAAATTTCACATAGGTAATGCATATGTGGTGTTCAGTTTGACTGCAAGTTTCACATAGGTAATGAATATGTGGTGTTCAGTTTGGCTGCGTCCCCCAAAAGCTCCAGAACGTGTCTGCTGTGCTACTGTCGTCCTGGCAGAAATGCATATCCAATTCATAACTTCAAAGATTTGGTGAGCTTCCTTTTCTTCAGTATTAGTGGTGGAGCCCGCTTCCTCTCAGGGAGACAGAACAGAAGCCGGGCGGGGGCAGTGGGCAGCTTGGCGCTGTCCTAGAGGCTAATTGGACGTTACTGGCCCTAAATAAAGGAATGCACTGTCCAGCCGGGGCAGCCACACTTAGCACTTTCACACCAGGGGCAGAGTAGGATCACAGGCGACCTCGCCAGTGTGTGCCATGTGTACATATAGACACATGTCAAGGGTAAACCTTTTACTTCCAACACTAATTCCCGCTCTAAGCACCCCCGGCGTCTACCCACAGCATTCGGTGCAAGCACTGGGGCAAATCTGTGCTTACGGGAGGGTTCCTTTAGTGTTCACCTTGATGTGAAGTGGCTAAAAGTTCTGTTCCCTTTCACTGCTTTTGACATTTTTCTCTCTGCATTTCAGTTGTGATTATAATATAGCCACGTGTTCTTTTGCGATTCTCTCTTAGCTTTACCATCGCAGATTCATTGTTGTAGCTCTGTTTTTTTGCACATGTTGGACACGTTATCTCAACATTACACAACGCATGCACTCTTCTGCCTTTCTGTATGTGACCCGTGAGGATTGGTGTTTAACTCCGACATGCAAAACAAGCATTGGCATAGCCAATAGGTCTCGCCTTTGGGACCTTATAAGTGTTTAGTTATCCAGCACAATATCCTTGGTGCAAAAACATCAACTGTTGCATGGCTAAACACTTATAAGGTCCCAAAGGCGAGACCTATTGGCTATGCCAATGCTTGTTTTTAGTGCATCGGACTACAAGACATGTGGGGTTCTTACAAAGCACCCTAAACTCGATTGTAAAACATCCAGAGCCCTCAGAGTACACCATTGATGGGATTTACCATTCAAAATGCCAGCACAGAGCTCCACACAACTTTTACAATGCACCTTGGTCATGATTTACTTCACTGGTGCTTGTTAATTAGCCTATTCTTATGCTCACCTGGAATTAGAGGCGTGGCGGAGAGGGGGGGCTGCAGCACCCCCAAAAATAACTGTGCTGGAGTTGAGAAGGTGAATGAGCAATAAAAATGCCTTTAAATTTTGTGTTTTTCTGGTCACATTTGCTGCCTGTTAAAAGACAAAGGTCAAATGTCAGGTATTTCTTCAGACAAATTGCTGGTTATTCAGAAACTGGTGTTTACTTTTATTTCCCTGACTTCAAAGTGAAAGGATTGTGTAAAAGTGACCTAGATGACAATCTTGCTTTGGTAGATGAAGTGAAAGGAAAGGCTGTAGGCTGTCAGCTTTTTTGTAACACACAGCAACATAAATATCAGTAGATGAACTATGCACAGATATATTTCAAAATATATCAGCGATTAGGAAAAAACAAATGAAGTACATTTTTTTAAATTCTGAAGTGTGATGGAATCAAAGATTTTAATAGGATCAAAACAAATCAAGACACGTGACTTGGTGAAACCGGATTTCCACACATCATCATTTACGTGCTATATAGTAGTTTTGCCTGTAAAACTACATGTCTATGTAAATTTAGTGACCATTTCAACTGAAAATGTGCCATCTGCAAATGACAGTGCACTAACACAGCAGTGCTCCAAAATGCACCATCAACTACTTACTGCCCCCTTACCACTCTACTGCTGAATGGGCGTGGCACTTTTGCTACACTTGTTTTTTTGTGTGACACTTGGATTTTTCACAAACCCTATGACTTCAGTGTTATAACATTGATGGCAGCACCCCACACTGAAAATTGTTCCAGCACTTCTGCTCTCACCCAACTCCTTCTTGCCCTGCTCAGGCTTCCTAGCAGGTGGCTTATGTAAGCATGCACAGAGTTAAAGTGGCCTGTATTCAAAATCTGAGATTTCTGCACAGGTTACCCCTGAAAGCCCATTACATCCGGGAACATGATTTACATAAGTAAAACAACCAGAAATTTTGCCTGACTGTCCCAGCGCTGACGACCTTTCAGATGCATAGTCCCAGGGCTGGTGGTTGTAGGTGGGAGACACCAACACGTTCTGGGGACGAGGGGGGTTTTGTTCCTATCAGAGGTGGACGAGCCACTGAACGCTGGACCCAGATGCCTGGCTCTGGCTCAGCTCAAAGGTTTTAAAAAAAAAAAAAAATCCTCGAGCCCAAAACGAGGCAAGCCCTCATGTAGCTTCTGCCTGCCCCTAGGCTCTAATCTCATGTACCGAGAATTAAACACAAAGGAAGTGAACTTTGATGTAAAACATGCGAGAGACAGAGATAACAGTTTAGAAGCGAACCCCACAATGTGGAACAGAAAAACTGGAATCAATCACTATTTTCTCGCTTCACCAATTTGTGCAATCCATGATGATTATATTTTTTCACCGAGCCTCTTTTTCTTTATTGTACGCTATGAGAGCACCTTGGGATGTGCAGCCTATGAAAACCTCTTGTGCTTGATTTATTACACTATAGTGCTGCTGCATGAAAATAAGATTCTAGGACTCGCATAGAGTGCAAATGGCAAATGACTTGCCTTTTAATGAACCAGTGGTATTGTCGTGAGGGCGGGGGACATGAATATGTCTAAACTTTTATGAAATCAAAGTTGCACCAAATGTCCAAAATGTGATCCATTTAGATCATTTCAAATAATGTCCAATCCATTCAGTAAGGCATAATCACGTTTCTTTATTGGTTTCTTTAAAAGGCCACAGCCAACGCGTTTCGTTCTGAAAACAGAACTTCTTCAGGCGAAAGTATTGTTGTACGTCAAGATATTAGTTGGTAAATACGTCAGGCAATATTTATTGGATCAGAATATTCATTTGGAGATGGTACTCATAACTCTGATTAAGATCTCAAAGTTGCTATATTGATTGAAGATGGCGTATTATGCTCATATATTCACCGCAATAAGTGTCGTCAATTATATTTTCCTCGAGATGATGAATTGCTTGTTATGACATGATAATCATTCAAATGGTTCCTGTGGCAATATGTTTTAGACACAGTACCAACGAACCTTATTTTTAGGCCATTGAAGCCGGTCATTATCCGGCGTTCCAGATCCCGCCACGGGCGGGATCTAGAACGTCGGATAATGACCGAAGCCTAATGGCCTAAAATAAGGTTCGTTGAGTACTGTGCCTAAAACATATTGCCACAGGAACCATTTGAATGATTATCATGTCATAACAAGCAATTCATCATCTCGAGGAAAATATAATTGGCTGCATACTTATTGCGGTGAATATATGAGCATAATACGCCATCTTCAATCAATATAGCAACTTTGAGATCTTAATCAGAGTTATGAGTACCATCTCCAAATGAATATTCTGATCCAATAAATATTGCCTGACGTATTTACCAACTAATATCTTGACGTACAACAATACTTTCAGCCCTGAAGAAGTTCTGTTTTCAGAACGAAACAGCGTTGGCTATGGCCTTTAAAGAAACCAATAAAGAAAGCGTGATTATGCCTTACTGAATGGATTGGAACTATTGACTGATCTAAATGGATCACATTTTGGACATTTGGCAACTTTGATTTCATAAAAGTTTTGTTTACCTTGATGTCAAGGGTGGTGCTCTTGGACAGAGGGCATTATCAAAGTTAGCACATAGATATTGGTGACGGTACATATAAGTCTGGTGACTTCCAGTGGGTGGTGCCTTCTGTAGACAATTGGTCCACTGTCCAAATGTTGTATTGATGAATATGTCTAAGTACATGTTTCAAAACTACAACTTTTAATAAATGCCTATCCATTTATTAATATAATATGATGTACTATGGTGAAACACTTCCGTGTGTTAATAAAATGTAGTTGTTTGAATTTTGAAGTGACTTTATCACATTTTTATACGAAGTTTGTTGCATAATTTACATGCCAAAAATGTTCAGGTCTCAGCTACTTCACGGGGGTCCAAGAGCCAAGCCAGACCCTAGGCTCAGCTCTAGCTTGGATCTCCCTATTAATTTCTTGGTTCGCCTACCTCTATGTCCTATTAGACTTTCACCTTCGAGCAAGAGAGAGAAAGATAAGAAAGCAGTGACAGAGAGAGAAGGCAGGTGTGAAAAAGAACCTGCAAAAGTTAAGAAGAAGGGGGTGTAGGGTGGTGGAAGAAAGAGACATGCAGTGGAATCAAAACCAGGTGGTATTCAGTTATCCAGCCTTTGGGGAGTGTTGGCACCGACTCCTATTAAAAACATCGGGCACACCAGCCAGGGCTGGACTGGGACAGAAAATTGTCAGTAGAAACCGGCCCGGGCCCAGCAAACCATAAAACCAGTCCCACAAACAGCCAAAAGCCGACCCACACACTGACCTGTCAGCCCAGCCATGTCGAGCGCTGCCTGATTGCCCTGCAGGCCAGTCCGAACCCCACTTGCATTTTTTGGGGGTAAATTAATTATTCCATCGGCCTGTCTAATAAGCTCACGCTTCCAGTATAACTTTCGATTTTCTTACAGCCCTGCCCCGCTTGTGATGGTGAGCAAACCTTCTATATAGAGTTATACCCCCACCTTTACTTAAATCTCCTGAAACCGGGAAAATAATATCCAGGCTATTCAGTTTGCAGTGTGTCTTGTGCACACGCAAAAAATCTAGCGGATAAGGGTATCCTTATGGCCTGTTAGCACTATACATTTAAAGTGTCCTATTAAGCCAATAAAAAAATATTTTCATAAGTTTAAACACGCATGTGTTTTTTTTCCCTTTTATTTCCTGGCGGTATCCAAGACACAAACAGTAGCAGCCGCGCGCTCAAAGAAGGCCCGTGTCTGTGTGTTCAAGTTTCAGAGAAGGTCCGGGCGACTGGCGTATGACGAACCACATCCGGACACGGAGGCCTGCCTTCGTGCCCGCCTTGTGGTGCGCAGACCGGTCAGACAGGCTGGACTTGGCCGGGGGGTAACGGGGATGTTGAGATGGATGTGTGCGTAGGAGAGGCGGGACGGGTAGGTTGGGGGTTGCTTTGCATATATTTAATAAGCACCTTATCCCGCTACCCCGAGGGCATCCGGGAACATGCGCCGACTGGTAGGGGCATACCAACCGTCCTTCACGAACCTCAGCGAAGAGCGGCCGCCACACAAAGCCCCAGGGTAGGGAAGGACTGCTGGTCACTGCAGCATTCACAATAGTGCAAACAGGGTAGGGTTTCTGCAGGTGTTTGTAAGAGTGCGGTAGGCACAGCAGCATCAGACGACTGCACGTGGCTGTGTTGGAGAAGCGCCTAGGCTTGGGTATGAAATCTTGGGATGCTAGGCTTTGCTTCATTTCTGGGGACAAAGCCTCCAGAACCGGGCTGGAGGGCATGGACCCAAGGAAATAAGGCCAGAGTTACGAGTTCACATGCGGAAATTGGTGCAGTAGTACAGTTTTCCACATACAGTGCCCTATTATGTGGAGGGTCACAAGGGATTAATTCATAGTTACTGGTAACACTGCAACCCAGTATCAGTAATACAGGTGTGCTATTACCACATATAATAATATTGCAGCAGGGCTTTGGCCGCTCGTAATAATGTCCACAGTATTCAACCTTCAAGTGGAAATTCCAGTTGACCAGTTAAAAACGATTTTCACTTGATCCTTTTTCTGTCCGCCTGTTTTTAGGGGTACAACAGGACATCGCACCTACCATGATTGCTCGGCAGCAAGGGGTGTGTACAAGTGCTTCCAAGAGGATTAAGCATGGTCCTCCTGTGAGGTGATGAGCATCCATGGAGGGGCATGGTTTGCCGTTCGCAACAGTCTACATTACAAGCATAACTTCAGTTTAACTGAAGTTTTTAAAGGGGATTTCGGAGGTTTTAATAAATAAATGCTTTTTATAAATAAGTGAAGTAACAATACGTTATCTTTAACAAAGTTCAATCAGTGTTTGTTGGGTTTCTATGATATACTACCCCAAGCTCCGTCCCTCTGATACCAGCCTTCAGCCATGTGCAGTAGGGGTTGAGTTCTCATCCTGGCCCACTTTAGCCATGCCCTTCATCCAACCACTGTGTGGACATATGATAACCCAGAGCACAAAAGGCCTTCAGCTGTGTTGAGCACATGGTCTGTCAAAGGTCCTGTGGGCATAACTAACCACGCATTGCGGGGGTTGAGGACACACGTCCATCCCATGTCCTGACGTCTGAACATTGTGCTACCAGTTGTACATAACCCAGTACGTACAGCCTTTGGCCTTACAAAGAGCACAATTCTGTATGGATATAACCCACGGCACACAGCTGAAGACTGTACCCGGATGGGGTTAAGAGCAGGGCCTGGCCATCAGCCAGGCCCCCCAGGGATGAATAGAGGCTTCAGGGTCTCCTCTCCTTTTATTTGCGCCTGCTTCCAGTCCCACTTGGGGACGCTGTAGCGGAAGCAAACAAGCAGCAGGGCTATCAGTTTTGTTAAATTTTATTTTCTTAAATGAAAACGTTTGAATATGAAGTATGACAGAAAAATGAAAATAAAATATGTTAAGAAAATACAATAAAAAGGTTCAAAATCACCAGGCTGACTTAATAAAGATTGAAATCTGGGTCCAACTCGGTGGAGGTACAATAAGGGAGGGAGCAATGTGGACTTAGACGTGGAGGACTAAGAATCAGGGTAATGAAGATTACTGATAAGTAATTGAAACATTACCCTCTCATCTAGTCCTCTTCATACAAGTCCTTACCTCTTGAGGCTACACCAAGCAGTAGGAACTCGCACTGGCAATGAGTGATGCTGGAAATATCTTTATTAACATCAGCAATTACTTCACTACCGACATTAAAACTGAGGAGGCAAAGTTGCAATGAACAGAATCTGTTAAATTCAACCTATGGGGGGTCATTACGATGTCGGGCGGAATCACTTCCGCCCGACACCGACTCGGTCATGAGACCGACCGACACCCGGTCGGCGGTCCTGACTGCCCTATTAGGATGCGACCGAACACTGTTCTGTCACATGCCTTTATTTCACTATGGGAGCATGCATCACGGCCGTAAACCAGCCGTAATGCATGCTCCCATAGTGAAATGGGAGGTGCGGTTCATCCCTGCACCCCGTGCAGGCACCTCAAGGTGCATGGAACAAGGTGCAGGGATGAACAAGGGGGCACCATAGGTGCCCCCTCAGCCTCCAACCGGAGGCTGTGCACCCAAGGGGGCCCTGCTGGGGGACCAGGCGCTTTCTGACAAGGTTTCCATGTTGGACAGACCAGCATGGATACCATGCCAGAAACCGTCATCGTAATCTCAAGGGCGGAAAGAGGTGCCTTTGAGATTACAGGCCGTATTCCGACTGGGGGACGGGCTCTCTGAGCCTGTCGGAAGCCAGCCGGAATGACCGCCCCTTTCCTTTCCGACCGCCTCTATCGTAATGAGGCGGTTGGAAAGGATACGGAACGGCCCATTACGATGCAACTGTAAAGGCTCCAACAGCAGGTTGGAGGCTTTACAAGCCGCATCATAATCGGCCCCTAGATGTTTAACAAAAGTATGGTGAGATGGCCAAGTAGCGGCCCTACAAATCTGGCGCAAGGAGGTACCTCCAGACTCTGCCCATAAAGTTGAAACTACCCTAGTTGAATGACATTATATATTAGATGGAACAATTTGAACCATTAACTTATAGACCTAGGAGATTGCCTGCCGAACTTATCTACATATGATTTGAAGATGTTACTTTCTTTCCTTTATTCGCTGTGCCATAGCACTTGTGTGCATCTAAGGAAGATGGAATCTTAGAATCACTGTCTGACTGGAAAACAGGAAGAATGATCTCCTGAGAAAGGTGAAAAAGTGAATGAATTTTTGGAACATACTTAAGGTCTAGCCTAAGGACAATTCGGTCTGGAAAAATTCTTAAATATGGGTATGAAATAAACCAGGCACCCAAATCACCCAATCTCCTTGCTGGTGTGTAAGCTATCAGAAAGGTCAGTTTTAGAAGATAACCATACTAAATCTGCTGGATCGAAAGGTTTGAAAAGATGTTGTTGCAGACCTTTCAGAGCTACTACTGACCAATCCCAAGTAGGAGAAGTATTTGGTACAGCCTGAAGACTAATGTGGATACCTTCGAGGAATGTTTCAGAGCTTGTTGGGCAGACAAGGTGGCTGGAGATAGACCTTGTAAGAATCCTACCCTTAAAAATTCGAAAATTTGAAAAAGATCTACAGTTAATGCAGTAGAACCTCTAGCAACACACCATTTCTAAAAAAAAAAGGTTGGGGATACCTCTGCCCTGTGCAAAATATTGGGAGCATTGCATTGTGCTGAGACAAAAAATGTCTAGACCTACAAAATCCGAGATGTCGGATAAAGAACCTAGCAATAAAGGGAAGGATTTTCGCTCATTCCGAGTCGGAAAATCAGCAGGAAAGAAAAGTTTTTCTTTCTTGAGTCCCCTCACTCACCAGGGTTTCCCCTTGGTGACATGCTTCATCATAGGGGCCATCTCAATCCGCTGCGGACTTAGGCGTGCTGCGACTTGCGACGTTACGTAGGAGCACTTTTGTGAGGAACTATGTGTAGTGCAGTGGTGTTGTGGAGTGGAGAAAGTGAGTTAAAAATACCTAACTAGTGGGCAAAATAACTTTATTCTGGCTCCTAGTCAGTATGTCTAAAACCGGGGTGAGATGCTGGGAGAACCTAGCTATAATGGGTTAGGGATCCCTAGCATACGTCAACATGTTTCGAGCCTCCCAGAGCTCTTCTTCAGGACAACACAGGGTCCCGCCCTGTGTGTACCACTCCAAAAGTGACCTAAATTGAGGTAAAATAGTGAAAAATAATCAAAAGAACGCTGCAACTAATAAGCATGTGTTAGTTAATACATACGATAAACCATTAGTCACCTAGTATCTGTGGGATAAAAAGAAGAACATTGTTATGGGAACAGGCGCCCCCCAATCGAGGTCGGTAAGTATATTCCATGTGGATATCGGTTTTTCACACACAATGTTCCTCTATGGTGTGTGAATTTAGCAGTAAACTCGTGTTTCCGCCGTGCTTAATAGAAAGAAAAACACATTGCTGCTTTCTCGAGTGAGTGACATTACTAAAACATACACCACGTGACTTTACAAAACATGACACATAAACATCCAAAATGTTCAAAACACTTAATCACATACTTATTGGAAAGCAAAATTGTGCCCCACGATCTTGAGGGGATGAGGGCTCATACTCGTATTCTGAAAGGAAGGACAGAGTGTAATTAATGGCCTCTCTCTCTAGGAAACGACTAAGTGGAAAAAAGCGACTGCCGTGGTTGATTCCGCAGTTTGCCCGGTTTATCTCGTCGCCTGAAAAGGAAAGGACTTACTTGATGTGAGCTCTCCTCAACGGATCACTACCTATTCGTTCCCCTCAAGACCGCATATTAGCGCGTCTCACTCAGGTGCCGGTATTTGAAGCCAGTGTTTCCGCCCGGTCATTGCTAGGAAGACTAGAGCGGTAACCCTGCCAAGATGGCCACCGCAAAACGGCAAAAGGAGTCCGCCCTCTTGGGGGTCAGCGAGTTTTTCCAAATCTGGTGTTGGCTGGAAAAAAACTAGATAAAAGGCGTAGAGACAGAACATAAATAAATAGCCAGGGGTTGGGTAGCGAGTTATTGTAATATAGGTACCATAGGGCCCCCTTTCTAATAATATGGCCGGTTTTAAAGTGCAAAAGACTACATCTTGTAAGTCGATGTTTGGAATTTTATGATATACAGGGGCAGATGTATAGTCCCCGTGGATATCGTGATGACAACAACTGGGATGTTGTTTATGGGTCCCAATGCTCTGTGAAAATGGCTGTTCCTATAACCTTCAAGAGGTGTATATTTCCCGTGGGAACCAACACAGCTTTAGTATTTCTTACTGCCTCTTGACATACAGGTGCAGGTGTGTGGTCCCCGTTGTAAACTACCTGGGGAAATGCCAGTAAATATTGTTGATGAAAGGGTTGTGCTGCTCAGGCGCCATATATTCTAATTGTGACTTCAGTATTTTACGCAGACGCTGCCTAGCAATCCGTATTGGCAATATTGGTAATTATCATTTTTATCAGGTTCATTTTGTGAACTTGCCCCAAGGAATGTTGTCATTTAGGCCCTGGCTGTCAGAGTGTAACTTGAAAACCCAACGTTGTTCTTTCTCGAGGAGCCTTTGTTCCAGATTGTCATGGTTCTTTATATGTTCCAGAACCACCCACCTCAGGTCATTGGGGGTGTGTTGTTTCTCTATGAAGTGTGATGTCATTTTTGTTGTGGCTCGTTTGCACCTAATGTTACTTCGGTGTTCCACTATTCTGGTGCTGACTTTCCTGGTGGTCATCCCTACGTAGTGGAGGTTACAGATGCAGGTAATCAGATATACGACACCTGCAGTGTTGCAATTGGTAAATGTTCGTAGTTCCCAGGTCATTTTGTTATTAAACTCCACCTTTTTGGTGGCTGAAGTGAGATGACATACGCTACAGTTACTGCACGGGTAGTGACCCCCTGGTAGTGTGTGTAATGTACGTTGTGGCCCTTCGGTCACTGCAGTTTCTTTAGGGCGTGTGTGTACTAGATAGTTTCTCAGGTTCTTGCCTTTCCTGTGGCTGAACATGGGCCTTGGTATGTCCAGGTTACCACTGTTCGGGGTCCGCCAATGTTTCTTGACTATCTTTGAAACCCTGTCTGATGCGATATTAAATGTGGTGATGCAGATGGGTCTTTTGTCTTGTGCAGTCACTTCTTTTTGTTGTGGTTCTAGGAGTGCTTCTCTGTGGTTGTTAGAAGCTCTTTTTCTAGCTTTGGATACTAGATGTTTAGGATATTGTCTTGCTATCAATTTTTCAGATAGATCTTTGGCTTGAAAGTTATAGTCGTCCCTCTCAGTGCAATTTCGTCTGAGTCGCAGGAATTGTCCGAATGGGAGGTTGTCTTTGAATTGTCTGGGATGGAAGCAGTCATAGATTAGCAGGCAGTTCCTGGCTGTCGGTTTGAAGTGAGTAGTCGTTGCCAGGGTTCCATTCCTTGCGATGATGTTTAAATCCAGGAAGACCAATTGGGACCTGCTCATTGTGAAAGTGAACTTAAGGAAAGGGTCTTGTAAGTTTAACCAGTTTATGAAGTCAGTGGCTTCTGACTCATTTCCTTCCCAAATGAGTAGCACATCGTCGATGTATCTCTTCCACAATTGGACATGCTTGATGTAAGGGTTGATGCTGATCAGTATTCTCTGTTTTTCTAGATGATGGACGTAGAGCCCTGCTACACTCGGCGCGAAAGTGCTACCCATGCTAGTGCCATGCTGTTGGCGAAACAGGGTCTCCTCGAACCTGAAGAAATTCTCTGTCAGGGCCAGCCTGCAGCATTCCAGAACCACATGTCTGGGTGTGTGATAGCGCCATTGGTCTTCGAAAGGTACTTCTTCCAGAATCTCCAATGTTTCCTTGTGTGGTAGACTTGTGTAAAGGCTTTCCACATCTAAGCCTATCAAGATGTTTGTCATTGGATCAAAGTGAAGGTCTTGAAGGAGGCAAAGGACGGCTTTTGTATCCTGTAAGTAAGTACTAGTGCTTTGTATGAGGGGACGAAGGCACGCATCAGCGAATTTAGAAAGAGGTTCTAGGATAGAACCTATCCCGGATACAATTGGTCTTCCCGGTGGATTGTCCAGAGATTTGTGGATCTTCGGGATGGTATAGAAGTAGGGGACCGTTGGGTTGGTATTTTCCAAGAAATCAGCTTCTTTTTTTGTTATCCAGTTGTTGGCTGTGGATTCTTTCACCAGATTGGCAATTTCAATGCGTAGGCGTTCTGTGGGATCTTCCCTCACTTTTATGTAGTTCCTTTTGTCAGCCAGTAGTCGTAGGCATTCGTCCCGATATGCTGTAGTGTTTTGCAATACGATGGCCCCGCCTTTATCCGCCGGTTTTATAGTTACTCTTTTTTCTTTGGCCAATAGTTGTATTGCTTCTTGTTCCTTTTTGCTGGTGTTATGGAAGATTTTTATGGTTCTGGGATCTATCTCTGCCACTTCCTTCAGGACCGCTTTTTCAAAAGCTAGAGATTCTACCGGGAGGTTCGCTGCTGGTGGTGTAAAATTGGATTTCTTATGTAGACCTGTATCACTGTCACGGGTTGTGATAGGTGGTTTGTCTTTGAAGAAAACCTGCAGCTTTATTTTTCGGATGAACTCATTCAGTTCACAGCAGAGTCTAATGTCTAGTCAAGGGTTCCAAAGTGAGAGCAAATTTGGTTAAACTCATGGGCCACCAGATGATACACCACTGAGGATGGTAGATTGTGGCTGAGGCTGTCCGCCAATAAATTCAACAATTAGTGTATATACATTTCTGATATGGCCAGCGCATGAGTCTCTCCCCAGGCAAATATCTGACTTGCCACCTGAGTGAGCTCTATGCTCTTTGTGCCCCCTATGCGTTTGAAATAACACCTTGTTACCTGGTTGTTTATCCTGCTTACAATATTCCTGTCTTCCAGTGGGGGAGAGAATAACCAGAGTGCCTTTCACACTGCAGACAATTCCCTCCAATTGGAGAAATGCATTCTCTCCTCTAACAAGGAGCTTTTTACTTCCTGCTACCCGAGAGTCACACGTCACACCAGGTCTGAGTTAGTCAATTGGGAACAGCCATATGGGCTTATAGAGGAACAAGAAGTAACGCTACTGGTGTATTTCCATTTGTTATTATGAGCGGGCAGAACCCAAGAACCAAATATAACCCAGGTTGGTTGTTTAGCACTGGAACTGAGGAATGGTCTATTGAATCAGTTTAAGAGAAAATGAATGACACTAAACTAAAAAGCAAAAACTACTATGACAAAATAAATAGCACCAAGAATGTGAATATCAAAGATGGTGATTGGGTTTGTGTAAAAAAACTGGGGAAAGTTGTCAGAGGTGAGAGTCAATTTTTCGAACCAGAGGAAGTGATTGAGGTTTTGAATAATGCGGTAAGGTTGAGTAAGGCAAAGGTTCTGGAAGTCTAAAAGAGTTACCATGGGGTCAAAGGAAGTATGGAAGAACTTTCTGCAGAATTCTCCAATGGAGATGTAGCCGTATTGGGAGATTTGGATAATTTTGAGAAACAGGCAAATAGTAACACCACTAAAGGTACAGATATTGTGAATAGTTCCATAGAATTATCAACAGCTGGGGAAGTGGTTAGACTGGACCCAAGGAAAGAGATTATACCACCTAATGGAGCAGAGACATAGCATGAATGTGATGCTGTACAGGATATCACCTTGGATGAAAGAGTGTTGGAAGGTGAGATGGAACAGGAACGACTGAAAGATAAAAAGGATAGAAAACCACCTAAATGGTTAGAAGACTATTTTTGTGATGGCAAGCTGTCTGTAAATGTTCATATAAGTTGCTATGTGTATTTTGATGCAGCACATGTAGAAAGAGCAAAAACAAATTAAGGAAAATAAACATATATCCTCTCGTTATGCCTCCCCTGGGACAGCGTAGCCTTTTGACACATTCCCAGGACTACCACTCATGGTAAATCTGGGAATGTGCCAGAATCCATTGGTGGATACGTGGAAACACCTACGCTACACCCATGAAATGCCTCTCTGGCACAGAGTAACGCAAGGCAGTGACTTGCACTGCCTTGTCTTACTACAGATTTACCAGTCACCGCAGGGTCACGCAAGGTGGCTTTGTGGTGCTTGGTAAATCTGACCTTAGTATTGTGTTGCCCTTGCGTTACCTTGTATGACGCAAGGGCAATGCAACACTATGATAAATCTGTCCCATAGTGTATTGGCTTAGAAACAAACTCATATCCCAGTCCATAATCCTGGTAACTTGCCCTACTTTAAATCTTTGATAGTGATGTTCCTGCATGAAATGGGAAGGTACTCGGCGAACTAAAGCATAGGAAGAGTTATATTACCTTGCAATGTTTTGTCAGGCAGGCTTAGATGCTCGCATTTGTGTTTACTCCTGAAGAGAAAGACTTCAATGGAGAATTCACAGGGCTGGCAGAGGCAAAAATGTGCAGTAGTGCATCCAAAAACAAAGTAAAGCCAGCAGGCTTTGGCCTCTATGTGGGATATAGATTCTCAAAGTACTCCAGAGAGATTTCATTGAGTTAATGAATTAAATTCAAGATCAGATCAACATTTGGAATACCTCAGTACGGGGATCTCCAAATACTGATGCAGCAACCGCGGACATTGTCACTGTGTGTTACTGATAACCTAGGATGGGCTGTAATTCAGGAAGGCATTTAATGCAAATCTCTGTGGTTGAGAATGTATATATAAAGTGAGGATTAATTACATTTATGCAAATGCAGCTGCAAATCAGGCCCTAAAGTGCCAGCCGCTTGGTTGTCAGGAATGCAACGGTACTTCCATGGAGAAAATAAAAAATAAGGCACAAGGTATATTGTGCCCACCTCCATCAGCGATGGTACACCATAAAAGAGAAAAAATGAGAACACCAATGTACAAGTACGTTTATCTCCCTGCATGTAAATGGTGGAAATTCTTCTGGAGAGTGTGTTTGTAAGCATGTGGGCAGAGTTTACCCGCTGATCTCGCGAGTTGAGAAGCTCTAACGAGATCACAGTAAATCTCAAGGCCATTTGAGAGCATCGCGCTATAAAAGGGGTCATGCCCATACTGCATTGCAGATTATTGAAGATTGTTCCTGCAAACGGTTGGGTCATGAATCTGTGACTGGTTACTGAGCCATCCAGGAGGATGACGGAACTTGGCATTTGAAGGCATAGGATATGTCATTTTAGTATTTGAGAAAGGTTTTGTTGATTTAGAAGATAGTATTTTCTGTAATTAATAACAACGTGGGGACAAAGCCAATCAAGTGCATGAAGGGCCCTTACCTGTGAGAGTCTCCAGGAGAACTGAAAAGAACTTTGATGAACTTGTTAAAAAGGATTGTGAATCTAAGTACCAAGAGAAGTAATTTCAAGAAATGGTTGAGATTGAAAATCAAGAGACTAAAGTGAAAGACAAAGCCAGTCCAAGTCCTGATATGAATGGGACTTGGGTCTGGCCGGAGGCTATGACTGAGTTGTCATGGGTGATGTCATCAGTGAAGAAATACAATGGGCCTCATTATGATGAGACCTGGAAAGGTGGTCGGAGGCTTTCCAGGTCCCATCGCGGGTTTCTGTTTCGACCGCCGCATTACGATGCAGGCATTCGAAAGTGAAACCGGCCAGTCATTCCGGCTGGATTCTGACGGGCTCACGTAGCCTGTCAGCCAGTCGGAGGCCTGCCCGTATTCCCTATGGACGGCGTTTCCGCTGTAGGGATTACGATGTTGGATTCCAACAGGCTTTCCATGTCGGGCTTTCCGACACGGAAAGCCTGTCGGAAAGTTGCATTGGGGGACCCTAGCAGGGCCCCCTTTACCCTGCGGCCTCCGGTTGGGGGCTGAGGGGGCACCTATGGTGCCCCCCTGTTCATCTCTGCACCATGCGGCAAGCACCCTGAGGTGCCTGCCACATGGTGCAGGGATGAACAGATCCTCCCATACAAAATGGGAGTATGCGACCGCACCATGTGCAGTCGCATTGTAATGCTGCGGTCGGGGCAGCCGACTGGAGGTCGGTCGGTCCCGATTCTGCAACGGTGTAGGGCGGACGTGAGTCTGCCCGACATCGTAATAAGGGCCAAAGTGTTGTCCATCCCCTCAGAGTTTGGCAAGATGACCCTAATTATTATTTAGGCTGCCTCTCCCACAGATATACTAACTAAGACTAGGCCTGAGCGGGGCGCTGAAGAGTAGGGGGCCAGAAATACGCCTGTGAGGAGCTTTCATCTTCCTATCTCCTTCTTCCTATTTTCTTCCAGACCATTCTGATTTAAATATTTTCAACATTCTTTATCTTTCTTACGTAAACCTTGTACCATCTTGGCAGAGAGCTCTTTTAATGTCAGTCTCTTGTCAAACTATTTTGAGCCTGCAGCACATAGTTGCACATTATTCCAGAAAAAGGCCTTGCCAGTGACCAGCGTAGTGTACATTGGTAAAAAAGCCTATTTACCGCTCCCTATGCAGTACCACATTTTCCAAGATGATGGCCGCTCCAGCATCAGTGGGACTGGGCTGAAGTGACAGGAACACCAAAAGTACTAGTGAACAATTCGACTGGCAACTGGACTACTACCAAAAAACTTTCACCGTGCAGGATATAGTGTCCTTCTCCTTAGGTCTTTGATGGAGGTGACCTTAACCTGGTCCTGTGCCCTTGGCAAGATAGATCCCAACAAAGACAGAGTGGGGCACCGGCAATATCTATAGCGGGGAAACAATGGCATAAAGACCTGGGTTAGACAGATGCTTGGTGTCATCGACAACCTCCAGTTTCATATTTTTCCCATTTCTCTGCAGTGCACCACACATACATTATGATAGATTTTCTGCTCGTGGGCAAGTGGTGATAGGTATGCTAGACTCCATAGATCAATGTCCCCGGCCACTTGCTGAACATGGCCTGGAAATGGGGACCGTCACATGGCCCGCTAATTGAGAAAGAGGGACTGCAGGTTCTGGGAAGTTAAATAAATTCTTACTTAAGGACCCAGTGGTTGCAAGCACTGTCAGAAGCCAGATTAAATAGTGCATCTCCCTCAATGACACAGGATAGGTCTTTAATGTATGGTCAGGAATGCTCTGAAGGCTGTAGTGACTGATACTTTTATTAAATAAGTGGCCTGCCTAAACAGCATGAAGGAAGCCGTGTCTGTCAGACACAAATTAAAATTGCTGGAAGTATAAGAGGGGCTCAAGCTGTGTCATCCAGATCAGTATGGCCTAAGTAAGTGGCTTTGAGGAGGCAGATTTGTGCTAAAAAATATGATAGCACTAATTACGTACTACCAGGGTTGGGTATGCACTACAATGAAGACCGCAACAATGCAAGTAGGTTACCAGCCACAAAACCATCAATGCGCCAGACCCATAGCTATATCTCGGAGGGGCAGGGGTGTTCCCAGAAACCGAAGATGGAAAACTGAGAGTCTTCCAGTCCTTCCTTCCAGAAACGAAAGCAGCAAAACCCACAAATTCATATGACAGACACTAATACTTATGCTCCACAGGCCTACTCCAAACATAGTACTGTGGGAGCAGTGGACCCTGATTCACCATTGATTAAGGATCAGGTACTTCAGGTGAAAAGAGGGGTGAACTCCTTGGATGTCAGGAGCCTGATGGCTTCCCTGCCACTTTTCAGAAGACATTTGCACCTCAGCTGCTCCAGCTTCTAACATAGGTCTTCAATGGGTTTGACGTGTCTCAGGGAGTGATCCCGTTGATGGAAAAAGCAATGTTTGTGGATATTCTTAAGTCAAATAAGGAACCCATGTGCTGTGCCTTAAAATCGGTTGATTTCTTTACTGAACTTAAATACAAAAATCTTTACAAAAGCTCTTGCCAACAGACTGGATGTAATATCACCTTGCTTGAGCTACTACCTGATAGTGAACAACTAAGGACCAATTCCTGGTATCAAGGTTAATGATGGCATTACAGCTGGCCACTGCTCAAAGAAATATTCTTAATTCAATAGCGATGAAATATCTCACATTTGAAAAACACTGTACAGAATACAATCTTCTCAATGACACATATAATCTCAAGCCTAAAGTCACACAGTTAAGACACTTTTGTACCATATGAAAAATAGCAAAAGGTTTAATCACCAACTTCATTTATGAAAACTGTGTTTGAGGCTGTGTAAAAGCAATGCTAATTAATCATGCACCACCACCACCTAACATTAAAAAAAATGCATCTCTTGAATGTCTACAACCTCTTAGCAAGATGGCAAGGACCCACAAGATAAGAGCCCCAAACTGAAAAACTGTTTATTGTTAGGGACTGTCCAATGGAGCTTCTTTGGGAAGTCTGTGGCGGGAACCCTAAGGGTAGCTTCTATGATAGCAGGATGGAATACTGCCTTTTGTTTCCTTATATTATATTGGTTAAGTGCTTTGTGGTTCTCCTTGGGTTTTGTCTATGAATTGTACTTCGACCTTCTCTTGACCTAATCGTGTCTTCGTCTGTTCTAGGTTCCTGATTACAGTCAGTTGTTGGTCGCTTTATGAAGTGTACCCTGCTTTGTTGCAGATGGTTTACGGGCATTGGTGTGCAGCACACACTTGGAAACTCTTGTTGATTACTTCAATAATCTTAACTTTGATGGCACCAGTGGTTCTTTTATTTTCAATACATGAGTACTGATTGGCTTTTCCAACGTCAAGCTTTATTTGGCCTAACCCCTTGATCAAAGCATGGCATTTTGGCATTTGTGCAAAGCCCCATGATTTCCAGGGGAAACAGCGAGAATGAAATCTCTACACTCCCCTGCTATGAGTAGAAGAAAGGTGTGGGACTATATGTTGAACATATCCTTAGATTCAGAGCAATGGTAAGAAATCTAGAGGGTAAATAACTTTGTTAGATATGCTCAAGGGAGAGAAGTGGTTTATAAGATATTATATCAGTGGCATTATGCAACTACAAGGCTTCATACTATACACCATACTAAATCAGAGGAATGAAGGAGAGGGTGTGGATAACTTAGTACGATAACACATATTCTATGGAGGTGCCCAAAACTGACTATTGACATTCTGGCAGTGTTAAGTGGGTGACAGGGCAAGAAGTAGACCATTGACCAGAGACCTTTCTTTTAGGGCACACAAGACAGGGGATCTAATCTTTAACTTATATCATGGAGAAGACTATATCCCATCTACCTCTGGATGCTAAGCAAGTAACTCTGGCACTGTGGGGTGAAGACCAGATCCCCGTGATAGAACTGTGGCTTCAAACAGTGTGGGCATTGCTGGAGAATGAGAAGTTAGTCTATAGCACCACAGGCCAGGATTATGTGTTCTGTAAGGTAACAGACACAGTTCTCTCTTATCTTTTTGTGAATGACAGAGGACTGAATTGTGCCAAGAACATGAGAGTTCTGGGCTTTCTCTGTAATGATAAATGTGCAGCCAGAACGCAACAAACCATAAGAGACCATATTTGTGGGAAATTTGGCGATAACAAGAAGCATGGGTGTGCAGAGGAGTTGATGCGTTAGGGATACGGGGAAGGGTTGATGGGGTGTCTGCTGGCGATTGAAAGGGAATGAACAGTGGGCATGTCCACCTTATGTTGCCTGCTGATTAATAAAATAAATAATGAAAGACTGAAACTAAACTCAATATTCTGATAGAATACAAGCTTGGTCATGTCAGTGTTTGTGAACTTTCAGACCACCGGAGGAGAATGAGATATTGCACCACCAAAATATTTCAAGCATCTGTGCGTGGAGCCTTTTTAACTATGGGCGAAGTGGTCATTTGGCCAGGGCCATCCCACCTTCCAAGGGGTACCCTGGAAGAGTTATCGGATAAAAACTCACGCTTAAACGTGTGTATCAAAACAGATTTTTTTTTTAATTGACAGCTGGGCCTGCACTCTTAACCATTGAACAACCAGGTAATTGGTGGAAATAAAATTAAAGAAAGAATAATTTTTTTTTGTTCCGGTGTCTTTCTTTGTATTTCACCTCACCTCTTATTCCTCATGCCACCTTCATTACCTCTCTCTTTTTCTTCTTACCTCCTCGCTCTAATCCAACTTTCTCTGCCTCACTTATGTCTACCTCAACTCGATCTCTCAAAACTCCTTCTCTACCCCATCTCTACTTTTCTCTCTTGATCTCATCTTTCTCTCTCTACTACTCTCTGTGGCTATCTTTGCAACTCTACTCATCTCTCTACCTAAGTTCTCTTTAAAGCATCCCTCTTTCTACCCCTTACTCCTGTTAATCTCACATCCAAGAAACTCTCCTCCATCTACACCTCTCTTTCTATCTCCTCCGTCCTGACCACAGCTCTTTCCATTTCTCTGTACCTCTCCCTCACTCCTCAATCTGCCTTACCACTGTCTACCTCTCCTCTTGCTCTAGCTCATTTCCGTCTCTATCTCACTTTTCTCTCGCGACCCCATCTCTCTCTTCCCCACCTCTCTCTTCCTCACCATCTAACCTCTTGATTTATCTCTCCACTTCTTTGCTACCTCATCTCTCCACTCCCTCGCTCTTTCTAAACTGTTCCCTCTACCTCACTTTTCTCACTACCTTTTTATCCCATAATCACTACCTCGTTCTCTATCTCTACCTCTTTTTCTCTATCATTAGCTCCTCTCTGATCTCTTACAATAACGCCTTCTCCATTTCAACTCACTCTCTGTATATATAGCTCGCTCTACCTTTTTCTCATTATACATCCCTCAACCACACCTTTGTCACTACCTCCCAACTCTCTACTTCACTCCCTTTCTTTCTCCACCTCCATATCCACCTGACTTCTCTTCCTCACCTTTCCCGGTCTGCTTCACGTCTTTTCTGGCTACACCTCATCTCTCTGTGTAATAGAGCTACGTCGTGACGTCATGGGGTCATTTGCATATTGTCCTACTTGCTCAGTCCCCCCACTTCTTTTTATAGGACTTGTGCCCTGACTTCACCCACTTCACTCCATTTCTCTCTGCCTCACCCTTCCAAGCTGTCAGTCTATAACTTCTCATTCTCACTTTGCCGCTTTTGTACCTCACCTCTCTACCTTGCTTCTCTCTGTATTTCTCTCACTACATCACCTGCCTACCTCACCTCTCTTTTTACAATACCACTTTCATTACCCCACTCGGTGTGCCATGCTTCTCTCTACATTTCCTTCTCCAAATCTAACCCTGGTAACCGTCCTGCCTGTTCTGATGCCTTAGGGACCTCTGTCTCTGTTTCTCTATCTAACTCTTCCGCTTTCTACCTCTTTGTATCTTTCTTTCTGGCTACACCACTTTTGTTTTTTCATCTCCCATATCTCCTTACCTCTCCTATCTCTCCCTCTGTCTTTACCTCAACCAAAATGTTTTCCGGGAGCCCCAAAAATCCTTGAAATGGCACTGTCTGCAAGACGTAGAAAAACATAAGCGGAGTCATTTTCGCAGATTACAGTGACAGCAACCCACTTGAGGGAATGCGGGCACTAGACTGGGCAGTTTGGAGATACATAGCAATATTATAAAACGTCAGAGATTGCTTTCGATATGCAGCGTCCTGTAACCAGACCTCTATCGTGTAGCACAATATCTATAGCTTAGAGTGTGATATTTCCAGAAGTACCGATATAGAAAAAAGACTCTCAAACCGCTCCTAGCAGCTTTCGACATTTCCTGGAGCTTCGGTGCACCATATGTGGACCATTTCTGCCTGCCCCCAAAGACACGATAATTACAGATAATCAAAGGCACCCGAGACTTGGGCAGTCAGAGGCTGATCACACCAGCCGTTGCAGGATCGCTCCCCTGCTGCCTGCGGACAGGTGTACATTTCGTACGGTTATTCAAATTATTGCATACAAAGCTGTGTGTGACATGAACTTCAGCTCGAGGTTCGTCGTCAGGAGGGTGTGTTTCCAAGGTGGCGGGCGACCCCAGAGGCATCTCCTTAAATAATTAGCGGGAAGGTGTTTCTATAAGCTGACGTGCCGAAGCTGGGCTCCGGCTTTTCGTAAACACCTGTCATCCTTCCATGGAAATATGACAGATGGCGTGGAAGCAGGTCAGCACTGGAGTTCACACACCTCCGTGTGAATGTCATATGTTCTTGAAGCCCCCCAGGAATGCAGCTGCGTGTTCCACTTATTTCCCCCCCCCTGGTTAGCCTGAAGGTGGACCCTAGCTACCAAAATGCAATGTTCACAAACTGAAATGCTTTCAATTCATATACTACCGGCCCACACGAGCTCCCTCCTCAGCATTTTACTGGGTACACCAGAGGGTGTCTCATTACGTAAAGTCTGGCAGGTCTTCTTGAAGGCATGGGCTTGAAGTGGTGCTGATGGAACGGAAATGTACATTTTACGATGGAAGCTTTGGATAAACCTGTAGTATGAATGAAAAGTTATCAGCTTATGTCACCTACAACATGACCACAAACATCTCACAAGAGTTGAGCAGAAGAATGTTCAAGATGTGAGCGTCAAAAGTTCTTCCTATATCCTTAGTCTAGAAAATATCCTCAAAGGACTCCGTAAAGCCTCACACAGCCAATAGCAGTGGTCCGGAGTTCAAGGAAAAAAACAACTAAGAGTAACTTAGGGCTGTGGAGTCCACTTGTAATTTAGGTGTTCATTTAGACCCCTGGATGGCTATATTGCTTTCCATCAGAGAAGCGGAGGGATGTGTTCTGTCCTGGCAGTCTACAACCCGCCATATTTAGAGATCTCCACCTGCCTGGCGGAGGTCGCTTTGCCTTCAGGAGAGCCACCACTTAGGTGGCTCCTCTGAGGGTACTGAATGTCTGCTGAGAGGTCACCACATTGCATGCTGCCCCTCAGCTAACGTTTTTTTGTGTGGGGTTTTTTACAACCCAATCTTAAAGCGGGAGTATGTTTTTTGTAATACAAAAAATTAATGACCTTGATATCCTGGGAGTTTTCTCCCTGATGCCTCGCTGGACCTGTGCCTGGAGCCTGAATGCCTCCCTGGACCTGCGCCTGGATGCCTCGCTGGACCTGCGCCTGGAGCCTGATTGCCTCGCTGGACCTGCGTCTGGAGCCTGGATGCCTCGCTGGACCTGCGTCTGGAGCCTGGATGCCTCGCTGGACCTGCGTCTGGAGCCTGGATGCCTTGCTGGACCAGCGTCTGGAGCCCGGAGTGGGATGTGGAGGAGCTGTGGAGTCGATGAGCCGTGGCGGTAGACATTGAGGCGCGATGATCGCCCGTACCTGGTGGTGAAGCCTGGCAGGTCGCATGGAGACACGTTGCTGACCTGAGTGAGAAGACCGCCTTGCGACCCTTGGAGCTGTTAATGGTAGAGGCGCTCCTGCGCACCAACGTAGTGAGGTCCGCATCGCATACTACGATCCACCACTACACCGGGGTGCATGAAGGGGATTACCAACGCTGTGTGCCGTCTCCCTGCATCACAGGCCCCATGATGTTGGACTGGCCGTATGCTATGGAGGGTGAGGCCCCTGTGCTACGCCGAACTTGTGTGGCGTGAGCACTGCAACTTCACGCCTAAGGGGGCCCTGCTGCATCAACTGCATCGGGAGGTCCACCAGCGGACTAGGCGGCGACTGCTGTACCCAGCCTAGTGAAATCACACCTGGCTGAGGCTCCTGCTGGCTAAGTCATAGATTTGGAGAGAGTGCGGTGGATATCGCCACAGTGTCAATGTCCAGGTAAGGAGAAGGTGGGACGCGTAACGAGGAGGGCCGGGGGGCGAGTCGCTCAGGCCTGTCACACGTAGATGACGCACCCCCAGTGGCGGCACTTCTGCAATGGCGGAAGAGCGTTGCCCCACTGCCTCAAGCAGTGCAGAAGAGGAACAATCATCACATGAAGATAACTCAATCAATCAATCAGGGGAATTGTAAGCGCGCTACTCACCGCGAGGGTCTCAAGGCGCAGAGGGAGGGGGGGTGGTCCGCAGATCTGTTAGCCGAAGAGCCATGTCTTGAGGGTCTTCCTGAAGGTGTTCAGGGAGGGGGCGCGTCTGAAAGTCTGCCGGTAGCTCGTTCCAGGTCTTGGCTGCAATGTGGGAGAAGGATCGTCCGCCTGCTCTGGCTCTGTGGATGCGCGGGGTTTCGGCCAGTGCCATCGGAGGTTTCTTTTGGGTACGTGGAAGTTGATTCTGTCGTTGAGGTATTTGGGTCCGTTGTTGTGTAGGCATTTGTCGGCGTGAGTGAGGACTTAGAAGGTGACTCTTTTCTCCACGGGGAGCCAGTGGAGTCTTCGTAGGTGTTGGCTGATGTGTTTGTGCCGGGGATGCCGAAGACGAGTCTGGCGGCGGTGTTCTGTAATGTCTGGAGCTTGCGGAGTAGGGACTTGTTAATGCTGGAGTAGAGTGCCTTTCCATAGTCCAGTCTGCTGGTGATGAGTGCATGGGTGACTGTCTTCCTTGACTCCGAGGGGATCCATTTGAAGGTCTTGCGGAGGATGCAGAGGGTGCTGAAGCAGCTAGAGGTGACGGAGTTGACCTGTCGGGTCATGGTGAGGGATGAGTCGAGTACGAAGCCGAGGTTTTAGGCATGGTCCGAGGGGCAGGTGGGCTTCCAAGGGCGGTAGGCCACCAGGTGTTGTCCCATGCTGAAGGGGTGGTTCCAAGGACGAGGATTTCTGTCTTCTTGGCGTTGAGCTCGAGGCAGCTGTCGGTCATCCAGACTGCGACGTCTTGCATACCCTTCTGGAAGTTGAGTCTGGCGGTGGTGGGTTCTTTGGTGAGGGAGAGGATGAGCTGTGTGTCATCAGCGTAGGATACGATGTTGAGGCCGTGTTGTCGGACAATGGCATAGAGGGGGGCCATGTAGATGTTGAAGAGGGTAGGGCTCAGAGATGACCCCTGTGGGACTCCACAGGTGATTTACGTGGGATCGGAGAGGAAGGGTGGCAGTCTGATCCTTTGGCTTCTTCCGGTGAGGACTGATCGGATCCAGTCTAGGGCTGTTCCTTGTATGCTGGCGTCGTGTAGTCTGGCAACTAGTGTGCGGTGGGAGACGGTGTCGAAGGCCGCTGAAAGGTCGAGTCGGATGAGGCCTGCAGAGTGGCCTTGGTCCAGGAGGGTGCGGATGTCGTCTGTGGCAGCGAGTAGGGCCACGGGGTGTTTGTGCACGGAGCGCATGTTGATGAGGATGCATCTTAGTGTGTCACCGGTGCTGGCGTCGGCTGTGTTGGAGGCCAGGGTGGTGGTTAAGGTCTGGCGGCAGTGGAGGCAGGAGAACTGGCCGTGGGTCGTGTTTGGCGAGGCCTGTTGGCAGTCTCTGAGCTTTCCGGGGATGAGTGCGTGGAGGGTGGCTGTGCTGTAGCAGTGGGTGGCTCAAGATCCAGGGTTCCTGGCGCTGGTCGCGGTTGGGTCGCGGACGGGCGCAGACGGGCTTGCCTTAGGCGCGCCTTCGGCGCATCAGCGGCGCGCCCGCTGCGTGCGACCGCCCAGCAGCCGCCATTTAGTAGGGGAGGGGGGAGGAACGATCAGCTAGGAGGCGGGAACGGGCGAGGACAGGGGGGCGGGGCAGCAGCGGCGGGAAGTGGGAAGCGCGGGCTCAGAGATGCCAAAAAAACAGATTCAAAAGGGAAAAACAAGGGATAACTGACTGATGTAATCATGCTATGTATCCTCAGGGGGTGGGAGGGTGGATAGGACTGCTCCAAACACAGAGCAGGGCATGGGCGGATTGGCATGCCCACTCAGGTGTGCAATGACTGTTTGGCAGGCCCACTCAGTCCGCCCAAAGCAGTCATGCGCACTTCCTTGTTCATAATGCAGGCTGCATTACAGCCTGCATGGAGAACATGCCCACCCCTCCGGCCCCTGGCTGCATGACTTGTCCCATTGCCAATTACCAATCCCACTGCCACATCGCAGCGTTGTGATTGACTCAGGGGAGGGAGCCTGGCTGCCTACTTCCTTTTCCTGGGAGCAGACGCAGGAGCTACGAAGACACGGGACCCGGCTTCGAGGTAAGACTTCTCTCATAGAAATTCTTACAACACCCGCTCACACACACATCCCCGCGTCAACGCCCCATCCAGTGTTCTTTCAGGCGTTTACCACCTCACAGCCCCCCCCCCCCCAGCACTTCTCAATGGCGGCCGCTGTGCGCCCATGCACAGCGGGCGTACCACTCGTGTGCCTAAGGCACATACGTAGTTGCGACGCATGCCATAACATTGCATTCTATTCCAATGCATACTAATACTAGGCACATTGCAACAGTAGAGTAGGAGTTGCATAGCGGAGACATTAATATCACTATTCCCACTTCAGTGAGTGCAACCCAAAACTAACCTTTGCACCCCAAACCCAACCGTGAACCCTGGAATTCCTTTTTGAGCCCCCATAACACTCCCAAAAATCAAATTTTACCCCAAATGCACACCCCAATTTCCATATTTTACCCCAAAACACACCCCAATTTCCATATTATACCCCAAAACACACCCCAATTTCCATATTTTACCCCAAAACACACCCCAATTTCCATACTATACCCCAAAACGCACCCCAATTTCCATATATTAACCCAATTTCCATATTTTACCCCAAAACACACCCCAATTTCCATATTTTACTCCAAAACACACCCCAATTTCCATATTATACGCCAAAACACACCCCTATTTCCATATTTTACCCCAAAACACACCCCAATTTCCATTTTTTACATCCTAAACCCATACCCACCCGAAAAAATTTAAATTACCCCATTACTGACCTCACAATGCATTGTAATCAAATGTGATGTAAAGGCACCTGCGTTGTCGTAGTTGCGTTGCTAACGATGTACTGCCTGCGTTGCAATGGTCGTCTCCCGTGCCAAAGGCAACCCATAGGCTACGCCGTTTGTGTCCGTCTGCCCCTGGACCGCGCTCTGCACCAAGGAGACTTCTTCTTGAACACTCCACCGCCAGCACCCTCCTCGCCATCAACCCTGGACGCCACCTCGCCTGCCAGGACCAACCTTTGCTCTGGACCGGACATCGGCATCGCCATCACTGACAGCTGCAGTATCACCCGCAATGAGCACCCCGAGCATCAAGGAGGAGGCATTGCCATCACCTACAGAAGCACACTCCGAATGACCACGCACTCTAATGACCCAAGGGTGACCATGGACCACCTCAACTCCGAGATCCGGACCAAGCACATCCTCTGCAGCACCCTCATGTGCAGGCCCCCCGGGCCATGGCCCCCCATTCTCCAATACCATTGTAGACCTCATTGCACCCCAGGGTCTCCCATCCACCAACGACATCCTACTCGGTGAACTCATGTTCCACCTGGACAACCCAAGAGACCACTTCACCACCCCCTCCTGGGGAAGGTCCCCTACATCAGACGCAAGCAGCAAGTCATCTCAACAAGCCACATAGCAGGACACAGGGTCGAGCACGTCACCTCCGCCAGTGGGAACTTCAACTACAGCCACAACACCGGACTCTCCTGGACCGACCATCATTGGTAACTTCACGTCTTCACCTTGCCCACCGGACGCCACCGCCATCATCGCACCCCCTCGCATCTGGATCAAGGCCACCGAAGAACGTCTCGTCAACTCCCTCTGCACCAACACTCCACCAATGCTTCCAAACGATGACACCGCAGCGCGCAACCACCACCGATGGATCTCCAACAGCGCCGACATTCGGGCACCCCTCATGAACGGCACTGCGTCAGTACCTTCCGCCTGCCTGATGGCAGGCGTGAGGGTGACGCAGTGCCACAGAGATAGGCTGGCCCCATGCATTGATGGAGTTGCGTCATGGTTGTGACACGACTGCAGAAATGCGTGACTTTAGCGCAGACAGATACATCAGGATTCCTGACGTATCTGTCATTACTTGCGTCATGGAGCGCTGTCCAGTGAATACAGCGCATCCATGCTGTCGCAAGAAGGGCATAGTGAGTAGTGTTGCAACGCTGTCTTGTTGCAGCGCTGCAACACTTTTCATGACTGGGGCCCAGGAATACGCACTATCTTATTGATGGTGTGCATTCCTGCACTGTAGTTTAGTCGCAGGGTAGCGCTACGACATTGCTTGCAGCGCTGTCCAGCACCAAAACCTGCTGAGAAGAGGCCCCAAGTGTTATCCCCATTTTTAAGACCAGCTATTTTCTGGTCTTAAGTAACTGGCTCTAACTGCAGTTAGAGACAGTTTTTTTGGTCTTCAGAACTTCAAGGATCCCCTTGTGAATATGGAGTAGTGGGGTTTGCGGCCGTTTTTGCATGGGAACGCCTCTCCTGCATATAATTATCGCTAACAGAAGTTGCGATCTTAACAACGGACGTTTTCGCCTAAAAACTGTCGCTAACGGCTGTTAGCGACAGCTTGGTAATAGGGCGATAAAATTATCATCGCATTAGCGGCAGAAAAGTGTCGCTAACGCGGCGATAACTCCTAGTGAATATGCCCCTCATTTTGGTGCGCAGAGTATGCCGCCATGTTTGTTGAAGACTATCCTGCCCACCAAACTCTAAACCGCGTCAACAGATTGACCATTTAGCTTCCCTCTCCATTCAGCCTTCATCTTCAATGTCTGTCTACCTCTAATCTAGTCAATGTCTACCCTTAATTTGCATTGACCTGTATCTCCATTTAACTTTGACTTGATGGTAACAGCCTTCTCTATTCAGCATCCTTCGTCGCTTTCATCAAACAACCTGAAGATCAATTGAACATCTAAACTTTATCCTCAGCTAACATTCAGTCACCTCCATCCTCTACCTTCATTTATTCTGCATCCCATCCAGCTTCTATATTACCTCCATTGCCAGCCAATCTACACTTCTGCTTAAACCAACGTCATTTTCCATCATACCTGCACCTCCGTCCAACCTCACTCTTCATCCTACCTTAATTCCATCCAATGCCAACCTACATCAACCCTTAATTTGCATTTACTTAGATCTTCAGCCAACCTCAATCAACCTTCATTACCACACAACTGCTGTCTCCACCCCAACTACGTTGGGTGAATATATGTTCTTACCCCGCATTCAAACACCACGCATACCATCACAACGCATTTGTAACAACGCAAGTGCTGTTACAACGCGTTACCATCACAACGCATACTTTTACATCGCGTATGCCTTTACCACGCATACCATTACAACGCAAAGGCATCCGTGGTAAAGGCATATACTTTGTAAAAGTGTTTAAGGTAAGTATGTATATATATATCTATAGATATATATATATATATATATTCACTGAAAAAACCATAGGTTTCAGGGGCGTTATAGTTAGTTGGACATTTCACTCGTACAAAACCATAGAAATTCCCCCGTTATAGTTAGTTCAGCTAACTATAACTCGCGCGCCCGCATTGCACTGCTGATGACGTCACATATTACATCACTCATGACATGGTCAGTGACATCACTCATGACATCTCAAATGACATCACTGATGACATCACTGATGACATCATCCTTGTGATAGAGTGGCAGACCTCCTCTCACCCTAATATAACCTTTGATACACACACTCAAAAATACAAACTAACATTTTCAAAACAATAGACATACCAATACCAGTTACAACACACCTATTCAGTAATTCCAAGATCTACACACACATCCACTCATTCACCAACAGTCCCTATACAGTCACTCATACATGTACTCACTCATCATATGTACTCATACACCTATACATCCTGTTACACACCGCCACTCATCCATAGAGTTACTCACACACATAGTCACACATGCAAACAAAGTATCAAACATCCATTTACTTGCATATACAGTTATACACACACTACCACACTTACTTCTACAGAAACTTACACATACTTACTCTCTTAAACAATCACTTATAGAAACACCTACTTATTTGTACAGGAACTCTTCCAATCTCTCACTCTCACATATACTCACTTATATACACCAATACTCACATATACTCGTTTAAAACATATGTAGTTACTCATAAAGACACTATTGAGACAGTCATTCACTCACTAACACACCCATACACATAGTCATCCACCTATACAGTCCTGCACACATGCTGTCTTCAACACATACAAACAGTGAGTCACTCATTCATGCATCTATGCACTAAGTAATACCCCCACCGAACCATACAGACACTCAGACACTCATACTGATACTCAAAAACCAACTAATAACCCATATAGACACTCATGTAGCTACTCACCAACCCATGCAGCCACTTATACACAAAGTGAGAGACTGATACAGATATTTTCATATTTAAACATTACTCACTAACCCATGTATTCACTAAGATACACTTAGTCAGTTATACAATCAATTTTACAAAAAAAAATCATCCATTTAGACACTTATATACCCATTTATTCTTCCATCGACCTTGTCGATATAAAACATATTTAATTTTCAGAAAAACACACATTTACTGGATGATGTCATCAGTGATGTCATCAGTGATGTCATTTGAGATGTCATCAGTGATGTCATGAGTGATGTCACTGACCATGTCATGAGTGATGTAATATGTGACGTCATCAGCAGTGCATTGAGGGTGCGCGAGTTATAGTTAGCTGAACTAACTATAACGGGGAATTTCTATGGTTTTGTACGAGTGAAATGTCCAATTAACTATAACGCCCCTGAAACCTATGGTTTTTCAGTGAATTTCTAAGGTTTTTTAAATGCTAATTTCTAACTATAACGTGCCTGAAACCTATGGTTTTTTCAGTGAATTTCTAAGGTTTTTTAAATGCTAATTTCTAACTATAACGTGCCTGAAACCTATGGTTTTTTCAGTGAATATATATATATTTATTATACTATGTATACATGTGAAAATGTCTCGGTCCCCTGTTTGCCTCGGTGGCACGGAAAAAATGGGTGGAACTGACGTCAGCACACCGACGAGGTCCTCTTATGGCTCCGATGACGTCATACGGTGTCGCGAGCGGAGCCGTGCTATTATGACGTCCTCGTTGACGTGGGAGAGCTAGGAAAGAATTTCCGTGGAATGCTGGTGCAGGGGATATTCACCTAAGTGTTCAGGCTAGTCCTTTGGGAGCAACTGTTTATGTTGCCACTCCAGAAACCGAAACCAGTGATCCTAGGGCAGAGGCCCTGCAGATGGCACACAAGGTGGGGTGCCCAGTCGTGTGCACTGGCGGGGCAGCGAAGTGACAAGCACCACAACCCACAAAAAAGGTAACGAGGGCACTGAATAACACAGGATCTTCTCTTTGTATCTGGCAGGAACAACGAAGTTAAAATGCCCTAGTACCAAAATGTAGAATTAGTGCTACAACGGTCTTCAAGAGGACCTGCGATGCCGCTCTGCCTCCGGTACCCTGGAGGTGGCACATGGGTCACGCGGTACGGTCATACTGCGGTGGGACGCACACTCGTTGACCTCTCATGGCACTGCTCCACACTTCAGGGAGGACGCTTTCCATTAGCTATGTTTTCTGATGACATGTCGCGCCGGCCCCGTCCAACAACAGAACTCCTTTAGATCCAAACAGACTCTTCCACTCTCTCACCGGAAGTGAAACCAGGCCACGCGGACACTTTCACAATACAACAGCTGGGAATGCACTTTTCGGTAAAAAAAACACATTCCTTCCTCCTAATTAATCAAATAAACATCTCACTGAAGAACAGGGGCCAGCTTTGATCGGTAAACAGCCGTTACAACGACTTTTTACTTTGCGATACCATTACAACGCATGCATTACCACGCATGCGTTGTACATCACGAAGTCATTACTACGCATTTTTTAGAACGCATGGTCATTTACCACGCATGCCTTTACAATGAATTTTGTTGTAAAGGTATGTATGGTAAATGACCATGCGTTCTAAAAACATGTAGATGATCCATGTCGTTGTAAGGAAACAGAGGCTGTTCCGTTTCCTCACAACGACGTGCACCGCCCCTCAGAGACGACGTCAAGCAGGAACCATGAGGAGAGAGGAACCACGAGGAGTGAGGGGTAAGGGGGATTGGGCATGGGATGGGGGTTTCTTTTCTAGGGTTTAGGGTAGTGCAGTGGTGTTTGGGTGGTGTAGGGGGTCGTGCTGGGGGTAGTGTTTTAGGGTTTAGGGTAGTGCAGTGGTGATTGGGTAGTGTAGGGGCTCGTGCTGGGGGTAGTGTTTTAGGGTTTAGGGTAGTGCAGTAGTGTAGGGGGTCGTGCTGGGGGTAGTGTTTTAGGGTTTAGGGTAGTGCAGTGGTGTATGGGTAGTGTAGGGGGTCGTGCTGGGGTAGTGTTTTAGGGTTTAGGGTAGTGCAGTGGTGTTTGAGTAGTGTAGGGGGTCATGCTGGGGGTAGTGTTTTAGGGTTTAGGGTAGTGCAGTGGTGTTTGGGTAGTGTAGGGGGTCGTGCTGGGGGTAGATTTAGGGTTTAGGGTAGTGCAGTGGTGTTTGTGTAGTGTAGGGGGTTGTGCTGGGGGTAGTGTTTTAGGGTTTATGTTAGTGCAGTGATGTTTGGGTAGTGTAGGGGGTAGTGTTTTAGGGCTTAGGGTAGTGCAGTGGTATTTGTGTAGTGTAGGGGGTAGTGCTGGGGGTAGTGTTTTAGGGTTTAGGGTAGTGCAGTGGTGTTTGGGTAGTATAGGGGTTCATGCTGGGGGTAGTGTTTTAGGGTATAGGGTATGGCAGTGGTGTTTGGGTAGTGTAGGGGGTCGTGCTGGGGGTCGATTTAGGGTTTAGGGTAGTGCAGTGGTGTTTGTGTTGTGAGGGGGTCGTGCTGGGGGTAGTGTTTTAGGGTTTAGAGTAATGCAGTGGTATTTGTATAGTGTAGGGGGGTTTAGGGTAGTGCAGTGGTGATTGTGTAGTGTAGGGGGGTCATGCTGGGGGTAGTGTTTTAGGGTTTAGGGTAGTGCAGTGGTGTTTGTGTAGTGTAGGGGGTAGTGTTTTAGGGTTTAGGGTAGTGCAGTGGTGTTTGTGTAGTGTAGGGGGTCATGCTGTTGGTAGTGTTTTAGGGTTTAGGGTAGTGCAGTTGTGTTTGTGTAGTGTAGGGGGTCATGTTTTAGGGTATAGGGTAGTGCAGTGGTGTTTGGGTAGTGTAGGGGGTCATGCTGGGGTTAGTGTTTTAGACGTTTAGGGTAGTGCAGTGGTGTTTGTATAATGTGGGAGGTCATGCTGGGGGTAGATTTAGGGTTTAGTGTAGTGCAGTGGTGTTTGGGTAGTGTAGGGAGTCGTGCTGGGGGTAGTGTTTTAGGGTTTAGGGTAGTCCAGTGGTGTTTGTGTAGTGTAGGGAGTCGTGCTGGGTGTAGTGGTTTAGGGTTTAGGGTAGTGCAATGGTGTTTGGGTAGTGTAGGGGGTAGTGCTGGGGTAGTGTTTTGGGTTTACGGCAGTGATGTTTGTGTAGTGTAGGGGTCGTGTTGGGGGTAGTGTTTTAGGGTAGTGCAGTGGTGTTTGTGTAGTGTAGGGGGTAGTGTTTTAGGGTAGTGCAGTGGTGTTTGTGTACTGTAGGGGGTCGTGCTGGGTTCTAGTGTTTTATGGTTTAGGGTAGTGCAGTGGTGTTTGTGTAGTGTAGGGGGTTGTGTTTTAGGGTTTAGGGTCATGCAGTGGTGTTTGGGTAGTGTAGGGGGTCGTGCTGGGGGTAGTGTTTTTGAGTTTAGGGTAGTGCAGTTGTGTTTGGGTAGTGAAGGGGGTCGTGCTGGGGGTAGTGGTTTAGGGTTTAGGGTAGTGCAGTTGTGTTTAGGTAGTGAAGGGGGTCGTGCTGGGGGTAGTGTTTTAGGGTTTAGGGTAGTGCAGTGGTGTTTGTGTAGTGTAGGGGGTCATGCTGGGGGTAGATTTAGGGTTTAGGGTAGTGCAGTGGTGTTTGTGTAGTGTAGGGGGTCATGCTGGGGGTAGTGTTTTAGGGTTTAAGGCAGTGCAGTGGTGTTTGTGTAGTGAAGAGGTCGTGCTGGGGGTAGTGTTTTAGGGTTTAGGGTAGTACAGTTATGTTTGGGTAGTGTAGGGTGTCGTGCTGGGGGTAGTGTTTTAGGGTTTAGGGTAGTGCAGTGGTGTTTGGGTAGTGGAGGGGGTAGTGTTTTAGGGTTTAGGGTAGTGCGCCCAACCAGCCACAATATCCGTGGACAAAGGGGATCCTGACTCTTTGGAACGCTCCGTCAATTGAATAATTTGGGTCAAGGGCCCTACCACGTCCAAGACCTATCAATTCCTTTCTTGGGATCCCTCATATACTTGGAGAAAAAGGTACATAGTTTCTCATCAATTTCAGGCGTGTGTGCCACCTTCCCCTTCAGTGAGGGCCTGGGGCATTCTCCCCTCATCCTATTCCTGACCTCCCTTTCAAGGGGTTGATGGATTTTCCCCACCACATACTCTGCCACTTTGGCGTCAGGTGTCCACTCCGCTGACCTAGGATGGTAAATTTGGGTAGGCTCGAACATGTCCGAGTGGACCCCGTCCCCAACCGGGGACTGAGAGGAGTGGGACTCTGGACGCCAGGGACGCCCCGAGCCCTTATCCTCATCGGAGGAGAAATCGTCCTCCGATACACCCTCTCCCTCTAAGGGAAACCCGCCGTCGGGGTCTACAATAGTGGTGACAGTGTCGCAATTTTCTCCGGGCCCCTCCTCCTCCCGGCAGGGTGCATGTTTTAGCGTTCGCGCACTCTTGAGGAAGGTCTCCGTAAGTTTATCAAATCCTTCCAAGTACCCTGCGTTATGCTTAACGGCCCTTTTATTCCCCATCTGGGAGCTACTGGGACCCGCCACCACCAGATCTGGGTCACTGAAAACCCCAGGGATGCTTTTCGCCAGCTTATCAACCTGATCCCTAAGAGGAGCCAGCGCCCTAGAAATAGCCAGAGAGAGGGCTTGGTCCACTGCTGGAGGGAGAAGTTGGGGGCCATTCCTCCTCCACTTCCTGGTAGGAGGAGTAAAAATGGTCTTCTGGAGAAGACATGATAGCAGAGGGTGTGAGCACAGAACAAATGCCCTTAAAATCCTTAAGGCAGCCCCCTCGCCGGTGCTCCAACAGCTGGGCTTTCCCCGAAGCTGTTATATGAATAGACTGAGGCGCAATACCAATTACCACCACCAGGTGGCGCTGGTCACTAACGTGGCCGTGTGGGGAAATCACCGCGTAGCGGTGTCAAAAATAGGCGAGGGTTGGTCGGGAATCAAGCGGACACTAAAGGAGTGACCGGATTCCCAAACGCGCGTAAAGACCAGCGGGACCGCTCGACGGAGCTGCCTCGCTCGGACCAGACACGCCTGACAGGATCTCACCGTGCGCAGAGCACACAGCGGGAGAAACTGCGAGGGGGAGAACGGGCTCGGGCAAGAGCCTGCTGTGCAGGGAATATGAAACAATACCAAGGCAATAATGCTAATAACGTGCACAAGAAACCGCTATACAAACAGCAACAACGTCAGATTAAGCCAAGAATGTAAGGAATGCACTTAACTGACGAGCAGTGAAGAAAGAGGAAGCGGAAGGGACGTCACAATATTATATACGATGGACTGTGATATGATTGGACTATAGTTGCCTTGGAGACTACCCCCTAATGGTTCATGGGTTGTGTAGTCTTTTGTTTAATGATTGTTGTGTTACGTTTTCTTTGAACTGCTATGCAAATAAAGTGAGGAAAGATATGCATAATCCTCGCCTCCGTCCTGCCATAGAATTCATTAAACTTTATTTGATCTGATTTAGAAACATAGATCATAAAAGTGTACATAAAAACAGTAAATCCTCTTTCCTAATACAATACAGTGAGAATTAATTAAAACCAGTAGGTAAAAACGGGTGTTACAAAGCCCGGTTCAGAGCAACTTCAGGTTAACAGAATCCTAAAGGTCAATGTTTCGCAAGATCAATCTCATGTACTTCGTGCAAAATACGCAATAAGGGGTCCAAGTAAGATGTAACGCTCCAATACCTGACCAGTTTGCACTATATAAAACTGCAGAAAAAATAAAAATAAAAAGTGTTTTGCACACTTCTGTCATTGGGCTATATGTGGGCTACATCTGGGTGATATTTGTGCTACATTTGGGCTCTTTTTTCTCTGGTGGCCATCTTGGGAGACTTATTTGTTATGAAGTTTCCTAATTTCGTCATTTACTGGAGTCTCCTCAGTAGGAAATGCTTTCAGTTTTTTACTTTGATTCCATCAAGAAGGCATTCAGATGTGTCACACATTTGCCATAAATTCAGAATGTTAGCACTCTAGTTGTTCATTAGATCACTGTAGTAAAGGTACTGCTCACCAGGGAGTTAACTGGAAGTCTACTGCTGGTATTGAAAGTGATTGTTTCAGTCTGCATGTCAGAATTTTCTAATGAAATAGAAGAGGATTTGAGATCTCACTTAAAACATGCCCTAAATTTTCTTTCTGCAGCACTAACCATAATTTCTATGGCAAAATGAACCCCTCATTTTGTTCCTTTTTAAATTAAATGTTTTAAGTGTTACCAGTTTATTCCAATCAAGATGGCTTCAGGTGTGCCATACTTTTGTCATAAGTAAGGCTGTTAGCACTCTAGTTGTTCTTTAGAACACTCTGGGAAGCTGCAGTAGAACACAAAGGCATCAACTGACAGGCTGCTCCTGTTGAAATATAACAAGAAGATATTTGAGATCTCACTTAAAACATGTCCTAATTTTTCTTTCTACAGCACTAACCATAATTTCTATGGCAAAATGAACCCCCTCATTTTGTTCCTTTTTAAATTAAATGTTTTAAGTGTTACCAGTTTATTCCAATCAAGATGGCTTCAGGTGTGCCATATTTTTGTCATAAGTAAGACTGTTAGCGCTCTAGTTGTTCTTTAGAACACTCTGGGAAGCTGCAGTAGAACACAAAGGCATCAACTGACAGGCTGCTCCTGTTGAAATATAACAGGAAGATATTTGAGATCACACTTGAAACATGTCCTAATTTTTCTTTCTACAGCACTAACCCTAATTTCTATGACAAAATGAACCCCATCATTTTGTTCCTTTTTAAATTAAATGTTTTAAGTGTTACCAGTTTATTCCAATCAAGATGGCTTCAGGTGTGCCATACTTTTGTCATAAGTAAGGCTGTTAGCACTCTAGTTGTTCTTTAGAACACTCTGGGAAGCTGCAGTAGAACACAAAGGATTCAACTGACAGTCTCTGCCCTTGTTGGATGTACATGTTTTACTGAGAATGTCAGACTTCATTCTCACATGACTGAGAAAGATGATGTGAATTTACAGAAAATATGCTCTCATTTTAACTTCTGGAGCACCTTCCAAAACTGTATGGGACAAGCATGTGAAAATAGTTCTCTCTCAAACATGATTCATGATATCCCAGCAGAAGGTTTTTCACAGGGTAAAATCACCTTATAACACACCACAATTCCTGAAATTAGTATGGTACCATCAACAAATGAATTCTAATGTAACTAAAATCTGTTATCACCCTTTATAGTTCTCCTTTTGGTAACCCTCAAAATCTTCGATTCACTACAATGCATTTCAATGGGGTACTATCATTTATATTGGTCCCAAGATGGCTGCCAGCAATTCCAGGATAAGTGCTGACAGCCAATCAGATCTCACGATGACATGTGTGGTTAGGCTCCGCCCAGATATATATGTGTTTTTACTTTTGATTTTCTCAGCAACTACTGAACGGATTTACACCATTTAACAAAAAGGGTTCTTTCTGAACCAAGAACTACCTCTTTGCCAAATTTGGTGTAATTCCGTTCAGCAGTTCGGGCTGTAGCCGTGTCTAAAATTTCCTATGGGAATTAACATGGAGAAAACACGTTTTGGGACCCCCTTTTTTCTCGGCCCCCGCTTGCCGAATCACCCCGAAACTTTCAGGATAGGAGCAGACCGGAGTGCCCCACGAGTTTTGAAAATTTCGCGAAGATTCATCAACCGGCGCCAAAGTTATTGGAAATAGAATGTTGCGAATTTCCTATGGAAAATAGGTCCTAACTATAACTATCTACTGGCGACCGCCAGTAGATAATATATCTATATATATATATATATATATATATATATATATATATATATCTATAGATATATATAATTTATATATATATATTTAGATATTTAAATATATATTATTTTAAAATACCCCCTTAAACCACAAAATTACCCTTTGTACACCAATAACTATACACCCCCAAAATTCTAAAATTACCCTTACCACCCCAATTCCCATACCCCTTAAACCCTCAAATTACCCTGGGCACCCCAAAACCCAAACCCACCCTGAACCCTAAAAATACCCTTGCACCCCAAAACCAAAACCCAGCCTGGACCCTAAAAATACCCTTGCACCCCAAAACCCAAACCCACCTTGAACCCTATAATTACCAATGGCACCCCAAAAAACAAACCCACCCTTAACCCCAAAATACCCCTGCACCCCAAAACCCAAACAAACCCTGAACCCTAAAAATACCCCTACAACCCAAACAAACCCTAAAATTACCCTGGGCACCCCAAAACCCAAACTCACCCTGAACCCTAAAAATACCACTGCACCCCAAAACCCAAACAAACCTTGAACCCTAAAATTACCCTGGGCACCCCAAAACCCAAACCCACCCTGAACCCTAAAATTACCCTGGCACCCCAAAACCCAAATTCACCCTGAACCCTAAAAATACCCCTGCACCCCAAAACCCAAACCCACCCTAAAATTACCCTGGGCACGCCAAAACCCACACAAACCCTGAACCCTAAAAATACCCCTACACCCCAAAACCCAAACCCGCCCTGATCCCTAAAATTACCCTGGGCACCCCAAAACGCACACTCACCCTGAACCCTAAAAATACCCCTACACCACAAACCCACCCTGATCCCTAAAATTACCCTGGGCACCCCAAAACCCAAACCCACCCTGAACTCTAAAAATACCCCTGCACCCCTGCACCCCAAACCACCCTAAACCCTAAAATTACCCTGGGCACCCCAAAACCCAAACAAACCCTGAACCCTAAAAATACCCCTACACCCCAAAACCCAAACCCACCCTGATCCCTAAAAATACCCCTACACCCCCAAAATACCCTGGGCACCCCAAAACCCAAACCCACCCTGATCCCTAAAAATACCCCTACACCCCAAAAATACCCTTGGCACCCCAAAACCCAAACCCCTAAAACCTATACCCCTACACCCCAAAACCCAAACCCACACTAAACCCTATACTTACCTTATACTTACATGTAAAATACATATTGTATTGTAATTGCATATGCCTTTACCATTCATGCCTTTACAACGAAATTCGTTGTAAAGGCATGCGTGGTAAATGCATATACATTGTAATGCCATGCGTTGTAATGGCATTGCGGAGTAATGGTATTTGCGTTGTGTTGGAATGCGGGGTAATGGTATTCGTTGTGAAAATTTTGTTGTTATGGCTGTTTACCACGCGCCTGTGCTCTGCGGCCCACTTCCTTGATCCCATAGGTCATAGCACCAGCCCCAAGGTAATGCCTAAAAGCAAGCAAGTCAGCGTGCCGACAGGGATAGCACATGTAAAGTCAGCAATTGTTGTGTAGCCATCTTGTAATTTTGGTGTGAAAACTACCTCTGACTGTATAACGTTCTTTCAACTACTAAGGGAAATAAACAGGAACTGGACCTTGCAGATAAGCATACGCGCCAGACCATCACGAAGCAAACCAACGAATAAAGGCACTTTTTGAGCCACATTCAGACATTTTAGACATGACTGCTAATTCTCAACTGAAACCGTATTCATCACTGCAACCATAAATATGGCTCCAGCAACCAGTGTATTAGGGAATCTTGTGAACATGACTATATCAACAAACAGAACGAGTCACATCATTACCTATCCAGTGAATACCATCTCCAAAAATTATTTTTTATTTATTTACTTTTTTAACTAGACAAAAGGAGGCCTAGTTTTCTCTTCACCATAACTTGGGACTTGCTGACCTGAGTAAACTATAAACCAATAGTTTGGAAATCTATAACGGATACAAGCTTGATGTAACAGCCATGTCATGCTCCTGTAGAAAACAAATTATTTTTATTGTAATGCAATAATAATTCAAGTTAATAACAGAAAGTTCAGCACTTTGATTCAAAACAATCCCCCGGAGGAAAACAGGATACATATCAATGCCTCTCTACATCCTGAAAAGTATGACTACATCCGTCCATGTTATTTCGGGTAATGTTTCCAATTCTCGACTTTTGTGTGAAAGCCTTTCGGTGTAGTAGTCTTGCTTTGCATCTATTAAACAAATTAGACTTAGACACCTGAAATTGATGATTTGTAGTTGAAAAGTTCAGAACAGGAAATTTAATTAATGACCTGGAATGTGACGGTCACCCTATCCTAGTTTAACCCTGCAACTCCTATGAGAATCACCGCAAACAAAAAACCCACAGGCAAGGCAATCCATTGTCCCTTGCATTTGGGTTTACAAACAAAAGGGGCACCAGACAGAATAGCTGGAATAAATATAAACCTAACAAACTCACATAATTAATCCATCACCAACTATGACACATAGGTTGGACATCCTTAGGGATTGGATTGTAGCAAATGCACAAGACCAAACAAGATCTCGGAGACAAATTAGCTTCCACCTCCTTACAAGCAATTCTGATTTAAAAGTGGGTTTCACCAAGGCCTGTTCTGCTCAGAAACATCCCACTAAGGTTCAAAAATGTATCTGCACAAATAAACTGTGGAGAATAAGAAATTGAGGGGCATATCATCAACGAGGCGATAGAAAATTATCGCCGCTTTTGCGTCCGTTTTCAGACAAAAAGCGGCGATAATTTTATCGCCTAATCAGCAAGGTCACGCTATCGCGTGAAACCTTGCATTAGCGCCTGTTCTCTGAACGCCCAGCTTTGCATCTCTAATGAGATGCAAAGTGGGCGTTCCTGCCCTGACATAACTGGAGAAATGTCGCTAAGCGACATTTCTCCAATTATCAATGGGCACACTAACCTGCAGAGCGACAAGCAAAGTAGCGATAACCTCTGTTATCGCTACTTTACTTACGCCTGCTTCAAGACTGACTTAGCCATGATATCCTATGTAAGGTGGTTATCATGGCTAAGTATGCCTTGCCCTATCATCAAGCTATCGCCAAACTTTGTGAGATTATCGCTGGATTTCCAGCGATACTCTCACATTTGGCAGTTAGCGCTTGGAATTTTATCGCTTTTGAGATAAGCGTTGCTAATAGCACGCTATCTCAGCGATAAAATTCCACGTTACCCGGCGATAATTATCCTAGCGCTAAGTGCGCTTAGCGATAATTATCGCCAGTCCTTGATGATATGCCCCTTGGTTTGCTCATACCTCTGTCATTCTCTTTACTATGGGGAAGCCAAAAAACTATGGAGCTAGCCCTTATTTGTGACTAGGAGCCTACCTCTATGACAATACCAGATGCACCATTACACCTTCTTTGAATGTATGACAGCTCAATGTAATATCAGCTCAAATAGTTTGTTAGTAATTTCTTTAGTCACCCTCCAGGATGCAATGCCTATTTTGAAGACTAGGCTCTCATGCTAGCCTTATTTTGACATTCCTCAGGTCCAAAAAGTCCTGCTAATGGGGGACAAGCACAACACCAAAGACATTCAAGATATATTAGAAAATATATAAGCTTTGGGCTTCAACTATGTTGTAAATGACCTAACTCACATAGTCAGACACACACTACATTTAGGGCCTGATTTTGAGTTTGGTGGACAGGGTACTTCATAAACTTGGTGGAGTAACCTGTCCACCTAACTGATGGCCTACTCTCTATATTTTGAGTCGGGCAGAACGTCATGTTTTGAACAATGGTGCCCCCACCTGCTCTGATGTCGGAAACCCTGCACCAATTGCCCGACAGAGTTGGGACGATCAGTATAAGTGCATCAGCCCATTCACTCTAGTGGAGCGGACGGTCTGATGTAGTTTTTTTCAGTTCAGGCCCACGAGGGAAAGCCTGATGGTACCAAACTGGAAAAAAGGAAAAGATAACTCTAACAACCTAGGAGAAAATTCCAAGGGTGTCATGGTCATTGAATCTTTGCTTTTCAAAACAGACTCCCGTCTTGGGAGATTGTTTTTGTGAAAACAAAAATGTTTCACAAGAGGCCGCTTGAAACATAGCAGCCACTCACAAAACTTGCAGTGCCATCCTGGTAGCTCCTCTGAATGCACAAAGATCTCGCACAGAGGGCGGGGATATCAATATATAGTGGGCGGTAGGGGTGGAGAAAATGACCTCCACCACCCTGACGGATGGTGGGCCGTCCGCCATACTATAAAAGAAGCCCTTAATTCGCACTCACAATGTTAAAGCATCCAAACTGTTACAACATCAGATGTGGTTGGACCACTTCTTGAAATGCAGTTGTCTAACAAATATAACATATTATCAATTGCTCCCTCATAGTATGTCAGAAACAAACCCATCTAAGTTTAGATTGCTGAAAAACATTGATATGGAAGACTTCAACAAAATCGCCAAAGTGGTTGAAAAGAACGTAGTCACGCTCAAGGTGCCAAATCCCAACTAGAAATGCTCTACTACAACATTTCATATTCACTCAACAATCTGAAATCACACTGATCTGTAGAAACAAAATCTGGAATTAAGCTAAGCAGTGGTTCAGCAAATAACTCGCTGAACTGAAAAAAGAATCTGATACTAGAACGAAGATTGCATTAGACATTAACGATTGTTAAAAAATAAATTATTTGCTTCAACAAATTTGGCAAATCACTGCCCGCTCTCCAACCTGCCTTTCCCCAAGGAAAATTGTTGAAAAGAGCTACAAAGTAGCTATAAACTTATGTGGAACAAATATACCTTCTACATGATCACCAGTCAGGTTTCGAACCCTGAGTGGCCACTGAAACCAGATTGGCCATCATCAAAAGGGAAATTACTTCTTCAATGCATGAAAATCACAATTTGTTCTGATATTGCTCAATGGGTCATATGTATGAAAATTAGTAATTGCGATTTCCAAATAGCGATTTTGTAGAAATTGCTATTTGGAAATCGCAAAATGAGATGTTCGTGGGAGAGTATTTGTTAGAAATGGGATCTCTAGTTGGCAAGGGCTTGCACCTTTGTCCAAGTAGGGACCCTTCTTCCTAGTCAGGGTAAGGGTTGTTACACTCGTGAAGTAACCCCTGCTCACCCTCGTGGTAGCTTGGCACGAGCAGTCAGGCTTAATTCAGAGGCAGTGTGTAAAGCATTTGCACATAACCAACAGTAATACAGTGTAAGCACTACAAACGGACACCACACCAGTTTAGAAAAATAACCAATATTTTCTATATTCAAGACAAGACCAATTACGACAAAAATCCACAATACTGTACTTTAAAAATAAATGCTGGATACGGTAACTTCTTCTTTGCAGGAATAGCACAAAAGCAAAGTTCGTACGAGTCGGTAGCTCCGTCCGAGCCTACCGTGATGCTGAAAACCACAGAGTCTAACAGTTCCAGCCGACCGCGTCGATACGGGCCAGCAGAGTCATGAAGAGACTCGGTTACAGTACCTTTCTCGTTGTGGCTGGTACGGAGTGTACGAGCCGGTCGGCGTTCGTCGCGGTTGCGGTGCAAGACGGAGCGATGCAAGGTGCGGTGTCCCTCGATGCGGTGCAGGCAGCGGCTCGATGAGCGTCGTGCAGACGGAGTCGGTGAGTCCAAGGCGTGCGATGCAGGGTGAGACGATGCTCGATGCGGTGCTGACAGGTTGCGATGCAGGCGACCAAGCCGGAGTGCGGGAGCTGGCGTCGGACAGCGGTGCGAGTCGGAGCGGTGCGTCGCAGACGTGTGAGCCGGTGCCCCAAATGCGGTGCGGTCACGACTCTTGAGCCAGTTGCAGCGACAGCGTCGGTCTGGTCCGGCTGGCACAGTGAAGCGATGCGATGCGAACTGCGGTGCCCACAGGTCACGGTGCAAGCAGCGGCTCGATGTTGGCGGCGTCGGACGTCGCCCACGGTGAGACCAGGGTTGCGATGCGAAGCGGGCGATGCGGTCTGCGGTGCAAACAGGTCACCGGTCAGGGAGGGATCCTGTTGACGGAGTCGGTTGCGGTTCCCTTCCTCTGTGGCAACTGAAACAGCGTTCCAGAAGCGGTACCCAGAGGCTTGTGAAGTCTTTGTAGTCCCTGAGACTTCTTAACAGGAGGCCAGCTCGGTTCCTGGCCCTTGGAGATACTCAGCACAAGTTTGTAGAAAGTTCAGTCCAGTCCTTTCGCTGCCCAAGGCAGAAGCAGCAGCTGCAGGCCAACCCAACAAAGCAACAACACAGCAAAGGGGCAGTACTCCTCCTGGCAGCTCTTCCAGCTCTTCGTCTTGGCAGGTTCCTTGATTCCAGCGAGATCTAAATTCATGGGGTCAGGGCCCCAATATTTATATCCCAAATTCCTTTGTTCTCTGAAGGCAGAGAGGCCTTTGCCTAGTCCAAACCAGTTCTGGAGCACTTTGTTGACAAGTCTCCGTCCCTTCTTTCAGTGAGTAGGCCAGGGACATCAGACGCACCACAGGAGGTGGAGCCAGCATTGTGGAGGGAAGGCACTGTCCTATTCAGGGCCCAGGTGCGACCCCTCCCACCCATCTACATGTCGATCTGGCTATCCAGCCCCGCGCTGACTCACCCTGTCTCCTGGCATCCCCCAGCCCCTGTCACTCACACTCCAGACAAGGAATACACAACCTCGCAGAGGCAGGCTTGGATGGTTAGACAAGAAAATACCCACTTTCTAAAAGTGGTATTTTCAAACACAGAATGTTAAAACCAACTTCACTAAAAGATGCATTTTATCATTCTGAGTCCAGGCATACTACTCTCGAATTTCTACCATGTTCCCGGGGTCAGTTAGGATTATAAACTGTAATAATCAAAACTGCCCGTTCTGGCCTAGGGGAACAGGTAGCCTTGCAATAGTGAAAGACGAACTAGGCTGTAATTCACTATCAGGACATGCCGCACACACCCGGGCATGTCCTACCTTTCGCATACACCGCACCCTGCCCACAGGGGTACCTTGGGCCTACCTTAGGGGTGACTAACATGTAGCAAAGGGAAGGTTTAGGGACTTGCAAGTGTGTGCACTTGCCAAGTCGACATGGCAGCCCCAGGCTGCGCACAGGCTCTGCGATGGCAGGCCCGAGTTACACTTTACGGGCTGTTTGCGTGGGTGGCACAATCCAGTGCTGCAGCCCACCAACAGCATTTGGTCTATAGGCCCTGGCACTCGCAGTGCACTTTACAAGGGACTGACAGATAAACCAAATAGGCCAATCATGGAAACACCAATCCATAACACATTTTATACAGGAGCACTTGCACTTTCCCACTGGACCGCAGTGAGGAAAGTGCGCAGAATCATTACACCAGCAAAAACAGAGTCAAAACCGGGAGGTCAGAAAGCAAAAAGTCAGGGGAAACACGCCAAAAGATGCCAAGTCTAACACATGTCCCCTCCAGCTGAAAGTAGGGAGAACTACCCAACCCCATTGGAGTTCTCTTCACTAAGGCGGAAGAACCTGGACAGACCATCTGCGTTGGCGTGTTCTGTACCAGGACGGTGTTCCACCGTAAAGTCCATTCCCTGTAGGGAGATGGACCACCTCAGCAGTTTTGGATTCTCACCCCTCATTTGCATCAACCATCTGAGGGGCCTGTGGTCTGTCTGAACCCGGAAGTGAGTCCCAAACAGGTATGGTCTCAACTTCTTCAGTGCCCAGACCACAGCAAAAGCTTCCCTTTCTATGGCACTCCACCTCTGTTCCCTGGGAAGTAGTCTCCTGCTAAGGAAGACTACAGGCTGATCCAGGCCCTCTTCGTTCAGTTGTGAGAGCACCGCTCCCACACCATGCTCTGAAGCGTCAGTCTGCACGACAAATTCTTTGGAGAAGTCAGGTGCCTTGAGCACGGGCGCCGTGCACATGGCTGCCTTCAGGGCATCAAAAGCTTTCTGGCAGGACTCAGTCCAGATCACTTTCCTGGGCTGCCTCTTAGAGGTCAGCTCTGTTAAGGGGGCAACGATGGTGCCATAGCCCTTAACAAATCTCCTATAATAGCCGGTGAGACCTAAGAAGGCTCTCACCTCTGTCTGGGTCTTGGGGGTTCCCAAGCCAGAATGGTGTCAATCTTGGGTTGTAGGGGCGCCACCTGGCCGCTTCCTACCTGGTGTCCCCAGTACACCACAGAACCCTGCCCGATCTGGCACTTACTGGTCTTGATCGTGAGGCCTGCACCTTGCAGAGCCCTCAACACTTTCTCAAGGTGCTGTAAATGTTCTTCCCAGCTGGAACTGAACACAGCAATGTCATCCAGGTAGGCGGCACTGAAATCCTCCAGCCCGGCCAACACCTGATTGACTAACCTCTGAAAGGTGGCAGGGGCATTCTTCAACCCAAAGGGCATCACCCGGAATTGGTAATGACCTTCTGGGGTTGAGAATGCTGATCTCTCCTTGGCCCCATCGGTTAAGGCAATCTGCCAGTACCCAGACGTCAAATCAAACGTGCTGAGGAACCGGGCAGCTCCCAACCGATCAATGAGCTCATCAGCTCTGGGGATGGGGTGCGCGTCAGTCCTGGTGACGGCATTGAGCCCACGGTAGTCCACACAAAACCGGAGTTCTGGAGTGGCACCGGGCGCCGCAGCCTTTGGGACCAAGACCACTGGGCTGGCCCAAGGACTGTGGGAGGGCTCAATCACCCCTAACGCCAACATCTTAGAGACCTCCTCCTTGATGCTGGCTCTGACCCGGTCAGTCAACCTGTAAATCTTGTGCTTCACAGGAGGGCTGTCACCGGTGTCCACGTCATGGGTACACCAGTGAGTAACACCGGGGGTCAGAGAGAACAGTGGGGCGAACTGTCCCAACAACTGGCGACAGTCCCCCTGCTGCTCCTGAGTCAGAGTAGGGGAGAGGATCACACCCTCTACTGACCCATCATGCTCCTTGGTAGACAGGAGGTCAGGGAGAGGCTCACTCTCCTCTTCCACCCCATCATCTGTCGCCAAGAGCATACTCACTTCGGACCTCTCGAAGTGGGGCTTGAGGCGGTTCACGTGGAGGACCCTCAAAGGGTTCCTTGGAGCCTGCAAATCCACCAGGTAGGTGACGTCACTTTTGTGCTCCTTTACCTCATATGGCCCAGTCCACTTGTCCTGCAAGGCACAAGGTGCTACTGGGGCCATGACCCACACTTTTGCCCGGGTTGAAATTCGACCAGAGTGGCATTCTGGTCATACCATCTCTTCATTTCTTCCTGGCTTGCTTCTAGGTTCGCCTGAGCGAGTTTCCTGAAGCGGGCAGTTTGGTTTCTAAAGGCCAGCATGTAGCTAAATACATCCTGGGGAGTTTTCCTGGGAGCTGCCTCCCAGCCTTCCTTTACCAAACTCAGAGGTCCTCTGACAGGGTGGCCGTACAGGAGCTCAAAGGGGCTGTACCCAACAGACTTCTGAGGCACCTCCTGTACGCAAAGAGTAGGCATGGCAAGAGGACGTCCCACTTACGCCTCATGGGTTCTGTTAGACCCTTGATCATGCCTTTCAAGGTCTGGTTGAATCTCTCCACCAGACCGTTTCCTTGTGGGTGGTAAGGAGTGGTGAACTTGTAGGTTACACCACACTCCTTCCACAGGGATGTCATATACTTCGATATGAAATTGGTCCCCCTATCAGAAACCACCTCTCTGGGGAATCCCACACGGGAAAAGATCCCCATTAACGCCCGGCCCACCACTGGCGACGTCGTTGTCCTGAGAGGGATTGCCTCCGGGTACCGGGTGGCATGGTCCACCAAGACCAGGATGTACCTGTTGCCCATGGCTGTCTTGGGATCCAGTGGCCCCACAATATCCATCCCTACCTTTTCAAAGGGTGTTCCAACAACAGGAAAAGGTTGGAGAGGAGCTTTGACCTTCCTCCCACTCTTACCACTTGCCTGGCAAGTTTGGCAAGACCTACAGTGTGCATCTGACTGCCTTCGCATTTGGGGCCAAAAGAAGTGGGTGACAAGCCTGTCAAAGGTCTTGTCCTGCCCCAAATGTCCTGCCAAAGGCACGTCATGAGCCAGACCCAGTAGGAAGGTCCTGAAGCGCTGGGGTACCACCAGCACACGGGCTGACCCAGGCTCAGCAACCTTAGGCTCACTGTATAGGAGACCGCTCTCCCAGTAGATCAGATGTGACCCGGACTGATTACCAGCTGCCTGGTCTGCAGCCTGCCGCCGCAGACCCTCCAGAGTAGGGCACTCGTTCTGCTCCCTGCAGAACTCCTCCCTGGTGGGACCCCCTTCTTGCTGCCAATGGGTCAGCTCAGAGATGTCTCCCAGTTCGGCTACCTGCTCCCCTGTAGGCACCGGGCGTCCCCCTCGAGGTCCGCCTCCTCCCGGTCCGTGGGAACTTCGGGGGCCGGTTTCCCACGCCCCCTGCCCTTTCTCTTGGCAGGGACTTGGGCCACTGTTTCAGGCTCCAAGTCCTCTTGATCACCCTTTCTGGCTGCCATTGACCGAGTAGACACGCATGCCCACTCTGGCAACCCAAGCATCTCCAAGTGAGACCTGAGCTCAACCTCCTTCCATGAGGACTGCTCCAGGTCGTTTCCTAGCAGACAATCTACAGGCATGGTAGGGCTCACAACCACCCTTAAGGGACCTGAGACCCCCCCATTCAAAGGGAACCTGCGCCACCATACATTGGCGCTCTGAGTTGTCGACAGCAACTACTTGGTGGAATGCTCCTGGGACTACTTGCTTCTCAGACACCAGGTGACACCAGACTGAGGTCACACTGGCTCCAGTATCTCTGAGAGCCTCTACCCTGTTCCCATTAATGGTCACCCAGGTGCTATATTTCTTTGTGTTAGGGGGCACCTGGTTTCCTGGGACCATCTCACTGTCCCCGAGTGAGACAAGGGTCATTTCTGCGGGATCCCCACCCTCCTGTGGGCACCCCTCCTCCCCAAGCGCTACACTAGCCAACACTTTGGACTGTCCACCGGTGGGTGGCTGTGTCCCCTTCGGGCACTTGGGGTCCCCCTTAAAGTGACCTACCTGGTCACATGCATAACACTTGCGGGGGCCGGTCTCAACAGGCTTCCCTGTAGAGACCCCTTTCTTCTTATCACCGGGGGGCTGGGAACCTTTACCCTGGGTACTAGTTTGGGGCCCTTTAGAGAACTCCTGTGCTTTACCCTTGTCCCCCCCACCTTTCTGCTGGGGACCCTGCACACCTTTGGCCAAGTCTCCCCCAAACGCTTTCTTGTGGACCCTGGTACTCACCCAGCGGTCCGCTTCCATAGCAAGCTTCCTGGGGTCAGTTAGCTTACTATCAACTAGGTGCTGGCGCAGATCTGCAAAACATAGACTAGACAAGTGCTCCCATGCAATCAAGTTGTAGAGCCCCTGAAAATCTGTTACGCTACTGCCCTTCACCCAACCATCCAGCGACCTGCAGAACACATCCACACATTCCAACCAAGTGTTGACATCAGACTTCTTACTGGACCTGAACTGATCCCTGTACTTTTCAGGAGTAAGACCATACTTCGTGAGAAGGGCATCCTTCATGTCAGCATAGGTGAGGTGATACCCCTTACCCAAAGCTATCAGAGCATCCCTTGCTTCTTCCGGGAAAAGTGGCCACAATCCTGCTCCCCAATTCTCCTCAGGGACCCCATTCATGTGTATGGCTGCCTCATAACCCTGAAACCACCTTTGTATGTCATCCCCCTTCTTGAACTCCTTGCCTACATTCTTGGGAATGTGCACAATCCTGTCTGCCTTTCTGGACGAATTGCTGCCACCATCTGAGCCTGACTTACTCCTAAGTTCTAGCTCCTTCAGTTCTCTCTCATGCTCTAAGAGCATCTTCCTCTCCTCTATGGCCAATCTCTTCTCCTCCCGCTCACTCTCCAGCCTGAGCTTCTGCAGCTCAAACTGCCTTGCCTCCCGCCTGTCCTCCAGCTCCTCTGGGGACAGACTGCTGCAGCCTGACCTGGCGGGTTCCCCCTACCCAAAAGCACATCCACCCTGGAAATAGGCTCCTCCACCTCCTCACTGAGATCACCAGGCTGCCCATTGGCATGTCTGGCTGCTACTCAGGCCCTCAGCGCCTTCTGTAGCTCCTCCTTCCTTGTGAGGCCTTTAATTTGGACTTTCAGGTTTTTACAAATCGCTCGTAACTCCTTTACGGCGTAGGATTCCAACCTGTCCTCCTCAAAGATAACTTCCAGAGATGCAACGGATGATGCAATTGATTCAGGCATGACAAAAGTCGTGAGTTGAAAACTGGCAAGATCAAAAATAGGCCAAAAGAAAAAGAACCAGTATGTGGTACGTAATCGTCTGCGATATGGTAGTAGTGCACACCAATCACTGTAAGTCAGGTGCAAACGCAAGTCCTATCCTCACCGCTGACAACCAATGTTAGAAATGGGATCTCTAGTTGGCAAGGGCTTGCACCTTTGTCCAAGTAGGGACCCTTCTTCCTAGTCAGGGTAAGGGTTGTTACACTCGTGAAGTAACCCCTGCTCACCCTCGTGGTAGCTTGGCACGAGCAGTCAGGCTTAATTCAGAGGCAGTGTGTAAAGCATTTGCACATAACCAACAGTAATACAGTGTAAGCACTACAAACGGACACCACACCAGTTTAGAAAAATAACCAATATTTTATATATTCAAGACAAGACCAATTACGACAAAAATCCACAATACTGTACTTTAAAAATAAATGCTGGATACGGTAACTTCTTCTTTGCAGGAATAGCACAAAAGCAAAGTTCGTACGAGTCGGTAGCTCCGTCCGAGCCTACCGTGATGCTGAAAACCACAGAGTCTAACAGTTCCAGCCGATCGCGTCGATACGGGCCAGCAGAGTCATGAACAGACTCGGTTACAGTACCTTTCTCGTTGTGGCTGGTACGGAGTGTACGAGCCGGTCGGCGTTCGTCGCGGTTGCGGTGCAAGACGGAGCGATGCAAGGTGCGGTGTCCCTCGATGCGGTGCAGGCAGCGGCTCGATGAGCGTCGTGCAGACGGAGTCGGTGAGTCCAAGGCGTGCGATGCAGGGTGAGACGATGCTCGATGCGGTGCTGACAGGTTGCGATGCAGGCGACCAAGCCGGAGTGCGGGAGCTGGCGTCGGACAGCGGTGCGAGTCGGAGCGGTGCGTCGCAGACGTGCGAGCGGTGCCCCAAATGCGGTGCGGTCACGACTCTTGAGCCAGTTGCAGCGACAGCGTCGGTCTGGTCCGGCTGGCACAGTGAAGCGATGCGATGCGAACTGCGGTGCCCACAGGTCACGGTGCAAGCAGCGGCTCGATGTTGGCGGCGTCGGACGTCGCCCACGGTGAGACCAGGGTTGCGATGCGAAGCGGGGCGATGCGGTCTGCGGTGCAAACAGGTCACCGGTCAGGGAGGGATCCTGTTGACGGAGTCGGTTGCGGTTCCCTTCCTCTGTGGCAACTGAAACAGCGTTCCAGAAGCGGTACCCAGAGGCTTGTGAAGTCTTTGTAGTCCCTGAGACTTCTTAACAGGAGGCCAGCTCGGTTCCTGGCCCTTGGAGATACTCAGCACAAGTTTGTAGAAAGTTCAGTCCAGTCCTTTCGCTGCCCAAGGCAGAAGCAGCAGCTGCAGGCCAACCCAACAAAGCAACAACACAGCAAAGGGGCAGTACTCCTCCTGGCAGCTCTTCCAGCTCTTCGTCTTGGCAGGTTCCTTGATTCCAGCAAGATCTAAATTCATGGGGTCAGGGCCCCAATATTTATATCCCAAATTCCTTTGTTCTCTGAAGGCAGAGAGGCCTTTGCCTAGTCCAAACCAGTTCTGGAGCACTTTGTTGACAAGTCTCCGTCCCTTCTTTCAGTGAGTAGGCCAGGGACATCAGACGCACCACAGGAGGTGGAGCCAGCATTGTGGAGGGAAGGCACTGTCCTATTCAGGGCCCAGGTGCGACCCCTCCCACCCATCTACATGTCGATCTGGCTATCCAGCCCCACGCTGACTCACCCTGTCTCCTGGCATCCCCCAGCCCCTGTCACTCACACTCCAGACAAGGAATACACAACCTCGCAGAGGCAGGCTTGGATGGTTAGACAAGAAAATACCCACTTTCTAAAAGTGGTATTTTCAAACACAGAATGTTAAAACCAACTTCACTAAAAGATGCATTTTATCATTCTGAGTCCAGGCATACTACTCTCGAATTTCTACCATGTTCCCGGGGTCAGTTAGGATTATAAACTGTAATAATCAAAACTGCCCGTTCTGGCCTAGGGGGAACAGGTAGCCTTGCAATAGTGAAAGACGAACTAGGCTGTAATTCACTATCAGGACATGCCGCACACACCCGGGCATGTCCTACCTTTCGCAAACACCGCACCCTGCCCACAGGGGTACCTTGGGCCTACCTTAGGGGTGACTAACATGTAGCAAAGGGAAGGTTTAGGGACTTGCAAGTGTGTGCACTTGGCAACTGGACATGGCAGCCCCAGGCTGCGCACAGGCTCTGCGATGGCAGGCCCGAGTTACACTTTACGGGCTGTTTGCGTGGGTGGCACAATCCAGTGCTGCAGCCCACCAACAGCATTTGGTCTATAGGCCCTGGCACTCGCAGTGCACTTTACAAGGGACTGACAGATAAACCAAATAGGCCAATCATGGAAACACCAATCCATAACACATTTTATACAGGAGCACTTGCACTTTCCCACTGGACCGCAGTGAGGAAAGTGTGCAGAATCATTACACCAGCAAAAACAGAGTCAAAACCGGGAGGTCAGAAAGCAAAAAGTCAGGGAAACACGCCAAAAGATGCCAAGTCTAACAGTATTCCACTAATAGCGATTTCTACAAATTCGCATTCGCAAATAGGAAATATCCTATTTGCAAATCGCACAGAAGCAGGAGCACAACCTCAGCTGTGCGCAGGACACACGGCTCTAGCCTCAGTGTCACATCTGTGCCAGATGGATGATGTACCAGGCTAACACGATACATCTGAAACAGATACATCTCAACCTTCACAGCCAAGTCCTGCTGAAAAGGCGACTAACACCAGAGGCTGTAAAAAGTGACTTTTGTAGACACTTAGATGTATGAGACTACTTTGTTATGTTTGCGTTTTAAAACTTTGTTGCTTTTTAAAAATAAATGAACATCCTATAAGGATACAGTTGATGCTGAAGAATTACATTGTTACAACCTGAATAAAAAGTTAACTTTTTGTCATGTACAAAACATTACCATCATGTGTGTTGCCTTTTTCTTAGATGTGATTATCGTTCTTACCTTAAAAATAGTTGTTGGTGATCTCTGTGCGTCGAGCTCGGCCCTCTGCTGCATGTGTCCCATCCTGCTGAATCTGTAAGGGTGGTAATTCGCCATCTGAGTCTGATTCTGGCTCTGTGTTGACTCATGGCTATGTTGTGAAGAATAGCACATGTGGCAATGATTTTGCAACAACTCTCTGATCTGTAGAGTAGTGCTCCACCAGTCTTATGCTGGCACTTAAAATGTGATTTCAGTACTCCAAAAGTCTGTTCTATTACTGATTGCATTGTTTTATGTGCCCTGTTGTACTGCCTTTCACTTCTGTTTTTTGGATTCAAGTATGGTGTCAGTATCCAAGGCCATAAGACATATGCACAGTGTCCTTAAATGGTATGAGAAGGAGAAATAATTAAAATATTTAACAAACATGCTATTGAATACTGTGTGAATTGAGTTTGTAATCCTCTTACCAAGTAAAACACCATCGCCAAATTCACCCTGAGACAGATGTTTATTAATTCCACTGTGGCGGAACATAAAGGATCATGTGTGCTGCCTGGGAATCTGGCTACAAGGTCATTTATGATGCATGAGGCATCATACACTACCTGATCATTGAGTGAATGGGTGCTCTTCCTGTTTCTATAAATGAATTCCTCTGCCGGGAGGGGGGGTGACGACATATGGCAATATGTGTGCCATCAACACAACCAATAACATTTGGAAACTGTGCTACCGGATAAAAAAAATACGTTTTGTGTGATGTATATCTTTGGGGAGTATTTGGAGCATAAATATATTGGTTTACTTTGCTAACCATGATGTCCAGAAACCTATGGAAAAACCTTGAAAAAGCACTTTGTGACACTCCCCTGCCACTGCTATGACTCCCTGGTAACTGCCAAGTGCTAAAAGGTGTAGACAACACAATACCTGCACATGTGGTGGGATTCCATTGCTTCTGACTGTTTAGGGCTGTAGCTGAGGTTGTAACTCAGCAATTAAATCCAGAATTACCTCACTACTCAGTCTGTACTTTTCATATATCTTCTTCTCAGTCTGTTCAAACAGGGTGACCCTCACCCTAAATATCCTCTTCTGTCTCCTCCTCCTTCTCTGCCTATCCGCCAAAATCCTCATCCTCCTCGCCAAGACATACAGGGGGATATTCTCAAGAACGCGTGTTAACTATCGCCAAAATCGCTTAACGCAACTTCTCACATCGCAGTCCATCGCGGGAAAATAACACTGTGTTAACGCAGCATTCACAACCCGGCGGCACCATGCGATAGCTTCACGATAACGCGACAAATGCCCGCATTAAAATCAACGCGACGCCGAAAAAATGCAAAACTCTAACGCGAAAAAAGTTGCGACGTCCCAAATCGCGAAACAAAACCAGCGATAACCAGCGACAGGCCTGCGATTCCCACGCGACATGCAAGAAAATGCACTATAAAAGCAGAGAAAAAAAAGATAAAAAAATGTAACTGCGTAGCACCATGGACGCACCCGGACCGAGTGCACAGAACAACGCGAACCCCACAAGCCCCACAGACGACCAGCCAGGAACCCCGGGGCCGGGGAAGGGCAAGAAGAAGAGGAAGAGGAAGACGGGGTTCAGTCTGCAGGAAAACCAGATCATCGTCACAGAGGTGACAGAACACAACCAACAACTGTACGTCACCTCCACTGTGTCATCGGCAACACAAACGGAAACATGGCAGTACATCGTGAACAACGTGAATGCAGTCGGAGTGTCGAGGAGGACAATGGAAGAGGTCAAGAGGCGCTGGAATGATGTGAAGGACAAAACCAAGAAGAAACACTATGCCAACATGAAAGCAGCAACGCAGATTGGAGGTGGGGGACCAGCGGCACACCAGGAGCTGGATGACAGTGAGAAAATGGTGGCCACAGTCATCAGTCGGGATACGGTGCCAGGAGTTGGGGATCGGGACACTGCTCAATATGACCTGATACAACATCAACAGGGTGAGTACCGACCAAGGACTGGGGGGACGGGGGGAGATGGGCACAATGGCACACATGCACAATTAAGTACAGCACACTGCACACCCACATCCCCACCCACATCCCTGCACACCCACATGTCCCTGATCCCCGTGCCACACAGCAGCACACATACAGAAACTCAGGGAATGTGTGTTGCATTGAATTTATTTGCACATGCTGTGCCAGAGGTCATTTTGCACTGTCTCATGATTGCCAAGGACTGACGCAATGTGACATCCTCATGTGAAGAAATTGTCAATGATGTTGTTCCTATGGGCTATTCCTGCTGCAGCTGCAGTGGGGTGTGGTCCACCTGCCTCATCTTCCTCATCATTGTCCGGTGCATCTGGCACTCGTAACCATGGGGCATTGGTGCGTACACATATGTTGTGCAACACACAACAAGCAACGATCATCTTGCACACGATGTCTGGGCTGTACAGGAGCCTTCCACCTGTGATGTCCAGGCACCTGAAACGTGACTTCAACACGCCAAATGTGCGTTCCACGATTCCCCTGGTGAGTGCGTGGGCCCAATTGTACTGCCTCTGGGCCTGTGTGTTCGGGGCTCGGAGGGGTGTCATCATCCAAGGGCAGAGTGCATATCCTTGATCACCTGTGACAGTGCAGAGAGACATGAGTTAATAGTTGGTTCTGCATGATGTGTTGGCAGGCTCACTAGTTCATTGGCATGTGATATGTGTGTCATAGTGATTCCGGTTTGACATGTACTGCTAGTAGCAAATGAGCGCCATCAATGTGTATTACGTAGCCTCACTGCTGCTCCTCCCTCCCCCCGAGCCTATTTCCTCGTGTGCGCTGCGCGGTTGCATCACCTGCACTCCTACGGCACACCATTGTCATGCCTGTCTGCGCATGTCCATAAGCCTGACAACGACACTGTGATGTTGTGCGTTGAAGGTGGGCGGCCATGCGTGTGTAGGCCTATGGTAAGGATAGGGCGGACACAGATGTGGAGTTCATGGCTGGCCGAAGTCGCGATGCGGTCGAGGCAAGACCTTTGGCTTATGCTGCGGTAATAGCGATACACACACAACAGTTGGCATGTATGATCCCGGACCCCGAGCGGGCTTGCGCTCATTCATTTATCCCTTCGTCCGAGCCCGCACTCGGGGGCATGTTACATTGCAACTTTGTCCATTGCGGGACGGGTGGCGCCGACACCACAACAAAGACACACGCATTAGGTACTAAATTGGCAAGCCCAACACTTAACCACGCCCAGAGCCCCGGGGTGATCATCCACACCCCTACGCTGGACTGCCGTACGCCAGCCCACTCCGGCAACGCCTACATGGGGGTATGACACAGTTACATGTCCCAGGTCTACCCCACTGCCTGAGGTGACATGGTTGCGTCCGCTGTACACAGCACAATGCAATGTGGTAGGGCCCGGGGCCCTCATGCACACACAATGACCACACGGACACACTTAGATAGTTTGTGGAACTGGCTACGGGCACGTGCGCCCGGCCCCTTTTATTGCCAGGGTCACATGTCCAGTGATGCCTGTGCTGGATGGGTGTGGGGTGAGTGTAAGCCAGCCCTCAGGGAGTGGTTGGTGCTGGCAACAACTACAACAGTGATCAGACAATCAGAAGTCCAAAGTTCAAACAGCAAGGGTCCACGACTTGAACTGCACAGTTAGTGGCCACGGATGCACTGCGGCCGGCACAGGCACACCGCCACGGGACGGTGACTACCGGTGCACTGAGGTAGGGCCACGAGAGCTGAGCGGGTTCTCGTCGATGTCCAAGGTGAATGTCGCAGAGGGTTTTGGGGGACAGTGGAAGGTGTTCTTCCAGGGCATGATACAGAGGGCAGTACCAAGAAGACGCAGGCAATATGGAGGAGATGAATGCTACAGACTCATGTTTAACACCAAGTCATTACCAGCCACATGATGATGAAGACAACCCCCAGGCCATTGACTGAGACGCCACCAAAGTTCAACCAGAGGGTGTCCATGAATTTCCGGGCACAGAGTTAGTGGCACCAGAGCTGAAAGGGGATGCAGTCTGCGATGAGGCCTGTACAATGGTATAAACTCTGCCATAAATAAATCAAGGCTCAGTTCCAATGTGTAACCTACTTGACCGTAGTGTGGGCCGGAGGCAGCGGTCAGCAGGGGCCCCCAGCCACGTGTCCTTGGCTTGCGATGCACAGAGTCAGTGGCACCAGGGCAGTTGTTGGTGGTGTTCAGTCACCTCCGTAACGAGGATCCTGTTTGTCATCCGGACTGAATCGCGTCTTCCTCTTACTCCTCTCCTAGCGTGCAATGATACGGGCTCTGCCATTGTAAAATCAAGACTCAGTTCCAAATGTGTCACCTACTTGACCGCAGTGTAGGCCTGAGGCAGCAGTCAGCGCGGGCCAACCGCTGTTCAGGCAGCTCTTCCTAGTACTCTCACACACGATGTTGGAATGCCATGTGGCGATGATTTGTGGTTGACGGAGGTAGTAGCACCAGAGCTGAGCGTGTGTGCAGAATGCGACGATGCCGTGTCCTGCCTGGTACGGATTGTATTGGATTGGTGTGAGGCCTGCTGGACCGCATTGTAGGCAGTACACAGGTGACCCCGCGGTGCTGGGCTGCAGTGTAGGCCGAAGGCAGTAGTCAGCATGGGCCCACAGACACATGTCGTTGGAATGCTATGCACAGAGTCGGTGGCCTCACATCGTAGGGAGTACAGTGATATAAAATCTGCAATAAACGTATGTACTCTGCCATTGTATAATCAAGACTCAGTTCCAAATGTGTGACCTACTGGACCACAGTGTAGGCCGGAGGCAGCGGTGGAGTACGTCAATGAGAAAGGAGTAATGGGGGCCTGTGTCGCGGAGGCCGTGATGGTCTGAGGAGGCTGCCATGGTCGCGGGCCTCAGGCTTGGAGCTTGCACCGGCACATGGTGGGCCCTCTTTGACACACACCGGTGTCGGCAGGTGAGCAGTGCGGCCTGGGTGCGCTGGGGCGGGCATGACGCATCTTGGGACCAGCGGCATGGGGTGCAGCAGGCGCACAGGATCGCAGGCACCGTCGCTCACGGCGTCGACCTCGTGGCGGGGTGAGAGGCGCCGCCCTGGCAGACAAGGCCATTCCGGAAGAGAACCACGCCCAGAGTAACGGGCTTTTTATTCACACCCCTACCCTGGCCTGGCGTACGCCGGGCCAGCCCACTCCGCGCACGCTTACAGGGGGGGACGTAACAAGCTACATTTCCGCATTCTTCGCCGCTGGCTGCGGTTACATGGTTGCGTCCACTGTCCAGTACACTCCAGACACCAGCAGTGTATGTCGACATGGAAGTGTTTGTGGTCTGCCTACTGCAGTCTGTCCAGCACATCCACTCCACACTTGGCATTGTGTACATTCACATTCCTGGGTCACTTGCCTCCTTCGCACATGCCGGGTTCCCACCTCTCCCCACATTCTGCTATTGTGTGGCTGAGGTGCCATGCCGTTGATGGCTTGTGTAGATGGCTAGCCCAGGTTGCCACAGTAAGTTGTGTTGTCGTGTTTGGAATGTGGGGATGTTGGTTGTCATGTTGTATGTGATTTTGTGACGTGTGCATTCCCAGAGTTGTGAGTTGTCTGATTGTGGTGTTGAGGTGTGTGGTGTGTTCCGTTGGTATTTACCGACAAGCAGTGCATTTCCATAGGTGGCATCCTGAAAGCGCTGGTTGATGATGGACTGTCGGAAGATGAAGGAATCATGCACACTGCCTGGGTAGTTGGCGACGACATTGGTGAAGAGTCCCCGGTGGTCCACTACTGCCTGCACATTGATGGAATGCGTGTGTTTCCTGTTGCGGTAATTGTGTGCAGTGGCAGCAGGGGGCACGAGGAGTACATGTGTGCAGTCGATTGCCCCCAAGACGTGCGGGAAGCCAGCTATGGCCTAGAAGCCTTGCTTGATCTCCAGCTGTTCCTGCGCAGTGTGTGGGAAGTAAAGTTGCTGGGGTACCAAGCTGATGATGGCATCCAGGACAGGTGTGAGGAACTTTGACAGGGCTGGCTGTGAGACTCCTCCAACTCTGGCAGTTGTTGGTTGGAAGGTCCCAGAGGCCAACAGGTGCAGCACGGCCAGCAGCTTTGTCTGCGGAGGGATGTTGGTTCTCCGCTGTGTTGGTACCGTCAGCCTGTGGGCAATGATGGTCAGGATGCGTAGGATGGTTGTCCTTTTGAGCCTGTAGTGGGCAATGACTTCCTCTGGCGTTAAGTCTCCGAGGCTGGTGCGTTTTCGGAAGGTCCGGTGTCTTTGTCTGCGCTGCCTCTGTGGTAGTCCGGGGGGGGCCTGGGGGGGTGGGGGTCCTGGGTGTGGTGGCGGTGGGTGTTGTGGCCCTCTTGGGGCTCCAAGCTGCATGATCAGTAGCTCCATGGCATCTGTTGTTCTTCTGGTGTGGCTGTGGGCTGGGCTCCCTTTTATGGTGCAGGTTGTCGTCCGACTTAACACCAGGTAGGAGCAGGTGTTAAATCCATGCTGCTAACGCGCCTTATCGCATGTCTTTGATTCTTATCGCCGATCTGGCTGGTCGTTGGGAATGTTACGAAGTGGTGTTTCCGTGGGTTTCTGCACGGGAACGCCTACTCTGCATCTCATTAGCGTTAGTTGCCGGTGTCATCCGTGGCGATGTTTTTTGCGGCTGCTATCGCAGGAATACTGGTGATATCGGCTGTTAGCACCAGCTTGTGAATGGTGCGATGAATTTATCACTACTTTGGCTGCGATAAAGTGCCGCTAACTCGGCGATAAGTCCTTGAGAATATGCCCCACAGAGCCTCCATTCTGAAAGAGCCATTTGCATTTTGAGTGACTTTTTATAGTTTGCACCTTGTTGCCATCTGATACACATTGATGGTAATTGCCTTTTCCAAATGGCTTTTTTGTGACTCTTCACAATTAGTAAATCCTTTGTGCATACTGTTAGCGATTCGCTATTCTATAATCCCAATTTGCGATTTCCTATTTAGGAATTCCCAAAATCTGATTTCTACATGATGGAAATCGCAAATTGCACCACCGAAAGTGCCTTTCGTACATACCGAAATGGCATTTTGCACTTCCTAACGGCCTGAAATTGTAAATCGTACCGTTAGGAAATGCAAAATGCCTTTGTACATATGGGCCAATGTCCCTGATCCATGTGGCATTACTAACTATACAATATTATTTAGAGGGCTCAAGGACTAGATAGGGATCGCTGGGAGAGTTCGAGATTGGGTCTGTGCCTTTCTTCACAATAACAGCCTACAAGTACGAATTGGCTCAGTGACATCATCAGCTGGGAAATTGCCCTATGGTGTCCGATGGGGCACAACGTCACATAGCACTCTCGCCATTACTGTTCAACTTAAAAATTCACCCCTTGGCCCATGTGTTACAACAACATGGGGCACTTTCTCAAATGTGTGCCAGTGACACCCAGATGCACAGATAATTGGATGAGTCCCAGGAAAGCTGGAATAAAATCTCAAATAATTTTAATTCTCTGCGAAAATTGCAAACAAGCAAATTGCCTTTGCTTGAATGGATGAAAGATTGAGATCTTTCTGTTTGGCACAACAGACCAGAAATCTATTGTTGCAGGGATTCTGTCTAAAAACAGACATATGTCTGGGACCACAGGACGTCAGAATGTAGGGACTGAGTCACCATCCCACATCAGTACCTATGGGCCCAAATCCGACTAGCTCATAGTGCTGTACCTGCCCTCCTAACCTTCCCAGAGTAACAGGAAAATTGGCAGCCCAGAACACAGCTCTTTATCCCCCAGGGGGAACCGTGGAAACAGATTGTCACCTTTTGTTTTCTCACTCATGCATGTCCATAATAATAAAAAGAAAGACACAAGGAAAGTTTACAGTATTTATTGAAACTATTGTGCTCTATCATGAAACATCTGTGCTGCAGCTAGGAAACATGTGCATGCTAGCAAAGTAATTAGCATTACGAGTAAACTATATACAATGAGAAGCCCTACCATGGTGAATGATATATCTGCCCTAGCCTCTACTCACTACGTGGGCACAGTGATATATCAGAGATCTGTGGTATTTGAACCCACCCCCATACCTGGCATTTGTAATTAGGTAATCTGCATCTCAGGTTGTGCACAGCTGGCACGTTCATCTCAAGACCTTTTCTTCTGCAGGAATTCCCCTCTCAGTTTGCAAAAGGCAAGTCTCGGTGTATATGATAAGAGGTGCCCTACTTAAAAACAGCAGATATTCTTCTGTGTTGTGTCTAAATGCCAAGCTACGTTGCTAACCGATCACTGAAAAACAGGGTTTCGGTGTTGTTCGACCTTGTACGCAGTGTTCAGAGAGTGTCCCAGAGAAAAGAACTAAATTACAAAAAACACGTGCAAAGTATTTCTAAAATAATATCGTTGCACAAAAACAATGTGCTGTGTGTAAGGTGTGCAAAGCAGCCTACAACTTGCAGTTAGGCTAAAATAAGGGAGAACTAAGTGGGCCCTAAAGGGAACTCACAACACTATCACATTCCATGGCCACAGAATCTGGGAAGTCTATCACTTACATCCACAAAGGTGAAAAACCTCTGAGTTCTCTGCAACACTGACATGTCAACCCAAATGACTGCTATGGTCAAGCTTTAAATTGCAATTATCCTTGTTCTGAAACAACTTGCCCTTATTTCACCTCGCCCTCCTTGTGGAGCTGGCAAAATATTTGGTAATATCACCTCTGGACATCTATACTGTGGTATAAAATCAGCTTTCCAAAAAATGCAGACACTATAGAATTATTCAGCTAGACTATTCTTGAGTCTCCGAATTAATGCCTACGTAAAGCCGGCACTGAAAGACATTCATTAGTTGCAAGAGGAAGAAAGGATCAATTATTATATGCTCTGTACTGTACATAAGTGTATTGAATGATGAGGCCGGGTACATGCAAAAGCTGGCCAATATTACACCCTAATTAGCAATTCAAAGCCCAATGCTGCAAAAAATGCAAAAATCCCATCCACTGGCAATTGAATCTAGTAGTATTCTGAAACACTGTTTTATTTTCCTCTGCACCATTCTATATGGAAAGCAACTATGTGTATTTCAGTCTTGGACATGCTGAAATAGGAACAGTCCACCCTGAACTGCTTGGCCACAACCCCTCTGAATGGCAACACCAGCACTCTCTTCTTTACTATTACTCTAAAAGTTCACCTTGATAGATATTCAGGCCCATAGATCAATAATTTAGTTTTTAAAGCATTTTTATAAGTAATATTTAATTGAAAGTGTTAAAAATGCAATTAGAAGGGCACGGAACTCATTCTCCATAACGCCAACAAGACAGTATCCCTGGCAAACAGAAGGATAGAAAAGGATTCTGTCCATTACTTAGAGTCTCCAACTGAGGTACTTGTCATGGCGGTCATTCAAAAATGAATTAAAAGGGATGTCACCAGGACACACCCATAACACTCCTCTGTTTAGATTGAGAATGGCTGGTTGGACTCCACAAATTTCCCAAAACCAATTCTGTTATAATTGCCTGCATTTAGGACATCCAGCAAACTAAACAAAATCTCATTGATTCCTATTCTCTAAAGTATCCCCAAACAGAGATTCTTTTTCACCAAAAACGAAGGACTATGAACCTCATCAAAAGGTGCACTTGCCTGAGTAGAACATATTTTACGATGGTGGGCAAGAGACCCCGTAATTTTTACACCCTAAAACTTTACCTCAACAGAACACCCACAATTAGATGAGTCTGAGATGGAGTTAAACCATGAGGCAATGTGTCCCACAGGTAAGACACCTCCCAACACATCAAAATCAGAATAACAATCAATTACATAGAAGGGCTCACTCAATAACTGACTTCTAGATCAGTGGAATAGTTGAAGGGTTTTGTTACATAATTAAAAAGTAAGGCGATACAGAGTCGGTTCCATGAAGGTAAAGCCAATAGAACAAATCAGATAAGTGCAAAATCAAAATTATTCTAAGCCCCAAATGGGCATCAAAATCAAAAGAGAAACGGACAGCACCCCTAGCAGCATCTAAATCTGGCTCACCCCCAAAATCAATGGTTCGTATACATTCTTTCGCATATGAAATTACCAAAACCAAAAATTACCAAAACTACAGATTTATTGTGGTATGATCAAATATGTTACATTCAAAGGCATATTGCCTTAGTACCCAAGCACTATCCCACTACATGAATATTCATTATGCCTACTTTATGCTGATGTAATCCGGAGATGGTGGAACAAACTAAATACATGAACAGCAAGTTATTATGAATGAATAGGGTACAGTGAGCTAATGGAAAGAACTTGAATCAAATATACAGTTTTGTGACTGGCCTGGGGAAAAGAATAATCAAGAACAGCATTAACAATGACAATGAAAATGAACAAACAAAATTTTGCCTGACTGTGTGCTGCAGCAATAAAGAGCAGTGAAATGTAAAGGGGAAGGACAAGAGTAATATCCATTTTGTAAAATATGACTGCTGGGCCTTAATTGAGGCCTAGTTAATAGGGGCCAGGAAAACACACTTCTATACATCATAAGAAATTTGTTTTAAAAGCAACTGTACTATTTCAGTTTTGTACATGTGTAATCAAGTGTAAATGTACATTCTGTACATTGATATTAATGCACTAAAACATAAATGCACAAAAATCTCTTACAACTTCCCCCTCTGAATAATTCTATAATCACTAAAAACCCACAATTAATCTAATTAGTCAACAATGTATAATACAGTTTGCATCACTTTCTGCTTCTTCCGCATCAATTTTCCCATAAATTTCAACTAGTTGTAAACACAATCTCTGGCATCCTCCATCTCAAATTATTGCCACTTTCCCTTTGATGATTATCTTTTCTCTTTACACACATATTTTAGAAACAAATGCTCAGAAAGTTTAAACAAGAGAACCAGGACAATTGCAAACATCAATACAATTATTACAGGAGTTAGTAAAAGCCTAAACATACCCCCTCCCAAACTATCAAACCATTCACCAACCTTTCTAAACCCCTTTTCTATCTTACTAACCCTAAAACCTACTGCTTGCCACAAGCCATGCTCTTCTAAAGCTTGGACTTCATGAGAAATATTAGTAATATTTTGAATATAAGCATTAATGCCCCTACTGTTATAATGTATGACGGTGCAACACTCTTTAATCTTCAAAACCCTGCAAACGGGAGGGGAGTGGAGGCGTGGGGCTAAATGGTATCTATTGTAAGGGATTGTTAGTTCAAGCATGATGTAATAATAAACTGAATAAAATACTATGCAAAAAAAACCTGCAAACACCGCCTTTTGTCGCAAGAAGGATATCTAGCGTTAATCATATCTGCACAATCATTGCCTGCATTGCGATAAGTTCAGAATGAATCTGCGTTAGGGCACCCGCAGAGTTAGAAGCAAGCCGGTCCACAAGCATAGAAAACCGTCTGATCTTCACATTATTTATAGCCACAAGGAATCATAGCTCCTAATATATCTAATACTATTTTCCCAAAACCACGTTTCACTCTCTTCAAACCAACAGCATTATTGACTCCACTCACATGATATATTCCCGAAAGCAGTAAAGCAAGATAGCGGGAGCCAACCCAATTACAAGGGTGGTTGAAATAAGCAGTCTTACCACACACATAATAATTTCCACTGAGGATTGGTTCTTAACCAACCAGAAAATCAGCACTGACAACATAACTTTTTTCACACTCACTCTCAATCACATATTTACTACTGAACTCCTGTAGGTTTACGATGCACCACATACAACTCACCCTTTCTCTCATGTATTCTCAATCTGGGATGCAAATTCAAGAGCCTAAATTCTTCCTCAGCCTTAATCTGCTCTCTTATGTTCTTCTCATCTTTCCAATTTCTCATAATTTTCACTCTTCTCTCATTATATTCCCTAACAAACTCACATTCTTCTTTACTTAAACTGATCTCATACTCCCAATTAGTTTTGTAAATATTACAGTTAATTTGTGAAACTGTATTCAGACATTTACCATATTTTATCCGATTATTAGCATTTTCAAAAACATGACGCTTTTCCTGCTAGATGTTGAAATCCGGCATATAAGGTGATTGAAACTCATTTATTTAAATATACTCTCAAACACATTACAAGACACAGAGTAGGACATTGGAAGCTGTAGGTATGTTGCACCTTCACCTGCAGAAAAGGGAGAAAAGTACACACAAAACATCCTTGATCACCCTAATAGCCACATATTCACCCAACATTTTAAAATAGATATTTTTGTCAAGTCCACTAACTAAGCTTTCCCAATGTTACATTGTATTAGAACCAACACCATTATATACTGTCATTAATTCAACATCTGTAGAGACATATCCACTGGAGACAGGAGGCACAACAGACCAACTCAAACTATTTAGTATAATTATTAAAGAGTAAATGGAAGAACAAACGGCAGACCAAGGTCAAGCACATTCAGTCCATGAGTACTAGTAATTCGTACAGTGGTGCGATCTCTTCCCACACCCGCCGTCCTAAGGTGTGATGCAGGGGCCAATTTTAAACAGAAGATGGAAGGTGCACTCGTTTCAAAGTAAAGTCAATCTGCGGCAATAGTATATTCAAAAAGTCTTCTTTTATTCAATCAAGCTTTTTAAAAACTGGCGCACAGCCAACGCGTTTCGTTCCCATTTCTTTGCCAGGGGGAACTTCATCAGGGCCCTTATATCTCAAGGGTTCTAAGCGCATTGGGTATAAGATGGGCCTCAAAATCCAATATCATCAATGGCCTCACAATTCCGAAATTAAACGGACGTGTGAGCTTTTTGTCGGCAATAGGACATAATAGTCGTATCTTTATCCACATCAAAAATATATCTGCGGATAGGCGTAGAAACTAATGATCAGGAAGGTCCTCCGTACATGGCATCGTAACCATCGTAAAGAGATTAAGCAAACAGTTTTGCAGCATTTGCTATATGTCATTTCTATATAGATCAAACACAAAAAGGAACATGAGGCTCCAAAAATTGGTATAATTTTCTTTGAGAGCAATAATAAGACTATTCTTCTTTTCAAAGTAATAATCAAAAATTAAAAATAAAAATTGTCTTCAAAGCATTTTTTCAGCGCTTTTGATTTAGTTCATATATTTCATATTCTCAATTATTTTTCTTCATCTAGATTCTTTAAAGGTTAAAACTGATTTCACCACTATTAGTCTTTTTAAAAGTTCAAGGTGGTTCTTCTTCCAACAAATCAAGTATGTAGGAACTGTTTCTGATGGGAGTTCCAAAGGATGTCATAAAACCCCTTTGTGACCATAATTGTCCAAAGTCATGGACCACTCCAAAACCATTTTGGCTGTCCATATAGATCGTCAATGAAATCAACTCTGCCATTTGTGCTGCAGTTCCATTCAACAGGTATGATGCTTCAAGAATTTAAAAAATGGAACATACTGCATAGGCAGCATTCGGTACTCCATGATGGTCTCTCAAACAGGAACAATCCAAAAACAGAATCAGATCTGGCATTTCAAAGGGAATTTCTTTTATGTTTGGTCTTGGCTTAGTGCATAACTCTGTGACACTGATGGAGTTGTGCTCCAGTTCATTATCATCATCATACCTCCTGTCTTTATCTTCTTTACTGTCTAGAACAAGAAGCAGAGGTGCAGGAATTAGAAAATTACACTGCTTAATAAAGTTATTCTCAGCTGCTCGTATGACTTGTTTGGACAACGCCGTACTGATTGCCAGTACTGCAAACGGCCTTCAGATTTCATTAGATTCATTTTCCTCTTACATGGAAGGATTGGACCTTAAACTCAACCATTCCAAATCATTTACCATGATTTGTGGTCCTAGTAGTACAAGAACCAAATCACACATAATAGGGAAAACCCGCTTGGAGAAAGTAACCGATTTTAATTACTTGAGGATTCTTTTTAATTCCTTCTTAAAATGGAACGTGTTTTTAACTGCAAGGTCACATCATTTTAAAATGAATATTGAGGCTATTTTTAAGTTGCATATAGGCTGGGATATAAGCCCATTAGGGAGATGACTAATGTGTATAAGAGTATATGTGTTTCTGTGGTACTTTATGGAGCAGGTCTGTGGGGATTTTCAAACGTATCTATACTCCAGAAGGTTGAAAATCGCTTTATAGGGCGGCTTCTTGTGGTTCCCTTCAGGACCACCACCCTGATTTGCCTTGAGGAAATAGGTCTCCCCTATCTGGAGGATCAGATGAGTCTTGCCCCTCCTTTGTTGTGGGTGAAGATCTGGAGAAGCCCGGAGGCGGCTTTAGTGAGATCTAGGGGCATATTCACAAGGACCTACCACCGATTTATCTCCACCTATCAAAAGTGGAGATAGATTTAACACCCCATTCACAAGCGGGTGCAAACTGCAGACATCGCCAGTATTCCCGCGATAACTGCCCCAAAATTTATCTCCACGGTGGACACCACTAACAAACCCTAATGAGATGCAGAGAAGGCGTTCCCGTGCAAAAACTCACGAAAAAACCACAACACCACTTTCACACTGAACTGCCAGATCTGCGATGCGAACCAAAAACAGGCGATAAGCCGCGGTAGCACCAGGGATTTAACACCTGCTTTTTGCTGGTGCTAAGCAGGACGACTACCTACAGCATGAAAGGGAGCCCAGCCAAGAGCCACACCTGAAGACCCACAGATGCCATGGAGACAATGATCATGCAGCTCCGATACCCATGAGGACCACAGCACCCACCGCCACCACCCCCAGCCCCCCCCGGACATACACATACCGTGCACGACACAAGAGCCACAAAAAGCGCATGATGACGCTCATTTTCAAAAAATAACACACGTGTGGCCAGAAGAACGAGAAACAGTCACACAGCACTGAAGTAACAACCAAAAATCTTTATTGAAATACGACACAAAACACCAATGCGGAAGACTCCTGTCGGGTCCGTCCGGGACAATCTCGATGTCACAGCCTGGAAAATAAAGCACAAAATCAGAACGTGTGTCATGCGCACATCAAAGGAGCGAGACACAGAGAAACAGAGAAGGAAAGAAAGGCAGAGAGAGAAAGAGAGAGAAGGAAAGGAAGGGAGAGAGAGAGAGAGTGATAGAGGGAAGGAAAGGAAGGGAGAGAGAGAGTGAGAGAGAGAGGGAAGGAGAGAGAGTGAGAGAGAGAGAGAGAAAGAAAGGAAGGGAGAGAGAGAGTGAGAGAGAGAGGGAAGGAAGGAAGGAAACGAGAAAGAGAGAGAGAAGGAAAGGAAGGGAGAGAGAGAGTGAGAGAGAGAGGGAAGGAAAGGAGAGAGAGTGAGAAGGGAAGGAAGGGAGAGAGAGAGAGACACCGCCGCCCCTGTGCACCCAGGCCCCACTTTTCACCTGCTGCCATTGGTGTGTCTCCAACCACGTGCCGGGATACACTGCAAGCCACCAGGTCTGCAATCTGTAATAGAGACCAGAGTCAATCATGGCAGAGTCCATCACACAGCACACGGCAACAACGCCTGTCCGTCCCTGCGCACGCATGCAGCCGCACCCCACCGCCTCCCGCCGACCAGCGCTGGCTGTCCGCACTTGCACACCCCGGGCCCACTGCTCACCTGCCGCCAACGGTGTGTCCACCAGTGGGCACACCACGTGCCCGTGCAAGCTCCAGGCCCTGGTCCCACCACCATGGCATGGTCCACATCATGCGGACCCGCCCCGTGGCCCAGCAGGTCCCACACATGATGCTGAGTCCTGAGTCATCAATGGCAGAGACCACATCAGTGCACACGTCATCATCGCAGGCTGCACACCCGCTCAGCTATTTCGGTGCCACTAACCCTGTGCAACCCCAGTCAGCGCCACGTGGTGGTAGGCCCGTGACGGGTGCAAGGCTTCGGGTGCCACTAACCCTGTGCAATCCCAGTCAGCACCACGTGGTGGTAGGCCCTTGACGGGCGCAAGACTTCGGGTGCGACCAACCCTGTGCGCAACAACTCATGGGCCCTTTATGATTGAGAACCGTGGAGCGTCCGTCATCCAGTCACCACCGGCAGTGGGGAATGTGACGTTGTCGGCCCCTTATATTGGCAGGGTCACATGGCCTGTGACGCCTGTGCCGGATGGGTGTGGTGTGTGTACAAACCTGCCCTCAGGGAGTGGCCGTGGCATGCTGACAACTAGACCAGTGACCTGCATACCACCAGCATGTACGCCTGCGACATGTAGCTATGTGGGCCCCCCCTTGGAGCGTAAGCGGAGGGGTCTGGCCTGGCGTATGCCGGACCAGCGCAGGGCTTTCAAACAATGACTCGGGGGCTCTGGGCGTGGTTTAGTCCATGTCCGGACAAGGAAGTGACTAATGCGTGTGTCCCTGTTGTAGTGTCCACGGCACCCGGAACACAATAGGCAATGTAGCACACTGTGACTGGTATCCCACCAGATGAGCATCATTGACGTAAGGGAAATCACTGTCCCTACATTCATCCACACATTCATACATGAATGATGATAGACATGACACAGCAGTGCATTTCTGGATGTTTATTGCACATCCAGTGGAGTTTTGCAGCTGGAGTGGTGCAGGGCCATGCCGAGCACACTACACAATATGGGCCCGTGGAGTGTCAGCCAGAGTCCATCCGGGGATGACAAGTACTGCGGAAGAGGAAGGGTACAGTCCGCAGGCTGGTCGCGGTGTCATTGGTCATCAAACAGGATATGGCAGTCCATATCGTGGTCCAAGGTGAGTGCAGCAGAGTGTATCGGGGGTCAGTGGAAGACCATGCGGCACCAAGCAGAAACAGGCCAGGTGGCAGAAATGAATGCTAGTGCCTCCTTCTCACCTCAATCCCATCCACGTCCTCGTCCTCAGATGTGTGCTCTGCCCCACCTGTGGGTGGTGCAGTACCGGCTGCGGCACTGTGTGCCACTGACACATCAGGGGCCGGAGGAGGATTGTCGGCCGCACTGTTTGGCAGTGACACATCAGGTGCCGGAGTGGATACGCCTGCCGCACTGGGAGGCACTGACACACCAGGGGGCGGAGCTGTGGATGGTGTGGGGGCAGCAGCATTCATCATCGCCACGCCTTGTGGCAGCAATGCCATGATGAGGATCTGCAGGGCATGGTAGATCCCAGCTACATTTCGCTGATGTGCAGCGATGGCTGCCATCCTTTCTGCCTCCATCCGCACCATGTCCTCCATGAGCCTCCGCATGTGTGCCAGCACACGGCTGGGATCGCTGGAGCCACTCTGAGCGGACAGGTGTTCTTGTCTCCGAGTCATGACTCCAGCGATGTCAGTCAGGGCTCGTTGGAGACCATGGAGCGGGCCGTGGGTGTCCGTTAGGGACTAGAGCTGGTCCCTGATGGGACCTAGACACCCATGGATGGCATCCAGTTTGGTAGCCATGAGGTCGAACCCCACCAGCACCTGCTCAGCCGTCTCCCTCTGGCCCTCCAGCACAAGGCGTTGGAAGGCCATGTGTTGTTCCTGGGGGTCTTGGGAGACTGCCGGGGCTGTGGGGGCCTTCTGCTGGGTGGTTGGGTAGTGGGTGGGGTCTCCTTGATGCAGCTGGGCTGCCCTGATCCTGGAGGTGAGTTGCGGATGATGTCAATGATGTCCTGGAGGGCTTGGGTGTCGCTGCTGGGGGTGCCCTCCTCGTCATCAGTGAAGAGTGGCTGGGACTGCTCTGCAGGAGGTGTTGACGTTGCCCCTGCAATGTGAAGGGGAGATGGTGTATTACAATGTGTCCGCATGTATGTAGCCGCATGGTACAGGTTCACATTCAGACAGCATGGCATTGTACATTGTGACAGTCTGTGGATCAGGGCCATGATCCAGAGTCATTGTGGGTGTGCACTGTGCTCTGCTTGATTGTGCATGTGTGCCATTGTGGCCATCTCCACCCGTCCCCCCAGTACCTGGTGGTCACTCACCCTGTTGCGGTTGTGTTGTGTCCTGTCGGGCAGTGTCCGGTCCCCCGACTCCGGCCACAGTCTCCACACTGATGACTGTCAACACCAGCTCCTCCATGTCATCCAGCTCCAGCTGTGGCGCTGGGCTCCCACCTCCAGTCTGCATTGCTGCCTTCTGGTTGGCTGCGAGTTTCTCCTTGGTCTTGCGCTTGATGTCAATCCATCGCCTCTTGACCTCGTCCATTGACCTATTGTGCTCTCCGAGGGCATTCACCTTGTCCACGATGTCCCGCCATATTCCATTTTTGGTGCCCAATGACACGTTGGAGGTGACGAACAGTTGTTGATGGTGTTCCATCACCTCCGTGACCAGGATCCTGTTTTCCTGCGGACTGAACTTTGTCTTCCTCTTCTTCTTGTCCTTGCCCTTCCCTGTCCCCGAGGTCCCAGGCTGGTCATCCGGGGTGCTTGTGGGGTTGCGCTCGTCCTCTGCGCCTGCCTCCATGGTGCTTCGGTGTTGGTCATTTTGTGTTTGTGTGTTTTTTCTAATTTTATAGTGATTTTTCCCGCCTGCCATGTGTGTATTGCAGGCCTGGCACTGCTTATCGCTGATTTCCTTATTGCGCTTTGGTTCATCGCATGTTTTTTCGCGTTGAGGTTTGTGTTTTTATCACCGTTGCGGTTGTTGTATTGCGGACATTGTCCGCGGTTTCGGCAGACTATCGCATGATACCGCCTTGTTGTGAATTCCACGTTGACACAGGGTTATTTTCCCGCGATAGGCTGCGATGTGTAAAGTTGCGTTAACATTTTTTGGGGTTGTTTAGCACACGTTCTTGTGACTATCCCCCCTAGTGTTTTGGACTGGTTGGCACTGGACAGGGTGGCGCGTATCCTATGGTTAGTATATCTTAAGAATACATTTGAGGCAATAGGATTAGCCAAAATGTTTGGTAATCCTCATATGATATCCATTGGAAGTAAAAAGGTAGTTAAGAAATGTTTCTAGAACCACTGTACAGATTTGAGGTTGTGTAGGGTCCAGTCTCTGGTATCATACGTGTTGGTATGAACCTGAAACAGCATGGAACCTTATCTAACTTGGTTTATGAACCCCATCCACCGATGTTACTTGACATATTTTAGACTGAGTTTAATACATTTTAAGGTCGCCTTTCCCCTGCAATGTGTATAGTCCAATGATTTACCGTTATGCCATTGTAATAATATTGCTAAACAAAGTACGGCCTATTTAATATTGTTCTGCCCCTTGTATAAGGATCCTAGGCATGATTTTCTGGTTCCTGTTTGACGAAAATCACGTTTGAGTACCCATCAGAAAGGACTGGTGTTCCTACAATAATTAGGTACTTTAGAAACTTGCCTAGAGGTGTTAAATTTTATTAGACAGGCCGTAAGGTTTAGAAAAAGGTATGTACTCATTTCATTATGATGCTGATTCTGTCCCCATTTTATATCTTTTAGACATTCTAAGGTGTGGAATGTTTTATTTATTTATCCCCATGTACTGCTGTCTGTATATATTCACCGAAACCTATGTTTTTATGCTGTTTCCCTATGTGATTTGCACTATGCATTTAAAAGGTTTTAAGGGTTGAGTTGCTTTTATTTCTTGTGTTTTATGTCTTTTAAGGCTGTTTGCCGAATAAAGATTTGTTTGGATTGGACTTGTTTGTATCTGGTCAGACAACTCTTTGTCATGTCCTAGATCCAGGTAAGGGTCAGCAAAATCTCAACAGAATGTTGAACAAGCACATTTAATTTATATCCTATCACAGTTCGTTCACTTTGCTCAATTGCAATGCAAACAGCTGCAACCACTTTCAGACAACCAGGAAGGCCTCCAGCTACTGGATCTGACACAGCTGACAGGTAGGCCACAAGCGTCATTACTCCTCCATGTTTCTGACTAAGGACTGAAGGAGCACTCCCACATCTCTCGTGGCAGTAAAAAAAAAAAACTATATTGTGATGAGGCATTCCAAGGGTGGGTGCATTTCAATTTTTGCTCAAAATCTGGAAGGCCTCTAAACCTTTGTCTCAAATGGTACCCGATCTCTGATGTCACTGTGGGTCAGCCTTACTAAAGGCTTTGTAATCAAGGAAAAGATTGGAATCCATTGATGATAGTAGCCAACAATTCCCAAGAACATCCTCACCTCCCTTTAGGTGGTAGGAAAACTCCTCTTCAGAATTGCATAAACACGTTCTTTTGAGACTTTCCGTACCCCTTTTTCAATGTTATGGCCAACATAAATCACTTCTAACAGTACTGCATTTTTGCAGGGAAAATCTTGTCGCCATTGTCAGAAAAATGATTCAATAGTGCAATCGTTTCAAGGTTATAGTCCTCTTTCATCTTAGATGCCACCAATAGATCATCTATATACTGTGTTACAGGGCAATTGCAAACCTCCAATTCTGACTAAAAATCTAAGGACTTTCAGTATACCCCTGTGGGATTCACACCAAACAAGAACTTAAATTTGGGCCTGGAATGCAAAAAGAATTTCCTATCCTCATGCAGAGGAATGGAGAAGAATGCTTGGCATACGTTTATGAATATATGCCATTCTGCATCTGTTGGAATTTGGAACAAAATTACTGCAGGTTTCAGCACCAACTGACAACATGGAATCACCATTTTATTTATTTTTCTAAGATCCTGAACAATTCTCAAAGTTACCATCCTGTTTTTAATGCCCATCACTGGAGCATTGCAAGGACAACCAAGCACTTCCCACAGAATCCCTTGTTCAATAATTTTCTCATTGACGGGCTTCATTCCATCCTCAGCCTCTTTTAAAAGTTTGTCTCATTTAATTCTAGAGAAAATTGCAATTTGTTTTACATTTATTTTGAAAGAATTGCACATTTTATCAGTCCTATCTCTTTTCCTGTAAAATTCTATTTGACAGTAAGTCTTATTTCCAGAGGAAAATCATCTTTAGTAAGAACTGGGAATAACTGAACTCTAACTCTCAAATCTTGTGACTTCATTTTCAGCATTGAGTCTTCTTCTTGGGTTTCAATTGCCACACCATCAGGTGTACAATAAATCACACATTTTATTTTGCAAAGCAAGTCTCTGCCCAACAAATTGACAGGACTTGAATCACACAATATGAGCTCACGATTATTCTACATTTATCCTAGACAGGGACATCTACTGTAACCTGGTTAACAATTTGTTTATTGCTAACGCCTACAACTCGTACTTCTCTTCCAGAGAGTGGTAAGTTTGTAACCTCCACAGAACAAACTGTAAAGTATGTAGCCCCTGTATCTATCAAGAAAGACAAGGTGTGGCCATTCACCTCACCATGTACAGAAGGGCACTTTGACCTTCCTCCAGGACTGCTCCAGGTAAGCAATCCTCCCCCTGTCTCAGGCACCATCATTGGGAATTAGCCTCTGGAGAAATCTGAGGAAAATCATTATTCAGAGTCAATGGATTGTATTGATACCTTAGACTATTAAGCTTTTTGTTTCTCATATTTTGCCGTAGCTGTAGGCATATTCTTACTGAAATACCCTTGATTTTGCACATTATGAACAGAAGCTGGTTGGGATGGGGCTACTGACTGTGTTTGCATCTGATCCACAATCTGCTGCATCTGGAGAACAAAATAATTCTGGATTCGGTCTGGATCGTATCTACCAGTAGCGGTCCGTGGTAGGAGTGCCGGCCGGGCGGTGACGTGGGGCGGGGGAGGGGCAGGGTGGGGGCTAGTAAACCACGGATTACGGCCGAATATAGGTAAGTAAACATTTAAATAAATAAAACGAATTTCGTTGCGCGCACTGCATCGCATTTGGCGATGCAGCGCTCACAACGAAATTCGTTTTATTTATTTAAATGTTTACTTACCTGTATTCGGCCGTAATCCGTGGTTTACTACCCCCACCCTGCCCCTCCCCACGTCACCGCCCGCCGGCACTCCTACCACGGACCGCTACTGGTATCTACATTCCCATTTCCAATTGCCAATTTTACTTGTGAAATGACAGGCAGTGCTCTACTTCAATATACAAATATTTGCATTCTCTCCAGGATTGTTCACAATTCCTCTTCCTCTACCTTACATTGGAACCATCTAATTTCCCATTCCTACACCTTGCATCGGATGTGCCCCACATATTCCAGCATTGTGGCAAGGGCAAAACCCAAATTAGAATCCATCGTCTCGTTCTTGCCATTTTTTTTAAACTACTCCATCTGCGCAACTATCAGCTTCGCTTTGATCTATTTCTGATTTGCAATAAACCAATCACTTCGGATCTCATCAGTACCATTAGTTTGCCAACACATCACACTCTGCTGAATATGAGAACTACCTTCAGGAAGCAAACCCATCACAAATGCAGGCACAAAACTAGTCCTTCTTGGGATCTTCATCTTCACTGTGTTTCTTAAAAATCTGCAGGAGCCACTCATAATAAACATGCACTGACTCTGTAAAGGCTAGGAGTATAGGCAAGGGCTTGTAATGAGGCACAAAAGCTGATGACTTTAATGTTGCATTGTAAAATAGGCGATACTGCAACCTAGATCAGACCAGCTCTGTTGGGCATGTTTGGGGTGAGACAGTGTATACTGCTGATGAGAGGAGAACATATGGCCAGAATGTTTGAATGTCATACTAAGTTGCTACCTATGTCACTCTGCATCAGCAAGAGCTCTTTTCTGTTTTCCTTGTTGTAAAAGTAATATTTAAAAAAAGCATGCACTGACTCTTTCAACTCTTGTGTAGATCTCAACATCTTTGCTCACTCAATTTCCTTCTTTGGCACCTTTATTTTCAAATGCTCTCTCATGGATTTGTACTTGTCAGCAACCCAGTGCTTAATTTGAGCTGGTGATTGCCGGTGGGGGCCACCGGTACTCTTTTGGGGACAGGTGCCTATTTTTCCTCATCAGACATTTCCTGAGTGTAAGAGAGTGAAAACATACAAATGGGAAAAAAGGCAGAAGAGAAAGACGGGAAAACGTTTCAAAGTGAGAAAGCAGAGACCTGCAGGACTGCGAGAAAGGGGCAGGCAGCGTCTTGCAGTGCATTAAAGAGGTCTGAGGTGGATTCAAGACTACGCAACCTTGGTCTTTGGCGCGCTGACATTTAATAGCACCTGCCACGGGCTTCTGTGCAGCCCTATGGGCACCAGCACTCATTGTTTTCCAAATTAGGCATTGCAGCAAATACCTTAGATGTAGCATTATTAGGCACAATTCTAGTTGGTTCCTCAGTCAGCCAAGCAACAGCCACCTTACTGTCAGACCACAGGTAACAAGGAACAACAATTTCAAACAGAGCATCCAAATCAGTCTAAAGCATTTTCAATATTGTCGTCAACCTATGAACCTCCTTGTACTGTTTCTCCTGTCATCTCGCAATGTGGGAAAATTTGTCATAAAAGCATAAAGAACACCTCCGGTTCTAGGCACAATGCAGATAGTTCTCTCCATGTACTTCTCTCAAGGCAAATTCTGAAACTGCCTCTAATCTGTATCACCTACAGACTCATTTTCTTTCCTGTCTCTAGAACTTTCTTTTTAGTAGTAACCTTCTTCTTCCACCTTTCTCCAAACTACCGGAAACCCCTCCAGTCCTTTATTTTTTCAACGAAATCCTTAATGTGGACTTCTAACATTAGGAATTCCAATTCCTTTATTTCATCATTAGTCAAATCCATTTTGTAATTTGTTTGTACATTTCTCATATTACTGATATCAACCTCACACTTATCAGTCAGTTCCTCAAGCCTGTCATATGCCTCATTCCCACACCTCTCTGCTACTCTGATCAAGTAACATATTTCATCCACATTGTGTCAGTAATCTATTTGTGTCAGTTGTCTCCTGTAAAATTTCTCCAAATGCAAGCATTAAAAGCCTGATATTCATATCTCACTTTCTAGGAGACTCAGCAGGAACAACAGCAGGCATTTCGCTTGAAACTGGAGAGAGAACAGTAATATCTTTGCTAGTACTCAGTACAACTGTTAATGCATTCTCAGGTGGAGTACTCGCTGATCCACTAGCAACTCCAGGCACAGTCACTCCCTGTACATGTACACTCAAACCATGTACCGCTTCACCCATATCAGGTACTGCAGATTCCATCAGTGTATAAAAGAGGTCTAGAATTCAAAAGATCATTAAAAAAGTTATCCTCCTCATCTGAATCTATTTCTCGGCCCTGCATCTCTCTGCCTTCCTCATCACCCTTCTTGTTGGTCGTTTCTTTGACTATTGCAGGAAAAACTCTCACTCCCTCTTTCCTAACCTCGCACCAACATCTCTCTTATGATCCCACTTGCCCTCAAGTCACTGTCTAAATTAACCCTTCTCCGGCTGCTCAATTTTCTTCCTCTCCTTCTCTGTAGCCACCCAGTCCCATTTGTTCAATGCCTTAAAATGTGTAGGTCTAGGTAACGGCTTCCTATGATTCATGGTCTGCCTCAAAATATCAGAATTTCTAATGGTAAAGGTACTCTCTGAAGGAAACTGCAAATCCTTGTCACAAGAGGTATATTCATGGCAGTCATGAGTCCAGGTACACGTATAAAAACCAATGTTCATCATCATTTCATATGCATGCGTACCCTCTGCAGGTATTTTCTGTCTCTCCAAAGCAGGTACGCTAGATTAGGCTTATTCAATACAGCACCCATTTTCACTCAAAATAATCCAAAAACTGCACAAAACAAGCTAGCGAACAAAGAAAATCCTAGTGAGGCTATGCCAAAGATCAACAATCACAGTGCGGCTGGATTTAACAGCAACCAACTAATGACAGCATGTTTTTGTGGTGACGTCGCACCAATCTCAGTGTGATTCCTTGGCTGATTAGCCAAACACAGCGTGACTTCTCCGTGAATGAGAAAACAATTGCACAGCCTTTCTAAATTAACACAAACTAACAAACTAAATATAGCTTGTCTGCCCAACCTAAATAGAAAAAAAAATCAGCAAGCTAGAATAAGACAAATCTTGCAAACAACATAAACAAGACTAGCATCTTCGCGGCACTTGTCAATCCCAATTCACACTAAAGCAGATTTCCATCCAGTGGCAATCCATCTCTGGCTAGTGTATTTACTCACGTGCACCAAGGAGCAAAAGACACCGACCTAGATTAGACATGCAACACCTTGAAAAAGAAAACTTGTTAGTTAATGAAAATCCCTATCTATGTGTATGCAGCACCTTGCAAAACACACTATCTTATGCAGACAGGTTCAACAACAATATCTCGTGATGTTGGATTCCGAAGAATCCAATATCCAAACCAACCAATAATAAAACCCAGAACCTTTTTGACACAAATCACTAACAAGTATATCAGAATCACAGTAATCAAACCACCCACCAACTAAACCCAGAATCAACATCACATAACTAAAAACCTCACAACCAGCATAGCATCCATCATGCAGCACAAGACTCCACACTTCAATAACACACCACAATACTCTCAGTCTCAAGAATCATTTCATTCTCTTCATACTTACAACTTGTTTCGTTCAGGAACAGCACTGCAAATCAAGAACTCTGCTATTGCCATCCAGAGATGGTGTAAAAAAACTAGCTACATGAACAACAGCAAGTTAATACGAATCAATATGCTAAAGTGAGCTAATGGAAAGACCTTGAATCAAAGCTACATTTTCGTGACTGGGCCAGGGAAAAGATTCATCAAGGACAGCATGAGCAACGACAATGATTCTGCCCAACTGTGTGCTGCAGAAATTACAAACTGTGAAATATGAAGGGGTGTGGACAAGAGAAGCATCCATTTGGTAAAGATGGCTGCTAGGCCCTAACTGGGACCAAGTTAATAAAGATCAGGAAAACACACGTTTCTACATCATAGAAAATTCATTTTAAAAGTAACTGTAGTATTTTAGTGTGAACATGTGTAATCGAGTGTGAATCTACAATATGTATGTTGTTCATGCATAAAAACATAAATGCACAAAAATCTCCAACATGATAACCTGGTACAATTTAAAGCTTCGCTTCAGAGTCCCACCATTCTTACAATGTCCTGCTTGAAGGAAAGAGATAGTGTTGTTGCTTTTTAAGAGGCTCTGTGTTTGGGCAACAATACTGATCTCAAATATCTTGGCTAATATAACAATCAGGTGGATGAACCGAAAATTGTCTGTCAGTGCTTGGTGCCACTTCTTGAATACAGGCATGATTTCAGCTCCTGTCCAGGATAAATGGATGGTTCCAGTGGTCTTGACAATATAGAAAAGAGGCTGGGGCCAGATGCCCAATTCTGTCTGCCTTATACAGATCTGCTACAGTGCATTTGAATCCCTAAGCTTTGCTAGGTCTGGTCATTCAAAGATTATCTTACCTAAGGAAGGTCAAGGGTACAAGCCCAAATTAAGAATTGCCTCTCTGGTTCATTCCCAAGCTAATGGACATTCAAGTGGAAACTGATATTTTGGGCAACCCAGTCCAGTAGAACACATCTTAGGAATAAACCATCACTTGTGGCCTAATACACCAGTGATCCCATGTCCCTAAAATTGTGTTTTAAAGCAGCTTGTCCAAAATCTTTATATGCACTTTCTATTAATTCCTTCTTTTTGTGAGCCATCAGTGTTTTCTCTTTAATCAGTAAAATAGAACATTTAGTTGAAAGAAAGTCTGAACAGCAGCCCGCTTTAAAAGTAAGCTCCTAAAGATTTCTCTACTCTGCCTGGCATTCGTCATCAAACAAGGATAACTGTTTTGAAGACTAAAGATCATCGAACAGCAGCTTTAAAAAAATAAGAACTGATCAGTTCTTCCATTGTTAAAAACTCTGAAATGATGAAATTGGAGGAAATTTATGCTATTGATAAGGAATTTAGAAATGGAAGATTTGTTTACCATTTGTGGGAAAAGAAAATTCTTGGTCAGCAGAAGCTTTATTGAAAGCGTTGAGGTTAGAGAAAATGTTCTGGGCAACCTAATCAGAGCAAAATAAACAGGGGCTTGATCCTTCTTAGTTTTTAGGGTAGCAATCAATTGGTCATGGTGACTTCCAAGTCTCTGAACTATGGTCATAGCCACATCAACAGACCATGCCTCAATATTGAAAATATTACATTTCATAAAGTATCTAACATGGGCACTAAAAAATGAAAGGAGGGTCTATCCAATTCCCATCTCACTTTCAAAATTCTCAGATCTATTTAGTTGCAGCAACCTCTATACTGTTGTCCTGCGTGATTGGGTTGAGATTCTTTTGGGTTGCATATAGGGGATCGCCATAAGCTCTTTCATTGGCAGATAAGCCATTGTTATATGTCAGAGGACCATCCTCAGGAGCTGTAGATCCATTTAGATCACTTAAAATTGACAATACATATTTATCGGCTTCTGAGTCCTCTTGTGAGCATTAAGGTTTCTCAAGATTTGTCTCTTGCTAAATTGGTATTAAGAAGATTAATAACATCATGTGTAGGTTCATTGGCTGATGCAAATTGGAGAGACAATATATTGGGGTTAACGACTGGAACTGGATCATTTTCCTTTTGAGCAAGCCAAAGATCCACATTGCCAAACCTCCTTTAACCGATCTCAAGCACCCTTGCAAGCAGGGATCTAAGTAGAGAGGGCTTGCAAGAGGTTGCACAGCCAATATTTCCTGAAAGCAGCAAATTTGACAAAACAAACAAAGGTACTCCAATCAATATCTTCTAATGTACTCATTAGGCTGGCAATATCCCATGATGGTATCCACAATGTCGACTTTCTACATTCTGAGCTCTGGTTGTCTCTTTGTCAATCCACTGAATGATGAGAAGTAAGTAGTTTCAGGTGAGTTAGAGGATGCATAGGGAGAAACAGAGACACATCAGGTTAACTTAGGGTTGAATGTCAGTGGCAGCCCACAATGTATAGCAGGAGTGGGGCAGGCACACACACACACACACACACACACACACACACACACACACACACACACACACACACGCCCACATGCATTTTAGCACAGGCACATCGCCTAGCTGCTTGACCCACACATGAAGAGTGTTTGTCAGGCTGAACTTTGCTCAGCCTAACAGACACTCTTCATGTATTGGTGGAAAGAAAAAGTCAGATGGGTAGGGCCCCTCCGACCCTAATGAGGGGCCTCTGCTGTTAAATGTACCATCCGGTGAGAAACTGCCAGGTTTCACAGGACAGCTCAATCCTTAAACTTGCAGTATCATGGAGTAAAGAGCTGTGGTAGATCTTGTAAGAATGCCAAGGAGTGAGGTCCAAAGTCAACTAGATAATATAGTACCCCCTTTTGGGACAGCCAAAATAGTGGTGGTTACCTGGGAGTTGAAGGCAAGACTGAGGAGAAAAATATTATCTACACATATATCTCGACTCTACATTATCGAATACCAATATATTTTTGAGGTGAGCACACTGAGGTAGCTATAGATTTACTGTTCTTATCTCCACGGCTACGTATCTTGATGACACGTTAGTAGTCAGTATTGTGCAACTGATATAAGTGCTAGTAGCTAATTAAATTGCTATTATGCCGACTACCGATTGGTGTACCAAACAAAGTCTTCTCTTACACATTCCTTTTAGGTTGTGTCCTGTTCATAACCTTGTTAGTCAAGGCATTGTGTTGTTCAGTAGCCCTGGTCTTAGTTTTTGGATGTTCACCGTCCTTACTACCTTTGCTATTTTACCCACAATGGTGACCTATTTCACCCCTCCCCATAATGACCCGCCCAAGCTGACTGGGTGCCTGGTTGGTTTGAAAGCTCATGAAGGTGAGAGAGAGAAGGCTAGATGGTGGTGGAAACTGACCTAGAAAATATATTGGGGTTTAGTTTATTGGTTGGGTTCAAAGTAGGATCCATAGTAGATTGTCCTTGATGTTTGGTGAAAACGCATGAACAGAGCAACTGGAAATTCTTGTGTCATTGTTTAACTCCTGATTCATTTTCACCTTCGGCACCTTGGGTGGGACCCGATGATGAAGCATGCCACCAAGTAGGTTGGTGGGTGAGGGTTTTCATAAAAACTAATGGTTTTGCCAAACATGAACATTCCCTTACCAAGTGTGTACTAGTTCCCATTGATATTTACTGTACTGTTAAGGGGAAGTGAACTAGGACGCAACCCCCCATGGCTAGGTTCCGGGAGAGCTGGCTTTAAAGTCCGCGTTCTCCCGCCAAAGAGCGGCCTTGATTGGCAGCGTGCGCGTCATAGTGTACGATGACGCGACATCGGCTGCCGGAATGGAGAGGAAAAACAGACTCCCGATACTTGGAAGGGGCGTGCACGAAAAACCTGCAATGTGTGTTGTGGAAACACGATCTTTAACAGTACTGCCAAGTCAGAAGAAGTGTTTTTGTATAAAAAACAGTCTAAATGGCTTGAGGTTGTTTATTGTGTTTAGGGCATGCCTTGAGCCGACCGGGGTGAAAATGGTTGTCAATGTACATAAGCTGTATTTATGTATTGCATATTGGCACTTGTTGAACCATATAGGTTAATAGAAGCAGTCGGTGAGGAAAAGTGCTGCGAGTGATTATGTGAGGGATATCTGGCCCCTTATGGTTCATGATGGAGTGAAGACTTGGCTGATAGTCAGTCTCCTCGGGGGTCATGCCCAGTGGGTCTGCGGTGGCATTGTTAGGGAGGAGGATGGGGCATATGTGTGTTTGCGGTCACGGTGCCTCCTACTAAGTGTGATGGTCATAACTACAAGGCAGCTATGTCATCGTTTGTAAATCCCATGTGGTTATGAGTTAATGGGGTGCTCAGTGTGTTCATATCCCCAGTGTCTTTATGAACCATTAGCGATTGATCAGAGTGTTCCACGGGATATTGTCATTTAGCCCGATTTTGTGGGTAGACAGACGGTATATCCACCGTTGCTCTTTTTGTAACAGGAGGTTCTCATCCGTTGTGGATGTGTTCCCGATTTGCTCTATAACAACCCATCTTAGGTCGTTGGGTGTGTGACCACTCTGAATGAAGTGTTCCGTCATCCTCGTGGTGTTTCTTTTGCAACATATGTTGCTCCGGTGTTCTCCAATCCTGGTCTTGATCTTCCTGCTGGTCATACCGATGTAGCGAAGGTGGCATGGGCACTCTATCAAGTAGATGACGTGTGTAGAGTTGCAATTAGTATGTTTTTTAGGTGCCAGGTTTTACCCTCTTCTAACTCAAGAGTCTTTGTGGTTAGGGTGAGGTGGCATACATAGCAATTCCCACAGGGGAAGTGGCCCACTATGTTGGGGAGACCCCAAGTATTGAGGACCGAGTTGTCCCCCGGGGTGTGTGGCTGTTTTGGACGTGTTGAGACCAGGCGGTCTTTTAGACTGCCTGCCCTTTTGTAAGAAAAAAGGGGTTGTTCCCATTTCAGTCTTCCTGTGTTGAGAATACGTCAATTTTTGCGGATGATTTTCGCTACTCTGTTGGAGGCTGTATTATATGTAGTGATACACGTGAGTGGGATGGTGCTGTTCGCCCTGTAGGTATCTTCCAGTAGGGACTCCCTATTTTGGTTCCGCGCTCTTTTCTTCGTTGAACGTATAATGCGTTCCGGGTAGCCGCGTTGGTTGAGTTTTGTAGCCAGATCGGTTGATTGCCTCTTGAAGTCCTCAATCCTGCTGCAATTTCTCCTAATGCGGAGGAATTGGCCGTAGGGTAGATTCCATCTGAGTGGACGTGGATGGAAGCTGTCGAACTTGAGTAAAGAATTTCTGGCCGTTGGTTTGTAAAATGTGGTGGTCTGTAGTGATCCTTCCTTGGCCTCGATTGTTAAATCCAGAAAGTCCAGTTTCGTGTCACTAGCTATGCTGGTAAACCTCAGGTATGGGTCGCGGTTATTCAGCCATGTCATAAAAGTGGCTAGTGTATCCTCTTTGCCTGTCCAGATCATGAGGATATCATCGATGTAGCATCGCCAAAATTTAATGTTGGCGGTAAATGGTTTGTCGGGGGCATTATGTGTGTGGTCTCAAAATGGTACACATACATGCCTGCCACGCTCGGGGCGAAAGTGCTGCCCATCGAAGTGCTGTTAGTCTGGAGAAAGAAAGTGCCTCCAAATTCAAAGTAGTTTTCTTTTACCGCGAGGGTGGCACATTGTAGGATGAATTCCCTTGGTGTGTTATATTCCCACGTGGTTCCTTCAAGGGTTTGTTTTATGACCTGCAGGGTCTCATCCTGGGGGAGGCTAGTGTACAGGCTCTCTATGTCGAGGCCCACTAGAATCTGTGTGTCTGGGTCATATTGTATATCCTTGATGAGGTTGAGAAGATGTTTAGTGTCCTTGAGGTAGGTTGAAGATCATTGAACTAGACGGTTGAGGAAAAAATCACAAAAGTAGGGAATTGATCCTCCTTTAAAAAGAAATTGGAGGAGACCAACAAGGAGATGACCGAATATAAAGAATACCTCATCCAATCCAAGATTACAAAATTCCAGAAGGACCTCAAAAGATTCGCCTACTCTAAGGTATACCCATATGCTGACGATGACTATGTCGCCCCCAACAGACAAGACACATCATCTGACATCTCGGGGGACGATACATCCGCATCGACTGGATCCAGTACTGGGAGCAACCAGACGACAAGAGGCAGAGGGAAACCCCGCAGATGGCAACAACCATGGGACGCATACCCCCAACAGGGACCACAGGGCCCAAACTACTTTCCCACTGCATACAACCACCCACCCCACCCCCCATACTTCGGGTGGCAACCCCCCTTTCCATCCAGGACCCCTAACTTTCTTCTCACAGAACCAAAGACCCCCTTTTTTGGGGAGAGGCCGGAGGAGAAGAGGAAGAAGAAGAGATCAACAACGGGGACACTGGGCAGAAGAAGCGGACCCAGTGGGTGCACACACCAGGAGCAAATCCAAGGAACCCCAACCAGGACCCAGCGGACCGAGATAATGGGAGCCACGCACAAAGAACCGAACTTGGTTTTCAACCTATCCTCCACCACATTGACGACTACAGAGGAACGTGTCCTGAATAAGGGACTCACTTTTGTACCCACCGCTCGCCTTGACAAATTCCAACTCCACTGTGAGCTGGCGGAGTTCTTCCGTAAACTGAAACAGAAGGCATTCTTCGAAAACCAGACGCTGACTACACAGACCACCAACACCAATGAAACAGGTTTGAGACCCAAATCAATCTTTTGTCCACCCCATCCACCCTACCAGTGGAAGTTGCAGCTTTTGAGCAGGCAGTCTACACAGAAGTAGAAGAGACAACAGACAACGGAACCTTCAACAGCCTAACCTCTAATGAATGGGAAGCCCTGCGCAGCCTCCAAAACAATAAAGACATCGTCATCAAACCGGCTGACAAGGGGGGCGGCATAGTCATACAAGATAAAACTGATTACACAAATGAATGCAGATGCCTCCTTAACGACAACCGGAACTACAAGCAACTCAGAGCGGACCCCACCGAAACTCTGAGGAAGACCATCCTTGCACTAGTGGAGACGGCTGAAAGCAAAAACCACATCTCCAAACAGGAGGCGGATCACCTATGCACCAAGAAAGCAAGAACCCCGTACTTCTACACCGTCCCCAAAATTCATAAGGAGACCAGACCACCACCTGGATGCCCGATAGTGTCAGGGATCAATTCCCTACTGGAACCCTTATCACGATTCTGTGATTTTTTTCCTCAACCCTCTAGTTCAAAGATCTTCAACCTACCTCAAGGACACTAAACATCTTCTCAACCTCATCAAGGATATACAATATGACCCAGACACACAGCTTCTAGTGGGCCTCGACATAGAGAGCCTGTACACTAGCCTCCCCCAGGATGAGACCCTGCAGGTCATAAAACAAACCCTTGAAGGAACCACACAGGAATATAACACACCGAGGGAATTCATCCTACAATGTGCCACCCTCGCGCTAAAAGAAAACTACTTTGAATTTGAAGGCACTTTCTTTCTCCAGACTAACGGCACTTCGATGGGCAGCACTTTCGCCCCGAGCGTGGCAGGCATGTATGTGTACCATTTTGAGACCACACACATACTGTCCCCCGACAACCCATTTACCGCCAACATTAAATTTTGGCGATGCTACATCGACGATATCCTCATGATCTGGACAGGCAAAGAGGATACACTAGCCACTTTTATGACATGGCTGAATAACCGCGACCCATACCTGAGGTTTACCAGCACAGCTAGCGACACGAAACTGGACTTTCTGGATTTAACAATCGAGGCCAAGGAAGGATCACTACAGACCACCACATTTTACAAACCAACGGCCAGAAATTCTTTACTCAAGTTCGACAGCTTCCATCCACGTCCACTCAGAGAGAATCTACCCTACGGCCAATTCCTCCGCATTAGGAGAAATTGCAGCAGGATTGAGGACTTCAAGAGGCAATCAACCGATCTGGCTACAAAACTCAGCCAACGCGGCTACCCGGAACGCATTATACGTTCAACGAAGAAAAGAGCGCGGAACCAAAATAGGGAGTCCCTACTGGAAGACACCTACAGGGCGGACAGCACCATCCCCCTCACATGTGTCACTACATATAATACAGCCTCCAACCGAGTAGCGAAAATCATTCGCAAAAATTGGCATATTCTCAACACAGGAAGACTGAAATGGGAACAACCCCTTTTTTCTTACAAAAAGGCAGGCAGTCTAAAAGACCGCCTGGTCTCAACACGTCCAAAACAGCCACACACCCCGGGGGACAACTCGGTCCTCAATACTTGGGGTCTCCCCAACTTAGTGGGCCACTTCCCCTGTGGGAATTGCTGTGTATGCCACCTCACCCTAACCACAAAGACTCTTGAGTTAGAAGAGGGTAAAACCTGGCACCTAAAACAACATACTAATTGCAACTCTACACATGTCATCTACTTGATAGAGTGCCCATGCCACCTTCGCTACATCGGTATGACCAGCAGGAAGATCAAGACTAGGATTGGAGATCACCGGAGCAACATACGTTGCAAAAGAAACACCACGAGGATGACGGAACACTTCATTCAGAGTGGTCACACACCCAACGACCTAAGATGGGTTGTTATAGAGCAAATCGGGAACACATCCACAACGGATGAGAACCTCCTGTTACAAAAAGAGCAACGGTGGATATACCGTCTGTCTACCCACAAAATCGGGCTAAATTACAATATCCCGTGGAACACTCTGATCAATCGCTAATGGTTCATAAAGACACTGGGGATATGAACACACTGAGCACCCCATTAACTCATAACCACATGGGATTTACAAACGATGACATAGCTGCCACGTAGTTATGACCATCACACTTAGTTGGAGGCACCGTGACCGCAAACACGCATATGCCCCATCCTCCTCCCTAACAATGCCACCGCAGACCCACTGGGCATGGCCCCCGAGGACACCGACTATCAGCCAAGTCTTCACTCCATCATGAACCATAAGGGGCCAGATATCCCTCACATAATCACTCGCAGCGCTTTTCCTCACCGACTGCTTCTATTAACCTATATGGTTCAACAAGTGCCAATATGCAATACATAAATACAGCTTATGTACATTGACTTAACCATTTTCACCCCGGTCGGCTCAAGGCATGTCCTAAACACAATAAACAACCTCAAGCCATTTAGACTGTTTTTTATACAAAAACACTTCTTCTGACTTGGCACTACTGTTAAAGATCGTGTTTCCACAACACACATTGCAGGTTTTTTGTGCAATGTGGGAGGACCTGGCTTGGCAGTTCGGGCTGGACTGTTCCCATAAGGAACAGGGTCAAGACTGATTTGCATATGGCTGGGTCGAAACTGGGGTGGTGTGGTGAGCAAAAGAATGATGGATTAAACCCAGATCCTTGTGACTGGGGGGAATGTTTGCATTGTCCAGCATTCCGTCCATCATTTGTTTCTTTTGCCCTTATAATTGCTGGCACATCTCAGGGCATTCTTGTAATGCGCATTACGAACAACAATGTAAGCATTCCAATCCCATGTGAGTGGCAAGGGGAAAGTGGGAAGCCAAAGGACGTTTGTAGCCACATTGCGATTATGAAAAGAATTACCAAATGCTTTGTGACTGTGTTTGTGGTGGCCAAGGGTGGAAGGCTTAGCGCCTGCAGAAGGCATGGTAACCACTCACAAAGTGCAAGGTCAAAATTTGACATTTTACAATTTGCTTGTGCAGGCTGCAGATGCCTGGAACACTACCTGTAATTCTCGATATCACAGTCAAAATGTGCCACTGTTAATGGTATTGTGAACCATGTTACATTAAGGGACATGGGTGCAATGGAGGGAGATTATGAATGCAAGTCTGGGGAGGAAGTCTGTTGTCCAATGCAGACCTCAATTCCAGAATTTGGTACTTTTCACAAGGAGTAACAATTCAATGTCTGCCTCAGTAATATTCATAATAAGGGTGTATTGCAACTATCTCCCAAACAAACAATAAAAGTCCATTTGTGGGTCGAGATCTTTGAGCGTCCCTTTCACCACGATGTGAGAGGCTGGTTGCAGCGCAATGCAAAAATTGTTCCATAACAGCCTCTTTTGTGCATAAAGCCCCTATGGTTTTTCTTTTGCCATTCTTAAGAGAAAGCACAAAAGGCTAAAAAGAACTTGTAGCAGGAAACCTTCAAGCAGATCAATGCACAACAGGAGGAATACCTGTCTAGTTCAAGTCGGAAACTAAAACCATGCCTCCCTCTTCCATGACATTCCTCACTCCTCTACCCCGAACTCTATCTGAATGAAGGACCCGGGGACTGATTCCCTCTGCTAGACTGCAGCATTTGCTCTGCTGCTGCCTGCTGGGGTGGGACTCGGTCCTCCAGCCTGCTTCCACTTCCTTGAGGGAGAGGGAGGTCCTCCTCCCAACAAACACAGCGGTAAGCACGCCGGCGTGCCCGGGCCGCGCCCGGGCCAAGGGCGGGCCCGTCTGCGCCCATCAGCAGCCGGCAGAGGCTGAGCTGGGCTCACCCTCTTTCAAGCAACACAGGAGCACCAGCTGAGAGGTTTGAGGTGAGCGTAAGTGTTCGCCTATAATAACTGGATTGGTAACAGTCTGGCCAAATATCTGTGATGGGGAAACGTACTGACCCACTACCTGCGAGTCCTGCCATTACTATTGACAGTATGCTTGAGAGGGCGGTCAGTATTGTGTTGAGCGAGATAGAGCTAACAGTGCGTAGATTGTCCCTGGGAAGTGAGGCGCTACAGACCGGCCCTGCACTTGGAGGGGTTTCAGCTAATCCGGGTCTTATTATTGCACCTCGTGACCCCCCGCATCAGACAGTTGGCCCCAATAACATGCTGTTTTCTAGCAGGTGCATTCCTGTTACCCAAGGGCATGATACGCCTGAGTCACAACCAACCATGGGTACTCCAACAACTGTAGTAGCATTAGCTACAAAACGCAAAAGGAAGCTTGGGAAGGCTGCTTGCACCAAAAGGAAACAGCCCCCCCCCCCACACCAGCTCATCCCGCAGCTGTCTGTCCTGCTGGATGCAACCATCATCTAGTGCCAATATTTCAGAGCCAGCGCCGAGCGAGAAGTCTAGCCATTCTATTTGTACTCACACAGAAGTGGCACCCGCCGCATCAGACCTTGGGGACATTCTGATTAACACTGTATGTTCACGGATTAGTGACATGATAGACATGAAATTCACATCTCTATGGAAGCGCTTAGATCATCTGGACACTGTCATTAACAAACTTAGCCAACGGGGAGAGACAGCTCAAACTAATGTTGTCCCCGGGGGGGGGGGTCTCATCTAATGTTTTATCTAACATCAATCCACCCCCTACTGTTACGTACCTGTCCACTGACCCCTTAGTTGTATCTTCTTGTAAAACATGCACTCAACTAAGGGAGTGTCTCCTCCCTAAGGTTAACACAGCGCCAAACCCTCCTTTTTCTAACAACAGCCTATCAACCACGGTTGGGATCGACTCAATTCCGCCCCCTGTTTTTCTGTCTGAATCCATTAACAGACCGGTTGGTGACCGACTAAACTTGGGCGCATTGGGTAATATTACATCTAACATCCTGAGTTGGTACCAACATGGGCCTAATATAGATGTGCTGGGACTGCCACTGGCAGCCTCCCCCTATGTTTTGGTGTTGGCAGGGGTACCAACCCTCAAGAAGGAACAGAGGGAAACCTGGGATCAACTGCGCAACAAATGTGTGGACTGGTTATCTAAGAACAAGAGGTTCAATGTGTTACGTATAAAAGAGATAATTATGGTACGAAGAGTGGGTGGGTAGGTGACTCACCTAAGAACATAGAAGGGGATTGCATTGTTATTAATTTTCGCAGACCATCTATGGTAAGATCATTGTTGAAAAGCCAGGAGATTACAACCATCAATCCATCAAAAATCTGGTCTCTACCACTGGGCTACTTTTATAAACCAACTTTTACACGCCCTTTAAACAAGCCTGTTTTCCCTGCTATCCAAAACAGGTTTTCAGCACTGTCTGATTTGGATACTCAGGACTGACTACCGCCGCCCCTTGAGACTAATGGTGTCGATCATATATCTATACGCCCTCCACATATAACTGAGACACGTGATCATGCTGTTACAACTAAGGCCTCTGATAATCTAGATCTGAATATACTTAGCTGGAACGTTGCTGGCTTACAGTCAAAAATAGATCTAGTAGATTGGTTGGAACTAGTTAGACAGCAGGACATTCTTATGTTCCAAGAAACTTGGGCAACCAAAGAAATAATATTAAAGGGTTTTAATGTTTTAATGTTGTAGCCCCAGTTCCAAAATTTGGCCGACCGTCCGGTGGCCTCTAAATCTGGGTGAACATCGCCACAGGAGGAAGCATTAAGGTTTTACACACAAATAGTGATACATTTCAAGCTTTATTATATAAAAGGGTGTATCCATTTATCTACTCAATTTTTACAACAATGACTTCCACAGTTCACCCAATATAAACTTTATAAATTTATTTGATTTTGTCCCCACCCTAAGGCATGTAATGGTTCTGACAAAATAGCTGGCATCTGCCTGGGGGGCGATTTTAATGCTAAACTCCCCAGTGAAGACAATGCTGTTATAAGGTCTAGCCGCAGAGGACAAACCTGTCACAGGGGTGAGGAGTTAATGGAACATTTGCGAAATCATGATTTGAGTAATGTTATGGATATCGCTGCTGTAACTAATAATAATAACCTACCTGTTCCTACATTTAGAGGAAGGGGCAGTGCCACCACTATTGCTTATGTTTTTATTCCTCCCACCCTTGAGGACTTTTTATTGAAAGCTGAAGCTGTTCCCACACTCCACGGCGATCACAACCCGATTAACGTAGTGTTGAGATTGTCCCGTAGGCCAACATATAAAATTGAATGTGGCGCTAGGAATTTGGCACCCGCTACAGATAAATTAAGATTGGTATGGCGAGGGGTTAACAGCGCTGATTTGTTTTACACGGTGGCAAGAGATAACTTGAGACTTATTGACTTCTGCTTGTCGGCTCAGGATCCCAATCCCGAGGTAATCAGCTCATTTACTAAACTTTGCGAGGCTATAAAATCTGTGCTATCAAAACCTATTGCCGCTACACAGCACAGACCCAGATGGTTCAATAGTGAATGCTCTGTGATCAACAGACAGCTACGCAAGGTCCTCTCAACCAATCTGAGGTGTCACTCTCTAATTAAGTCGCTTAGACAGAAGTATAAGCTAGCTATCTCCCATGGGAAGGATGAATTATTAAATGAACGATGGGACGCTTTTGCCAGTGTCGCAAGTTTAAAGAATGGAAAAACTTTTTGGGCTGCTGTTAAAGATATGAGATCAATGGGACAACCACTTACACTGATCAGTTGTAATATAACTAGCGAGGTCTGGGAGGCTCACTTTTCAATGATATACACAGCCCCAACATACAATGAAGATCCGTTTGAGCACCGAGCCCCTACTGGGATATTAATATCCCTATCTGAAGTTGAGGAAGCTATACAACAGAGCCTGGGCAATAAAGCCCCTGGCTGTGATGGGTTACCCATTGATCTTATTAAACATAAACCCGATTGTTGGGCCCCGCTTCTGTTAAATGTTTTTAATAATTTAACTAATGCCCTGTTACAAGTACCTGGTCAACTAGTATTATTGTACCGATTTTTTAAAAAGGTGATCGCTCCCAACCTAGCTGTTACCGACCTATTTCTCTGATTGATAATACCTTTAAAATCTTAGGGAGGATTTTATATAACAAGATTAAAACATGCACTGAGGACAATTTTATTTTACAACCATGTCAACTAGGGTTTAGGAGTAAAGTAGGCACTATTGAACAATGCCTAAATCTTAACCTAATAATTGGGAAATATACCATTGCACAGCGATCACCAATATATTTGGCTTTTATGGACCTGACCTTGGCTTTTGATTATGTTAATCGGTCACGGTTATGGTCCATTTTTATTAGAATAGGGATTAGACGAGGTTTTAGTACACTTTTTAGCATATCTGCATAAGGATTTGAAAGCCCGGGTCAGGATCAACACTGGTGGAGAGGTCTCTAACGACATCAGAGTTTGTAGAGGGGTCAGACAGGGATGCGTTCTGGCCCCTCTACTTTTTATCATATATATTAATAATTTACACAAATCACTGACAGCTCTTACTAATGATGTCCCCAGAGTTAATGGTAACATACTCCCTGCCCTATTATACGCCGATGACGTGGTTTTAATGGGCCGCACACCTAATGCCCTATGTATTTTAGTGCAGGGTTTTGTTGACTTTATGGCCAGTTTAAACCTATGCACTAATTTAGAAACAAAATCCTTTATAATGGCTTGTTGTGACTTTTCCCTATTTAGGGCTGGTTTTTGCTGCTAATGGATCTTGGTCTGACCATATGGTGTATTGTAGGAATAAGTTTTCTAAAGCCATTAATTCGGTTCTTAGTCTCCCCCAACCAAGGAGGACGGGGGCTATTATAGCCATTTAAACCTTTTTTAAATTTCAGTGTATACCTACGGCAACCTATGGTGCAGAGGTATAGGGCTTCTCAAAGAGTTATAGTATTCAGTGTGAGGAAAATAGGTTTTGTCGGAAACGTTTGGGTGCCCCTAGCTCCACGTCCCAATATGTTTGCCATAGCGAATTAAAATTACACTACATTGAAGATTATTTTGGCTAGCCATTTGGAAAAACCCAGCAGCGTCTCTTACAAGAGAGATTATAGGAGATTGCATTAAGTGCGAAAAGGGAATGGATATTCCTTGGCTAGCTGAGGTGAGATCGAGCCTAAGCAGGGTAAATTATGAACAGATTTTCTCATGCCCAAATAAGATAGACACTGTAAGTAAAAAAGATCTCCGGACAACACTATATACGTATCATAGTAAGGCAAGATTTGAAAGGGAGTCCAGGAAACCAACTGTAGTTACTTTTATGTCTATTGAGAATACTTATTATCAGTTGGCTAGCTATCTCACACAACCTATAGGCCGTTGGGAGAGGGGACTCCTCTTCCATCTAAGGGCTGGCACAGTGAAATTTTTACTTTGTTTCCCCCTTGTTTTCACACCAACCTAGATTCCTTACCATGCCAGTGCGACAGTCAGAGAGTGCAAACTACATTACATTTTTTATTCTTCTGTAAGTTTTATACAAAGTATGACAAATGGCTTTTAATACCGTTTTTTTTAAAAACAATTGCCTGTCCACCTTGAAGTTGCATATAGGAATATCCTCATTTTGGAAGATGAAGAACTGACTCTCCGAGTAGGCACTTTTCTGAAAACTGCTGTGCGTGCCCGCAATACGATGTGTACTTTAGGTATAATGTTCTATTGAATCTGGTCTAATACTGTTATTATGATTATCATGAATTTGTGTACTTTATGTGCTGTTATGAGAATTGTTCTTTTGTGGATATATCTTTTATCCGAATAAAGTATTGAATTGAATTGATTCCCACTTAAACTCTGAACAAAATGAAAACACAATCTATGGGCTGGGGACGAGGGAGAGCTTGGATTTGTATCAAACACCCTTCGCACCCATACCAAACAACAAAAACCTCTTACCAGGCATGAATATCAGACTTCAAACTCTGGAAGGAGGGAGGTTGCAACACGCTTGGGGCCTCTTCCATTAAGGCCAAATCAAACCTTTCCTGCAATTTCCCCCCACAGGGGGGAGGAGCCAGCCCATCATGGCCGCTCGGAGCTGATGCTCCGTGTTGAACCCTCTTTCCAACTTCCTGAGCGGCATCCCTCCGCTTTGTTTTCCCACCCTGAACATTGATTCCGAAACCGGAATGCAGGCTGATCACTCGAAGATCATTATCGCCCTTCTCCGATTAAACATCGCGGAGAAATGAGCCGTGACGTCCCCGCCTATGACTACGCGAAGATGGCGCCTGGTGAGATGAGAGGAAGTGCCTGGTGCCGTAAGAAGTGCACCGTAAGACCGCCAACCTCCGTTTTTACCCAGTTAACAACGCCCCCAACACTCGGCCCGCATCTCGATTTGAGGGCCACTCACTGCGGTGACAGTCATCTGGACGGACGGGGCGCCGATAGTGAACGGCCAGCGGGAGCAAAAGTGAGAGCTACGCCTGCGCTGGCGAGACGTGGCGCACTACCTCTTCACTCTACATCCTAAGCGCTGCCCCCCCGAGCGGGGATCAGGCTCCTTAATAGCAGGAGTACTGGAGAAATTTAAGTGGGGGTCCTCCACCCCCACTCCCTGTCGCCCCCTTGGAACTGGGGAGGATCCCGGTGAGCTTGTTGAAGCGGGAGACTGACCCTAAGATGGCAGCCCGGTGAGGGGCGGTCGAGCTGGAGACACTGCGCGCATAGGTGGAGCAGGCAAGGAAGGAGCAAAGGGTGTATGGTGGCGTGGACCAAATCACTTGCTTGGCTTCCCTGAAGTCCCCCCCCCCCAAATGTGTTTAACTTGGGACTTTGAGATGTTTTTGACCCTAAACTGGGCTGAGGACTCGAGGCAGAGCCTGACCTAAGATGGCGCCCGAGCCGGGGCTGCACTGAGATAGCCATTAAAAATATCCATGCATCTGGAGGGAGAGTCAGAATCTCCTTTGTTACCTAGCAGAGGCACTCCCACCCTGACTCTCAAGGGACCAAACTACTGAACACTGCTCTCTAGATCTATGACCCGAACCACATGGCCGATTCCCGGTGGAGCTGCTGAACACCTGGCTGAACGATGGCATGAATTTCCTGCTCTGTAAATATGTAATATATAATTGTCTAAGCCTAATCACTGTTAAAATGTAATCCTGAGTGAATTTGCTATTTGTATATTTATATAACTCTAACCACTAGTATATGTAGTAGACCTTTGTACTTACTACCATTCCTATGTGATTTTAGAGTTTCTGTTTGTATCTCTTCCTTGAGTGACTTTACAACTTGTACATTTGCAATTTTTCCCTCCTTTCACTCGTATATATAACTCTAACCACTAGTATATGTAGTAGACCTTTGTACTTACTACCTCTCCTATGTGATTTTAGAGTGTATCTGTTTGTATCTCTTCATTGAGTGACTTTACAACTTGTACATTTGCAATTTTTCTCTCCTTTCACTCCACTTGTATATTTGCTAATTTTTTTTTTCTTTTTTCTGTTTGTATCTCTTATGTAACTCATGTAAACCAAAGTCCTTATGTATCGCAACTGGTTCATTTGTAAAGCGCTCTGACACCTTCGGGTAATGTTCGCGCTATATAAAATCGCATTAAAATCGCATTAAATAAATTAGGAGAAGACTGTGGGCTCCCAGTCCCAGTGGAAGAAAGATTCCTGTACCTGCAAGTAAGGCACTGGGTCATGCAGCCTAGAATTATAGAGGGTAGATCCAGAGCCCTGACTCCATTCGAAAAGCTGATTAAAACACACACACACACCGCAGACTCAAGCCATCTCTACGATTTCCTAAATATTGGTGGATGCGAGGGAAAATACATGTTTTGCATTTAAAAAACAATGAGGAAAATAGCTGGCAATTACGTTACATGATTCCAATAGGATCAGATATTACGCAAGCACAACAACTTTGCAAAACATGGACAAGGTGAGGAAAACACTGGGCAAGATTTTGTACTGATGACACTTCACACTTCACCGGCTACATCAAATAGACTCTGTGATCAGACACAGGCTGGAAGGGTTGCGTGGAAAAGGGAACTTTAGTTCATATAATGTGGGAAAGCCCATACCTACACGACTGCTGAAATGAAGTCTTAAATAATTAACACAAGATAACCGGGTCGGACTTTCTAGTAAGGTTCACCATCAGAAGAAATGTAAACACTACATAATACCAAAGGAGAAACACATTTCTTCCTCTTAGCGGCAAAACAGGCAGGTCGCAAATTTTTGGGGGAAAAGAAGCGCCAGGGCATAACCAGAAAGTATGGTTTCTGTTGGGGATGGAAAAACTTCAATATGAAATACAGGACAAGGATAAACAATATCAGGGACTAGGGGTCTTGTGCTCTGTTTCTTGGCACAGGATTGTTTGAGTCTAACTGCAGAGGCTGGCAGATACAATGAAATCAGAAAAAGGAGAGCCTACAGTGGAGAGTATCTTTTCATGGTATACCCTCTGCAAAAACACTTGAGCACAGTTCCCTTGGCAGAATGTCTCACTGAGTTCAACTCTTACCTCTGAGATATGTGGTAACCTGCTGCTGACGTGTTCAAATTTCGGCAAGATCAACTCAGCCTTCCAATCTTCTGAAGCCACAAAACTGAGTAGCATTAAAATGGGCAATTTTTTATTTATGACACTATATAAAACAAGTTATTGTTCTTAGATGAAGGCAAAAAAGGGATGGGATATGCCAGTGTCATTAGACTGGCTTACGTAGCCTTGACCCTCGCTTTAACTGGGCCATACAAGCACAAAGAAGCGGACGGTCAGCAGGAGCGGGATCTTCATAAAGTCCCAATAGACACTTCTTTGTCTTTGTACCTCACTTTTCTTACCCATGTCTGGGTCATAAATTTGAAAAGCCTGGCTCAACTAGTGGCTGAATCGCCCTCCTCGCTTCGGCGCCATGAACACTAACCTCAGACTCAGCCACATGCCAATGACTGGCTGAGTATCTGTGAGGTCAACCACAGAAAAAGCCCTTTAGGCCTTAATTGTATATTACATGTCTATTATGTACATTTTTCACTACAAAGAAGTACAATATTCAAGATGACAAACCTGAAAAAGAGATGCAACATTTTGGGGATTTTTTTAAAAGCCTGAGTGCTCTCTTCAAATATCTGATGCTTAGAGAGCAGTATCCCTCATGCAAATGTGAATTTGCATAAAAAGTGAAACAAACCTATTTGATTTAGATTTAAACTTGAGGTTTTCCAGGTGCAAACAAAAAGCCTTGCTGTAGCCCACGTACTGCAGTCAATAACACTATCTTCGCTATCTCCGAAGAGGCGTTGAAGCAAAATTGATGCTGCGTAGTATTTTGCCAAGCTCTCTCCGTTTTCTGGTCGGAATCAGGACAGAGTATAAAATGAATGATGCCTTTCTCTAATTAGACAGTAAATTCTACCCAGAGTAGTTAACAAAGGTTAATCTCATTTACAAACATTAAATAACTTTCCCATACAGCAAATAGGTCACTCTTTTGTTTTTCATTTTCAGAATGCAGGAATTTTCGTTTCTGGTTGAGGGGGATGTGAACCCTTCTAAAGCAACAACCACAATCCCTGTCAGAGTGAACCACAAAAAGTCCCTAAATTACCCCTTGCTTAACCCTCTTGTAGCCTGGCACAAAAGTAGTCAGGCTTAACTTAAGGGCAACGTGTTAAGTATTTATTCAGCACCAAACAATAACAAAGTGAAAACACAACACAAGAAAAATCTCACACCAATTTAGAAAACTTTAAAAAATAATTTGATACCAGAAGACAAAAATCCAATCAATACAACCCAAGTTATGAATTCTTCAAGTTTTCAATGAAAACTAGTGCCTAAAAAATCAAAGCGCCAACTGCGGACATCTAGTCACGCAAGACCGGGACAAAGTAAAAAGTTAGGGTTGACCGCGATGGAGCACAATTCGGATACATGAGGATACATAAGGTGGATTGGAGCTGGTCTCTGCTCATCTTCAGACTTAGAAGAAATTTCTAAGAAAAATGTTTGAGAAGCTAAAGTTAGGCCGGGGCTGGTGGCTTAGTCGACTAATGCGTCCACTGTAAGGGCTTGTGTTTGACCTCATGGTTACAGGTTCAAATCCCGCGGGTCCACTCAGCCTTTCATCTTTCTGAGGTCGATACATTGAGTACAATTGAGTTGGGTAACAATAAATATCTGTTATTCAGCGCCAAGATGCCCACAGGTAAATGTGCGCTTCACAAATACTTATGTTATGTTGTGTTAAAGTTTAGAGGAGCAAGTCAGCCAGGAGTGTCCAAGGAGGAGGTGTCGTCATCACTGAGCCGCTGGACCAAGTCACAGTGAAGATTTCTACATTCAGACTTAGTAATTTTTGGGGAAGTCGAAAATCTCCAGCAGGACGACGCTGGAGGCTGTAGCCTACGAGAGCTCCATGAGGCCGAATATTCTTCTGAAGAGGAGACACTGAACAGGATTTGCTGCTGCGGAGACGAACGTGGCGGGAGCTGCAGCGAAGTCAGGCCGACCGACGACGCACCTTGGGCGGATCAGCGAGCAAGCAGGTCCCACTCTCCTGTTATTTCTCAGACCACTCATTAGTGGAAACTTTTCTGCGCCCCAAGTTTTGTTTTTAGGCTGTTTGGGCACCTTTAGCAACACTTCCAAGGGTCCAGGACTGGGTGGGCACCACTTGGAAGGTAGGACTCACTCTAGGCAGGGTCCAAGTCCAGTGTTCGAGTTGTTGGAGGTTTTTGTGTCCCTGTAGCTCAGAACAGGTGGCCAGCCAACTAGCCTATGGAGTCACTCTGGTGGTCTGGGGATGAAGCAGCAATCGGTAGAAGTTTTACGTGTCATGTATAATTTAAAAATGTCTAGCCTTTTTCTCTATGGTTGTGACTTACTCTCCAAGAATGAAATAGCCTCCCTTCTGACTATAGAAAAAAAAACTTGGAGAAATGGTTGGGCCCAGCAAAAGGAACTGTCAATAGTGGGTTGATGCTGGAGTTGGGACTGGCCAATATTAAATTTAAGACCCAGCAAAGGACTGCAAATTACTTCTTTAGCTTATTGAAAGCTGAACAAGGATCAGTCAAGTTCTGCAGCATGCCATAAAGGAGCACTTACCAGCTCATTTGGCCAACATAACAAAAGGCCTTGACATGGAGAAGCTTGTTAACCTAAAGGTCATTTCAGGAGTATGTAGGAAAAAGGTGTTAAAAAGGTTGCTTAAAGAAAAATCTATTGAAATTGATCGTAAGGACTGCCAAGGTAGATCACAGCTGGCTCATCTGATTGATACATTTTATAGAGGTCTCCCACAACCGTATTTAAAAAAACATTAAACTTAGGAATATTCAATGATGGATGTTGAAACTCAGATTGGGTCAAGTGGTAACTATTGTTAAATGGATAAAGAACATCAGGGATGATGGAAATGATGATCTAGTGGAAAAAACTTGTACTTGCTGTACTAAAAGTGACCTGACTCTGGTTCACCTTTTGGTTTTCTGTTCCTCATTGGAGGGTGAGAGAAAGAGACTGTTACTACCAAGATTTTGAGAAATTAATATCCGGCATTTACCTAATTTGCTAGTTTACATTATGAATTGTAATGATGGCTGCATATGTCATGCTATAGGTAGGTTGTTAGATATTGTTAGGAAGATGTAGGTTGGGGGCAGACTCTGTCAAGATTTAGATTTTTGTGATGACATTCTGCTACTTAAATGCACTGCACTTTTTTATATTCTGCACATGGTCTGATATTAATATCAAAATAGAAATATATATTACAGCTGGTATTTATACTTTTTAAGTGTGACAGTTTGTACCTCTACATACTTTTAATTAGTATTTATTATACTTATATCGGCAAATGGTGTTGTTGGGAATTGTATATGTCATGGTTCTTTTTGTAATGTTTTTATATAATTTTAATATAGGTTGCAAGAAAATTGGGTCTAATAATACTGGATTTTGCGTAAAAGATTTCAAAGATTTGTAATAGACAACATGGACAAGGTCCCATTTTAATTGTATTTACTCCCATAAATTGTGTACCTCTTAATGATCTGTTGTATGGTTTAGCAAGGGTGTTCTTTTAGAAGTGTATTTATATAATGAGACAAGTTTTTGCCCAAATGAATATATGATCTATTAGTTATTAAAATGTCTTAATAGGTCAGTGGATTAGGGGATTATATTAATGAAATATGCATGATTAGGATAGATTTGTGCATAGGGGACTGTAATATTAATTATGTGATGGTTATGTATGTTTGTGTTGCCTTATTAGCACAGTGTCAAACAAATAAATATTGAAATTGAAAAATGAAACTGGTCCAACAGGCCTTCCTAAACTGGGCACTACTCCATGCATAGGTCCCCTAAACTTCATGGATTACAGAGCAAGGAAAAAAATCCAGGCTTCAACAAATATCTTGTACAACTTGACCAGCTGTCTTTCTAGCTCGACTTCAGCCAACTATACAGCAAAGTCTCACACCATCAAAAACATTAAGGTGGAACTCAGGAAATGGCACATTAAATAGACAATGTTCCCGGGAACACTCAGAGTCCAAGTGAAATCCACAATGCACTTCTTTTGTGGCTGGCAGATGACAATTATGCTACGTCTAAAGGACTAACACAAAAAGGGCTGCATCCCCTATGCAACTCCAAGATGGCTATATAGGTGAGACTGAGGGAACTAACCCTATGACTTAGGTTTTATGTTCTGCTATCGTCCCTCAAGTCCTTCTTACCCGTGTGGGCCACTGCTTTCCATGCATGACTGATTCCGCAGTACTCTGTTATAAATTCACTCCATGCCTAGTTCTACCCAGGAATTGGATCTGGTGCCCCAATGGTTGGAGTGGACACTTGTGGGATGGGAGGTTTAGTTTGTTCATAGTTGAACATTTGACTGGCACCTGACTGTAGCACTCATCGCTGAATATGGTGGTGGAAGGCATACACCTTACTCAGTAGGTACCATGGTTTCCCCAAACAAGTACTTGTCATTTCACTTAGACATAGCTCCTGATGCCTCTAGCTAAATTTCTGTCACTGAATGTCCAAAGTATCAACCCCGCCACCTAATGAAGCAGAAGTATCTCCAATCCCCTCCTTTTTGCACTATCAAGAGGCTGTGACTGTATCCTTGGATGAAACACATTTAATACAACAGGAATGCACCACCTTGTTCAAGAGATGGGGGAATGGGCCAGGCTTATAACTACCTTAGAATCTAGTAATAGTGAGCCGATCGGCAACTATTTCTTAACTGGATTGCAAACTGTACAACTTACAGTCTTGCCATCTTAATCTATATTCCGTAATAAAAACGATCTATGAGCATCCACAAATATCTTCTAGAAAAATGCTTCAGTGATTTGGACCATCACTGGATCAGTCACTGAGATTTGAACTTTGCCCTGGACCTGATATTTGATAGTACACTCTGCATCCCTCACCTGTGAACCAAGCTCCTCATATCACAGCCCCTCTGTGTTTATGCTTTATTTAAACTGTTGAGAATACCCTTTTCCAACTATAAAGACTTCTGCTACAACTCCAAGGTGCATTAATGCATAGCCTACTTTAAAACTCCCAACGGCCCTCTAGATCTAGCAACCATATCTATGAAATGAGCAGCACTGGGTGCAGAGCCTGGTCTTTAGCAACACCCTTTCACAGCCACCGTCTCCATAGAAACAGGTAAGTCCAGCTTTTGGCCATGCACAGTTGGCTTTGGGTCTGACCACTGACTACTTCCTATGCCTAACCCTCTGACCCGGATAGTTTATCGGCGGATCATTTACTGAGAGACACCAGATTTTTAAGGATTGAGCCTGGCTATGCATCGGTAGGAGTGAATGACTGGTACCCCTCCTGGCTATTTATTGTTGGATCCGGTATTACCGTCAACTACTTGCACTTTAAAATGAGACTATGATGTCCAAAGTGCTTGGCCACGAGTTAGGAACTTGAGCTCATTTTGGGACTGTGCCCCAACTGCAATACGGTGTCTTTTTCTACTGGACACTACATCATGTGGTCTAGACTGATAGATAACTAGAATAAGACGTGTCAATATATACTGCCAGTTGTCTACTGCCCATTTTCATTTGTTGTCTCCCCCCTTGTCTTGTGATTTTTTGTGGGTATCTGAAAAGGTCCTGAAGAAGGTGGCCGGTCCATTCCCCTTATGCCACCGAAACGCGCGTCGACCCAATGTTCAGATCCTTGTGAACATATAAAACATACTTGGTCATGGAGATGTTATTATCTGTTACCTCCTTCTTTTTCAGATGTGTTTTTCATGTGAATGCTGTATGAGTCTGTATGAGTTTGTATGATTCGTGTTATGTGTGGTTTTCATATCGATCAAGATTTAATTTTTGTATTCTTTGGGGGAGTTATTTGTCTCATTGTATTCTGTGGCAATTTTTCTTACATGTTTCAAAAAAGTTTTTAAACAAATGAAATAAGAAAACAGAAAAATAAAATAAATTATCGCTGAAGAAAATAATGCACAAAAAAAGTAAATAAAGAATTTTGATAAAATTTATTTTGTAAAGTTTTTGTCTATATGATTGTATTGTTGTTCAAGCCCTATTATACATAGGTTTGCCTAGATAGTAAAGCAATATAGGTCGTGAGGGAGGTTTTGATTATATGTTTGGTTTTTTCCCCTCTTCTCCCTGACCTTAAATTTACCTTAGAGGGGGTCCCCATTTATGCATTAACCCTCTTAGTTGGCCATGAACAGCAAGCTTGGGGTGTACGGCCCTACACTCAGCCCCCATTCCCACATGCACAGTTGCACTCCAGGCTTGACCTTCTTTAATATAGAAAGATCCTAACTGGATCCGTGCACCCAAATGTAACCTGATAGAACTACAAATCTGATGATTCAGAAAATGCCAGAACCAGTATCCACAGGACCTTCTGGTGAATTTAAGGATTGTCATTGTTATGTTTGAGTGCAGTTCTGTCTCTGTCATTCCCATATATTCCCTGGGATTAGGAAATGCCCTGGGTCGCCCCTCCCATTTTGTCAAACTTTATTCTGTGACACAGAATACCTTGCATCACTTACAGGCAGCTATAACAAAAGAATTTCAGTCATGACCAGCCAGTCAGATTCCCTGAGTCTGAAGGCTACCTCTTCCAATAGCATTTGCTTAGTTTTCAAAATTTCCAGACCTCTGAATAATTTAGGAATTATTGGTCAAGTTATAGATAAAATGAAACCTTTGGTGCCCACCTGAAAACTTTTTGTCACATAGGTATGTCTCAAAACTACTCAACAGTTTACACAAAAGCACCTATTCAGTGTAAAGTTAGCTTTATACAAGTTTGATGTATTCCTGTCAGTAGTTTATGCTATAGTCTTGCGCAAGTTTCCTTTGGCTTTTAAAATAGAAAATACTACTTTTTACAGAAAAAAAATACACCTTTTTTTTGTTTAAAATACTCCATTCCAGACAGAAATACTTTGTACTGGTATTTGCCCATCATGCACTTAGCAAAACGTAGATGGACAATTTCAGGTGGAATAATTACTTAAACTTAAATAGAATCTCAACCATTAATGCAGTCATTCATAGAATGAAGCTCTCCCAAGAAGAACAGAGGGAAGGAACAAGTGGAGAGATAAAAGAAAAACCTTACACAAAAAGCTCAAAGAGGGAATCTCATTGACCCTTTTGTAGGATGGTCCACACAAAGTAAATAAATTCCCCTGCATCTCATTCTACAGCAATTCCTGCACTGCCCTCCAGATGAAATTAACCTACTGCTGAACCCAGATTTCCAGGAAGGTCTTAGAAGAATTTACAGGTGAAGACATATACTCTCCCTTCAGTCTTTCTCTGTAACCCACAGAATCTGTAAATGCTCTTTTCATCAGTACCTATTGAATACTCTGCATGCCTTGTTCCTCCTTAGTGTTTGTGGACTCAACTCTGAAAACTGAAAGTCTCATATCACCCCATTTCACCAATTTCTTTTATCTTGCTAATCTCAGAATTTAATCTTTAGTTCAGATGACTTGACAATCGTCATTACAGTGGCACCATAGCCTGTTGCATGTCAAGCCACTCAGTCAATATTCCTGTGATCACATTCATGTCGATGCTCAAACTCTTTTAATATTAAAGAGGGTCAATTTGCAGAAAAGGGAGAATCAAGTTGTCAATCACACAGCCTAGAAAATTAAGGAAAAACATACACGACTATGCTTTTTCGTTCTCTGTTTTGTTGATTTATTCAAATATCAAAATCATCATTACAGAAAATAAAAAGTTATAATCCGAAGAATCAATATAAACCAATTCATCAATAAATGCAAAATGCCAAATGCCTTAAGGTATGTATTAGCCCCAGCACATTTGGCAAATAATCAAATTGAAAATAAAGCCTTAAAAAAGTCTAATTCTCAGTAAGTCTGAAAGTCTGAGAGCCTAGGAGTTTAAACTACATATCTTTTACAAATCTTTTTAATGTTTTAGACTAGGAAATCACACAGATTCATGGCATGATACTATGTAAAGAGGTGGCACTAAAAGGTTACTTGCATAGTCAATCAATCAAGATCTTAGTTTCCAAACCTCCCGAACAACACTTACTTACAAATTGATTTTCATTGCCCATTAACCAATTTAATAGCTGCATGTAGTAAGTTATAAGTTTCAGCTACACAGAAACAAGAGAAATCAAACTTAATTCATCAGACTTTTTTACATGGTCGTAACAACTGACATAGCATAGCATAGGTCAATAGCATTGCAAACTCTTTCAAACACATACCCTCGGCCAAGGAAGCCAGAGAAAGGATACTTCACACATACAGAGAAACACCGTAGCTGAAACTTAAGTCAAAGACTTTCTGAAAGAAAATGGAAAACAATGTGCATGCACAACATTTACACAAGCACTTTTAGTAATGTGGATTGGTAGGTCTAGTTATGCTAACTGAATCAAACCTATAATAATCCTTATTATTATTATATTAAAATAATCATTTTCCACACTCAGGAGAGCCACCATGGAAACCTCAGCAGGAATCCACAAACATTTAATGTTGGATCCCCTTCTCAGATTATCTAATGTCTCCACTTTATGTTCGTCTTCTTTGCCACCAAGACCTCAAACAACATTGCAATTAAAGGTCTTTAATTCTGTCAACTTTGAACTGCTTTCTTGCTCTTGACCATCAAGGATTTTCACCAGTTTCTCGGTCTCCTCCACTATCTTGTTCACAGGTAGGTCCTTACCAATCAGTCCACATCTTTCAGTGCCACATGTATGACATCTGTTCTTCTGTTTATTTACTGTGTAATTCACTGATAGAGAGCAAAAAGGTTCTCTAATCCTGTGTCATATCAGCCACTTCAAGTGGCTTGGAGGATGATTATTTTCTGTTGGTTTTCAATGGTGTCCCTTGTGGTGTAAAAAAGTCCTGTTACCTTTTCTCCTGCCCAACATCATTGGTGACACCCCCCAAATAAATGCATTTTTGGCGTGGTAGTTGGGCCCTGAATCGGATCTGCTATGTCTGTATCAGTTTTTCTCCTTGTGCACTAACAAAGACAAAAAAGTGACCTTTGATGTTAAGCATAAGAAAGAAAGAGACATGTGGCAACTGGTGGCTGAATTTTAAAATGTTAAATGAGATAGCCTGGAATCAATTCTGTCTTCACTGCTTGTCCAAATTGTGTGATCCTAGGAAAGTATTTTAAGCCTCTTATAAAAAGGACACCTGGTGAACACCTGGTTACCAACCTATTGCCTGGAAAGAGTGGTTCGGAGCTTTTAATGATTTTCTGGGAGCTATTGATGGCTTCATATTCAAACCTAAAAGGAAAAAATAGTTGTTGGAACATTCATTGGGTCTGGAAGGTCAGGAACTGTTTGCACATCTGCTTTTGTTCATACCTGATGAGGCGGAAGAAGAGCTGGATGAATATGTCGAAGCAATCTAGAGATAGGTCTGCAAGTGGCCTAACTTAGTTGTTAGAAGACACATGTTTTTTAAAGAGTATGCTACGGAAGCTGTAGACATGAATATGGCTTCTTTGCGTGTTTTGCAAGCCAAGTGTCAGTTTTCTGTTTTTACTGACCAACTTATTAGAGGTCAGCTGGTTACCAGGTGCTTCAACAAAAAGAGTAATGAAAGGCTACTATTTTGTAAAAATCCATCGCTTGAGAAGGCTGTGGATATTGCCAAACATAACCAAGATTCTAAGTTGTCTGCCAAAGAATTGAACAAGACACTGAGTAGAGTGTTCTGGTGGTCAAAGGAACCAAGACCTTCCTTAGTAAATCACCTTATGTCTAGAGGAGAAAAAGTGGAAACCTCTGTTATCGCTGTGGATCTAGGTTTCATATTGCCTCTTCAAAGCAATGTCCAGTTCTAGGGAAGGACTCCAACAAGTGTGGAGTTTCTGGTCACTTCACCAGAGTATGCCGGATGAACGCTACAAAAATCAATGCGAACCCCATGTCTGATAACCCTGATCAAGGGTTCGCAGACAGCGTGAACAATTTGCTTTTGTGTGTCACGATTCCTGAAAATGATGTTCTCAGGTCCAGGGATCCCCTTAAGGGCTTTGCCATTGGGAATGCATGTGCACCTTTACTTTTGTTGAACTTGATGTCAGTTTGAATACTTAGACACTAAAAGAATGCTTGACCTCTATGGCAGTAGAGAATAGGCCAAACAATTTCTGCAACAGATGGTCACCAGTTTTAAAACCAACAAAAATTAAGCTGCATAAAGTATCCGCCAAGAAATAGCAGCATACACAGCCACAGACAAGGGGCCAGATGTACGACCCTAAATTGCATGCGCCAACGGGTTTGCGACCCGTTTGCGCATGCAAAAGTACACAGGGCCATGTACAATTCCTAAATAGCGAGTCGCAATTTACTTGCGACTCGCTATTTAGGAATTGCGAGTCGCTATTAGGAAGGGGCGTTCCCTTCCTAATAGTGACCGCAAAGCCATGTATGAATGTTTTGCAACCGCAATTGCGGTCGCAAAACACCCGCAAATTACCACCCTCTTCAAGAGGGTGGTAATGGAGTCGCAAATGGGAAGGGATCCCCAGGGGACCCCTTCCCCTATGTGACTGGCCCCAAAATATTTTTTAAGGGCAGGCTTTGGTCCCAGGGACCACTACCTGCCCTTAAAAAATTAAACGAAAACGTTTCATTTCAGTTTTTTTTAAATGCCTCCCGTTTTCCTTTAAGGAAAATGGGCGGCATTTTTTTTTTAAAAACTGCTTTATTTAAAAGCAGTCCCTGACATGGAGGTCTGCTGAGCCCAGCAGGCCACCATCCCTGGGAGTGCACGCCATTCCCAATGGGGTCGCAAATTGCAAGTGGCTCATGAATATTCATGAGCCTCGCAATTTGCGACCCCCATTGGGAATCGCAAACAGTGTCTCAGACACTGTTGTGCATACCAATTTGCGAGTCGCAAATGCGTCGCAATTTGCGACTCCCAAATTGGCGGGTCGTACATCTGGCCCCAGATGCCCTAAAATGTGAGCAGTAATTGATTCAAGGACCAGCAATAATGAGTTGCCAAAAAAACTAAAACTGAACAGTAATAGGGATACCTGTCCCTCGCAATGGGACGAGGTAATGCAACAAAGACGGATGCCATTCCCCACGTCCTCAACGTGATGACATCACCATGAGCATTCGAAATGGTGTCTGCAGAAGTCCGATGGCCCGGAAGATATCAACACTGAAAATCAGCAGTTAGCTGATTCGGAAGGATACAGGTACGGTGTGCTGAATGCTGCTGCATGATTCACCGCATCCGACTTTGCTTGAGCGAGCAGCCGACAGTAGGGAGCCACAGTAAGGAGCAGCAGGGAGCCGTGTCGTGCCCTGCCTCACTCGTCGCCAGTGTTATAATTGGCAAAAACGGACACAACTCAAAGTAAGATAGGTTTTAATGATGCAAGTTCTACAAAAGTAAAGGGAGGGACAAGTCGCGTTCTCACCGCTCACGAGGTTCCAGTCCAACCACCACCTGAACCCTCGATACCCCCGCACTCCACATTCTCACTCAGAACATGAGCGCTGGCTCACGAGTAGGCAGCAATGAGATATGGACTAGGTCTGGGCGGTGAACTACGCTCAATTTGCGGAATTTGCAGCGTTTTCTGCACTTCATGCTCCGCGGAGTACGCAGAGTTCCGAAAACCTCCGCTCTGTGTAGCGTAACAGAGTTTTTTTCCTCGCTCACGTTCGCCAACATCAAGTTGGCGAGCGAGGAAAATCCATCTCCAGGTGAGATTCCTCAACGCGGGCTGTCGGATTTCTCAACACGGGTGGTCACGACCGCTCACAATGAGAAATCTTCAGTTCGCGTTGAGAAAGCTGCCCTCAAGTAGAAAATCTAGTTGAGAGGAAGAAAAGAAGCAGCACCCTCTTGTGCTGCGCATGGTGCCGTTCGCGTTGATTTTCCAGCACAGGACAAACAACCGGCGCTGAAAATCAACGCGAACGGCGTGAACAAACGCACTCCACCGCTTGCGAAACTCTACTTAGTGCAGCATAGTTTTTTGGTCACTTTGCGAACCTCCCCAAACTCCGCCCAGGCCTAATATGTACACAACACACTTTTTTCTTTATTATCACATATGTGAACAATTTAACACACCTGAGGTCGGGATATGCTCTGTACAAGCACCTCTGAAGTTTGATTTAATAGACTATATTGTTGCTCCATCTATAATAAGAATCTAGGCCACGTATAGGGTTTAAATGACTACGGACTTGCCTCCTAACTCATTAATAGCATTGTCATTGGACGAGCCATTAATATTTTCCCTATTAATATACTGGCATGCCCACTTCTTTTTGCAACTTGGGCTTAGTACATAAGACTGTCAGTCACTTGATAACATTATTTGTAAAAGGTTAGGACTGGAAACATGGAGCCCTGCCTACATGCACCGATTTGACAACTCTATCATCAAGGCTTCTCATAGCAGACATGAAGAAGAATGTGTGTAGCGAATGCACAGTTAATATAAGTGATCCCAGGTCAGGGACTGCAGGCCATTGTGTTGTATGTTACCATAGAACACAAAAACTGTGGTAACCATAGGTGAAAATTGATGTACAATAAAATGGATCAACAATGAAACAATCAATTTTCACTGGACAATAAATTTAATTCCACCAAAATCAATTTGTTTTGAACTATCCTAAACCTGCCTATGCAAATAATTACATTCTGAATTATTAATTTTTAGTTTCTAATACAACAAAGTAAAAACCACAAATAACTACATTTATATACACAGTAATATGAACAACCACATTATCTAATTTTCACATACAACGTATTTCCCAATGGAACGTAAAGTCCTTTCATTCCTCTTTGCTTTTTACTCTTTAATAAACAAGGCGAAAGAGTCTTTTCTATTGAACTTACATTTCGTCTTAATGATTGAACTAAGAATCCTGCCTCTCTGACAGTTCTGGAAATGGAAAAAAATGTATTCCAGGATCCAATACATTGGGCGTAATCAGATGACAGCAGATGGGATGGAGAAATGAAAAGCGGAATCCGATAGTCAACAAATATATTTATTTTAAAATTATGCCCCTAACGAAAATGACAAAAAGGACAGATGTTATAATAAATCTGTTATGGCATTGGCTCACTTAATTTGTTACAAATGCACTGCATTTTAAAATATCTTATGGGGTTAGGGCACCCACTGCAGAAATCTTTGTGCACCCAGCAAGTTCCAGGGCATACTAGTAGTAAGATAACTCGGGTGGTAATGCACTTGCTGAAGACAGGTCCTTGCAGTATTGCCACCGATTTGACTCAACACAAAATAATCTAGAGTTAATTGGTCATCTGCAAAGCACAGCGTCCGACATGGAGGCCCAAAATTGAATTTTATTCAGGTATTTCAGTGGACTACTTTTGTTGCAGAGATACTTGTGTTACTTTCAGGTCACAGGCTGCAGTTCTTGAAATACAGCTTAGTCAGTTTTGAACCGGCATCAAGGTGGTCCATGTAAACTTCCAAGCATACTTTTTGAACCTTACAATTGTTCACGACCTCAATCTATGGTTATTCTTGGGTTGCTGAAAAAGGTTCCATTGAGCATTCTTATTAGTCCATTGCTCATATAGAACTTGTTTACAATCCAAAAGAAAAGCAACGCATTGGGAAGCCCAGCCTATCGGACCGGGGCTTGTTGGGTAGCGTAGGTCCCCCTAATTATGCGATTACGAGGTGATCATGGACTCATTTCTAAGTCTGTTTTCATGTTTTACTGGAACAATGGACTCTGTCCTTCATCACTGGTGATGAATATTTGGCCACTGTGTGAAGGCATGTGATTAAGACTCACCCGAGTCGAAACGCGTCATGCTACCTGTTTGCCGTAATAAAGATTTGGTATTGAGGATGGTGGTCAGGCTTGATTTTACCTTGAGGAGGGCGAATTTCGTTTGGAATATAGGGGGACTTACGCGACCCAACAAGCCCCGGTCCGACAGGCTGGACTTCCTAATGCGTTGCTTTTCTTTTGGATATATATGTGTGTATATATATATATTTGACAAAGACCTCCTGGTCGAAACGCGTCAGCTACCCTAATAAACCTTCTTTGGACTTACCTGGAGTGCGGGCGCTTTCTTGTGGCATGGCTGGGTCGACAAGGTCCTTCAAGTATATATATAAATACATATACACATATATATATATATATAACCTACTGGCGGTCGCCAGTAGGTAGTTATAGTTAGGACCACGTTTCCATAGGAAAAGCATTTTTTGATGTGCTTATAACTTTGGCGTCGTTTGACGAACCTTACGAAATTTTCCAAAAAGTTCCTCTTTTCAGGTCAGCTCCTATCCTAAAAGTTTGGGGGGGATTCATCAAGGGGGGCTAAGAAAAAAGGGGGGTCCCAAAACGTGTTTTCTCCATGCAATTTCCATAGGAAACTTTAGACAAGGCTACAGGTCAAACTGCTGAACGGAATTACGCCAAATTTGGCAGAGAGAAAGGTCTTGGTCCAGAAAGCACGCTTTTGTTTAAATCGGGTAAATCCGTTCAGTAGTTTTAGAGAAATATCAGATTTTCCAGATATCGATATTTAAGAATTCTGACATCTGATTGGCTGAGGCGTTACGAGCACGAGCTTGCGGCTCATTGGCTGCGAACTGTTGAAACTAGGAAGTGTTGGCAGCCATTTTGTGATTCAGTCCGTCAGCTCACAACTCTCCCTCTACAAGGCATCAGGTCCGTAGTTCTACCTCTGCGAGGCAACACAAAAAATATACCGCAGCTCTGTCTGTGCGAGATACCCCTTTCACGGTCCCTCTCGGCTCATTGGCTGCGAACTGTTGAAACTAGGAAGTGTTGGCAGCCATTTTGTGATTCAGTCCGTCAGCTCACAACTCTCCCTCTACAAGGCATCAGGTCCGTAGTTCTACCTCTGCGAGGCAACATTAAAAATATACCGCAGCTCTGTCTGTGCGAGATACCCCTTTCAAGGTCCCTCTCCCCACATCACCAGCTCGCGGCTATGCCTTTAGAAGCCAGTCCGTCGGCTCGCAGCTCTGCGACTGCAAGCTGTGAGCCATTTTGTGACTCAGTCCGTCAGCTCGCATCTCTCCTTCTAAAAGGCATCGGATCCGTAATTCTACTTCTGCGAGGCAATACTGAAAATATCCCGCAGGTCTGTCTGTGCGAGATACTCCTTTTACGCTCCCTCTCCCCACATCATCAGCTCGCGGCTATGCCTTTAGAAGCCACTCCGTCGGCTCGCAGCTCTGTGTCTGCGAGCCCTCGGGCCCGCAGCTCTACCTCTGTGAGCCACCTCGTTAGCTCGTAGCTGTGTCTGTGCTAGCAGGCCCGTCGGCCCGTTACTCTCCCTCTGCGAGTTAGCCTGTCGGGTTGCAGCTCGGAGGGCTCGCAGCTGTATCTCTGCGAGCCACCCCGTTAACTGATAGCTGTGTGTCTGCTAGCAGGCCTGTTGGCCCGTTGGTCTCCCTCTGCGAGTCAGGCCACAGCTCTCCCTCTGCGAGCCAGTACGGTGCTGTGCTTTTGCGAGCCAACGGCTCGTAAGTCTCCCTCTGCGAGCTGAGCCCACGGGCCGCAGCTCTTCCTCTGCGAGCCTGCCCAACGGCCCGCAGGTGTCCCTCTGCTAGCCGAACCGCAGCTGACACTCTGCGAGCCGAAATTGGGAATATAAGGCGGCTCTAAAAAGAGCCCTTGTGTTTATTAGTTGGAGCTACATGTAAGTGCGAATGCACAGCTTCAGGTTAATCAGGAAAACTCGGTTTCCCTCGTCTGTGAAGTGTACTCCATCACTTCTGTAGATATCAGCCATATCAAAACGTATGTTGTTGTTGTAAATCAACCCCATTCTATGGTCTCTGAGGTATGCAGACACAGCTTTGTTGACATTCTTCCTAGATTTTTCAATCTTATGACAAAATTGGTTTGACCATTTCCACTTCTGTCTTTGGCATATATTGGAATATACAAAGACAGTTTGAGGCAAAAGTAACATCAATTTTCCAAAGGTGTCCTTCATAAGCATTTCCAAACCTACCCCAGTCAATGTGCCTAGGTCGTTACCACCACAGTGCACAATCATGAGATCAGGGTGTTGGAGATGCAAACAGGTTTTAACCAAAGGGAGCAATTGGTGCCACTTCAATCCTCTCTGTGCAAACCATTTAATGTGCACATTTTGTAAACCTAGGTCTAAGTCAATACGTCTCTGTTCTGCATACCTCTTGCACCAGAAAACATAGCTATGTCCTACAATCCACACTAGCATTTTGAAGGTATGGCTAGAAGATATGGATAAATGTCTGTAGCTCATGCAGTCCGTTCGTAGAATAAGAGATATGTTTAAACATGAGGAACTACTTTTTTTTTACATACAAAACGTTAACCGATTGGGAGATGAAATGTATTGTGTCCTAAAAAGTAGGGTGTATATTAGTTTTGATGAAAAGCATCTTTGTGATTGGTTAATAAAAAAGCTGTTTATACGTGGAGTACATATTATAGGATGAAATTTGCTCAGCTCAACCCCACCTGCTAATTGTATTTGAAAGGTGCAGTTCAAACTTGAAAGAATGGTGAACTTTTGACCTCCACGTGCCGTTAAATGTTGGAGAAAATGTTGCAAAAAAATATCAGTAGGTTTAAAAAATCTGCATAGCAACTACGAAGGTAAATTGGAAATTAAGAAGGTGTGTTATGTGTTTTGTAGTAGTGGTTAAGTATTTGAGACAATATTTTTAACTTTGAAAGTATTTTTTATTTCTAAATAACATAGTGTTAGTAAAGTCTGGTGTTTTATTGGTTCTAAAATATGCATAATGTGTAACTAGTTGTTAAACAAGTACTTTATATATGTTTAGGAGTTTTTCACAAAGAAAAAGTGTAAGTTGTCATCTGTAAAAGACTGTGGGCCATATTCTCAAGACCAGCGATAACATTATCGCCATTCTTGTGAATATGGCCCTGTATGGTTTTGAAAATTCGATGTAGCGTTAATTTCGATTTGTATATCTATTCCGGCGAGATAAACAGAATGTGGCACGTTTGGAAATTATGCTCAGTCTGGAAATAGTGGAGAAGGGGTGACAGTAGAAAATTCATGTGTTATTAACTTAACAGAGATGGAATGTGGATCAGTTACAGGCTCAGCTTCCGCATTGCCCACGTCACCTGCGTCCAGCCCTGGTTCCACTGCCGAACATGCACATTCGAGTGTCCCATGGATGTCTGCCTATCCAACACAACTGTTGATGAATTGGACTATGACTTGTGTTTGCGCCCCCTGTTGGATCACAAACAGGAGTGTAACCGAGACAGCCGTGGATGGGATGCCTTGACATACTGCGTATGTATTGGTAGTTGTGCATGGGAGATGGCACAATTTCTCGTGTGCAGTGACCCCATCGAGGCGCTCCCCTATTGGGCTATGTTGCGTATCGGTGAGACGGCGTGGGCTGAGCACACCTGCCCGGACCACCTAATGGATTGGCTCACCCTGGTGTTCCTTGAACACGACAACGACGTACTATTGGAACACATTGCACATGAAGCTGCACGGGCATTCATGGACGAGTAACTACGTACCTGCAGCCACATCCTATTGCCACCCACAGCACATGGCCCAACAACTTGTTGCACAGTGGGGATTGCTCACATATCCCACCAAAACAGAGGACACGTCTCCCTTCGGTCGAGCTCTGGATGCATGTGCGTGGAATAACGCATGTGCACACACACCTGTCCAAGGCGACGCAGGTCCATGGTCCGAGCAACACAGCGTCGTTTGGGAACTTTGCCAATTCAGACACACTGCTCGGTGAGAGCACACACATGGCGATGTAGCACGACATGTGAACCTGTCGGACCCTCACACCTGATCACTGTCAGCAGAGCAGACAATTGCCGCACCCCGGTGGCAGAGCACCATGCAGACTCCACGTACAGTGAGTCGTGCCCCCTCACACGGGGCACTGTGCAGACGCCAAATAAACCATCCGACTTATCCACAGCCCACACATAGAAGCCCCTACCTGTGGTACCCCCGCATGGGATGGCCTTGACACCCATGAAAACAGCAACCCATGTCCCACAATGTTGCACACACATTCAAATCATTGCTCAGAGCTGTGGCATATCCTCCACACAAAAAAGAAGAAATGTTATGTGCACACTTTGTGGTCTCATTTTTTACACTGAGAGGTAGATTTCAATGTCAGTCAAGGCTGGTGTGGTATTGCGAGGCTTTGCATTTGGGTGTTCTTAGGAAATCTAAGTTGTTGGGGAGCAAGGCAAGGTGGGCTGTGAGCGTTGCCATATGTGATAAATCTTGTCCATTTCAGCCCCAACATCATCTGCCCCTCAACATGTACCCATGCTGCGTGTAAGTGTCTTAAGCATGTCCGTGCCTGTTGTGGCCGTTGCCTCATCCATACTCACACGCACATGCCAATAAAGCCTATGCCACTCCACTGGTGTCTAACTGTGAGGTGTGTTGTAAAGATTGTCCACTCGTGTGCCACAATGAGCCTCGTCCCAACACAGGGAAGAACTGACTGTTGCATGTGCAACGGGGGTGTATCCGTTTGGCAAGCTCCGCCTCTGTGAGCCAGACATTGTTTTTGCATAGGTGCTGGACAACATCTGATGCAGCCCCATCACCTACGCAGTCTGATGTGTCAGGGGCACACAGCCATGCAGCCATCACCCCGCCACACACACCGGACACAGAACTCATATGAGGGGAGTTTTGTACCACATTGCCTTCATTGCTGATGTTCTGTGATTGCTATGTGTGTGGGCTGCATTGTGGGGGAATTGCCTGTGCACGGATGGCGATGCACACACACATGTTGGCATGTGGAGCCAGGTGCCCGTGCGGCCTTGCGCTGCTTGTGCTATCTCACTCCGTCTCTCTCCCTCGCTCTCTCCCGCCCTGTCATAGCAAACTTGTGAAAGCAATGGGTGCGCAGCTCTCAGCGCGGCACTCGAGTACTTCTTAAGTCTTTCAAACACCGAGGGGTATATTCTCAAGGACATATCGCCGAGTTAACGGCACTTTATCGCAACCAAAATGGTGATAAATTTAACGCACCATTCACAAGCTGGAGCAAACAGCCCATATCACCAGTTTACCAGCGATAGCAGCCTCAACAAGCATCATCATGGATGACTCCGGCAAATATTGCTAATGAGATGCAGAGTAGGCGTTCCCGTGCAAAAAGCAGCGAACACATCACTTCGCAAGTGTCTCAACCACCAGGAAGAACGTCAAAGAGAGTACAAAACAGGCGATAAGGTGCGTTAGTAGCAGAAAGTTTAACACCTGCTCTGAGCTGGTGTAAAGTCGGACTACAACCTGCAATATGAAAGGGCGCCCAGCCCAGAGCCACACGTGAATGACAACAGATGCAATGGAGCCAACGATCATGCAGCTCGGACACCCAACACTGCTCCGACACCCCCCGCCACCAGCCCCTTGTCCGCCATCCCCCTCACCTCCCCCACACAAACAAATGTGACAGCAACCTTAGGAAATCTGGAACGTAACAAATTGGCTGATGTCGCACAATTATAGTAAAGAAGATGCATGTGAGGTTGGACAAATAAGAATCTCAGTCATCTATGGATTTACATATAAAACATTTTATTTAAACAAAACAACAAAATAAAAGTAGGTACAGGTATGGCGTGTCATCCCTCGACAATTTGTGAATCACAGCCTGCAAGACAAAAAGAAAGATAAGATTGTGCGTCATGCGTCCATGAAAGGAGAGAGAGAGAGAAAGAGAGAAAGAGTGAGAGAGAGAAAGAGTGAGAGAGAGGAAGAGAGAGAGAAAGAAAGAGTGAGACAGAGAGAGAGAAAGAAAGAGTGAGACAGAGAGGAAGACAGAGAAAGAGAGAAAGAGTGAGAGAGAGAGGAGATACAAGGAAGAGAGAGAGAAACAGTGTGAGAGAGAGGTAGAGAGAGAGAGAAAGAGTGAGACAGAGAGGAAGAGATAGAGAAAGAAAGAATGAGAGAGAGAGGAAGAGACATAGAAAGAGAGAAAGAGTGTGAGAGAGAGAAAGGAAGAGTTAGAGAGAGAGAGAGAGAGAGAGAGAGAGAGAAAGAGTGTGAGTGACAGAAAGGAAGAGATGGAGAGGGAGAGTGAGTGTTGACACTGTGGAGAAAATCCTCACAGCTCACCTTTCTGCCACCGGTGTGTCTCCAACCACGTGCCGGGACATAGTGCAGTCTTCAAGTTTAGTCATCTGAAACATAGTATAGAATCAGTAATGGCAGAGTACATACAACTGCACACTCCTAATTCTCTGTTTCGCCCCTGCGCACCCAGGCTGCTGCACCCCATCGACTCCCGCCGCCCAGCGGTATCTGCCCGCCTCTGCGCACCCAGGCTGCTGTACCCCATCCACTCCCACTGCCCAGAGGTGTCTGCCCGCTGCTGTGCACCCAGGCTGGGGCACCCCATCCAGTCCCACTGCCCGGAGGTGACTGCCCGTTCCTGCGCACCCAGACTGCTGCATCCCATCCACTCCCACTGCCTAGAGGTGTCTGCCCGCTCCTGTGCACCCAGGCTGCTGCACCCCATCCACTCCCACTGCTCGGAGGTGTCTGCCGGCTCTTGTGCACCCAGGGTGCTGCACACTATCCACCCCCACCGCCCAGAGGTGACTGCTCGCTGCTGCGGAAACACGCCTCTCTGCTCACCTTCCGCCACCGGCGTGCGTCTAAGAGGGTCCACCACGTGCCGAAGCAACCTCCTCAGGCGTTGCGTACACGCGGTCAAGCCAAGCTCACAATTCAAAGTGGGTGTTGATTGCAGGATGGTCATGCATCATTGCAGGCTGCACACGCGCTCAGCTCTGGTGGCACTAACTCAGTGGAACTGAAGTCATCGCCTCGTGGCGGGAGGTCCGTGTCGGGGGGGTCGTCAATCTGTGAATCACAGCCTGCTAGACAAGCAAGATAAGATTGTGCGTCATGCGTCCATCAAAGGAGAGCGAGAGAGAAAGAGTGAGAGAGAGGAAGAGAGAGAGAGAGAGAAAGAAAGAGTGAGAGGTAGACAGAGAGAAAGAGTGAGAGAGGAAGAGAGAGAGAAACAGTGAGAGAGAGGAAGAGAGAGAGAAAGAGAGAAACAGTGTGAGAAAGAGGAACAGAGAAACAGAGGAAGAGTGAGAGAGAGAGAGAAAGAGAGAGAGAGGTAGAGAGAGAGAAAGAAAAAAACAGTGTGAGAGAGAGGATGAGATAGAGTGAAAGAGAGAGGAAGAGAGAGAGAAAGAGTATGAGGGAGAGAAAGGAAGAGATGGAGAGGGACAGTGAGTGCCCACACTGTGGACAAAACCCTCACAGCTCACCTTTCCGTCACCGGTGTGTCTCCAACCATGTGCCGGGACATAGTGGAGCCCTCAAGCTTACTCATCTGAAACGTAGTATGGAATCAGTAATAGCAGAGTACATACAACTGCACACGCCTAATTCTCTGTCCCGCCTTTGTGCATCCAGGCTGCTGCACCCCATCCACTTCCACTGCCCAGAGGTGTCTGCTCGCCGCTGCTGCACCCCATCCACTTCCACTGCCCGGAGGTGACTGTCCGCCGCTGCACACCCAGGCTGCTGCACCCCATCCACTCCAAAAAAAGCAATTTTTGAACAACGGCGGACACGGTGACCGCACTCCCTGCTATATTCCCTTCGTGGTAATGTCAACAGTATTTTGAATGAGTGTGCACATACAACTCCGGCACCTGCCGTTGTTAAGTGCCAGCTGCTAAGGCAGAGAAAGAACAAACCCAAAAAGTTGGAGTGGTGCACTACTTCGGAGCCAAAAATGTGTCTTTTCAATAATTCAGTTACTTTTGTAAAGTTGTCTCAAAAAATCCTTTATTTTTCATTAAACACCAGCCAACGCGTTTCGTTCATATACGATGAACTTCTTCAGGGCGTAGAATCATGTACGATTATCGCGGGAGGAAGGTCCTGAGTTCCCCTGGTATACAAGGAGAGCTAAACACGAGCTCTATCAATATTGTGAAGTCGTAGCAGAGTAGTATAAAAACGTACACAAACTAATGTGACTACGTGGGCCTCCTTGATAAGGGCCAGTTTTTGAAGAATCTGAACAGCTGGAAGCTTCCGTTGGCTCCGTTCACAAAGTATCAAGGAGGCCCACGTAGTCACAATAGTTTGTGTACGTTTTTATACTACTCTGCTACGACTTCACAATATGGATAGAGCTCGATAATCGTACATGATTCTACGCCCTGAAGAAGTTCATCGTATATGAACGAAACGCGTTGGCTGGTGTTTAATGAAAAATAAAGGATTTTTTGAGACAACTTTACAAGAGTAACTGAATTATTGAAAAGACAAATTTTTGGCTCCGAAGTAGTGCACCACTCCAACTTTTTGGGTTTACCCCATCCACTCCCACTGCCCGGAGGTGACTGCCCGCCGCTGCGCTAACAAGCCTCTCTGCTCACCTTTCGCAACCTGCGTGTAGAAAAGAGGGCCTACCACGTGCCGCTGCAAGCCCCAAGCCCCAAGCCCGGGGCCCGCGGACACGGCACCCTGCATATCATGCAGCCCCGCTCCGCAGGCCACCAGGTCTCAGATTTGGTGCTGGGTCTTGATTTCGCCATGGCAGAGGACATACCAGTGCACCGGGCTTTTCATCGCAGGCTGCACACCCGCTCAGCCCTTGCTGTGCCACTAACTCTGTGACCAGCGAGGCGACGCCACGTGGCGGTAGGCCTGCGCTGTCTGATGGCTCAGGCCTACACTGCGGTACAGCAGGGCACACAAAACCTGAGCTGTCCAGACCGCCGGGACGGGCCATCACCGCAGGCTGCACACCCGCTCAGCAGTTATGGTACCCGTACCTCAGTGGACCGAAAGTCACCGTCCCGGTGTGCCTGTGCTGGCCGCAGTGTATCCGGTGCGAGCAACTCTGAAATGGCATCGAGCACGTGCGCCCGGTCTTTTTTATTGGCAGTGTCACGTGTCCTGTGATGCCTGTGCTGGATGGGTGTGGTGTGAGTGTATACTAGCCTTGAGGGAGTGGCTGTGGCGTACTGACAACTAGGGTGTGACCAGCAGATCACTGCAATGAAAATCTGGGCCATGTAGCGTTGTTGTCCTTCCCTGTAAGCGTAAGCAGAGTGGGCTGGCCTGGCGTATGCCAGTCCTGCGTGAGGCTGTGAAGAATGACTCCGGAGCTATGGGCGTGGCTCCGTCCTGGGCTGTATGAGGAATCAACTGATGCGGGTGTCCCTGTTGTAGTGCTGACGTCACCTGGGTCGCAAGCGCCAATGTGTCACTCTGTGAGCCAAGTCCCACAACATGGCCAACATGGAAGGTACTGGGAATCACTGACCCTACATTCATCCATAGTTCCACACATGAAAGATGGTGGACATGACACATCTGTGTGGATATGAATGTTTATTGCACATTCAGTGGAGTGTTGCAGCTGTAGCAATACAGGGCCATGCAAAGTTCAAGTTTCAGTTTTGGGCACATGGAGGGCAGCCAATTAGAGCCAACCTTGTGTTCGGGGTTAGGCTGCGCCAACATATGTACTTATACAATTACTCCGCCAATCCCCAAGCACTTATAAATTCACTATACACTCTCCTTGCAGTACTCTAATGATCCAGTCTCTACGTACGTACTTGTACAATGACCGAGAGAAAGTTACATAACCGACGTTTTCCCCACTGCCAGAGGTAACATGGTTGCATACGCTGTCCACAGCACAATGTAATGTGGTAGGGCCCAGGGGCGGCATCTTGCAAACATAATGAACACACGGACACAGATAGATAGTGGAACTGGGTACGGGCACGTGCGCTCGACTCATTTTTATTACCAGGGTCACATGTTCAGTGACGTCTGTGCTGGATGCGTGTGGGGTGAGTGTAAGCCAGCCCTTTGGGAATGGTTGGTGCTGGCAACAAGTACAACAGTAATCATTGGATCAGACACACAGATTCAATCATAAAGGGTCAATGATTTGTGCTGCACTAAGGTAGGGGCAACAGATGTGAAATAATACACACAAGATTGTATCGTAAAGGGTCCATGACTTGTGGTACACTGAGGTAGGGGCAGCAGATGTGAAATTATACACAAAACATTGTATCATAAAGGGTCCATGAGTTGTGCTGCACTGAGATAGGGGCTTCAGAAGCATTCAGCGTGTGCGCAGCCAGCGATGATGCGTGGTGCGGGCGAGCCGCACTGGGAGCAATGTCTGTTGCCTACTGGACTGAGTCATCTGCAATCGCGACTCAATGTGAATTGTGAGCCCTGCTATCCGCAGTGTAGATCGAAGGCAGTAGTCAGCACAGACATCGAAGAATGCTTTTAGTCACTTCCTGTTTACAAAATTCGAGGACATAGAGTACAATTCTCTCTGCAATAAATAAATCATGTCTCAATTTAAATTGTGAGCTCTGCTAACCGCAGTGTAGGTGTATGGAACAAAAGATGAAACATTTATGGAATACACTGTCGAAATATGTAGGTTTCAGGGACGTTATAGTTAGTTGCCTACTGGACTCTGAAATTAATGAATGAAGACTGAATTTGAATTGTGAGCCCTGCTGAGCACAGTGTAGGCCGAAGGCAGCGGTCAGGAAGGGCCTACAGCCACGTGGCGTTGACTTAAGCTGCATACAGTTAGTGGTAGGTGTGGCGCTCAGCGTGTGCGCAGCCAGCGATGATGCAATGTCTCTTGCCTACTGGACTGCGTCATCTGCAATCGCGACTCGATCTGAATTGTGAGCCCTGCTGACCGCAGTGTAGGCCGGAGGCAGTGGTCAGGAAGAGTCCACAGCCACGTGGCGTTGACTTGAGCTGCATAGAGTTAGTGGTAGGTGTGGCGCTCAGCATGTGCGCAGTCAGCGATGATGCAATGTCTCTTGCCTACTGGACTGCGTCATCTGCAATCGCGACTCGATCTGAATTGTGAGCCCTGCTGACCGAAGTGTAGATCGAAGGCAGTAGTCAGCACAGACATCAAAGAATGCTTTTTGTCACTTCCTCTTGACAAAATTCGAGGACATAGAGTACAAGTCTGTCTGCAATTAATAAATCAAGACTGAATTCAAATTGTGAGCTCTGCTGTCCGCAGTGTAGACTGCCATTCAGTGTTCCTTTGGACTTGCAAGATGAATTTGGTCATTGTATTAAAGCTATAACTGATATAAAACAAGTTCTTGAAGCAAGGATACTAAAAGGATATTATGTAGGTTTTAGGGACGTAATACTTAGTTGCCTACTGGACTCTGCAATTAATGAATCAAGAGTCAATTTTAAATGTAAGCCCTGATGACCGCAGTGTAGGCCGGAGGCAGCGGTCAGCAAGGGCCCACAGCCATGTGGCGTTGAGTTGAGCTGTACAGTTAGTGTCACCTGAAGCAACCAGCGTGTGTGGAGCCTGCGATGATGCGTGGTCCGGGCGGGCCGCACTGGTAGCAATGTCTTTTGCCTAATGAATTCTGCCTTAATAAGTCCACGTGGCGTTGACTTGTGGTGCACTGAGTTAGTGGCACCTGAAGCACTGTGTGTGCGCAGTCTGCGATGATGCGTGGTCCGGGCGGGCCGCACTGGTATCAATGTCTCTTGCCTACTGGACTGCGTCATCTGCAATCGCGACTCGATCTGAATTGTGAGCCCTGCTGTCCGCAGTGTAGATCGAAGGCAGTAGTCTGTACAGACATAAGTCTGTGGTGCTCTGCTGCTGGGTTCGCAGGGGGCCTGTGTCGAGGAGGCCGGCGGTCACGGCAGAGGCCTCGTGGCAGGGTGAGGGCTGCCGCCCTGGCAGACGCTTTGGCCTTCCCACAAGTGAACCACGCCCAGAGCCCCAGCCTATTTATTCATACTCCTACGCTGGAGTGGCGTAAGTTGGACCAGCCCACTCCGCTTCCGCTTCCAGGGGGGACAATACAGCTACATGACCGAGATCTTCCCCACTGCCTGAGGTAACATGGTTGCGTCTATTGTCCACAACACTACAAGCACCAGCAGTATATGTCCACATGGAGAGGTTTGTGCTCTGCATAGTGAGGTCTGTCCACCACATCACCGCTACACTTGGTATTGTGTGCATTTTTATTGATGGGTGACTTGCGTCCTTCACACATACTTGGTTACCACATCTCCCAAGATTCAGCTATTGTGTGGCTGAGGGACCATGCCGTTTTTGGAAGGTCCGCTGTCCTGTTCTGCGCTGCCTCGGTCGTAGTAGGGAGGGGGGTGGTCCGGGGGGAGGTCCTGAGGGTGATGGCAGTGGGTGTTGTGGCCTTCTTGGGTGTCGGAGCTGCATGGTCAGTAGCTCTATGACATGTGTTGGTCTTCAGATGTGGTTCTGGGCTGGGCTCCCTTTCACACTGTAGGTAGTCGTCCTGCTTTACACCAGTAAAAGGCAGATGTTAAATTCCTACTGCTAACGCAGCTTATCGCCTGTTTTTGGATCGCACCCCAGATTTGGCTGCTCGTTGAAAATATCGGGAAGTGGTGTTTTCGTCTTATTTTTGCACGGAACGCCTACTCTGCATATTATTAGCGTTAGTTGTCGCTCTCATTTGTGGCGAATTTTTTTGCGGAAGCTATTGTTGGAAAACTGGCTATATTGGCTGTTTTCACTAGGTTGAGAATGGAATGATAATTTAAAATCACTGAAAAAACCATAGGTTTAATGAACATTATAATTAGAAATTAGCATTTAAAAAACGTTTGAAATTCACTGAAAAAACCATAGGTTTCAGGCACGTTATAGTTAGAAATTAGCATTTAAAAAACCTTAGAAATTCACTGAAAAAACCATAGGTTTCAGGGACGTTATAGTTAGAAATTAGCATTTAAAAAACCTTTGAAATTCACTGAAAAAACCATAGGTTTCAGGGACGTTATAGTTAGCTGGACATTTCACTCGTACAAAACCATAGAAATTCCACTGTTATAGTTAGTTCAGCTAACTATAACTCGTGCCCCCGCAATGCACTGCTGATGACATCACATATTACATCATTCATGACATGGTCAGTGACATCACTGATGACATCACTGATGACATCTCAAATGACATCACTCATGACATCATCCATGTGACAATCTGATGCACCTTCTCACACACTAATATAACCTTTGATACACCCACTCCAAAAAACAGAATACCATTTTTGAAACCATAGACACACCAATACCACTTACTACATATATAATCACTGGTTCTTAGGTCTACACACTCATCCACTCATTCACCCATACAATCACTCATACATGCAGTCACTCATCAATACAACACTATCATATGCACTCACACACCTACACAGACACTCACACACCAGCACTCATCCAGAGTTACTCACACACCTAGTCAGTCATGCAAATAATCAATCAGACTTCCATTTACTGACCTATACAGTTATACACACAACACATCACTTATTCAAACAGAAAGAAACGCATAATTACTCTCTTATACAATCACTGATACAAGTACACAATCATCCATACAGCCACTCTCACAATCACTAACTCTCACGTATAGTCATTTATATACTCCAACTCTCACATACACTGTCTTTTACATATGTAGTTAGTTGGACATGGGAAACGACCTTAACAACGCGGTCAAAACACTGCAGTACATTTAGATCGCTGCTTTTACAACGCAAGTCGTTACCACGACTTGCACTGGAGGGCGCTCTAGACTAAGGAATAGTGTGATTTACTATTCCAACACCTTCCCTACTGTACGTAGGCTGGAGTTGGAATAGTAAATCATACTATTCCTAGGTCCAGCGCCCCACAGCACAAGTCGTGGTAACGACTTGCGTTGTAAAAACAGCGATGTAATGTACCGCAATCTAAATGATCGCGTTGTTACATCATACATCCGTTGGACATGTACCACTGAGACATCCATTCACTCACTAACACACCCATACACACACTCACCCACGCATACAGCTGTTTCCACATGCACTCTTGAACCCATACACCCAGTGAATCAACCACTCAAACATATATGCACAGTCACACACCTCCCACGCACCCACACACACACTCAGGCACCCATACAAATACTCTGGCAACCAATTAATAACCCATATAGACACTCATGTAGCTACTGACCAACCCATGCAGCAGCTTATACAACAGCAAACAGACTGATATAGACATTCACACAGTTTAGTCACTAACCCATGCATTCAGTAAGACATATGTAATAACTCAGTTAAACAGTCAGTCACACACCTACTAAATCCTCCATCCAGACACTTATACACCCACTCATTCTTCAATACACCTTGGTATATATATAATACATATTTAAACTTTAAAGAAAAACACATTCACTGGATGATGTCATCAGTGATGTCATTTGAGATGCCATCAGTGATGTCATCAGTGATGTCACTGACCATGTCATGAATGATGTAATATGTGATGTCATCAGCAGTGCATTGCGGGCGCGAGTTATAGTTAGCTGAACTAACTATAACAGTGGAATTTCTATGGTTTTGTACGAGTGAAATGTCCAGCTAACTATAACGTCCCTGAAACCTATGGTTTTTTCAGTGAATTTCAAAGGTTTTTAAATGCTAATTTCTAACTATAACGTCCCTGAAACCTATGGTTTTTCAGTGAATTTCTAAGGTTTTTAAATGCTAATTTCTAACTATAACGTGCCTGAAACCTATGGTTTTTCAGTGAATATATATATATATATATATATATATATATATATATATAAAATTCACTGAAAAAACCATAGGTTTCAGACACGTTATAGTTAGAAATTTGCATTTAAAAACCTTGAAATTCACTGAAAAACCATAGGTTTTAGAGACAGTTATAGTTAGTTGGACATTGCACTCGTACAAAACCCGTGAAATTCCCCCGTTATAGTTAGTTCAGCCAACTATAACTCGCGCCCCGCAATGCACTGCTGATGACGTCACATATTACATCACTCATGACATGGTCAGTGACATCACTGATGACATCACTGATGACATCTCAAATGACATCACTGATGACATCATGCAGTGACTGTGTGTTTCTATAAAGTTTAAATATGTTTAATATATATGCCAAGGTGTATTGAATAATGAGTGGGTGTATAAGTGTCTGGATGGATGATTTAGTAGGTGTGTGACTGACTCTATAAGTGAGTGATTAAACGTATCTTACTAAATGCATGGGTTAGTGACTAAACTGTGTGAATGTCTTTATCCGTCTGTCTGTTGGTGTGTAAGTGGCTGCATGGGTTTGTAAATAGCTACATGAGTGTCTATGAGTTATTGATTGGTTGTCTGAGTATCTGTATGGGTGCCTGAGTGTTTGTGTGGATGGGGTGTGTGTGACTGCACATAGATGTATCAGTGGGTGATTCACTGGGTGCATGGTTTCAAGAGTGCATCTGTGATGGACTGTATGGGTGGGGGAGTGTGTGTATGGGTGTGTTAGTGAGTGAATGTATATCTCAGTGGTACATGTGTGAGTAACTACATATGTGAAAGGCAGTATATATGTGTGTTGGAGTATATAAATAGCTATAAGCGAGAGTGTGTGATTGTGATTGTGAGAGTGACCGTATGGATGAGTGTGTGCTTGTATCAGTGATTGTATAAGAGCGTAAGAATGTGCTAGTATTTGTATGAGTAAGTGAGCTGGTGTGTGTATAACTGTATAGGTGAGTAAATGGCAGTGTGATTAATTATTTGCATGACTGACTAGGTGTGTGAGTACCTCTATGGATGAGTGGCGGTGTGTGAGTGTCTATGTAGGTGTATGAGTGCATATGATAGTCCTGTACTGAGTGGCCATAAGTATGAGTGACTGTACGGGTGAGTGAGTGGATGTGTGTGTAGACCTAAGAATCAGTGAGTGGGTATGTAGTTGTTGGTGTTGGAGTGTCTATGGTTTTGAGAATGGCAGTCTGTAATTTACAGTGGGTGTATCAAAAGTTATATTAGGGTGTGAGAAGATGCATGAAATTATCACATGGATGATGTCATCAGTGATGTCATTTGAGATGTCATCAGTGATGTCATCAGTGCCTGAAACCTATGGTTTTTTCAGTGAATTTCAAAGGTTTTTTAAATGCTAATTCCTAACTATAACATGTCTGAAACCTATGGTTTTTTTCAGTGAATTTCCAAGGTTTGGTAAATGACAATTTTTAAATGTATTAATTGTTATCTTTATTTTTTTATACTGATTTACTACATTTTTTTAAACTATTTATTTTTAGATATTTTATTTTTTAAATTACATTGTAATTACATTATACATTACATTACAAAATATACTTTCTCAGAATGAATTACTTTAGTTTAAATTCTTTGCAAATAGGCAATAGACTTTTAAGTACAGTAGTTACAGTTGTCGCAATGGGCAACACAATTTCAAACACAATGCAACATTGAGCTCAATGTGAATTTCTAGTTAAATGCAATTAGTTACTTTAAGGATTACTTTTCTAACCACAGGACTGGATCCTAGATTCAGTCCTGGGACATCTCCTGTAAACAGTTGAGTAAAAGCGTTTTGGTTACAGTACTGATTTTTAAGGAATATTATTGTATTTTAAAAGTTGACACTTAGAAACTTTTTCACATAGAATCACCAATGTTATCCTATGGCAGGAAATTCACTTAGCAGGTAAGTAGTGTTATCGTTACTTTTTCTTACTCAGTGGTGGATCCTGGATCCAGCACTGGTGCATCTCCTGTAAACAGTTGAAAGAATGCGTTTAAGTCATACAGGCGATTTTTAAGGAATATTTGTAGTTTGTGAAAATCGACACTGAAACTTTTCTGCTGAAAACCAGACAATGGATTCCTATGGAAGGAAATACAAGTTACTGGTAATTACGGTTAGAATTACTTTTCAGGGTCAGTGCTGGGCTAAAAGATGCAGCACTGGGTTCTCTCCTGATAACAGGTGAGTAAATCGGAATTCGTAGTTCGGCTGATTTTAGAGGAATATTTGCACAATGGTGAAGGAAGGGAGTGGGGCCTGAGGTGACATGTCTGCAAACACGCCCTGTGGCGCGTTTTAAGTTGGAGAATTAATTCCTCCTCAATCCCGAGGGTCCCAAGGGGCCAACTAGCCCACCAGGTACCTCCAGTATGCGCCAGAGAGCTGCGTTGCAGAGAGGTGTTCAGAGGCCACGCCCCTTTTTGCACCTCTCTGCAACGCAGCTCTGTGGTGCTTTCTGGACGTACCTGGTGGGCTAGTTGTCCCCCAGGGACCCTCAGGATTGAAGGGGATTTAATTCCCCATCTTAAAACACGCCACGGGGCCTGTTTGCACACATGTCATCTCAAGCCCCGCCCCCTCCCTTCACCACTGTGCAAACGCGCCCGTGGCGCGTTTTAAGTCGGGGGATTAACTCCCCTTCAATCCTGAGGGTCCCTGGGGTGCAACTAGCCCACCAGCTCCCTCCATTATGCGCCACAGAGCTGCGTTGCAGAGAGGTGTAAAAGGGGCGTGGCCTCAGAACACCTCTCTGCAACGCAGCCCCTGGCGCATACTGGAGGTTCCTGGTGGGCTAGTTGGCCCCAGGGACCCCAGTATTCAAGGGGAATTCGTTCCCCATCTGCAAACGCGCCAGGGGCGCGTTTGCAGAGTGGTGAAAGAAGGGGCGGGGCCTCCGGCGCAATGCCGGTGTTTTTCTTTTTTTTTTTTTTAAGAAGGGGGCTGTGTGACCCCCTTCTTTTTCTAATTTATTGGTCCTGGGGACCCCATCCCCCAGGGCCTGCCCCCTATTTATTTAAAAAAAAAAAAACAATTTGGAAGGGGGCCACGCGGCCCCCTCCCGAGGCCTTAATCGGCCCCGGGGACCCCATCCCCGGGGCATGGCCTTTTTATTTATTTTTATTGTTTTGGAGGGGGGCTGCGTTGCCCCCTCCTCAGGCCACTTATGGCCCAGGGGACCCCATCCCCGGGCCGGCCTTTGTTTTTTTGTTTTTGGGGGAAGGGGGCCGCGTGGCCCCATCCCGGGCCACTACTTGCCCCGGTGACCCCATCCCCGGGGCTGGCCCACTCCGTTGGGGACTGTGGGGGGTCCCCAATCCCCCACAGTCCCGCCGGCTCCCCGCGTCCCTTGGGAGCCGGCATTGCTTTTCCACATGGGGAGCTGCTAAGATGCAGCTCCCCGTGTGGAAAAGCAATTTGCTTGGATATTGAGGCGAGAGCAGGTTTCCCTGCTCTTGCTTCCAATATCCAAAGCAGTTTGCTATGACAGGACGGGAGCCGCGAGACTCCCGTCCTGTCATAGCAAACTACAGTGTCCCGGGGTAGGCACCCGGGACACTGCAGGAGCCGGCCCTGGGGGTGGCGGTCCCCAGGGCCATCAAGGGCTCCAGGAGGGGAGCCACGCGGCCCCCTCCCTTGAATTGCACAGCCCCGGGGAGGTGGTGGTCCCCGGGGCTCTGGGAGTCCGTAACAGACCCCCACATTAAAATATTTAGTGCCCCGGGGAGGTGGCGGTCCCCGGGTCGTGTGGGGGGCTCAAGCCCCCCCACATAGGTTATTTAAAAAAAATAAAAAGAAGCCCCGGGGGTGGTGGTCCCCGGGGCTTGGGGGGCCAATTACCAAAGAAGCGCAGGAGCCCGCGCTTCGTTTTTTTTTTAATCGGCAGGATCCACGCACCCTAAGCGCATCCTGCCAATTTGTAGGACCCCCTGAGCAGGCCTAGGGGGTCAGGGTGTTTCTACCCTGCCCCCTTTTTGCGTATTGCGCACTTTTTTTACTGCTTTCTTGTTCCTCGCTACCGAGGAACAAGATGGCTGCCAACACTTCCTGATTTGGAGTGTTGACAGCCAATTAGCATGCAGCTCGTGGTCGGGAGGGTGCGCGGATCCTCCGTGCCTCTAAATATCGAAACTTTTATTTTGGATTTTCTCAGCAACTACTGAACGGATTTACACCATTTTTAAAAGGGTGCTTTCTGAACCAAGCACTACCTTTTTGCCAAATTTGGTGTAATTCCGTTCAGCAGTTTTGCTGTAGCCTTGCATAAAGTTTCCTATGGGAAATCGATTTTTCACTCTTATTTTTTGAATTTCTTTGCAACTATTGAACGGATTTACACTATTTAAAAAAAGGTCGCTTTCTGAACCAAGCGCTACCTTTTGCAAAATTTGGTGTAATTCCGTTCAGCAATTCGGGCTGTAGCCGTGGCTAAAATTTCCTATGGGAATTAACATGGAGAAAACGGAGAAAACGCGTTTTGGGACCCCCCTTTTTTCTCGGCCCCCGCTTGACGAATCAACTTGAGACTTTCAGGGTAGGAGCGGAGCGCCCCAACAAGTTGGAAGCTTTCGCGAAGATTCGTCAACCGGCGCAAGAGTTATTTCAAATAGAATGTTGCGGATTTCCTATGGATAAAGGTCCTAACTATAACTATCTACTGGCGACCGCCAGTAGATAATATACATATATATATATATATATATATTCACTGAAAAAACCATAGGTTTCAGGCACGTTATAGTTAGAAATTAGCATTTAAAAAACCTTAGAAATTCACTGAAAAAACCATAGGTTTCAGGGGCGTTATAGTTAGTTGGACATTTCACTCGTACAAAGCCATAGAAATTCCCCCGTTATAGTTAGTTCAGCTAACTATAACTCGCAGCACTCCGTAATGCACTGCTGATGACGTCACATATTACATCACTCATGACATGGTCAGTGACATCACTCATGACATCACTGATGACATCTCAAATGACATCACTGATGACATCACTGATGACATCATCCTTGTGATAGAGTGGCAGACCTCCTCTTACCCTAATATAACCTTTGATACACACACTCAAAAATACAAACTAACATTTTCAAAACAATGGACATACCAATACCAGTTACAACACACCTATTCAGTAATTCCAAGATCTACACACACATCCACTCATTCACCAACAGTCCCTGTACAGTCACTCATACATGTACTCACTCATCATATGTACTCATACACCTATACATCCTGTTACACACCACCACTCATCCATAGAGTTACTCACACACATAGTCACACATGCAAACAAAGTATCAAACATCCATTTACTTGCATATACAGTTATACACACACTACCACACTTACTTCTACAGAAACTTACACATACTTACTCTCTTAAACAATCACTTATAGAAACACCTACTTATTTGTACAGAAACTCTTCCAATCTCTCACTCTCACATATACTCACTTATATACACCAATACTCACATATACTAGTTTCAAACATATGTAGTTACTCATAAAGACACTATTGAGACAGTCATTCACTCACTAACACACCCATACACATACTCATCCACCTATACAGTCCTGCACACATGCTGTCTTCAACACATACAAACAGTGAGTCACTCATTCATGCATCTATGCACTAAGTAATACCCCCACCGAACCATACAGACACTCAGACACTCATACTGATACTCAAAAAACCAACTAATAACCCATATAGACACTCATGTAGCTACTCACCAACCCATGCAGCCACTTATACACAAAGTGAGAGACTGATACAGATATTTTCATATTTAAACATTACTCACTAACCCATGTATTCACTAAGATACACTTAGTCAGTTATACAATCAATTTTACAAAACAAAATCATCCATTTAGACACTTATATACCCATTTATTCTTCCATCGACCTTGAGATATACATATATAAAACATATTTAATTTTCAGAAAAACACACATTCACTGGATGATGTCATCAGTGATGTCATCAGTGATGTCATTTGAGATGTCATCAGTGATGTCATGAGTGATGTCACTGACCATGTCATGAGTGATGTAATATGTGACGTCATCAGCAGTGCATTGCGGAGCGCGCGAGTTATAGTTAGCTGAACTAACTATAACGGGGGAATTTCTATGGTTTTGTACGAGTGAAATGTCCAACTAACTATAACGCCCCTGAAACCTATGGTTTTTTCAGTGAATTTCTAAGGTTTTTTAAATGCTAATTTCTAACTATAACGTGCCTGAAACCTATGGTTTTTTCAGTGAATTTCTAAGGTTTTTTAAATGCTAATTTCTAACTATAACGTGCCTGAAACCTATGGTTTTTTCAGTGAATATATATATATTTATTATACTATGTATACATGTGAAAATGTCTCGGTCCCCTGTTTGCCTCGGTGGCATGGAAAAAATGGGTGGAACTGACGTCAGCACGCCGACGAGGTTCTCTTATGGCTCCGATGACGTCATACGGTGTCGCGAGCGGAGCCGTGCTATTATGACATCCTCGTTGACGTGGGAGAGCTAGGAAAGAATTTCCGTGGAATGCTGGTGCAGGGGATATTCACCTAAGTGTTCAGGCTAGTCCTTTGGGAGCAACTGTTTATGTTGCCACTCCAGAAACCGAAACCAGTGATCCGAGGGCAGAGGCCCTGCAGATGGCACACGAGGTGGGGTGCCCAGTCGTGTGCACCGGCGGGGCAGCGAAGTGACAAGCACCACAACCCACAAAAAGGTAACGAGGGCACTGAATAACACAGGATCTTCTCTTTGTATCTGGCAGGAACAACAAAGTTAAAATGCCCTAGTACCAAAATGTAGAATTAGTGCTACAACGGTCTTCAAGAGGACCTGCGATGCCGCTTCTGCCTCCCGTACCCTGGAGGTGGCACATGGGTCACGCGGTACGGTCATACTGCGGTGGGACGCACACTCGTTGACCTCTCATGGCACTGCTCCACACTTCAGGGAGGACGCTTTCCATTAGCTATGTTTTCTGATGACATGTCGCGCCGGCCCCGTCCAACAACAGAACTCCTTTAGATCCAAACAGACTCTTCCACTCTCTCACCGGAAGTGAAACCTGGCCACGCGGACACTTTCACAATACAACAGCCGGGAATGCACTTTTCGGTAAAAAAACACATTCCTTCCTCCTAATTAATCAAATAAACGTCTCACTGAAGAACAGGGGCCAGCTTCGATCGGTAAACAGCCGTTACAACGACTTTTTACTTTGCGATACCATTACAACGCATGCATTACCACGCATGCGTTGTACATCACGAACTCATTACTACGCATTTTTTTAGAACGCATGGTCATTTACCACGCATGCCTTTACAACGAATTTTGTTGTAAAGGTATGTATGGTAAATGACCATGCGTTCTAAAACATGTAGACGATCCATGTCGTTGTAAGGAAACAGAGGCTGTTCCGTTTCCTCACAACGACGTGCACCGCCCCTCAGAGACGACGTGAAGCAGGAACCACGAGGAGAGAGGAACCACGAGGAGTGAGAGGTAAGGGGGATTGGGCATGGGGTGGGGGTTTCTTTTCTAGGGTTTAGGGTAGTGCAGTGGTGTTTGGGTGGTGTAGGGGGTCGTGCTGGGGGTAGTGTTTTAGGGTTTAGGGTAGTGCAGTGGTGTTTGGGTAGTGTAGGGGGTCGTGCTGGGGGTAGTGTTTTAGGGTTTAGGGTAGTGCAGTAGTGTAGGGGGTCGTGCTGGGGGTAGTGTTTTAGGCTTTAGGGTAATGCAGTGGTGTATGGCTAGTGTAGGGGGTCGTGCTGGGTTAGTGTTTTAGGGTTTAGGGTAGTGCAGTGGTGTTTGAGTAGTGTAGGGGGTCATGCTGGTGGTAGTGTTTTAGGGTTTAGGGTAGTGCAGTGGTGTTTGTGTAGTGTAGGGGGTCATGCTGGGGGTAGATTTAGGGTTTAGGGTAGTGCAGTGGTGTTTGGGTAGTGTAGGGTGTCGTGCTGGGGTAGTGTTTTAGGGTTTAGGGTAGTGCACTGGTGTTTGTGTAGTGTAGGGGGTTGTGCTGGGGGTAGTGTTTTAGGGTTTATGTTAGTGCAGTGGTGTTTGGGTAGTGTAGGGGGTAGTGCTGGGGTAGTGTTTTAGGGTTTAGGGTAGTGCAGTGGTGTTTGTGTAGTGTAGGGGGTAGTGCTTTAAGGTTTAGGGTAGTGCAGTGGTGTTTGGGTAGTGTAGGGGGTCGTGTTGGGGGTCGATTTAGGGTTTAGGGTAGTGCAGTGGTGTTTGTGTTGTGAGGGGGTCATGCTGGGGGTCGTGCTGGGGGTAGTGTTTTAGGGTTTAGAGTAATGCAGTGGTGTTTGTATAGTGTAGGGGGGTTTAGGGTAGTGCAGTGGTGTTTGTGTAGTGTAGGGGGTCATGCTGGGGGTTGTGTTTTAGGGTTTAGGGTAGGGCAGTGGTGTTTGTGTAGTGTAGGGGTAGTGTTTTAGGGTTTAGGGTAGTATAGTGGTGTTTGTGTAGTGTAGGGGTCATGCTGTGGGTAGTGTTTTAGGGTTTAGGGTAGTGCAGTTGTGTTTGTGTAGTGTACGGGTCGTGTTTTAGGGTATAGGGTAGTGCAGTGGTGTTTGGGTAGTGTAGGGGGTCATGCTGGGGGTAGTGTTTTAGGGTTTAGGGTAGTGCAGTGGTGTTTGTGTAGTGTGGGAGGTCATGCTGGGGGTAGATTTAGGGTTTAGTGTAGTGCAGTGGTGTTTAGGTAGTGTAGGAAGTCGTGCTGGGGGTAGTGTTTTAGGGTTTAGGGTAGTCCAGTGGTGTTTGTGTAGTGTAGGGAGTCGTGCTGGGGTAGTGTTTTAGGGTTTAGGGTAGTGCAGTGGTATTTGGGTAGTGTAGGGGGTCGTGCTGGGGTAGTGTTTTAGGGTTTAGGGTAGTGCAGTGGTGTTTGTGTAGTGTAGGGGGTCATGCTGGGGGTAGTGTTTTAGGGTTTAGGGTAGTGCAATGGTGTTTGTGTAGTGTAGGGGTAGTGTTTTAGGGTTTAGGGTAGTGCAGTGGTGTTTGTGTACTGTAGGGGGTCGTGCTGGGTTCTAGTGTTTTAGGGTTTAGGGTAGTGCAGTGGTATTCGTGTAGTGTAGGGGGTAGATTTAGGGTTTAGGGTAGTGCAGTGGTGTTTGGGTAGTGTAGGGGGACGTGCTGGGGGTAGTGTTTTTGAGTTTAGGGTAGTGCAGTTGTGTTTGGGTAGTGAAGGGGTCGTGCTGGGGGTAGTGTTTTAGGGTTTAGGGTAGTGCACTGGTGTTTGGGTAGTGTAGGGGTCAACCAACATGAATTTGTCCTTGTGTGATGTAACCAATGCTCATGTAAAGCACTCCAATACCTGACCAGTCTGCACTATATAAAACTGCAAAAAAACAAAAAATAAAAAGTGTTTTGCACACTTCTGTCATTGGGCTATACGTGGGCTACCTCTGGGTGATATTTGTGCTACATTTGGGCTCTTTTTTCTCTGGTGGCCATCTTGGGAGACTTATTTGTTATGAAGTTTCCTAATTTCCTCATTTACTACAGTCTCCTCAGTAGGAAATGCTTTCAGTTTTTACTTTGATTCCATCAAGAAGGCATTCAGATGTGTCACACATTTGCCATAAATTCAGAATGTTAGCACTCTAGTTGTTCATTAGATCACTGTAGTAAAGCTACTGCTCACCAAGGAGTTAACTGGAAGTCTACTGCTGGTATTGAAAGTGATTGTTTCAGTCTGCATGTCAGAATTTTCTAATGAAATAGAAGAGGATTTGAGATCTCACTTAAAACATGCCCTAAATTTTCTTTTTGCAGCACTAACCATAATTTCTATGGCAAAATGAACCCCCTCATTTTGTTCCTTTTTAAATTAAATGTTTTAAGTGTTACCAGTTTATTCCAATCAAGATGGCTTCAGGTGTGCCATACTTTTGTCATAAGTAAGGCTGTTAGCACTCTAGTTGTTCTTTAGAACACTCTGGGAAGCTGCAGTAGAACACAAAGGCATCAACTGACAGGCTGCTCCTGTTGAAATATAACAGGAAGATATTTGAGATCTCACTTAAAACATGTCCTAATTTTTCTTTCTACAGCACTAACCATAATTTCTATGGCAAAATGAACCCCCTCATTTTGTTCCTTTTTAAATTAAATGTTTTAAGTGTTACCAGTTTATTCCAATCAAGATGGCTTCAGGTGTGCCATACTTTTGTCATAAGTAAGACTGTTAGCGTTCTAGTTGTTCTTTAGAACACTCTGGGAAGCTGCAGTAGAACACAAAGGCATCAACTGACAGGCTGCTCCTGTTGAAATATAACAGGAAGATATTTGAGATCACACTTGAAACATGTCCTAATTTTTTTCTACAGCACTAACCATAATTTCTATGACAAAATGAACCCCATCATTTTGTTCCTTTTTAAATTAAATGTTTTAAGTGTTACCAGTTTATTCCAATCAAGATGGCTTCAGGTGTGCCATACTTTTGTCATAAGTAAGACTGTTAGCGCTCTAGTTGTTCTTTAGAACACTCTGGGAAGCTGCAGTAGAACACAAAGGAATCAACTGACAGTCTCTGCCATTGTTGGATGTACATGTTTTACTGAGAATGTCAGACTTCATTCTCACATGACTGAGAAAGATAATGTGAATTTACAGAAAATATGCTCTCATTTTAGCTTCTGGAGCACCTTCCAAAACTGTATGGGACAAGCATGTGAAAATAGTTTTCTCTCAAACATGATTCATGATATCCCAGCAGAAGGTTTTTCACAGGGTAAAATCACCTTATAACACACCACAATTCCTGAAATTAGTATGGTACCATCAACAAATGAATTCTAATGTAACTAAAGTCTGTTATCACCCTTTATAGTTCTCCTTTTGGTAACCCTCAAAATCTTCGATTCACTACAATGCATTTCAATGGGGTACTATCATTTATATTGGTCCCAAGATGGCTGCCAGCAATTCCAGGATGAAGTGCTGACAGCCAATCAGATCTCACGATGACATGTGTGGTTAGGCTCCGCCCAGATATATATGTGTTTTTACTTTTGATTTTCTCAGCAACTACTGAACGGATTTACACCATTTAACAAAAGGGTTCTTTCTGAACCAAGAACTACCTCTTTGCCAAATTTGGTGTAATTCCGTTCAGCAGTTCAGGCTGTAGCCTTGCATAAAGTTTCCTATGGGAAATTGATTTTTTGACTCTTATTTTTTTAATTTCTCCGCAACTACTGAACGGATTTACACCATTTAACATAAAGGGTTCTTTCTGAACCAAGAACTACCTCTTTGCCAAATTTTGTGTAATTCCGTTCAGCAGTTCGGGCTGTAGCCGTGGCTAAAGTTTCCTATGGGAAAATGAATGGGGAAAACACGTTTTGGGACCCCCTTTTTTCTCGGCCCCGCTTGACGAATCACCCCGAAACTTTCAGGGTAGGAGCGGACCGGAGCGGGCCATAAAGTTTGAAAATTTCGCAAAGATTCCTCAACCGACGCAAGAGTTATTTCAAATAGAATGTTGCGGATTTCCTATGGAAAATAGGTCCTAACTATAACTATCTACTGGCGACCGCCAGTAGATAATATATATATATATATATCAACACAAATCCTTCCCGTGAATAAAGGAGGTCCAGGCACTCAATGCTTTGCAAAATTTATTGCTCGGGTAATAACAGGTCATACAGCGGTCTCACAGGACGCGTTTCAGCTTAAGCCTTCATCAACATTTCAAAACCCCATTTTGGACAAGGTATTTATACTCCCATACACATTCCAGGGCATATTTTCTCAATGGAAAGGGAAGAGTTGTAAGTATAATTACGACTGCTATCCCCAAACTTTTCCACCCAAGTGGGCTAGTCTCTTTCATTTACATTCAATACATGTGTAAGTGGAGACACAACAAACAAGTATTAAATCATATAATTATTGTCTTCTCTGATGAAAATAAAAAACCAAATAATAATAGAATGAGAATACCAACACTCTTATGGTTAAGTACACAAATGAATACTAAATAGAAGCGCTGGAAACGTTCCAGTTGTACTGTACCCATACCACTTATCCATATCAGATGGACAGTAATAGAAAAAAAAACTGTGAAATACAACGCAATCAGGGTCCAAACAGAATGTGAGCAAAGATGGGTTTATAAATTCGGCACACACAAACGAGGACTGAATGATGAAATTCTTTGGAACTTTATAATACACTGAAAACTAAAATGGATGGTCACCTCAGACTCCAAGCACACAAGAGATCCAATATAAATAAATATATATATATATATATACATACACTGCTCAGAGAAAATAAGGAGCACTAACGGGGTGTGTTGATTGCTGCTTTAATTTAAAGCAGACGCGTTTTCGGCAGGAATGCCTTCTTCAATGTTTCTCAATTAAATGCAACCAGCACGCAAAATTCCTGCTATTTTAAAATTCTGCAATCACATTCCAATTGGCTGCTTCACACAGTAAACAGTGACAAAGGACTACATGGTCTTGTTGTGAATGTCCATTTTCATAGTCGTCATAATGGCACAATGTTCTTTCCTCACATTGCAAATGGTTGCCTTGGTATTTTTCCTCCGTGATTTCACATTATGGGCTGAATGCCACCTTACTCCATCAAATCCCACATAGGCAAAATAATACTTCAGGCATATTGATGTTATTGACATCCACATGATTGCATTAGCATAGTTTGGTCACTTTCTATTGCGTGCATAAACACAACACTTGCTTGCCACAACTCCAAATTCATACCTGCAGGGGCCCATTTGAATAACTGAGCATCCTTGATTTTAATAACTCAGCCAAAGGCACAGACACCATTTTCGTCTGACGGATCAGGCACTTACTTATAACACCCACTGCTCCAAATTCCACCAAAACTGCAGAAGTTGCAGCAGGTGCTGCCTTGACATTAGGGTGGAGATCACGGAATATACACTGCTCATAGAAAACAAGGAGCACTCACGGGGTGTGTTGATTGCTGCTTTAATTTAAAACAGAAATGTTTCGGCAGGAGTGGCTTTTTCAATGTTTCTCAATTAAATGCAACCAGCACGCAAAATTCACATCGTTTTAAAATACATCATCACAACAAGACCATGTAGTCCTTTGTCACTGTTTACTGTGTGAAGTAGCCAACTGAATGTGATTGGGGTATTTTAAAACGGTATGAATTTTGCGTGCATGAATATATCGTTTACAGACCTCTAAGTAATATCATCTCAAGGGTCCATCTAGCAATAACGAGGAATAACTCGCAGACATCACAGAAGAAACACAACCTAAAGAAATGCACTTTAGGTGCAACTCAGGAGTGACAAAAGTGTGATCTAGAGGAATACACAGCTTACAGGCAGCCAAAAAAAATCTCTACAGACTCCACCCTTGAACAAGAGGAGGGTATCCAATGTTATGTACTGGGTAGAGAAAAGCAAAATAAAGGATCAATAGGGTCCATCCATGAACAACAAAGAAGCAACCCTCATTAGCACCAGTGCTTAATTTGAGCCGGCGATGTCCGGTGCTCGGCACCATCACTTAATTATCAACACTGGTGTTTGTGACAGTCTGCCACAAGGTGGCGCTGTCTGCCTAATTTAGAGAGGACCAAAACAACAGGTAATTATTAATTCAATAAACATTAAAATGACTATTACCTGCAGCCCAAGTCCTTCTTATAGCTTTGGAGGCGTGAAATAGTCTGAATTGTCACACGAATTGTCACACCTGTAAGTAGATGTGTTGTCACTATCATTGGCAGCATGGCAGGGGCTATGTGTGGTGCAAGCAACAGTGGCCTCCTGGCGAGAGCCCTGGCACTTTTTTTTTACAAACTAAGCACTGATTGCCACTGGATAAATGTTCTTTAGGTTCCACTCAGGAGTCACAGAGAAGCAGCCCACTATATATACTGGTTACAGGCAGTCATCGTAAATAATCTAAAGAGTCAGTTCAAGAGTGACGAAGAGTCACCGTCAGGGATGCACAGGAGAAATGCAGCCATAGCTAATGCTTTTTAGAGTCTACTGAGAAGCGGCTGATGGACAATCTGCAGGCATGGGCTAGGTACATGCAACTGGACCCAAGGTCCCAATCAGGAATATAGGCCCACAAACAAATCTAGACAAGGCAAGGGCAAGAAACGAGGCAAATGAAAGATGAGATGGCTATGCACAAATGCCCAGTTCGCACATAAAATATTTAATCTCTTTGTCTTCCAGGAATTAGAACTGCCAGGAATATTTCAGACTTTGCTTTCTAGGGACAACCCAAGACTAGCAGAAAACAGGTATGCACTAATTGCATGTACCCAGGATAAATGGTCTACAGGGTCCATCCAGGAGAGACAGAGGAGAAGCACAAAGTGTGCACTGGTTGCATGTAGCTGAGATGAATTCCCTGTTAGGTCCACTCAAGAGCGATAGAGTAGTCCAGACATGTCCAGTAGAGTCAGCCCCAGTACATGCTCTGTAGTGCCAACTCAGCAGCAAGAGAAGCCATTATCTAGTTACAGTCAGTCATGTTAAATTCTCTGCATAGCCCATCCAACCAAGAAAAAACGTATGGCATATACTACTGATTACAATGCATAAATAGAAAGTAGGCCAGGAACGACAATCCAGGTGAGTGATGTGACCAGGCACAAAGTCTAAAGCTTCAAGCATAAGCTGCAAGGGAAAGGGAAGAGGTGGAGAAAGTAGTTCTCGTTTGAAAGTGAACTAGAGGGACGGAGGTGTTGTGTAGTTCCTATAAGACCTACATAGGATCTGCGCGCTTAGACAACATACACTGCGGAACTGGTGTCCAGACTGATTCCAGACACCCCCACCGGGTATGTTAGCCTGTGTACCAGCTAGCTCGCAATGCCACTATAACCTCCTCTTACCAAAGAGAGAATAGTTCTTGGCAACTATCGAACATGACAACCCTGATCCCTCAGGACCTGGAAACAGTAACTTACTTTTCGCTCAGTCACTTGTGCTTACTTGTTCTCAGAGAGATACACAGAATAAAAGGTTGGGACGTTTTTCAATAAGCATTTATTGAACAGTCATTATTCTTGCATAAATTAAGTGTACTGAAATCACCAGTAGACAGTAGCATAGATAAATGAGTAGCAGCACTAAGAAAGTAAACAGATGGTAGCTTTCTACCATTTTGCTAAAATCATAACTACAGGTAAGTATATGAAATACATGGCAATAAAATGCGTACTCCTACGATGCACCCTAACTAGATGTACCCAAGTGTACCTAGCATGTGAGTAGGTGTAAAGCCAAGAATCCCTCTAGGATAAAGCCAACCCCATTGCCTGATGTGAGACTGCGTTCTGGTCTCGAGCTGAACACCCCGCAAGGGATGTCAGACCACTGCGAGCTGGAGTGTCTGCATGCAGGAACATCAGCGTCTTGCGTCAGTGTGTCGGCTGGGAAGTCCTGATCTCCTCTCCCTATCTCAGCAAGATGTGATGTGTATATACCCTAAGGTATCCCCAGGGGTTCTACCTTGCTGTGCCAGTGTCGGACTTAGGATGACGTCGGGAATGAACTTTATACATAGTTATTATGCAGGAGATGGTGGTCCTGCTGTGTTTCCAAAAAACTAAGAATCCTCATGCATAATTTATGAGGCCAGTGTTCAGGGAAAACCCTACGTACTGTGTGCAGTATTGTAACTAGGCAAAAGGTCAGTGCCTCAAATCCGTTATGTATGTAGTATAGGAGAGAATGTAGGTGAAGGGTTATGATGTTACCTGGACCTATATTGGGGTACCTATATGAAATATAACATCCACTCCTCATCCGACTGGACGACATAACTAAATTCTAGCGTACTACCAAGGCGTCTACAGGTTTGTACGCAACAAATAATAAAAACATCTTTAAAAGAAGTTAAAAGCGTTAAAAAACCCTTAAAAAAGTTGAAAAAAAAATGTATTCAAGCAGCGGCTCTAAAGTGTCCGTTTATATAGTCCGAACAACTGCAAGCATCTGAAAGCCATGCAGGTCAAAAGGTTTCAATTTGGAATTTCGTAAAAAGGTAAAAGGCCAAATCTTCCCAGCGTGCGACATGCCAAATGTTTATGTGTCCTTGCTGGTAGACGCAACATTGCTGCTGTCTGCATACGCAACTGACGATCCCTGTAACAGCTCGCAAAGTATGTCAATTGAGCACAGATGATCTTCCGTACTGCCTGCAGCAGATGCCGGGGCAGCCTGTGCCATATCCAAGGCCTGCGTGTTGGCGGAGGAGCCGGTGTCCATACCAACAGGAGCAGAAACTACCTGTGGTGGCTCTAAGAACGCTGGCAACAACATGGGAATGCGCTGAGGACACTGCAGAACATGGGCCGTTATCGGGTCTAGTAAAGCATCAACGTCCGGTGGCGCAACCGATGGAAGTGTCAGACAGAGGTCCAACACGCATTCTTCTCCGCAGAACAGGCATCAGAGAACAGGTAGGACACAGTCCATCTAGACTGGTCTAAATGACAGGAACCAAGAGGCGCTCAGTTCCCGTAGGCGAGGTGTGCCCAGATGTTGTAGCATGCGATCACGGTATTTGCGCTCCAGGAGTGCTGTTGCTATCTCCTTGGTGCCTGGGACATCCATTGCGTAGCAGAAAGGTCACAATCAGGATTCCTGCTATTAGAAACAGGATCAGCGGAAGCCCTCCAAAAATGCTTCCAAAGACGGAATGTATAAAGTTTGGTATAACTCCGAGGACCGTCTGAAAGGTGCTTAACATTCCTGAACCTATGGTCTTAAATAGGTGTACAATACCTGTCGTATCAGACATGTTAAAGATACGACTTACCATTTCTGTGAAATGGAAGGGGCAGTTGTACGTATAAGTGCCTGTATCTCTGCCGAGGACCTTGCGGTCTGGAGATCAAAAGTCTCCCGGGCGGAGGTTAAGGGCACGATTTGCTGTAGAAGCATGGCTTTCATTCTGCTCAGAGTATCAAACCGTATAAAGGAAACATTTAGCGAAGGCCATAACAGCGCCTCCCTGACTGTATGTGTTGGTGGAAACAACACTTGCCTACAGCAAGTAACCCTGGAGCTCACGGTGACTAGATATGCGATGCCCAGAAGCATCCCACAACAACCTTGATCATTCAGCATCAAGTAACTCCCATTCAAGAGAAGCCTGAATACCGGATTAATCACAGCTGCCGGGGTACCTCTTAAATGACAGGACAAGTTCGCCACAGACCCATTACAAGCCCCGTGTAGCATAATATCCTGGCATATGAGAGATCCACTTAACGCTTTCTCACAGTTAGTTCCGCTTAGAAGCACTTCCAGATCCCCACTCCTGTATCGAAATCTGTATGGTAAATCCCAGGATTCCCTGATGAATTCCTTACCCATTTTTTCATATTTGGCTGCCTGTTGCTGTTCTAGGCAATACTGAAACTGAAACGTTGCGACCGGTAATGTTATATGGCCGTGGATTAACCACTCTGTGGACGGTGACTCTGCCACAGTAAAGGGTAACCTATCCAGCTTTTCAATACGCAGCATTGTATATTTTGCTCCCCTCTGTGCTGTTTTCATCTGTTTTTCTGTTAGATTGTATGCATAAAACAAGGACGTACTGTTGATAAAACGCCAAGGCACATAACCGGCGCGCAATGACTGCAGCGTCCAGCTCAACAAAATAATAGAACGTAACTGTGACTGTCCGTGTTGCAATATGGACAAATCCTGTTAATACTTCGATAGCAGAAGATACAATGTTGCCCAGTGAATATATCCTGGATGTTAACGTAGTCATGCCATTGTCAACTACGGCTAACGCCTTTTCTAGGTTAATCCTATCTATTTCTCTTAATCTCTCTGCTGCTTCTTGTTGTGAGATTTTCCAGATTTCGTTATAGACAGCATATAAAAAACGTTTTTGACGTGGTTTTCTGGGACCTAATAAAAAATCCCGTAGGTCCACATCCTCTGTGAGTAGGGACAAGTGATGTTTCACCTGTGGTAGTGTTGAGGTCTTTAGCCAATCGAGGCATAACTTCCCAACACTATATGATGTCACTACCCCCGGATGTTCTCGTTGTACATATCGTGGGTCTGGCCTATGGATACTAAACCCTTCGGTGGTACCCCTGAATCTTTCCTGACATCTGTTTGTGTCTGTGGGCCGAACCAACCATCCCTTCCAATCGGGGTCTGATCTATTGTATTGCAATATGTCATTCATCTTAGCCCGTCTATCTGATGTAAAATTCCTCTCTGTGTTTAACGGTGTTGGAATTTGAGGTTTGTTCAAGTCCTTATTCTTGGGTAGTCCAAGACAAGAAGTCTGTTGCACAGTGTCATTCAAAAAAATCATCTGCTGTGGAATGAGGCATGCTCTAAATAGTACTTCTCTTCCCTGGACTTGCCAGTCTCTAGAACCCCAGATTGATTTTAAATCTACAGTGTCCATCCATAAGTCGAAACCCTGTTCAGACAGCAGGGTAATAAAGGAAGCAGAATAAATCTGTTTGGTGTTTGTTAATATATTTTTCTGTGCAGATATAGGTGCAACCTTCTAATAATACGAGGTCGGGTCAGAAATGTTAAATCCTGAAAAATATGAGAACTTCTGTGCAAACGTTTTTGAACTACTTTTCAGTGGTGTAGGGCAATGTTCCCACTAGTGGTATGTGAAAACATTTCTAGGTTTTCTAGATTTATGCAAGAAATTATGACCATAATGTTGGTAACAATACATTTTGTCAGGATCTGATGTGTCTTTTAACATTTCAGTGCTACAGAATGCGGCAGATTGTTCTAAATCAGACAATAAGTTGTTAACAGTTTCAAAATCCCAATCATCAGAAAATGTACTGGAGGTAATGATATCGTTCAATGAAATTTTAAACAAATGTGGAACCTTTAAAAGCTCAGTCGGTCCAAATATATCACAATTTACTTTGTCCCACACTATACCATCCGGTATAGGGACTGCAGAAATGTTCACAAAGGACAAGTCTCTTTGTTCACGATGAGACGAAACATGTGGTTTTAAAATTAGGTTTACTTTTGAAGTTGCAGAGCTCTGTTGAAGATAAATTCCATTGATGAGTAAATGGAAAATAATTACTAGTCCTATCCAAAAAAGAAGAAATAGTATATCGGTGATTATCCAAAGCTCTAGCCATGGTGATACTAAATCAGTTTTTCTAAAAAAGTTAAAAAGGTCTTTGATCCGTTGTCTGCGAGAAATTTGGGCTGGCGTCGTTTCATGTTCACTTGGATCCAATGAAAAGGTATCGAAGTCTATGAAATAGCCAGATGCAGTTCGATCTTTTTTTGGTAGCTCAGCAGGTCTTGTTGAACTTGTGGATTGCTCTTGTTGAGGCATGTTGACGTAGACATCCTTGTTATGTTGAATTGAAATTTGTCTTTCATTCTGATTTGGAAAGTTTGTGTCAAGGGGAACTAGTTCCATTGCATTGTTATCGATTCCGTTGCGTTGTAAAGGTGACTCTTCAAATGTTATGAGTCTTTCTGTTTGAACTTCCTGTATTGTAGCGAGAGGAGGACGTCGGCTACTCAGAAGCCCACGAGGCCTACTATTCAGTATCGGCCACATAGTGCGGTTTTATCAGATCGATTGAGACAAATCTCTTTTCTTTTCCGGCAAGAGGCGGTAGAAGTACAGTTCTTGATCCTTCAATGGCCAGGACAGGTACAGGCTTTCGATAGGATGGCCCGAATTCTTTCTTGTCCACAATCTTTTCTCTGATCAGATCCCCAACTTTAGGAATCCAGGCAGGTCTTGCCGTGGCTGACTTTACTTCCCCAGTGGCTGTTTTATTTGTCTCGACGTTACTTAAGGAAGCTCTGGATTCATTCAGATCCTGTAAAACAGCCAAACGTTTATTGATGTCAAACGGTTTTTCATCCGCCACTGTGCCTTCACAATCGAGATCAGGTACCCACATTCTTGTCCCAAATAGGACCTCGTATGGAGTGGCACTTCCCAGAGAGCTTCTTGGCTGGTTATTAAGGGCCCGCTGGACCCCATATAGGTGACTGACCCAACTACCATCCGAGCCTAATACCCTAGCTGTTAAAGATTGCTTTAAGTCCCGGTTTTTCCTCTCCACAACCGAATTTCCCTCGGGATGGTACAGGGAGGAGTACCGCCATGCTACACCCAAACTTCCCATGGCTTCCTTGTAAGCACTAAAGCTGAACGCGGGGCCACGGTCAGAATGTAATGTGCCAACTGCGTATGTCCCTATGAAGACTCGCAAATCTTTTATAACAGTTCGAGCGTCAGCCGAGCACTGAGGCCATACCCATAAGAATCTTGAGCCGTAATCCACTGCAACCATGATATACTTGTAAGCCCCATCAGAATGTAAGGGGCCGCAGTGGTCCAGGTAAACGCACGCTAGTGGTCTGTCTGATATTAACAAAGGTGTCTGCACTGGGCGAGCTACGGTGGACCCTTTTATCTGTGGACAGATATCGCACTTTAAGACGAAGTCTTTGGTCTGCTTTATTAACCCTGGCCACCAATAGCGTTGTTTCAATAATGAAACTGTAGCCGTAACTCCTGCATGTGCAGAACCCAGACCCTCGTGTGCAGCCAATATAAAACCTAACCTGCGATCCATGTTTGGTATTACTCTATCCCCCACTCTAGGAATCTGAGTAAATGGAACGTTGTTTGCATCTAACTTGTAGGAGTACTTGAGTGGAAAACCTTTTGGTAGTGCTTTGCTGTTTTTGCGTGAAGCAATCACAGCTACCGGTGTGCTACCGTCTACCCTCGTTTTTGAACGGGTGATTGCAGCTACGGACGCAGTGCGTACTGCCCCCTTTGCGGCTTCATCAGCCAATGAATTCCCGTCAACGTGAACGCCATCACGTTGATGACTCAGCGTGTGTATCACGTGAGCTCTTGGTAGTTCGTTCTTTAACTCTGCTACCTGTTCCCATAGTTTTCTATGTTTGATTGTGCCACCTTTTGAATCTCTGAACCCATTTTGTCCCCAATAGTGGAGGTATTCGTTGTATCATTGGACACAGTAAAAGGAATCACACACTATCATTATGGGGAATTCTGGATCCGTATTTATCAGTGTCAGTAGTAGTGCTTTAAATTCTGCCAACTGAGCCGTGCAGTCTCCGAGAGACTGCGTTTTTGTACAGCTTGGACGGGACTTGCCGTCCTGCATCCTACCTTTTCAAATAGCGCATGCTGCACTGTATTGTTGCTTACTTCTGATGGCCGGTTGAGCAGATCCGTCGGTGTAAATAATATATTCATACCGATCTAGAGGCATTATTTCATTTGGTAGAGGATATTCTTGTTCGTATTGCAGGACTGCTTGTGTTTTTAGACTAGGGTCATATCTGTATTCTACATCTGTTGCAGTGAGAGAATTAGCCCACTGTATCCATCTTGGATGTAATGCTTTCGCATTTGGGACACTTGCCTTTGTGGCAGCCTCTAAGGCCGGTACTGGTGTTACGACAATTATTCGTTTCCCTTGAGCCAGTGCTCTTTCTCTCACTACAGCAGTCTGTATTGCTGTCAGAATTTTTTCTGTGTGTGCAAAACGCATTTCAGCGTTAGTGTACAAATGCGATTTATATGCAATTGGTACTGTTTCGCCTTCATTGAAGGTTAAGTAAGTGTACCCTGATTGACCTGCGACTACGCGGATCACCAGGTTGCGTACGTTTACGCGTGTCTGTAAGTGTTTTGATGATATCATATCAGCTTGTAGGGAACGAAGTATATTTGTGTGTTTCTGAGTCCACTGCCTAACTGAAAAGTCTGGTCTTATGAGGTCGTAGAAAGGTTTTACTCTCTCTGCGTAATCCAAAATGTATGTTCTGCCAAAATTCAAAAATCCCAGTATGGACTGTAAATTTTTTTATGATTTTTGAGGTTGGAGCACTGCGCACTTTTCTAAAAAGAGGGCTGCCAGGCTTTTGCCTTCATTTTAAAGCTCATATCCCAAAAATAGGACATTGAGGTGGGCTATCTTTGATTTGTTTAAATTAAATTTGTAGCCCTCGGAGGCGAAACCCAAAATTATGGTGCTCACCCTGGTCAAGTGTTCCTCTAAGTCATCATCCATTAGATAAATATCATCTACATAGGATAATGCTTCCTCATCCAAATTCTGTAGTAACTCTGTTACCCTTCTTGAGAATAACCCTGGGCTGTTCTTATACCCTTGGGGGAGTCGACAAAATTGACGCCTAGACCCTAGCGCTGAGAAGGCTGTCAAATATCTACTTTCAGGTGCTATGTTTTGGCAGAAAAATCCATTTGAGATATCTAATGTTGTTTTGTATTTTTTCTGCACAATGTTATTCATTAATGCGGCACTGTGTGCATTCTGAACTGCAAATGTTTTCGTACATGAGTTTAGGTGTCTATAATCTAAAACTAGATGATATGAATTGTCGGGTTTCATTACGGGAAACAATGGATTATTCATTGATGAGGTGCATGGTTCAATTAGACCTTGGTATTCAAGTTGATCTAAGATCTCCCTGACCTGTTTTTTAGCTTCCTGTTTTATAGGATACTGTCTTTGTGGAGTTGGGTTTGTTTTAATTGGAATTACGTGATGGGTTGGCTCTTCATCCCACCCAACGTGGTTGCGGTATAATGCTGGAGCAAGGGCTACCGCCCACTCCTGTGCATATGTATATCTTAGGTGTGTGGGGACTAGGTCAGAGAAAGCTGGTAAAATCACAGTTCCTCTCTTTGGGCATGCCATAACAATAGTAGGCGGCCAATCTCTTTCTGCTAATAGGATGTCGTAGCCAGAAGTCAGGTTCTCCCAAAAGAGACCCTTCACTTGTCTGGGCTTGTCCCCCTCCATTTGGAGTGTTATTTCATGCAACTTGTGTGGGACACTCACCCTAGTATCAGGTGTTTCCACCGTGATATACTCACTCAACTCCGCTGTCACCAGAAATTCCAACAGGTTCCGGCGAGCTATTGTTACTTCTGCTGCGCTGTCTAGCATCGTCAGAGCTGATTCCCCATTCAGAAGTTGAGTCCTCAGTATCCTTGGCATGTCTAACTTTGAGACCTGCTACCTTCTTCTTCTTAAATTGAGGTTTTGCTTTGGGTTTTTCTTCTTTCTTTGAAGCATAGTCCGAAGTGCGTTGCCTGTCTTTGGGCTTTGTACGCTCTTCTTGTCTCTGTTCTGACCGTCCTTCCCTCTCAGAGTTTTTTGATGAACCCTGAAAGGAACAAGAGGAACATGTATCAGTGTCCTGATACCTGTCAGGTTTTCTAATGTTATCTCTATTCCTAAGATTATATCTCCATTCTGGGGGCTCCTGTTGAGGAGACCTTCCCCTGGAGTGAGATCTGTTCTTTTGCTGTTTATTATTGTCCCATTTCTTCTTTGAAGAAAGAGGTGTTTGCTTTGCCTGTTCTTTATCTGTACCTCCCACTAGTTGAGGTTTTACAGGTCTAGCTCCCAGACTGTCTCTACCTAATTCTGCATAAGCAGTTTCAGTTATTTTAGGTAGCTCTGTCTCCTGTTGTAATGGAGTGAAATCTCTCAGACGTTGGCGTACTGCCACTGATGCTGCTTCCCCTTTAATATTTGCTAATATTATCGCAGATACCTGGGCAGAGTTATTTAACAACTTCATCCCTAAGTTTAGAGCAGGTTCTGCTCCATACTCGTTCTGTATTTGTCTTAATACATCTGGTATTACCGCTGAAGATGGGATACCATGAGTCCTGGTATATATTGCAGCGAAAACTGTACTCCAAAAAGTACAATCCTCTATAGAGGGAGCTATCCCCATTGGCAAGCAAATCATCAGTATTCTATGCTTTTCCTTAGGACCAGTGTGTGGAAACACTGCCTCCAGCTGTGTTTTTTTGTGCTATCCAGAAGGGCATTTGTTCATGTTTAGTGGGCATTTTACCCATCACTGAGTGCAGTGTTTGTGGTGTAATTTTGGTTGTAGTAGTTTGGACTGGTCCTGGTTGTGTAGCCGGTGTTGGCTGAAGTGTGAGTGTTCTCATCACAAACTGTGTCATGTTTCTGTAAAGTCTTATTAATTCTTTATGCTGTACGAGTAAGTCTCCTCCTGGCATTGTGTCAATGTCAGGATGTGGTGTGTAGGCCGCTAGCACTGGCCATGTTGCTCCGTCTCTTCCAAGCGGACCGAGTCTTACTCTATTTCTTGTATGAGGGAGGGCGCCTTTAAACCAGTAAAAATGTTCGTGGTAAGTGAGTGGAATTTCATTGTCCTCATATGGACTATATTCGTTTGGTATGACATCTTCGACATAGTAGTGAAATGTTTTTGTCAGTGCATTTGCCTGCGGGAACCTAATCCATGAATAGAATGCCTCTGTTCTATATGATTCGTGTGCCTCAATCACGAAGGTCACTTGCCCACCCCTAATTGTAACACCATATGCTACTAGTTTTAGGGTGACAGCATTTCTAACATTTTCTGCAATGTGTATTGCATCTTCTTCTTCTTCGGCTGTGAAATTTAGTTCTCCTGCCGGGTCTCCCTGTAGTGACATTGTTTTTAGTAAGAAGAGCTTTTCAAGGGAACTGAGATAAGGTGTTTATGCACAATTAGGAACTATGTATCCTTCAAGCTTGATTAGATCAACAGCCAATACATAGGAATTTTCCTACTCAGCTGCGGTGGATTTTGTTCCCTCCCACTCCAGACGTCTCTGGGGAAATGTGAGTAGGGGTCTCTGAGAATAGCACAACTGAACTACTCAGATTTGTCTGTTAAATAAGTGCCAATACCAACGTTGGCGGCGCCATGTCGTGTAGTTCCTATAAGACCTATATAGGATCTGCACGTTTAGACAACATACACTGCAGGACTGGTGTCCAGACTGATTCCAGACACCCCCACCGGGTATGTTAGCCTGTGTACCAGCTAGCTCGCAATGCCACTATAACCTCCTCTTACCAAAGAGAGAATAGTTCTTGGCAACTATCGAACATGACAACCCTGATCCCTCAGGACCGTGGAAACAGTAACTTACGCTCAGTCACTAGTGCTTACTTGTTCTCAGAGAGATACACAGAATAAATGGTTGGGACGTTTTTCAATAAGCAGTTATTGAACAGTCGTTATTCTTGCGTAAAATAAGTGTACTGAAATCACCAGTAGACAGTAGCATGGATAAATGAGTAGCAGCACTAAGAAAGTAAACAGATGGTAGGTTTCTACCATTTTGCTAAAATCATAACTACAGGTAAGTATATGAAATACATGGCAATAAAATGCGTACTCCTACGATGCACCCTTACTAGATGTACCTAAGTGTACCTAGCATGTGAGTAGGTGTAAAGCCAAGAATCCCTCTAGGATAAAGCCAACCCCATTCCCTGATGTGAGACTGTGGAACCCCGTTCTGGTCTTGAGCTGAACACCCCGCAAGGGATGTCAGACCACTGCGAGCTGGAGTGTCTGCATGCAGGAACCTCAGCGTCTTGCGTCAGTGTGTCGGCTGGGAAGTCCTAATCTCCTTTCCCTATCTCAGCAAGATGTGATGTTTATATACCCCAGGGGTTCTACCTTGCTGTGCCAGTGTCAGACTTAGGATGACGTCGGGAATGAACTTTTTACATAGTTATTATGCAGGAGATGGTGGTCCTGCTGTGTTTCCAAGAAACTAAGAATCCTCATGCATAATTTATGAGGCCAGTATTCAGGGAAAACCCTACGTACTGTGTGTAGTATTGTAACTAGGCAAAAGGTCAGTCCCTCAAATCCGTTATGTATGTAGTATAGGAGAGAATGTAGGTGAAGGGTTATGATGTTATCCTGACCTATATCGGGGTACCTATATGAAATATAATAGAGGTTGGCAGAACCACTAAAGGGCTCTGGCCTAATATCCACCATACAAACAAGGCTGAACATCCCCTAAATAATGTAAGCAAGGAGATATGGGTGCTGAAAAAACACACACAATGCATGTTCAGAAAGCACAAAAACACCAATGCAAATACATCATATCCTGATGGAACTCCACTGGGTCCCATTGCCGGCACGCACCATCTGAAAAACAATAGCTGCATCATTTACAAAGCTATCGCGACCAGCACCCCACTTATCTTGCAGACTAGCTCACCATCTCTGCTGGATGTCGGCACACATGAAGCTAGGACACCATCAGACTGCAGATTAAGAAGTGTAAAAAAGAAAAAAACAAGACAGCAAGCCTTTTCCTATCTATGTACCCAGGATCTGGAATAATATCCCTGTATCCATCAGGACTGCCTCAACGCTGCTTCAATTTAGAAAATAGTTGAAGACTTCCCTCTTTAATGAACAATGCATCACAATGCATTAACCATCCTCAATTCAGCTGTAGCTCTTCTTACTGATTGACTTTATGCTTGTCTATGACTGTGTACAGTGTCCTCAGCCTTTTGGCTAGATTCACGCTATGGAAATACCATATACATAAATATATACATACATAAATACATTTGCCGAAACTTAGCAGATAATTCTGCTCAACACATGACCATCAAAGTCAAACTTTGAAAACTGAGGATATTACTTGCATGATCTTTGATTGGTGTTGTTGGTGCATAACTCTCAAGGGATACTCAGTGGGAGAAAAAGTCTATTCTGATGATATACTACAAATTATTTACCCAGTCCAATACATGCCAACTTAGAATTCACTTTAGACTACCATTTTAATGTCAGAGTCAACTCATTGCAACTTTAACAGGTTGAGAGCTATGGTGATGCAATTATATATGTTGTTGCATTAGGTCAGTGAATCTCAAAGAACCCTTTACATGCAGCCCCTGGTGAATAGCAGCACTGGAGTGCTGTTTAATTGATGGAGCACTAACATTCACCATGATATTAAATAAACAGTGCAAACATTTATTTACAGGTTAAATGAAGTAAAATAAAAAAAGCATAGAGGGTGTCTTGGACCACTTAATTTTAGGAACACTTTCATTTTGCAATAAACGTATAAAAAATGATAAAGTTTCTTCAATAAATTACCAAAAATGTCTTAATTTAACTTGCAGAGACTTTTTTTTTTTTACCGAGTTTTATATAGCGCAAACTTGACCCGAAGGTATTGGGTATCAGAGCGCTTTACACGAGCACCAGTTGCGTTACATGAGGACACATTAATTTTTTTTGTTAGGCACAGTGAGATTAAGTGATTTGCAAGAATCACAGGATGTTGCGCGTCCGTGCCGAGACTCGAACGCGGTTCCCCAGATTTGAGGTCGACCCCCTTAGCCATTAGGCCAACTCCTCTCCCCCAACTCTAAGGTTTCACCTTAGCACATCAGATTGCATCAGTGCATTGAGAAGTATTTTTAAAAGTGAGTTTTCAAACATGAGCGTAGAAATATTCATGCTTTCCCCACCTTGACTACAATGCCAATTAGTGAACTAAGATGCATGTCAGTTGTCATGTGGAACCCTCTGAGTGGCCTGGGATTGTTTGTATACATGGAAAGCAGGATCGTTTATTTAATCAAACGCAAGAGAAAGTTTTGTACAGTGCACATCCTGAATTCATGTATTTTAAGGTGCCATTATATGTGATAATGAAGATAATGGTGGCAACGTGACATAAAATAATTGCCTATGGTCACACAGTTTGGTCAAGTAGGGAAGCTGGGATGATCCCAAGTTTTCTGGTTTCACATTGTGCAATTCTGTTTCATTCCAATTGATAATCAAGTTATGTCCTTTGTACACTTGACTTGCTCACGGTAATAGTAGCAAGCAGAGAAGGCTTACACCAAGCTGCTGTAGAGGGATAGCGACTCAGGGACAGCATAACACATTATTATCAAATCTATGACTCTTCTAGAGACTAGTCACTTTATTTATAGGGCATTAAGGAATGAAACCCTCAAAATAACTCCACGACTCACTGTACACACCATGTTAATGCTACTTTTGCCCTATGCCGACCTTACACCACTCCCCTTCCCACACCCCGATCCCATTCTGCTGGCATCAATGTGTCCCTCGGTCACTCTGCAGACCATGTTTTTTGGCCTCTGGGAAAATGTTTGCAAGTACCCATGTGTTAGGTATATAGTGTCCTTGAAAGCTGGCTGTACAATCCCTAACTTTTAGCATTGAAATTTCTAGAGTACAACTGGCTTAATGGGAAATTGAGGGAATTGCAGAGATGCCATTCATTGCTCTGTAAAAGGTGTAGAACTGGGAAGAGTCAGTCACATTTCAGGCACAATGGACATCTGGATAACTCTGTGTCTGCCCTATTTGGCCCTACCCCAGCACTATAGTCATTCAGAGGTCCTTACCTGCAGGTACACTTCTGCTTTTTTAAGTCTTGGGTGACAACACAGCTGTTGGACACACCTTTTGCTTACCAAAAATTTCTAGTGGGCATTCAGTCTGTCTCTTTCAATCACTGGCTTTATTAACCAACATCATTCAGCCATTTGCTCCAGGGCAGAGCCATTCACATCTTGACTGAGTTTGGGGTATTTCTCTGTCACCTAAAGCTGTGGCTGTTAGTGTGTCAATACAATGCTTATACTGAGCTGTATCAGGGACTACTCTAGAACTATTGGTCCCTCTGCTCCTGCTGGCTCCCTCCAGTCCCTCTCTCTTTTCCATGTGTATCATTCTTCCTTTTTCCAGCCCATTACACCCTCTCATCTCTCATTCCAGCCCTTTCTCTTTCTCGTGTTCTCCTAGTACACCTGCTCACCACCCTTCTCTTTCCTTCCTCGTACCCCTTCCTCTTTCCTCTTTGTGCTCCATGTTCCTTGCCCCACCACCCCTCTTGTTCCCGCCACATGCCCTTGCATCCCATAAGCTTCTTGCTAGTGCAGGTTATCTATATTGTAGGCTCCCTGGACTTCATACAGCCCTTTTTTTGCTCCTATGTCAAATGAAGGCGGGATGGCAAGGGAGCCCTTATTACAGTCCTTCCTTTCTTTTTATTTCTTAGAAACTAACCACTATCATGAAGGCTTCCTTGTCACCCGACCTTTATTTAACATAGAAAAAAACAGGACTGTTTTAAAGCATGGGAGCCTTCAATACAGACGCTGCTCGTATTAGACAATTAACCTCAGGTCTATTGGCTTTGTCACTGCTTATTGTGAATGCTTACACAGTAGACCTCTCAAGTGCGCAATAGCGCTGCTTTGCGTTACTCTGGTCAAGTGGGCGTTCCATGCATCGTACATGGGTGGTCCTGTGCTACCACCGATGGTTCTTTTACACAAAACCCTATCTACTATCAATAGTAGTCAGGGTTTTGTGGCAAAAATTAACGCCACTTGAAAGTAGGCATTAAAAGGAGAAATGCTTTCATTTCTCCTTTCTTTTCCAACGTTGCATGTCTGCTGCACTGTACAGCACACATACAAAGTAGGAAAGGTTGTAAAGTCAGTTGAAGCATAATAGTTTGTACTTGATACCTTTCCAGTACAAAAACCTATGCAAGACTTATGCAGACACCTTTGCACTATGTTGCAAAGGGATGTGCGTGGCGTTCGGCAGCATAAGTCTGCATTGGTGCTAGGGAGAGAGGAGGATAGTTCTATATCTCTGTAGACAGGGCACAAGTTGAGGGTACACGTGGGTAGACCCACTCTTTTCACAGGGTGGACGCCGTCTACCCTGCCAAGGGGTTGGCCCCACAGAAATATGCTAAATTTGTCCCGGTGTAATTTTCAGACACCGGGACACATTCAGCAGCACCTGCACGTTGTCTGCGTTCGTCCTGAGCACCAACATGCAGGCGAAGGGCTTATCAGATTCCAGCTTCGCCCATAACAAAAGTCGAAGTTAAGGGGCCAGCAGGTATCCTGCCTGGGACCTATGGGGAGCCTCAAACCTAAATGGAATGGAGGGGAAACACAGGTGCACAGCTTATCACTTCACAGGCACTTAAGAGAGACATGCTTTTGACTTTGTTCAGGCCCTGTATATAAGAGATATGCCGGCATTTTAAGAATGCAAGATGTCTTGGTCTGTCCCAGTATTTACACAAATTACAATTTAAATACCATTATATTGTTTTACTCCTTTTATAGCGCTATAGCGCTACTCATGCAAATGCAGGGTGTCAGAGTGCTTTACATCACATGTACACGTTATACATTGACAATAAATCGTAATTGTCTAAACCAATGTGTAGGAAGTGCAATGTAAGACAGTGAAGGTTACAAGGTGTAGCACCACTTGTCCTTCATAGTTCACTGTGCTATATTAGAAGGATTACAATTTATGAACTGCAAGTAACAAAAAGATCTGTGTTAAAAGCAGTAACTTACTTACCCATTTTCATAAAATAAAAATCTGTCATCTACATGTTACATAATGTGCTTTGCATCAAACATATTAATCCTCTATGCTACTTTGATTCAAAACTGGCACTAGACAAACCACAGATCTCTCCAGCAAATACATTAACCTCCAGAGTTATCTTACCATTATTAATATTATTCTCTGCGATTTAATTGGCACACAAAAGATCTCTGGAGCATGTGCCTTAACCCCATAAAATATTTTAAAATGCACACTTTGCAGCCAATTAAGCAAAACAGATTTACTGCCACGTTTCGCCTTCTCACCAATTTCTTTGTGGCAGGATTAAAAAAAAAAATGTATAAGTTAAGACACAGATTTTGCATTGGGGTTGCATCACTTTTTTGGCACAACTTGACGCAAAATCTCATTTGTTAAATATTGTAATGCACTCAAAGTACTCATGATAGACTTGTTAAACATATGTATGAGGCCTTAATATGTGATGTCACTTCCTGTGAGGTCATGGGTTGTGATGCCACGTGCAATGTCACGCGCCAAGATGTCACTTGCATACTGCCTAACTTGGTTAGTCCCCCCACTTCGTTTTTAGGTCTCGCCTAGCGACGCAGCGCATGCGCTGCCCGCCTTGGCGAGACCTATTGTCGTCGGTTTGGTGGCCGAAGGGGGACAGGAGATGTGCACTTGCCCAGAAAGCCGATGTGCACGCTCATGCCGTCTCTTCTCTGGCGATGTGAGCTTGCGGCCGGACAGCAGATGTACACGCTCACGGCGTCTCGCGCGCTCCCACCGCGCACGCCGTCTCTTCTCTGGCATGTGAGCTTGCGGCCGGACAGCAGATGTGCACGCTCACGGCGTCTCGCTCCCTGCCCTCCCACAGTGTGCATGCGCAGCCCACGGAACCAAGACTTGTACAGGCTTCTCTCACACCCGGTAAACATCTCCAGACCTGTGAGTGACGTCACAGAGTGGCGTGCTGGCGATGCAGGGATGTCCGGAGGCCGGGGGGAGGGAGGGCGCGGTAACGTTTCAGACTGACCGAGCTATCTCCAAGCTCCACCGGTTGCCAGTATGACTCCCGTGAGACCATGGGCCGTGCTTCTGAAAACCGGGGCCCAGGGGTGTAAATCACGACTTCGAGGCGCGTTCCCCTGCACGAAATCAATCCGCTGCTTTGAGCAGGCGAATAACAATGTTGGACTCCTGTGTTCAGCTGACTCGGCCCCCGTCATTGCCTTTGGTATACACAGCGCACTATCACTTTTTCATCTTTGTGTGATCACCATGGATGCCCTGCACTTGTAAATGTGATCTAGATTGAGACATGTTGTCTAGAACGCGTACGTTTGTTCAGCTTTTTGTTTACGTTTACCTACATTCAATGTCATTGGACTGGTTAGTTCATAGACTGCTGGTTAAATTGCGTCTGTCCGTGTCCAGCACTAGGTCATTCTAGCGCTTCGATCACAGTTGGAAACAGCGCCACGGCGGCGGGCCTCGTTTCCGCGTAGGTTTGGTGCGCCCTTGGTTCTCCGGAGCACTAAAGCCAGGCGGACACAACCGAGAGAGGGGCCGTTTACACCTCAAGGACAGACAGGGGCAGTGTGCAGGCCCAGCACGGATCCAGGACAGGCTGTGTGCGGCCCTGCACGGATTCAGGACACACTAATGCAGTGTGCAAGCCCTGCACCCATCATGAGACACTACATCCTCTGTAGAGGCCCGCCCCCTCCCCCATTTGCACCAGCACCAGGGAATTCTGGGCAGGCCCGGCGCCCCAGGGTGCTGTGAACCGCTGATAGGAGATTGCCCCCCACCCTTTAACTCTCCGCCCCCTGTCGAGAGGAGTATGCAGAAGCCCAGGAGGTGTTTGTGCCCTGAAGCTGGGGAGGGCAGGCAGATCTCAAAACCGGCCCTACTTATTCAGGATGAGCTCGTCAGACTCACCATTCATGCCCCCCCTCCCCCCAGAAGCACCTATTGACCTACACCCACACCATTTTTAGTTTATGCATTTACGCGCATCCTGCCCGTAGGCGTCAAAGCGCTTTACAATAAAAAGTGTTGCATCACATTGAATATGTGCACGAGATTGCACAAGAGTTACTTAAGTGCAGGCTGAGAGCAAGACCGACATTACACAATGTTATACACGTTTTATACACGTACAGAGTTACACAAACTTTACAAACTATAGAAAGGAGGCTGAGCAAAATAAACCAGGTTCCTCTTGCCGACCCAAAATATCATCTTAGCGCTTAGAAGCGGCAGCCGTGGAGTAAAGAAACAAGCATTTGCAAGGCAATAGGTCTCGCATTTACGCAAGTTTAAGCTATTGGCATTGTAAATGACAATGCGTTTTATTTATGTTTTAAAAACAAAAATAAAAGTCATTGTTATTTGCAATGTCAATAGCTCAAACTCGCGTAAATGCGAGACCTATTGCATTGCAAATGCTTGTTTAGGACTTGTGCCCTGTCTGTAGATATATGCAAAAACAACAATTGATGGACAGAATGCAGAACAATGTCATACATTCACCCCAGTACAGAGATCTGGGCCTAAATCCATCATTTTTTTGCTCACCATGCCATTCCAGTTTGAACCAAGCCATATGCAAATCAGTCTTGACCCTGTGCCTCATGGGAACAGTCCAGCCCGAACTGCCAAGCCAGGTCCTCCCTGGACTGGAAACAAGCATCCTAGGACCGGTTTCGGGGTTTCACCCCTCTTCAGCCAGGATAGCTTGATTCCAGTGGCATGGAGAGCATGGGACCCGCGTCTGGGCATACCCGTCCCACTCGGGGTGACAAATGCAAAAACAACAATTGATGGACAGAATGCAGAACAATGTCATACATTCACCCCAGTACAGAGATCTGGGCCTAAATCCATCATTTTTTTGCTCACCATGCCATTCCAGTTTGAACCCAGCCATATGCAAATCAGTCTTGACCCTGTGCCTCATGGGAACAGTCCAGCCCGAACTGCCAAGCCAGGTCCTCCCTGGACTGGAAACAAGCATCCTAGGACCGGTTTCGGGGTTTCACCCCTCTTCAGCCAGGATAGCTTGATTCCAGTGGCACAGTGAGCCCGGGACCCACGACTGGGCATACCCGGCGCACTTAGAGCGAGAAAGCAAAAGACACACAATAGATGGACAGAATGCAGAACAAATCAAAACATTCACCCCCAGTCAAGAGATCTGGGTTAAATCCATCATTCTTTTGCTCACCATGCCACCCCAGTTTAGACCTGGCCATATGCTGTTCCCATGGACTGTTCCCATGAGGCACAGGGTCAAGACTGATTTGCATATGGCCAGGACTAAACTGGGGTGGCATGGTGAGCAAAAGAATGATGGATTTAACCCAGATCTCTTGACTGGGGGTGAATGTTTTGATTTGTTCTGCATTCCGTCCATCAATTGTGTGTCTTTTGCTGTCTGTAGATATGGCACTGTCATTCTCTCCCTCTCACGCAACGCAGCACAGCAACTTTGGGTGCTGCGCTGCGTTTCATGAGAGTTTTGCAAATCTAGGCCACAGTGTTTTATAAGATTGCTGAGCGATATAAGGGCTTTTCTGTGGATGCATTTAAGTTTAGCCTATGGTGTTTTCCGTAGGGTGGGTACAATTCGGTGCTGGGTTTTCTTCCCAGTTGTGTTTTTTAAAGACAGGAAGCGGGAATATTTTGTGCAATGCAAGCACAGCTCTCATCAGAGCCTGGGCCTCCCTACTGCCAAGGCACTAGCAGGGGTGATGGATGACCCAGTAATATGCTGCCAGGGCGACTGTTGTCTCTGATACAGGCTGGTCATGGGTACTGTCCTACTCACAGAATAAGTGGGTATCTATGATAAGGCGATCCATCAGTGCCATTGACAGGCATGTAAAATGCTGAGGGGCGCTCCAGACGAGGGTGGCGCGGAGGAGACTCCAAAAGTGTGACCTTGTCATTTCCGGGACGGCCCTCTCCACGATGGCGCCATTAGCAAAATGCAGACGGACGCGGCAGATGGGAGGCCTTGACTCCAAAATATCACACGGAAAGCAGCGCACTGCACGTGAGACGCTGTAAACCCTTTGAGCTACGCAACGTCAAGTCTGCCGCGGGCACAGACGAGTTACTCCCTCCGCTAATCCGTTTTAGATGTTTTTGCATGCTTGTATTCTGGATTCCCAATGCTAATATGTAAATAATAGATAATATATTCCATGTCTGTTACGCCGTTATCTTCGCCTCATTTTCCACCAGTCATGCTTCATCAACACTTCTCAGTCAACTCTGCCTTTGTTCTTATGTTTTGCTTTAAACAGCCTTTCAGTTCAAACTATTGTGCATTTATAAATACAAACTCAATTAAGCATCAGCAAAGCCAACAAACCTGGGCTCGGCAAGCTTGAGCGATGTTTATTACTTGTAATCGCAGGCCTACACAAAAAGGAGAAAAAAAGAAAATATGTCACCAAGATGGCCCCTTATTCTCGCAACAAAAATGTTAAGTTTACAAAACATTTACTGGTTTGGCTTTTATTGTGTTTTTTAAACTAAAATTCCTTTCTTTTGTGGTGCCATGCATTCAACCATTATTATCAATTCTCGTGAAGAAAGCGAGGCTAAATCACGATTTAACCATTCACATTACAGGCAACAACGTTACAATGTCACTTAAACACTTTGTAACAGAAACTATAAATAGGAGAGGGAAATTGAATTACCATCTAAGTGAGCACCCAAAATACAGCAAAATATATAACCAGTATTTAAAGGTAATATAAATAATTACATATTTTGAAAAACACACTTTGTCCCAGCTTTATCACTGAAGAGAAAGGAACTGTTTTAAGCCATGTGAAAAACGCGAAAGACACAAAAACGTGGACATGCCCTGTGCAGTCACTCAAAGTAGAAGGAGCCGATTGGTTAGTGGGCTACACATTGGTCCACGCTACATGCTGTGATAGGTGGAAGAATAAGCATTGGCATAGCCAATAGGTCTCACCTTTGAGACTTTATGAGTATTTAGCAATGCAGCACATTATCCTGTGGGCTACAACATCTACTGTTACTTCATGTGCCATTGATGAACAGCCACACACACCCAAGGATCGGCTTCCTTGCTACTTATTGAAAATATGAATAAGTCTCTTCAAAATTCTAAAAAGTGTATTTCTTTAACAAAGAAGCTTTGACACTAATAGATATAGTATAGCACTGCATTGAGAAGTACTTATTGAAGTGTTTTTTTGCACAACGGGTAGTCTGAACTTATATATCTGGAAGTGCTTTCATACATGATAGTATTTGTTGCATTCAGAGAGTCCAAGAGCATGTGGCACACTCAGGGCACATGATTTTGACAATACAAGGCACCACTAAGGAATACTTTGAGCAAAAAGACTTGGAGAACTTATTGATTTTCTGAAATCATCAAACATGGAAACTACACCTTCAGACATCGCTACTAATGATTTAGACACTCAACACCCTTCCATGTAAAGCACCGATCTCTCTGACATTGTTCACAAAGACTGTCGTATACCAACGTATGCATTCAGCTGCAACAGTCTGAGTAAAATTGTTCAATAGCTGCACAGTGTAAGGGATAAATCACAATCACCTCTTAAGTCACATGCAACAGTACAAGGCGAACAAGACTGATAGTTGGACCCCCATTGGTAGTTATTTACATATAGCCTAGAAAGTACACTGTATCCAACCCCCTGACTGGTTGATTGAACCTCCAATACCTTTTCCTGTATATTGACTTTGACCACCAGATCATCTCCTTGTGTGTGGTGCTTCTACCTGCATGTATCATTGACATTAACCATACTCTGCCGTCTTCTGGTCTGTACTATGATTATGGTCTTTCCTAAGTTCCACTGAGGGTTGTTCCGATCCTGTTGTACATTGTGATGAATTGTTGCAGATTTGTTTGCTCTACATTTAATTACTAACATGCACACAATGATGGCCTCTCAGCTTAGCCCCACATGAGCGGTTCCTTATCCAAACCCTTCTAAGAGCATGCATCTTCCTTTGTTTAGGAAGTTTGTCCTGGAAGGGGGGTCATGCCCGGAAGTGCTGGGTTGGCAACTCCCTGACCGCAGAGTGAAAGAGCTTAGTTCCTCTTCCTCTACATCATCAGGACCTTTCTCACTCTCTCTTCCCTGTCTCACCTCAATTCTCATCACTCTTTCTTTCCCTAGTGCAAGGGATGTACTGAAATTCTGTGCAATGTGGTGGGGAGGGCTCTACCCACACATACTTTTAACTGTCCCTTAGGCGCACACTGATACCCTCCACCACCCGCATTGATCAGTCTATAACTCCTATCCTGTGTAGAATACTCCTTGCTCCACATATAGGCATGCACTTACATAGAGTAGACTTTGGCACGCATGAAGAGCTTGCTCTTAATGCCCCAGACAATGTAATTCACTGGGACTAAAACTAGCCTACTCATTATTTTATCGATCAAAAACAATGGTCTGCCCCATTTCATCAGACAGAAAAAGATTCTTCACTACCTTCATACCCACGTCGCCGGCATTGCCCTGATCTAAGGAACCCATCTGTTGATCTTCGAGTCAACTAAACTAAAGCGAGACTGGGTGGGTTATGTCACTAGAAGCAGTCATGAGGTCAACTGGAGTAGTGCCCTCTTCTCCACCTCAGTCTGCTACCAAAATGTAGAGTTGCTATCTTGGTCAGTCATTCACTCCCTCAGAACTTATTGCGCACATGGACATATATTAAGGGTCGCTATGTATTTGTAAAAATATGTGTCTGGAATCACACACTCATATACTTGGTTCTATTTATTAACCTAATAAAGCTAAGAGGGCATTTCTTGCCAAACTGTCTAGGCTCCTACATGAGTTTCGGCACACCAAAACTCTACTCGTCTGTCTCTGGAACAGACCCATTGCTGGACAAAACAAGCTGCTTAGATAGAACCAACACTGATGAAAAAATGATACTACAAGACATACTGGGTGATCATGACTTGGTTGATGTTGGGTGCCTGGTATACCCTACAGACCGGTACTACACATTTCTTTCAGGCATAGATGGTATCTCAGCCCGACTAGATTACTTCCTGCTACAGGGAACACTTTTTATCTGATGTACACAACTGTGCGATCCTAGGAGGTGGGGTGACGGCAAATCCCCTAATACTATTATCACTACACCTTCAATTAGTGAGACATCCCCTCAGACTGTTGCGCATGAAAACAGCAGTGTATTGAACGCAGGAAGTGAAAAACGTAATATCCCCTGTGCAGGAATATCTATCTAATAATTTAGACTTGGTACACTCTGTGGCCACATGGAAGTGTGCTTTAAAGAGGGATGCAGCTCTGGCCAAAAAAGCCTGTACAGATAAGGTATCACATTTAGAACAGGATGTGAGGAATGCAACAACTGCACACAATAGGAACCCCTCCCCCGACATGAAGAGAAAACTGGAGACAGTTAAACTAGACTTGAATGGCTCACACTCAGACGGCGGAATGAACTCTGATAAAACCAAAACTGCGTCACTAGGAGAGGGGGTGGGGGAGGTGGGTCGCCTTCTAACTGCACAGTTAAAGCAAAGAGAGGTACAAATGGCGATCCACACCATTAGATACTCCGATGGCCTCCTGCTGACCCACCCTCTATCCATTCTAGGCAGATTTGACTCCTTCTACGAGACTCTTTATGACTCTGACCAATTAGACACAATAGATTTAGAAACAGGCTTCTAAATACCCCGAAAGGCCCCACTACTGCAGATGAACGCAGGGCACTCTTAGGAGGAGAGATAACAGAATAAGAAATATCAGAAGCCATCTCTGCCTTACCAACCTGTTGCTCGCAAGGCAAGATGGCTACTCAGGGGAATTTTACAAGATAACTAAGCCCCTTAGTGTTCCCATTCTCAATAAACTTAAAGTTGACTGATGCATCTGGCTCTTTCGGTCCTCTTTCAGATATTGCCATTATCACATTGATCTCCTAGAAATGGAAAAAAACACCTTGATTGTTCAAATTATAGGCCTATGTGTCTCATCAATGTAGATCTTAAGACTTTGGCCAAGATACTGGCAATCAGGCTCAGTAAAGTACTTCCTTCCCTGGTTCATGAGTCCCAGGTTAGTTTTGTATCTGGCAGAACAGCAAGAAACAACCTTGTCACATATATTGTGGGCAACAAAAGACCACCGGGCTGAAGCTTTGGCTCTCTCATTTGATTCCAAGAAGGCATTCAATAGTCAAGTGGGGATATCTTTTCCATTTCCTCAAGAGGGCCATGGTTGGACAGTGCTCTAGCTCTAAAGTAAAATAGCTCTATGAGGCACCACCGGCATGTGTTAAAGGGGGGATATTTGTCTTGTCACATCTAGATTGGGCAGGGTACCAAAAAGGACAGATAACTCTCACCCCTGCTTTTCATACTGGTAGTAGAACCATTATCTGTGGCGCTCAGAACAGCCCTGGTGGTGAAAGGCATTGATACTCTGGTGGGCCCATTAAAGGTCTTACTGTGTGCAGACAATATCCTCCTAACACTGGCCAATCCCACTAGCTCCATCCCTGTGTCTGTGTCTATTATCCAGAGCTTCTCACAGTTCTCCAGCTACAAGATTGAATGGGGTAAGTGTGAAGCCCTTCCTCTTACTAGGATCACAACCAGAGAATGCCTAGAAGGGTTCCCAATTAAATGGACTCCAAGTGGACTGATCTACCTGGGGATCAAGCTAAACAAAGAGTTAGAAAACATAACCAGCGACAACTTAAACCCCCCAAGAACATGCACCTCTTCTGACTTCATGAAGTTTACACAATTAAATGTGTCCTTAAGGGGTAGAGTACAAGTGATCAGAATGTCTCTTGCTCATAGTAAATAATTGACAGCTATCCAGGTACATACAAAAAATATCCTCAACAAAACCAAATTCCATAAATAATTTCCTCTTTTATTACAAAGTTTATCAATTCTTTCTAGCTATATTTTATCCGAATTCATTGGATCCATCATACATGTTAAAAACATGATGTAAACCTAACCAAGCAGACTTATCATTAACGCTCTAATTAAGAAAAACTTAGCAGAAAGAGTTCCATTAGATGTGGTGCATTATCTTCATTTAAATGCCTATTCAACAGTCCCAATATACACTTAGGCGCTCTTCTATATATAGCCACAAAATCTTTGCATTTTATCAACTATGAATCCTTAGTTTTGGTCAAATTATTCCCAGCCTTCATCAGAACAGTGGATACCACAGTGTCTGTTGCACCTTGTTAAAACTACGTTTTAGTATTCTCCCACTTCTGATAAAACGAGACAGACTTCACAGAATTGAGTCTAATATCAAAAGATTAATTTTGGGGTGCAACAATACCCAGGCTTAAACCAGGGATATAATGGGTACATTCCAGTTTTAAAGGCTTTCGATTGTCATGCATGAAATTGTATTATTATGCCTACCAATTGTCACAATTGACCTATTTTTGCCCAAATCAGGTCACAACCCTACAAGGCCATCTCTCGAGCAATATCTCCTCAGCTGCCCAAAACCCACCATGCCCCTTAATGGTTGTGTATCACAATCACTGCTGACCACAAACCCAATCACAGGCTGCATGCTGATGACTTCAGTACAATGCCATAGACTCCTTTGAATAAACCCCTATATACACTTGTCTGCCCCTCTTTGGGGAAATACTACTTTTTTCATTTCAAAAGATTTTATAGAGTTATGTCGAGCAGATAATAGGTACATCGTCTCAAATTACAATCTAGAGAAAGACAGCACACAATCTCTTACAATTGTAACAAAAATATATTGTATACTGATCAACCCAGTGCATAGAGCAATATCTAGAGTGTGATTGACATTTATTTGGATGCCTATATCAGAATTAGCAGTTGGGTCAAATATTGTTGAGCTGATACCATTGAATAATGTCAAATTAGCATAAATCGTGCTAAAAAGGATGCCAACAGTCTTATATAGTGCATAGAAGCTTATAAGATACAACCAGAGGAGTAAAGTTATAAGAGAGAGAGGAGAGAATAGAAAGAGAAAAGGCTGGGTAATATTGCCACGAGTGAAGTGTGGTGGGTACTGAATGCGAAACATCATATATGCAGCAGCAGGAGAGTAGGAGAGAGGAAAAAAGGCTTTCATTTCAAAAGTAAAAAACGAATTGTATTTTAAATGATTAAGGGGGATTAGTTTGTTGCATATATTCATCAAGAGCAGCCCAAAGTTTCCTGGAGGAGCCAAGTAATTGGAGTTTCTGGAAGAAAGAATTAATAGCACTTCTGACGAAAAAGCCAAGCCCAGCTTGTTTGATAAGAAACTTTGAAAGAGCTTTTCCATTAGGAGAGGATTAACTTAGTGCCTATTGCTAGGTTTAGATCAATTAATTGGAAATCTGTAGGGTTCAAATTCGGAATATTTGTGGAAGCATAGATGCCTAAAAGGGCTGAAATGAAATTTACTGTGATTGTGGCTTTAATTATTTGTTGTAGAAGTGATTGAATCGGACCTCAAAGTGGACTAATATTTTTACAACTATATAAAATATGTACTATGTCCCTTGGTTCGAATTTACAATTCCAACATAGGTCCGAACCTCACAAACCTGGTTTGTGAAGTTTCATCGGAGTCGGGTACGTAATATGTATTATCCAGAATCTCATTTGTACTACAGCAGGTGTGATTTTCACTTTGAAGGGGAACTCCAAATGTTTGGCCAGCATAAGTGTGAGAAATCATTTCCCGCATGGATTCTAATAATATTATTCCATGTATCGATCAGTTTTCGGGTGAGATAGGGGTTTGGGTGTCAGCAGAAGACTATAGATTTTTGAGGCTACTTGTTCTGCTTTCATTAAGTTCCCCAGTAGATATGGAAAAGCTGGAGCATGGATATTACATAATTTTCGCATCGCTCCGTTAATCTGGTGAAATTTGTAGAAATCCAAATTAGAGAGTTTGTGTTTAGATTGTAGTACAACAAATGTCAGTCTGGTTGCCTAAATCTTTAATAAGGTTAATCCCCTTTGTTGCCCGACTTTCTCAGAATATTGCATTCTCACAAATCTTAATATGATTGTTCAGCATTAATGGTGCATTGTCTGATCTAGGTAGTTTTTTCAGTAGTTTTGTGTCCAAAGTATTTAAAGTATCAAGGGTCTTATTTACGAGAGGCTTGCGCTGCTGAAGCATCACTTTTTTTGATGCTCCGGTGGTGCAGGCCTCTCAATCATATCTATGAGGCGACGCAAAGCCACCCTGCAAGGCCTTGCATGGCCTCATAGAGATGAAGTAATGCAAGGCAGCGCAAAGCTATTGCCATTCTACCAGGACCTGAAGGCAGGAAGGCAGGAGCTGCTTTAAAAAGAGTACACTGAGATGGATTGGGCAGACATGTTGGAACCATACAACAGAGTGCTCTGTGAGACCAAAATGAAGTTTTTATTTTTTAAGATACTTCATTCTTGGTTAGGTCACCTATGAGACTGCACAAGGCAGGTTTACTCACCAGCGATAGATGGTGAAGGTGTTGTGCAAGTCACTGTGAAATAATGAACATCCTATAGCATTGCCCTTTGCTCCACCCTTATTGGGTGACAGTATGGCAAGAACTAGCTAAGGTCTCTCTTGTGCAGATCACACACATTGGGTCTATTATACTACTGCATATGACAGACATTTTGGAGCTGGATACACATTCCCTTGGGTGGCTAGCCATATCATTTGCCGCAACCAAGATACACGTTTTCTATGCTCTGTATGTAATTGTTAGTGGCTTATTCGCTTGCTTATCTGATTATTCCCAGATTGTGTTTGTTCTCTTTTGATTTATGTGTATCCTATTGTTCAAGATGACATTTTCATGCATTGTCACATCATCCATTATGTTATGTCACACCTTGTACTACACATACCCCCTACACTCCATTCCACACCCCCTGCCCCTTCTCTCATTTGCCTCTGTAACCCCAACCCCCTTCTTGCTTCCCCGCCCCCTCCCCTTTCATTATCCTCCCTCTTTTTTGTATGCAGACAAAAAAATATAAGGAATTTTTACAACAGAAAAAGCATAGGAGGCTAGGGCACTTGTGGAACAGAATTATGTGTATTCAGCAAGATTTAAGGTAGAATAGTTGAAAGGTTATTGGAAATTGCTGGACAGAACTTTGTATAATCGCTGGTCACAGGTGTAAATCATCATAAAATTGTTCAGATGCACTTGATTCAGAGCACTACGTTTAACATGCTGGGTACAGATCTATTCTCTGTATAAGGTAGGTCAGTACATTAATGCTCCTGTTGCGAAGAGGCTTGTGTAAACTCCTGGTCACAAGTAACAAACAGCCAGTGAGTTATGCACATGTTGCAAGCAGCTCACCAACCTTCAAGGAATATGTTCAGATCCTCATAGGTTTTAACTTAACCTTTCATTAGGTCAAAGTTGATTAAATGGGTTCTGTTCGGTAGTAAAAAACACATAAGGCCTGATTTCAATGTCGTGCGGAATTCCTTCCGTCCGACACTGACTCGGTTGTGGGACTGACTGACACCCAGTCGGTGGTCCCGACCGCCTCATTAGGATGCGACCCAACACTGTTCGGCCGCATTCCTATATTTCACTATGGGAGCATTCATTACAGCCGTAAACCGGCCGTAATACATGCTCCTATAGTGAAATGGGAGGTGCTGTTCATCCCTGCACCCCGTGGCAGGCACCTCAAGGTGCCTGCCGCAAGGTGCAGGGATCAACAGGGGGGCACCATAGGTGCCCCCTCAACCTCCAACCGGAGGCCGTGCACCAAAGGGGGCCCTACTGGGGGCCCCCAAACACGCGATACAACATGGTTTCCATGTCGGACAACCCGGCATGGAAACCATGTCATAGACTGTGCATTGTAATCTCAAGGGCGGAAAGGCCCGCCCTTGAGATTACTAGCCGGCTTTCGACTGACGGATGGGCTCTCCGAGCCTGTCGGAAGCCAGCCTCCATCATAATGAGGCAGTCAGAAAGGAAACCGAGCGGCCCATTACGATGCGGCCCTAAAGGCTCCAACCACAGGTCGGAGCCTTTGCGGGCCGCATTGTAATCGACCCCTTATTAGTAGGAACCCAAAACATCAGTTTGTATTAGGTGTCACATAAATGTCTACAGACAGAGAGACACCCATTCCTGATGTTTCTACAGAGTCATGTAGACCTAAATTTTGTAAATTATATAAAGCTTGAAAAAGTAAAAAGCAATTTCAAATCTGGGTTCTCTTGGCAACTTGTGCAGTACAATGGCGTGTGATTGTTTTCTCCCTGAAACAATTGCCTAATCTGGTGGGAAGGTGCGATTGTCCAGGGTGGCTCTGGTTAACCTAGTAATCGAAAGGGCACAGCTTGGACAAAATGTCTGTGATGTGAGGCATTTAAAACTGAGCCATGACAGAAAGGAAAATGGATTCCCCTCCCCCTGCTCGCTGCTACTCTGCACTGCGAAGCGCAGAATGAATGCACACTGGCGCCAAGGCAGGTGTCCCACTGACTGCACACCGCACCAAGACAAAGTATTGAGGACTCGGTGGGGATGGCCTACAACCCATTTCTGGCTCAGGACTGGCTGACGGAATCCAGCTGGTTTCTTCTATCCAGTACAAACTCTGGATGATCCCCAAGCATGCTATCTAAATGGGCAATACATGGTGTTATCCATTTGGCATTGGTGTGTCCATAGCAACTACCTGTTTGAAATAATTGACCTCAAATTGTATAAATATATTTACTGAGGAATGCAGATCCCAGGTCCAAATAAAAGCTCAGGCCATGCCTGACGTCCATATTGTGGTCTTCTCCTTCGACAAAGAGGCAAGGGAACCTAGAAAGAAATGTAGGTGAGAACAATCTTTTCATTCCGATGCAACTCCGTAAATAAAATACTTTTGGTACGAAACCGGTCCTAGGATGCTTGTTTCCGGGCCAGGGAGGACCTGGCCTGGTAGTTCGTGCTGGACTGTTCCCATGAGGCACAGGATCAAGACTGATTTGCATATGGCCAGGTCTAAACTGGGGTGGCATGGTGAGCAAAAGAATGATGGATTTAACCCAGATCTCTTGACTGGGGGTGAATGTTTTGATTTGTTCTGCATTCCGTCCATCAATTGTGTTTCTTTTGCTTTCTCGCCCTAAGTGCACCGGATATGCCCAGATGTGGGTCCCGGGCTCACTGTGCAACTGGATTCAAGCTATTGTGGCTTATGAGGGGTGAAACCCCGAAATCGGTCCTAGGATGCTTGCTTCCGGTCCAGGGAGGACCTGGCTTGGTAGATCGGGCTGGACTGTTCCCATGAGGCACAGGGTCAAGACTGATTTGCATATGGCCAATGTCTAAACTGGGGTGGCATGGTGAGCAAAGGAATGATGGATTTAACCCAGATCTCTTGACTGGGGCTGAATGTTTTGATTTATTCTGCATTCCGTCCATCAATTGTGTGTCTTTTGCTTTCTCGCCCTAAGTGTGCCGGGTATACCCAAACGTGGGTCCCGGGCTCACTGTGCCACTGGATTCAAGCTATCCTGGCTGATGAGGGGTGAAACCCCGAAACCGGTCCTAGGATGCTTGTTTCCGGTCCAGGGGGGAGCTGACTTGGTAGTTTGGGCTGGACTGTTCCCATGAGGCACAGGGTCAAAACTGATTTGCATATGGCCAGGTCTAAACTGGGGTGGCATGGTGAGCAAAAGAATGATGGATTTAACCCAGATCTCTTGACTGGGGGTGAATGTTTTGATTTGTTCTGCATTCTGTCCATCTATTGTGTGTCTTTTGCTTTCTCGCTCTAAGTGCGCCGGGTATGCCCAGTCGTGGGTCCCGGGCTCACTGTGCCACTGGATTCAAGCTATCCTGGCTGATGAGGGGTGAAACCCCGAAACCAGTCCTACGATGCTTGTTTCCGGTCCAGGGAGGACCTGGCTTGGTAGTTCGGGCTGGACTGTTCCCATGAGGCACAGGGTCAAGACTGATTTGCGTATGGCCAGGTCTAAACTGGGTGGCATGGTGAGCAAAAGAATGATGGATTTAACCCAGATCTCTTGACTGGGGGTGAGTGTTTAGATTTCTTCTGGATTCCGTCCATCAAATGTGTGTCTTTTGTTGAAGGAACGTCGGGCCTGGAAGAGCACCTTGTCATTATGGAACTTTGGGAATAGGTGAGGTACAAATGACATGCAGCAAGCTTTTGTGCCTGACTAGTGTTATAGTAACAAAAACGGCCTTTTTCCATGAAAGACGTTACATGCCTCAGAAGGCCACTGATGCAGAAGGCTTGTGCATCAGCCTGGCGTCGGCCAGGTTGTGTCTTGGGTGCCAGTGGGACCCAGGCTGGAGGAAATACATACAGGCCCATCAGACACTTAAATACGAATTGGAGAAGGCCCCAAATGGATCCCTTCATACTGATAAATATTGCAGCATCTGTGATAAAAAACATAACACGGAAAGCGCCAGGAAATAACTCAATAAAAAGAGGGGGTGCAACTCACACTGTAGTGCACGGGTGTGATCAGGTAAATAGATATCAACATCCAATACATGGAACATCTGGAAAAAAACAATTAAACTCAATTTCTTTATTTGGCTTAAATAAGCCATTTAAAATTCACATAATTCACAACCTCATAAATATGCAAACAATGTTAAAACCATATTTAATTTCAAACACATATATATGTTCATAATAAATACTCAATCAAATATCTACACACAGACCTCACCATTTAACAGTCATCTATGGAAGTTTCCTTATTCCAAGAGCAGGTTGGACAAAATTAATTACAGCCAAACAAGTTGTATGAGATAAGAACTGTTGAATAAAAACAAGCGCGGACATGTTATAACTCGGGCAATGTGGGAGTTCCCGAAGCCCGACATCACACTTCGGAAAACCCAATAAAAATGTATGAGGTTCAATCTAAAATGAGTAAGATAAAAACGATGTTGTGAGTTGATTACGAAAGAAAAGATGGGACTCAATAATCGCCGGGGTTGAAACAGGGGCATTCAGTCTCACCGTGGGCTTACTATATTCTCTTGTCAATTGTCATTCTTATATAATCTCAAAAAATGTAAAAACATATCTTTCATTTAAGCTTTAGTTGAGGCATTTATCGAATCGGGATTGCTAAATAATGCAGAAACACCCATGTGGGCAGGAACGTACTGGACTATAGGGCGATCAGGCAGTGCCTGAATGGGCTGGTCTGACAAGTCAGTGTGAGGGCTGTTTTATGTATGGTCTGCTGCTCCAGTTTTTAATGTTGATTTCCCTGATATTAAAACAAACATTATCTGCAGCAAGCACATATTCAGCATGTCTTCACATGTTCAAAACTGGCGCAATTTGCTAACATGGGTCACTTTTTTAATTTTCTGATTCACTAATGTTGCCCGTTCCTATTTTCTGTCCTGGTCTAACCCTGAATGTATGATAACCAAGGGATCTATAATGCATTATCCAGAGCTAAGCATTCTCTAGTTATTGACCTTGCGAAACTGGCCTCCGGCTTCATCCAAATTGATATCCTTAAAAAAAGAATATAAAACAGGCCAAATTACTGACAGAGAAGCTAAACGAAAAAAGAGGTACCCAGTACATCTGATTAGAAAGTCAGAAAAGAGTGAGAGATATATCAATAGAGACCTTCTCTTAACAGACAGAGAAACACAGCATAAACAACAGGTCATATGAATAAGGACTCACACAAATGTCTGCAATCAACTAAGAAAATAATTAACAAACACTGGGGGATACTAAAGAACAATAATCTTCATTTGAAAAGACCTCTCTTCTCCTTCAAAAGAAACAAGTATAACAAATATGTTAGTCCACATACATCTCAAAACAAATAACAAGAAATAACAGAATACACTCTGGGACTTACCATCTGTCAAGGGACATTTCCCATGTGGTCTGTGCACAGTGTGTGAATCCACAACACATACAGGGGCATATTCTCAAGAACGTGTGATAACCATCGCAAAAGTTACTTAACGCAACCTTCAACATCGCAGTCTATTGCGGGAAATTTACGCCGTGTTAGCCAAGTATTCACAACACCGCGGTACCATGCGATAGTCTCCAGATAACGCGTCAACTGACCGCGTTAAAATCAACACCACGCCGCAAAAATGCGAAACACGAACGCAAAAAAAGCTGCAATGAGGCCAATCGCGATACAAAAAGCAGCGAAAACCAGCGGCAGGCCTGCAAATCCCACACGTCTGGCGGGAAAATGCACCATAGAAGCAACAAAAACAACACACCAGAAACAATCCAAAGTGCGTAGCAACATCGATGCACCCTGACCCAGCGCAGAGGCCAACGCGAACCCCACAAGCCCCACAGACCACCAGCAAGGACCAACGGGGTCGGGGAAGGCCAAGGAGAAGAGGGAGAGGAATACGGGGTGCAGTCCGTAGGAAAACAAGACCAGCGTCACGGATGTGACAGAACACTACCAGCAACTGACCCACATTCAGACTACCTTGAATGCAGCCGGAGTGCCGAGGAGGCCAATGGAGGAGGCCAAGAGGCGCTGGCATGACGTGAAAACCTAAACCAGGCCCAAAGCCGCTGCCAACAGGAAGGCAGCAACGGTGACAGGAGGTGGGAGTCCTGCGCCACAGGAGGAGCTGGAGGAAATGGAGGTCAGTCATCAGTGTGGAGTCGGTGCAAGGAGGTGGGAGTACGGACACAGCTCGAGAGGACCGGACACAACAACAACAGAGTGAGTAACGAACAGGTCCTGGGGGGACGGGGGGAGATGGGCACAATGGCACACATGCACAACGATGCGTAGCACACTGCACACCCACAATTACCCAGGGTCATGTCCCCCATCCCCGTGGCACACTGCAGCACACACACATGGCAATCACAGCACATCCCATGACAATGTGGCACAAAGTGCAACACTGACACTGCAGAACAGGGGACACAACTGGGTCCGTCCATGCGCAGAAGCAGGCCAATCACATTTGACAGAGCAGGGAACTTTGAGATGCATATGTACGGGTACAATCTCACATCAGTCATGTAGTCCAAATGTCCACTGTCCCCCCTCAAATTGCCAGCACCGCCCAAATAGTCACAATGCACATTGTCACACAGTCTGCATGTCTACAAGAACAATGCGCTAACATAAATGTCAACACAATGTCAACATGCATCTCCCCTTCACATTGCAGAGGGACAAACAACACCTCCAGCAGGTCAGACCAGACAACCCATCAGTGATGCCTGAGACGACCACCACACCTTCGACGCCCTACAACAGCCCATGGACATCCCACGCAACCCACCACCAGGACCAGGGCAGACAAGCTACTTAGAGGAGAAACCAGCCCCTGCAACAGACCACACAGCATGAAGCACCCGCAAGCACGGCTGGCCCACAACACTTCCCGACCCACACATGGCACCCCAATGCCAGGTGTCAGAACGCTCAAAAGGAGGTGGCCGAACAGGTGCGGGTGTGGTCCGAACCCATGGAAGGCGAACTAGATCACATACGTGGGTGTCAATTACCCTTCAGGGACCACCTACACCCCACAAAGGAGACCCACACTGCCATAGAGACACACGCAGATATTATGTTGAACTGGCTACGGGCACGTGCGCCCGGCCCTTTATTGGCAGGGCCACATGTACAGTGACGCCTGTGCTGGATGTGTGTGGGGTGAGCATAAGCCAGCCCGCACAGAGTGCTTGTTGCTGGCAACAACTTGAACAGTGGACACCAGTGCAATGGAAACAGAAATCACCTGCATAACAGAGTCAACTGCTGAGCAACATGGAGGGAGCCGGAGCAAGTACAGAGGTCACCCAACATACAAACAGAAGTGTCCGTGAGTTGCAGTGCACTGAGGTTGGGGCACTAGAGCTGAGCGCGCTCATGTGATGAAAATGACTAGGATTGTGTCCATTCGGGATATTCCTGATGCAGATGCAGTGGGGTGTGTTAGACCTGCATCAACTTCCTCATCAACGTCCCAGGTCTCCCACACTGCCTGAGGTGACATTGCTGCGCAACATCTCCACAGCACAAAACTCAATCTGTAACGGCCCATGGGTTGCGGTGCACTGAGTCAGTGGCACCTGGAGTGCTGAGCAGGGGATCAGGCAGATGATGGCATCCACGACAGGTCTGAGCAACTCCGTTAGTCTGCCAGTACCACTGTTTCGACTCTGGCAGATGGTGGTTGGAGTTGGCCCTGGCGATGGTGGCGTGTGCCTCCTGCGGTAATGCGACGTCCGGGCCGGTCAGGACTCTATTTGATGTGTGAGCCCTGGTGGTCCGCAGTTGAGGCCGGAGGCAGCGGACAGCGCAGGGCCACATGCACACGGCGTCGATGACCCCAAGACCACCGTCACAGAGGTCATCCAATATTCATTCAGACAGGGTCCCTGACTTGAGCTGCACAGAGTTAGTGGCCCCGGATGCACAGCGGCAGGCACAGGCACACCGCCACGGGACGGTGACTTGCGGTCCACTGAGGTAGGGCCACGCAGACTGAGCGGGTGCTCGTCGATGTCGAAGGTGAATGTTGCGGAGGGTTGCGGGGGACAGTGGAAGGTGTCCTCCAGGGCATGATGCAGAGGGCAGAAGCTATCTGGAAGCAGCAAATGGAGGAGTGGAAAGCGACTGCCTCGTTGCCACCACCAATTCGGTATCAGCTGCATGAGGATGAAAACTACCCCCTAGTCCATAGACTCAGACGCTACCAATGAACGACCAGAGAGTGTCCATGAATGTCGGGGAACAGACTTAGTGGCACCGGGGCTGAGAGGGGATGCAGTCTGCGATGATGCCGGTACACTGATATGAACTCCGGCATTGACGAATCAAGACTCTGTGACCTACTGGACCGCAGTGTAGGCCGGAGGCAGCGGTCAGCAGTGGGCCACAGCCACGTGTCGTAGGCTCGCGATGCACAGAGTTAGTGAAATCAGGGCAGTTGTCGGTAGTGTTCGATCGCCTCCGTAACGATGATCCTTTTTTCCTCCCAAATGCAACGCGTCATCCTCTCATGCCTCTCCTTGCGTGCAATGATTCGTACTCTGCCTTTGAATAATCGATGTTCAGTTCCAATTCTGTGGCCTACTCAAGCGCAGCGTAGGCCGAGAAGCAGTAGTCCGCGTGGGCCCACAGAATCTTTCGGCTGTGATGTAACACTAAGACCTGTTGGCACCACATCCAAGGGTGTATAGTGACATACACTCAGCCATGATTTATGTGCTCTGCCATGGTGTAATCAAGACTCAGTTCCAAATGTGTGACCTACTTGTCCGCTGTGCATGCCGGTGGAGTACGTCAATGAGAAAGGAGTACTGCGGGCCTGTGTGGCGGAGGCCGTGATGGTCTGAGGAGGCTGCCAAGGTCGCAGGCCTCTGGCTTGGAGATTGCACCGGCACGTGGTGGGCCCTCTTCGACACACGCCGGTGTCGGAAAGTGGGCATTGAGGCCATGGTGCGCAGGGGCGGGCAGGACTGATTCGGGGACCAGCGTCCCGGGGTGCAGCAGGTGCACAAGATCGCTGGCAACACCGCTCACGGCGCCGGCCTCGTGGCGGGGTGAGAGGCGCCGCCCTGGCAGAGACGTTGGGCATTCCGGAAGAGGACCACGCCCAGAGTTACGTGCCTTTTATTCACACCCCTACGCTGGCCTGGCGTACGCCGGGCCAGCCCACTCCGCTCACGCTTACGGGGGGACGTCACATGCTACATTTCCGCGACTTCCCCACTGGCTGGGGTGACATGGTTGCGTCCACTGTCCACTACATTCCAAACACCAGCGGTGTGTGTCGACATGGATATGTTTGTGGTCTGCATACTGCAGTCTGGCCAGCACATCCACACCACACTTGGCATTGTGTACATTCTCATTCATCGGTCCCTTGCCTCCTTCGCACATGCCTGGTCCCCACCTCTTCCGACATTCTGCTATTGTGTGTCCAAGGTGCCATGCCGTTGATGGCTCATGTACATGGCTGGCCCATAGGAATGAATGGGAAGGTATTCCTTATTTGCGAATCTCAATTTGCGATTCGCAAATAAGGAATATGTAGGATTCGCAAAACTTTTAGCAAATCCTACATACATTGCATTTTGCGATTCTCTAATTGAGATTCGCTAAAAATCGCAATTTGAGAATTGCAAAACTCTTTTTTGATACATATGGCCCTAAGAGCCTTAATGCAAGGAGTAACGCAGGGGTCGCAACATCAGCCCTCACCCCTTCCCCTGAATCACAGGTGACATTAAAAGAAGCAGAAGCATCATGAAGTGATGGCCCTGGCAGTGCTTGCTTTTCTGGACACTCTTGTGCTGAAGGCTTATTGAGAAGTAGCTCACCCCTGCACCAGTGGTGCAATGCAGGCCCCTGCAGTAGAAGAGGGGCCCTCAACCCATTAGGGCCCCTGACCCATTAGGCACCTCCATTTAGCCTAAAAACAATGAATATCTGTGAGATATGGGAGACTGGGGACCCTCATTGCATTCTGCAGAGGTCCCCCATCGTTTTCGTTACGCTTCTACACTGCAGCATTTCACTTGGTTTTCCAGTCACAGATGCAGGGCTCTCGGGTACCTGTCATTGTAGCAGAGGTTCGCTTCCTCGGACCTCAGTCCCCAGTGCACTCTCTGTGGTTGAGAAACACGATTCATAGAACCTTCCAAGAGCATCTGGATCAGGAGTTGACAAAGTTCCCCCAGCTCTCTTGTACGTCATTTCTGCGTGCTATCATTGATACTTATCTTGGACTCAATCCTGGATGTTCTGAATGCAAAGTTAAAGATGAGTGACACCCCATGGCTAGTCAGCCTCAGATGTCGGTTCTGCTCTAGTCTGCTCTGGTTCAGCTTCAAGACCCACTGTGCAGTCCTCACACTCAGGTGTAACTCTCAGAGCCGGAGGAGTGACCTAAGGAAGTAGTCCGCCTTACACAGCTGGAACAGTCCTGATCCAGATTCTGGTGTTGACCTCGGTGCCAGATCCTCTAGCTGACCCATGAAGGATGGACACTTCTCCTGTGGATCCTTCCCACAGTTCCCCCACAACTGTAAAAGGGCCTGTCTAGGGTAAAGGGTAACTGACCCGGACACGTGTCTGAACACCTGTACTGGTTACCATGGGGTCCTTCAATTGTACTGGCGCTTCCATACTGTCATGACCAGGGCTTTTGAAACACTATCCATTGAGGTTCTGGCACTCCAGCCATAAAATGAGGGAATCTGTGTCTTGAGGCTGCAACAGCACCCTAACCGCAGCCAGTCCTTGCCAGAGAGCCTCAGATTGTTATGCAGGCATAAGAAATTTGGAAGAAGGTTTTCTCCGAGCCTGCCATCTCCAAGCCATCAGACAATAAATATCACATGCCAAGACAGTAGAGGGGGTGTCTGGAAAGCCGCTAGCTCCGTTTGTAGTGGTGAAGGTGACTTCTCCCTTACTTGTTTTGTCGAACTGAGAGCACAAGGTAACAATTTTTAATGTGCCCACGAACAGCCATACTTCTCATTCTGAAGCATCATCTGGACAGTGAAAGCCTGCCAGCAACTCCACTAACCAAGGTGGCTGAATTTTGATAGCCTATAATGGAGCCTGACCGGAATTCCTTATTCCTGCCCCCACCCAGATACCACTAGCCAATTATTGAAGTTCCTATTTGTCACCAATATCATTTCATACATTTTTACTGATAGCGATGGCAGTCTGTAGCTGGGCATTCTGAAAGGAATTGTTTGTCTTCAAGCACCGATTGTCACTATACTACTAATTTGGGCACCTGATGCTCAGATACCATAGGTTGTGGATGCAGTCAAATTGATTTTGTTCAGATGTATGATAAGAATGTAGGACATGTTTGGGTGAGTTTGGACGAGAATGACATCCCCAAAAGTATCCTACCACCCTTTCTTTTTAGCCTTAATAAATGCGTGTCTGCCTTTTCTCAAGAAAAGTACTTGTGCTTATTCTTTGTGGACCCTCACACACCCTTTTAGTGTCATACTTCATCATTGGATCACACCAGGATCCCTAAAAATTAGGATGGGATTAACCATATTCCAGGGATCTCTTTGGATATTGTTCCTAATCTAACGGGGACTAAAATATGTTAAAAATACCTAGTTCGCACCCCAGTTTTCCTTTATTGTTGGGTGCCACGGGTATGATTAAAAAGCTATTGATTAGGTATTATCTACGGGCGGGTTACTACCCCTGTACCCTATTGCATGTCGACATGTTTCAGCCCTTCTAAATTGCCAAATATAGGCCTCGGGGTTTCATCAGAACTATTTTCAATACCCCATATTTTTCTGCAGTAATTCTGCTGTCCTATCTACTTTTTTGAGTCAGTCAACCGTCCTTTGTGATGACATAGACAGCCATACATACATATAAACATGCATTGTTGGGTAGGGCAGGCCTACTTGTCTGTCCTTTGGCTGGAGAGGTCCCAATTGGTGCTCTATTTTCAGCACATTCATGATGTGCAAAATAGAGAAAGGTGCAGAGGCGAGCATTATGCATATATATTTTATTGCCAGCTCCTTGCAGCACTTTAAAGTAAGTAAATATAGAGGGAATAACCCTTGGTTGTATCACACCTTTGAACCTAGGCTCTGTCACACATATGGATCACACAGCCTACTTCCAGCCCATGTAATAGAACACCAAGAAGTTATTGTGTATCAAATTAATACATTTATTGTTAAAAACACATTATATTTATCATCACTGTAAAACAAATCTATCACAATAGCTAATCTGTTTAAAACCAATTAAAAATATATTATACACACTCAACAGGTATGGTACCAAAAGACAACAACAAATTTCATCATAAAGTAAAGAGAGAAAGAAAAAAGACAATATGCTTTGTCATTCAAAAACACATCCGTCGGAATTATTTCTAAAATTCAGCCTTCATACAATATATCTCGTTAGTATGTATAGGCCCAATTATTTCCATGGATTGTGTGCAAATAGCGTCGACATCATCACCAAACACAAAAATCCAGAACTAGAATGTCACTGTAGCCTATATATCTCTCAACACAGCAGCCATATTCCTCTTTTAAGCTGCTCTGTTCCCATAACTTGAAGCGTCTTGAAAACTAACGAACAAATCAGTTGCCCCAGCTTCTTCTTTTCTGCCACTGCGCATCTGGAAAAAAACATATGGCAAATATATACTGTTCTTAGAAATCTACTCACAACGTTTCACATCTTTTTGTCAAATATAACACTGTATACCTCCTCCATATTTATTCACCTGGGAGAGATAATGCTAGCCTCCGTGTCGTTAATGAAATCCAGATTCTCTCTTCACAAACTTGGAGAATCTACATTTCATGCCAAGACCAGAGGCTAGCATTATGCATGTTTAAAGCTGTAACACCACAGATAATACATGTTCCATTGGCTTTTAATAAAACCTTGCAAACACATCTGCATTAGACCAGTCACCTACCTTCAAAATCTCTTCCGATGCGAAAACTTTACTTGCTATTGCTCCTCTTACTGAATGTGTATGAAATTTCTGCAAATCAACACCTGCTTCAAGCATACAGCTCCTAACTCAACAAGCTATAGTTGCAGAATTTACTGGATTGTAAGGCCTTATGTAAGAAATCAACAGTTGACTAACTCCATCTCTTCTGAACTCTTCCATTCTACTCTCATACTCTTTCAAACTTCTCACCACACATAATTTAGGATGGTCATCAAATTTTGGGTAAAAATAGTAGAAGTAATACTCTTTGTCCATCTTGTGATCTGAAATATTACTCTATCTGGATTATGAAATCCATTACCTACCTCCAAAGCTCTTTCATTTGAAACCCTTCTGAAAGAGTTTAAGCACAACAAAGTTGCCATTTTACCTGACAGCTGTCTCAAAGATAAATATTTAGGGCTTGATTACGACTTTCGGCGGTGCAGGAGTGGGCAGTACGCCTCCGCTGCGCTCCTGCACCACCGAAGGTCACCGCCCCACCCGCCAGTTTAGGGCGGCGTGGCAGTCCATTGCGGTGCCTTAGAAAACAGGCACCGCAATGGGACCGCACTAACAAGGTTCCTGCACAGTATGGACTCAAAAGTCCATGCTGTGCAGGAACTCAGGTGCATGCACATAGGGGGCACATAATTTGACCCCTGCATGCATCCCCATGCAGAGGAGGCAGAGGGGGCCCTGTAGTGCTCCCTTTGTTTCCTCTCTGTCACGGTGTTCATGGAGTAGAAACCTCCATGACACCGCCGGCGAAGAAAGGAACTTGGAATATGCTTGGAGGGACCCCGGTGGTCCCACCAAGCGTATTGCTGCCTTGGCCTCTATCCCAGTCACATCCTCTTGGATTTACTGGGATCCTGTCAACAAAGTGACATGTAGTTTATGCTATGTTGGGAGCACGATCTTCCCAGTTAAGAAAAGGATCTTGGAGCACTTTCGTGCCATTAACCCGTTTGCTGCTTCGAACGTTCCGCGCCAGTGCGGAACGTTCTATTAAACGGGTGGGGCCGCGTCGGCCAACGGACGTGCGCAGCACTACCGAGGTAGTGCTCGCGACGGCCGTTGGCCGACAGCAGCAGCAAACGGGTTAAGAACCAAGATGCCAGTTACCCAGTGGCAAGAGATTGCTATCAGGTACATGGGCCCAACAGTAATAAGATCTCATTTGGTGTTGACAGGATCCCAGTGAATCCAAGAGGAGGTGACCGGGAACGGGCACTGAGAACATCAGAGTCATATTTATATAATCCTCTTCAACAGCAAATATCCGAGTGGCCTTAACCAAGATGAGGGACTTCATGTACATCTGGGCTAATTTATTTCCCGTTGGCTACATCTCACCCATCTGAGCTTCCTTTGAGGCCTCTGCGTGATTTCTGTATGAGTTTTGGTCTCCCCCTCTTGCACATGAGTAGATATCAAATGTTCCTTAATGATGTTGTTCACACAGCACACTATAGAGTTGATAAGAATATGCTGATTTCCCAGTAGGATTGTATGTCTGGTGAGGTGTCTGTTGTCTAATATTTTATTTTCATTTACAGTTTTCTTTTGCACTGTTACAGTTTTACTTCATGTCTTGATTTAGGACCTTTGTATAAGATAATTTACTTGGAGTTTAGGTATCCATGATGCCTAATTTGTCTTTTGTCACTTGATGTTTTATCGTAACAACCGGTTTGTTTGAGTAACTGTATCATTTTGAGTGGTACAGGGAGATACCAGGCAAGGTTAGAATGCATTTCATATATAAGAGTCATATGATTCACTCATGACGTTGAATATGTTTCTCGTTTCCATGCATTTTTTTTGTAAATACATACATTTACGTGTAATTAGGAATTTTTGGGTGCATAAGACCGATATATATTTGTTACATTGTTTTGGTAATTACTTTATGATATATCATGTATGTGTAGAAAAGCACACACTTGTGTTGATAATTATAGTTGCGCATTTATTTTCCTTGCATAACTGTATGATAACAGTCTTTTTTCTGAGGACCCTTGTAGTAAGTCAGGTTCCGCAAGTCTATTCACTATGTTTACTTATGTGGGAGATTTGTGTTTAGAGGTGATAGGGCACTACCACCATCTGTATGTTGGCTTCGAGGGAGACCACGTAGGGTGAAAAGCGTCAGCCCCCAAACAAATACAAGTTGGAAAACCTTTCCGAAGTGCGGGCGTTACTTGCACTGCGGCGCTTGTGTCTGTTTAATATTTACGGGGTCCTGTGCCCCGCTGTCCTGCTCCGACCTCGCTACGTGGACATGGTCAGATGAACTTCAGGAAAAGAGTGGTATGCGGATATATATTTGGAGACTGAGGTGACCATCCATTTTAGTTTTTCAGTGTATTATAAAATTCCAAGGAATTTAATCATTCAGTCCCTGTTTGTGTGTGCCCAATTTATAAACCCATCTGTGCTCAAGTTCTGTTAGGACCCTGATTGCATTGTAGGTCACTGTTATTTTTTCTATTACTGTCCATCTTATATCATTTTCACTGTGCCTGCAAGTTATGAGGCGGCTAGTCATTCTTGTTGTGTTACGACAACATCTGATAGTACTACGGTGTTCTGTGATCCTCATGTGTAGTTTTCTAGCGGTCATTCCTATGTATCTCAGTCGGCATGGCCAAGTTATCATATATATTGCATTGTTTGTTTTACAGTTAGTGTGGCTTTTCTGGTCCCATATATATTCAAGACCTAGGCCTAAAGACTCTGTGGGGCATATTCTCAAGGAACCATCGCCGAGTTAACTGCACTTTATCGCAGCCAAAGTTGCGATAAATCTATCACCCGATTCACAAGCTGGTGTTAACAGCCCATAACACCAGTTTACCCGCGATAGCAGTCGCAAAAAACATCGCCACAGATGACCCCCGCAACTAGGCTAATGAGATGCAGAGTAGACGTACCCGTGCAAAAAGCCGCGAAAACACCACTCCGCAACATTCTCAACGACCAGCCAGATCGGCGAAAAGACCATGAAACATGCGAAAATGCGCGTTAGCAGCAGGAAATTAACACATGCTCTGACCTGGTGTAAAGTCGGACGGCAGCCTGCACCACAAAAGGGAGCCCAGCCCACAGCCACACCTGAAGAGCAACAGATGCCATGGAGCCACTGAACATGCATCCCGGAGACCCGAGAGGGCAACAACACCCACCGCCACCACCTCCCACCACCCCGGACACCCACCGCCCCCCGGACCAACACTGAGGCAGCACAGACAAAGACAGCGACCCTCCGAAAATGCACCAACCTCACAGACCCAACACCAGAGAATGTCATTGCCTACTATATGCCCAAAGGGACAACCCTCCTCCGCATCCTGACCACCATTGCCCACAGGCTGACGGTACCAACACAGCGGACAACCAACATCCCACCGCACACAAAGCTGCTGGCCGTGCTGCACGTGTTGGCCTCTGGTACCCTCCAACCAACCTCCGCCTGAGACGGAGGAGTCACACAGCCTGGCAAATCCAAGTCCCCCACAAGGGTCATGGATGACACCATCAGCTTGGTACCCCACTATCTACACTTCACACACACTGCGCAGGAACAGCCGGAGACCAAGCAAGGCGTGTACGCCACAGCTGGCTTCCCGCACGTGTCAGGGGGGCAATTGACTGCACACATGTCCTACTAGTGGCCCCTGGCGACACTGCACACAATAAGCGCAACAGAAAGCGCACGTATCCCACCAATGTGCAGGCAATAGTGGACCACCGTGGAATCTCCGCCAACGCCGTCGCCAACCACCCAGGCAGTGTGCATGATACCTGCACCTCCCGACAGTCCATCATCAACCTGCGCCACCAGGATGGCACCCACGGAAATGCACTGCTCGTTGGCCAATACCAAATGCACACACCACACACCTCAACTCCACAATCATGCAACAGACAACACAGGAAATGCACACGTCACAAGCTCACATACAACATGCACACCCACCAGACACGACAGCACAACTCACTGTGGGAACCTGGGCCAGCCATGTACATGAGCCATCAACGGCATGGCACCTTGGACACACAATAGCAGAATGTCGGAAGAGGTGGGGACCAGGCATGTGCGAAGGAGGCAAGGGACCGATGAATGAGAATGTACACAATGCCAAGTGTGGTGTGGATGTGCTGGCCAGACTGCAGTATGCAGACCACAAACATATCCATGTCGACACACACCGCTGGTGTTTGGAATGTAGTGGACAGTGGACGCAACCATGTCACCCCAGCCAGTGGGGAAGTCGCGGAAATGTAGCATGTGACGTCGCCCCCGTAAGCGTGAGCGAAGTGGGCTGGCCCGGCGTACGCCAGGCCAGCGTAGGGGTGTGAATAAAAGGCACGTAACTCTGGGCGTGGTCCTCTTCCGGAATGCCCAACGTCTCTGCCAGGGCGGCGCCTCTCACCCCGCCACGAGGCCGACGCCGTGAGCGGTGTTGCCAGCGATCTTGTGCACCTGCTGCACCCCGGGACGCTGGTCCCCGAATCAGTCCTGCCCGCCCCTGCGCACCATGGCCTCAATGCCCACTTTCCGACACCGGCGTGTGTCGAAGAGGGCCCACCACGTGCCGGTGCAATCTCCAAGCCAGAGGCCTGCGACCTTGGCAGCCTCCTCAGACCATCACGGCCTCCGCCACACAGGCCCGCAGTACTCCTTTCTCATTGACGTACTCCACCGGCATGCACAGCGGACAAGTAGGTCACACATTTGGAACTGAGTCTTGATTACACCATGGCAGAGCACATAAATCATGGCTGAGTGTATGTCACTATACACCCTTGGATGTGGTGCCAACAGGTCTTAGTGTTACATCACAGCCGAAAGATTCTGTGGGCCCACGCGGACTACTGCTCTCGGCCTACGCTGCGCTTGAGTAGGCCACAGAATTGGAACTGAACATCGATTATTCAAAGGCAGAGTACGAATCATTGCACGCAAGGAGAGGCACGAGAGGATGACGCGTTGCATTTGGGAGGAAAAAAGGATCATCGTTACGGAGGCGATCGAACACTACCGACAACTGCCCTGATTTCACTAACTCTGTGCATCGCGAGCCTACGACACGTGGCTGTGGCCCACTGCTGACCGCTGCCTCCGGCCTACACTGCGGTCCAGTAGGTCACAGAGTCTTGATTCGTCAATGCCGGAGTTCATATCAGTGTACCGGCATCATCGCAGACTGCATCCCTTCTCAGCCCCGGTGCCACTAAGTCTGTTCCCCGACATTCATGGACACTCTCTGGTCGTTCATTGGTGGCGTCTGAGTCTATGGACTAGGGGGTAGTTTTCATCCTCATGCAGCTGATACCGGGTGGTGGTGGCAACGAGGCAGTCGCTTTCCCTCCTCCATTTGCTGCTTCCAGATAGCTTCTGCCCTCTGCATCATGCCCTGGAGGACACCTTCCACTGTCCCTCGCAACCCTCCGCAACATTCACCTTCGACATCGACGAGCACCCGCTCAGTCTGCGTGGCCCTACCTCAGTGGACCGCAAGTCACCGTCCCGTGGCGGTGTGCCTGTGCCTGCCGCTGTGCATCCGGGGCCACTAACTCTGTGCAGCTCAAGTCAGGGACCCTGTCTGAATGAATATTGGATGACCTCTGTGACGGTGGTCTTGGGGTCATCGACGCCATGTGCATGTGGCCCTGCGCTGTCCGCTGCCTCCGGCCTCAACTGCGGACCACCAGGGCTCACACATCAAATAGAGTCCTGACCGGCCCGGACGTCGCATTACCGCAGGAGGCACACGCCACCATCGCCAGGGCCAACTCCAACCACCATCTGCCAGAGTCGAAACAGTGGTACTGGCAGACTAACGGAGTTGCTCAGACCTGTCGTGGATGCCATCATCTGCCTGATCCCCTGCTCAGCACTCCAGGTGCCACTGACTCAGTGCACCGCAACCCATGAGGCCGTTACAGATTGAGTTTTGTGCTGTGGAGATGTTGCGCAGCAATGTCACCTCAGGCAGTGTGGGAGACCTGGGACGTTGATGAGAAGTTGATGCAGGTCTAACACACCCCACTGCATCTGCATCAGGAATATCCCGAATGGACACAATCCTAGTCATTTTCATCACATGAGCGCGCTCAGCTCTAGTGCCCCAACCTCAGTGCACTGCAACTCACGGACACTTCTGTTTGTATGTTGGGTGACCTGCACATTGGTGGGATACGTGCGCTTTCTGTTGCGCTTATTGTGTGCAGTGTCGCCAGGGGCCACTAGTAGGACATGTGTGCAGTCAATTGCCCCCTGACACGTGCGGGAAGCCAGCTGTGGCGTACACGCCTTGCTTGGTCTCCGGCTGTTCCTGCGCAGTGTGTGTGAAGTGTAGATAGTGGGGTACCAAGCTGATGGTGTCATCCATGACCCTTGTGGGGGATTGGCCAGGCTGTGTGACTCCTCCGTCTCAGGCGGAGGTTGGTTGGAGGGTACCAGAGGCCAACACGTGCAGCACGGCCAGCAGCTTTGTGTGCGGTGGGATGTTGGTTGTCCGCTGTGTTGGTACCGTCAGCCTGTGGGCAATGGTGGTCAGGATGCGGAGGAGGGTTGTCCCTTTGGGCATATAGTAGGCAATGACATTCTCTGGTGTTGGGTCTGTGAGGTTGGTGCATTTTCGGAGGGTCGCTGTCTTTGTCTGTGCTGCCTCAGTGTTGGTCCGGGGGGCGGTGGGTGTCCGGGGTGGTGGGAGGTGGTGGCGGTGGGTGTTGTTGCCCTCTCGGGTCTCCGGGATGCATGTTCAGTGGCTCCATGGCATCTGTTGCTCTTCAGGTGTGGCTGTGGGCTGGGCTCCCTTTTGTGGTGCAGGCTGCCGTCCGACTTTACACCAGGTCAGAGCATGTGTTAATTTCCTGCTGCTAAAGCGCATTTTCGCATGTTTCATGGTCTTTTCGCCGATCTGGCTGGTCGTTGAGAATGTTGCGGAGTGGTGTTTTCGCGGCTTTTTGCACGGGTACGTCTACTCTGCATCTCATTAGCAATAGTTGCGGGGGTCATCTGTGGCGATGTTTTTTGCGACTGCTATCGCGGGTAAACTGGTGTTATGGGCTGTTAACACCAGCTTGTGAATCGGGTGATAGATTTATCGCAACTTTGGCTGCGATAAAGTGCAGTTAACTCGGCGATGGTTCCTTGAGAATATGCCCCACAGAGTCTTTAGGCCTAGGTCTTGAATATATATGGGACCAGAAAAGCCACACTAACTGTAAAACAAAAAATGCAATATATATGATAACTTGGCCATGCCGACTGAGATACATAGGAATGACCGCTAGAAAACTACACATGAGGATCACAGAACACCGTAGTACTATCAGATGTTGTCGTAACACAACAAGAATGACTAGCCGCCTCATAACTTGCAGGCACAGTGAAAATGATATAAGATGGACAGTAATAGAAAAAATAACAGTGACCTACAATGCAATCAGGGTCCTAACAGAACTTGAGCACAGATGGGTTTATAAATTGGGCACACACAAACAGGGACTGAATGATTAAATTCCTTGGAATTTTATAATACACTGAAAAACTAAAATGGATGGTCACCTCAGTCTCCAAATATATATCCGCATACCACTCTTTTCCTGAAGTTCATCTGACCATGTCCACGTAGCGAGGTCGGAGCAGGACAGCGGGGCACAGGACCCCGTAAATATTAAACAGACACAAGCGCCGCAGTGCAAGTAACGCCCGCACTTCGGAAAGGTTTTCCAACTTGTATTTGTTTGGGGGCTGACGGTTTTCACCCTACGTGGTCTCCCTCGAAGCCAACATACAGATGGTGGTAGTGCCCTATCACCTCTAAACACAAATCTCCCACATAAGTAAACATAGTGAATAGACTTGCGGAACCTGACTTACTACAAGGGTCCTCAGAAAAAAGACTGTTATCATACAGTTATGCAAGGAAAATAAATGCGCAACTATAATTATCAACACAAGTGTGTGCTTTTCTACACATACATGATATATCATAAAGTAATTACCAAAACAATGTAACAAATATATATCGGTCTTATGCACCCAAAAATTCCTAATTACACGTAAATGTATGTATTTACAAAAAAAATGCATGGAAACGAGAAACATATTCAACGTCATGAGTGAATCATATGACTCATATATGAAATGCATTCTAACCTTGCCTGGTATCTCCCTGTACCACTCAAAATGATACAGTTACTCAAACAAACCGGTTGTTACGATAAAACGTCAAGTGACAAAAGACAAATTAGGCATCATGGATACCTAAACTCCAAGTAAATTATCTTATACAAAGGTCCTAAATCAAGACATGAAGTAAAACTGTAACAGTGCAAAAGAAAACTGTAAATGAAAATAAAATATTAGACAACAGACACCTCACCAGACATACAATCCTACTGGGAAATCAGCATATTCTTATCAACTCTATAGTGTGCTGTGTGAACAACATCATTAAGGAACATTTGATATCTACTCATGTGCAAGAGGGGAGACCAAAACTCATACAGAAATCACGCAGAGGCCTCAAAGGAAGCTCAGATGGGTGAGATGTAGCCAACGGAAATAAATTAGCCCAGATGTACATGAAGTCCCTCATCTTGGTTAAGGCCACTCGGATATTTGCTGTTGAAGAGGATTATATAAATATGACTCTGATGTTCTCAGTGCCTGTTCCCGGTCACCTCCTCTTGGATTCACTGGGATCCTGTCAACACCAAATGAGATCTTATTACTGTTGGGCCCATGTACCTGATAGCAATCTCTTGCCACTGGGTAACTGGCATCTTGGTTCTTAACCCGTTTGCTGCTGCTGTCGGCCAACGGCCGGTCGCGAGCACTACCTCGGTAGTGCTGCGCACGTCCGTTGGCCGACGCGGCCCCACCCGTTTAATAGAACGTTCCGCACTGGCGCGGAACGTTCGAAGCAGCAAACGGGTTAATGGCACGAAAGTGCTCCAAGATCCTTTTCTTAACTGGGAAGATCGTGCTCCCAACATAGCATAAACTACATGTCACTTTGTTGACAGGATCCCAGTAAATCCAAGAGGATGTGACTGGGATAGAGGCCAAGGCAGCAATACGCTTGGTGGGACCACCGGGGTCCCTCCAAGCATATTCCAAGTTCCTTCTCCGCCGGCGGTGTCATGGAGGTTTCTACTCCATGAACACCGTGACAGAGAGGAAACAAAGGGAGCACTACAGGGCCCCCTCTGCCTCCTCTGCATGGGGATGCATGCAGGGGGTCAAATTATGTGCCCCCCTATGTGCATGCACCTGAGTTCCTGCACAGCATGGACTTTTGAGTCCATACTGTGCAGGAACCTTGTTGTGCGGTCCCATTGCGGTGCCTGTTTTCTAAGGCACCGCAATGGGACTGCCACGCCGCCCCTAAACTGGCGGGTGGGCGGCGGTGACCTTCGGTGGTGCAGGAGCGCAGCGGAGGTGTACTGCCCACTCCTGCACCGCCGAAAGTCGTAATCAAGCCCTAAATATTTATCTTTGAGACAGCTGTCAGGTAAAATGGCAACTTTGTTGTGCTTAAACTCTTTCAGAAGGGTTTCAAATGAAAGAGCTTTGGAGGTAGGTAATGGATTTCATAATCCAGATAGAGTAATATTTCAGATCACAAGATGGACAAAGAGTATTACTTCTACTATTTTTTACCCAAAATTTGATGACCATCCTAAATTATGTGTGGTGAGAAGTTTGAAAGAGTATGAGAGTAGAATGGAAGAGTTCAGAAGAGATGGAGTTAGTCAACTGTTGATTTCTTACATAAGGCCTTACAATCCAGTAAATTCTGCAACTATAGCTTGTTGAGTTAGGAGCTGTATGCTTGAAGCAGGTGTTGATTTGCAGAAATTTCATACACATTCAGTAAGAGGAGCAATAGCAAGTAAAGTTTTCGCATCGGAAGAGATTTTGAAGGTAGGTGACTGGTCTAATGCAGATGTGTTTGCAAGGTTTTATTAAAAGCCAATGGAACATGTATTATCTGTGGTGTCACAGCTTTAAACATGCATAATGCTAGCCTCTGGTCTTGGCATGAAATGTAGATTCTCCAAGTTTGTGAAGAGAGAATCTGGATTTCATTAACGACACGGAGGCTAGCATTATCTCTCCCAGGTGAATAAATATGGAGGAGGTATACAGTGTTATATTTGACAAAAAGATGTGAAACGTTGTGAGTAGATTTCTAAGAACAGTATATATTTGCCATATGTTTTTTTTCCAGATGCGCAGTGGCAGAAAAGAAGAAGCTGGGGCAACTGATTTGTTCGTTAGTTTTCAAGACGTTTCAAGTTATGGGAACAGAGCAGCTTAAAAGAGGAATATGGCTGCTGTGTTGAGAGATATATAGGCTACAGTGACATTCTAGTTCTGGATTTTTGTGTTTGGTGATGATGTCGACGCTATTTGCACACAATCCATGGAAATAATTGGGCCTATACATACTAACGAGATATATTGTATGAAGGCTGAATTTTAGAAATAATTCAGACGGATGTGTTTTTGAATGACAAAGCATATTGTCTTTTTTCTTTCTCTCTTTACTTTATGATGAAATTTGTTGTTGTCTTTTGGTACCATACCTGTTGAGTGTGTATAATATATTTTTAATTGGTTTTAAACAGATTAGCTATTGTGATAGATTTGTTTTACAGTGATGATAAATATAATGTGTTTTTAACAATAAATGTATTAATTTGATACACAATAACTTCTTGGTGTTCTATTACATGGGCTGGAAGTAGGCTGTGTGATCCATATGTGTGACAGAGCCTAGGTTCAAAGGTGTGATACAACCAAGGGTCATTCCCTCTATATTTACTTACTTTAAAGTGCTGCAAGGAGCTGGCAATAAAATATATATGCATAATGCTCGCCTCTGCACCTTTCTCTATTTTGCACATCATGAATGTGCTGAAAATAGGCACCAATTGGGACCTCTCCAGCCAAAGGACAGACAAGTAGGCCTGCCCTACCCAACAATGCATGTTTATATGTATGTATGGCTGTCTATGTCATCACAAAGGACGGTTGACTGACTCAAAAAGTAGATAGGACAGCAGAATTACTGCAGAAAAATATGGGGTATTGAAAATAGTTCTGATGAAACCCCGAGGCCTATATTTGGCAATTTAGAAGGGCTGAAACATGTCGACATGCAATAGGGTACAGGGGTAGTAACCCGCCCGTAGATAATACCTAATCAATAGCTTTTTAATCATACCCGTGGCACCCAACAATAAAGGAAAACTGGGGTGCGAACTAGGTATTTTTAACATATTTTAGTCCCCGTTAGATTAGGAACAATATCCAAAGAGATCCCTGGAATATGGTTAATCCCATCCTAATTTTTAGGGATCCTGGTGTGATCCAATGATGAAGTATGACACTAAAAGGGTGTGTGAGGGTCCACAAAGAATAAGCACAAGTACTTTTCTTGAGAAAAGGCAGACACGCATTTATTAAGGCTAAAAAGAAAGGGTGGTAGGATACTTTTGGGGATGTCATTCTCGTCCAAACTCACCCAAACATGTCCTACATTCTTATCATACATCTGAACAAAATCAATTTGACTGCATCCACAACCTATGGTATCTGAGCATCAGGTGCCCAAATTAGTAGTATAGTGACAATCGGTGCTTGAAGACAAACAATTCCTTTCAGAATGCCCAGCTACAGACTGCCATCGCTATCAGTAAAAATGTATGAAATAATATTGGTGACAAATAGGAACTTCAATAATTGGCTAGTGGTATCTGGGTGGGGGCAGGAATAAGGAATTCCGGTCAGGCTCCATTATAGGCTATCAAAATTCAGCCACCTTGGTTAGTGGAGTTGCTGGCAGGCTTTCACTGTCCAGATGATGCTTCAGAATGAGAAGTATGGCTGTTCGTGGGCACATTAAAAATTGTTACCTTGTGCTCTCAGTTCGACAAAACAAGTAAGGGAGAAGTCACCTTCACCACTACAAACGGAGCTAGCGGCTTTCCAGACACCCCCTCTACTGTCTTGGCATGTGATATTTATTGTCTGATGGCTTGGAGATGGCAGGCTCGGAGAAAACCTTCTTCCAAATTTCTTATGCCTGCATAACAATCTGAGGCTCTCTGGCAAGGACTGGCTGCGGTTAGGGTGCTGTTGCAGCCTCAAGACACAGATTCCCTCATTTTATGGCTGGAGTGCCAGAAACTCAATGGATAGTGTTTCAAAAGCCCTGGTCATGACAGTATGGAAGCGCCAGTACAATTGAAGGACCCCATGGTAACCAGTACAGGTGTTCAGACACGTGTCCGGGTCAGTTACCCTTTACCCTAGACAGGCCCTTTTACAGTTGTGGGGGAACTGTGGGAAGGATCCACAGGAGAAGTGTCCATCCTTCATGGGTCAGCTAGAGGATCTGGCACCGAGGTCAACACCAGAATCTGGATCAGGACTGTTCCAGCTGTGTAAGGCGGACTACTTCCTTAGGTCACTCCTCCGGCTCTGAGAGTTACACCTGAGTGTGAGGACTGCACAGTGGGTCTTGAAGCTGAACCAGAGCAGACTAGAGCAGAACCGACATCTGAGGCTGACTAGCCATGGGGTGTCACTCATCTTTAACTTTGCATTCAGAACATCCAGGATTGAGTCCAAGATAAGTATCAATGATAGCACGCAGAAATGACGTACAAGAGAGCTGGGGGAACTTTGTCAACTCCTGATCCAGATGCTCTTGGAAGGTTCTATGAATCGTGTTTCTCAACCACAGAGAGTGCACTGGGGACTGAGGTCTGAGGAAGCGAACCTCTGCTACAATGACAGGTACCCGAGAGCCCTGCATCTGTGACTGGAAAACCAAGTGAAATGCTGCAGTGTAGAAGCGTAACGAAAACGATGGGGGACCTCTGCAGAATGCAATGAGGGTCCCCAGTCTCCCATATCTCACAGATATTCATTGTTTTTAGGCTAAATGGAGGTGCCTAATGGGTCAGGGGCCCTAATGGGTTGAGGGCCCCTCTTCTACTGCAGGGGCCTGCATTGCACCACTGGTGCAGGGGTGAGCTACTTCTCAATAAGCCTTCAGCACAAGAGTGTCCAGAAAAGCAAGCACTGCCAGGGCCATCACTTCATGATGCTTCTGCTTCTTTTAATGTCACCTGTGATTCAGGGGAAGGGGTGAGGGCTGATGTTGCGACCCCTGCGTTACTCCTTGCATTAAGGCTCTTAGGGCCATATGTATCAAAAAAGAGTTTTGCAATTCTCAAATTGCGATTTTTAGCGAATCTCAATTAGAGAATCGCAAAATGCAATGTATGTAGGATTTGCTAAAAGTTTTGCGAATCCTACATATTCCTTATTTGCGAATCGCAAATTGAGATTCGCAAATAAGGAATACCTTCCCATTCATTCCTATGGGCTAGGAGGCCCATAGGAATGAATGGGAAGACATTCTCAATTTGCGATTACCAATTAGAGAATCGCAAATTGAGAATGCAATTTCAAGGTTGCAAGGGTGCCAAAAGGACACCCTGTTGCACCCCTGAAATATGCATGTGTGCACATTTTGCGCACATACATGCCCTAAGGGCATGTATGTGCGACATATGGCACTTTTAAAAAATCAAAAAAGTGATTTTTTTTAAAGAAAATCGCAAATTACCACCAACTTGAAGTTGGTGGTAATTTGCAATTCCTTAAGGCCAAATAGCACATTTCTGGTGCTTCCAGAATTGCATTTAAGGAATCGCAATTTGCAATTTCTTAATTGCATTCACAAAATAGAGAATCGCTAATTTTGCGATTCTCTATTTTGCGATGGCCTTTTGGGATGATACATCCCAAAAGGCTTTTTCCCATTCGCAAACGGGCAGATTCTGAGAATCTGCCCGTTTGCAAACGGGAAAAAGGCTTGATACATATGGCCCTTAGTTCAATGACAGGGGGGTCTTATTTCTCTCATCTGCGAACTGCAGAGTGAAAGATCAGGGCTCCACTGTATAAGGAGGATCCAGAGGATGTTCTGCACACTGCTTGCGGCATGGGCTTCAAGCTAGAGCTCCAATGCCTGAGCTGAAGGGAGAAGAGGATGGAGGGAAAATGCGTTAGGAATTTGATGAGTGTGAAAAAAAGCAGATTCCGATACACACAGTTTGGAAGAAAAAACAAAACTGCTAAGGGTGCACATACACATGCGAATAGAGGCGTGATGTGCATGAAGCACACATTTGTGTATGGCAGTAGCACATGTACATGTATTTAAAACTTTAAAAATCACATTCTAGCCCGACCACCAGGTGGTGGGGGGAGGGGTGTTCACAAGTTAAGGATAGTGAAGAGTCAGCAGGTGATTGTCATTTTTCACAGGTGGGCTTGACATACTCACGAGTTTCACCTGTCCTCCTACTATCCATTATGGCAGAGGCACTTCAATTTATCGCAGTTTGGTTATTTTGAAGTTCAGTTTGCAGATATTGCAATTATTTTATCAGTCAATACTTGCTCAATCGTTACTGAAAATCTCCTCACATATACTCATTGTATTTACCATTCATCAGAGAAGGGTATTGCTTCCATTCACAGGTGTTTACATGTTGTTTTTCTATTACTGTGGTGAAATACCAAACAAGCATTGACAATGCTAATAGGTCTGGCTTTAACATAGCTGCCAAGGTTTCAGATTGCTATGTGTGTGATTCTCATAATTTCAGTGTAATTATGAGTGACATTTCACCGACTATGAGTGACACTTTCTTGGGCGCAAAATCAAGCCACGAAGATGAGGTAAGTATATAAATATCAGAAATTACACCCATTTGAGCAACGAGAAACTCTAAGATCTTGCCCCAAGAATAAATTGTCGTATAGAATCTGAAAACCTCAATGTTCTAATCGTGGTCTCTCCACTTATCAATCTTGTGTGATCCTTGTCAAATCACCTTTGTCACCTTAGAGTAACTAACACCGGCAGGCACTGCAGGCTGCAGCTGCCTGATGGCACGCTGCCATTGGCATTTGTGTTATATTAATACACACAGGCTGGTACTTCCTCGGGCCGCGGATGAGAGTCTGGAGGACGGTGGCGCTCCAATAATTGCAGGCAGCAACTCAGTGTGCAAGGCTGGCTGCAGGCAGGCTCAGGCTGTGAGCCACCGCGGGCCTTGGCCTGCCTCCAGTGATAGTCGTCCGTTCAGGCTGTCCAGGGAGAGTACCAGGCGGGGCCATCCAGTGACAAACTGTCCTGGCGGCCACCACAACCCATGTCACTTACTCCTTCCTCTCAGTCTACGGTCTCCCTCGGTTCAGCAATAATTGAATTAGGAGGGGGTATTTAACAGCCATGGTTGGATTTACGCCGCCGCCGGTAAACCAGTAGCTGCAAGCCACCTTCTCCCACAACAAACTAAACTTCCCGCTCCAGCAGGATGTGATGTACCCCGCGGCGCCGGCTTGTAGCACACAACCTGACTGGGCACTCAATGACGTCAGGCTGACAGTGAGAGCTGCGCCGCCGGGAGTCACAAGAATGATACAAATGTAGCACTAAGAAGTGACTGTGAGCCTACCAGCGGCCTTAGCCTTAGTCCAAGCCTGGAGCAGAGCACGACCACCACTGGCAGCGCGCTGCCATACTTAACAGTTAGGCAGCACTTCAGTGAGTGTCACAGCTGAGACTCAGACACTATGCATATGCGTGACAATGCATTTCAGTGCGGTAATGCAGAGTACCACACTGAAATGCAGGAGTCTAACGCCTAATGCGTGGTACTTGGCAGGACTGCTTTAAAGAAATGTTGTATGGAAATGTGAAGCATTACAAGTAAATTACATGGGAATAGATGTGCATTTGTGTGGAAGCAAAAAACTAAAAAATAATATTGGTGTAAGTTAAAATGTCAAGTACCAATTGCACTGCCAAGCCAGACCTAAAAATCCATGTAGGTTAATGACTGCCCTCCTCCCATCTGTGCTGCTTCCAGAGAAAAACAACATCAATGATCTAGTTGTCTAAGACACTTTAATAGCCTTCCAGTGTTGTGTGTGGCCCTGGAAGTTCAAGCTTAGACAGCTGGATAAATAAACAAAATGATCATAGCTGCGTGGAGGGCCAGCACTTTTTTTTGTGGAAGCACACAACTTCTGCCCAATTGAAACATGTACTACTGATTCCCATCATGTGGGCAGAGCCAAAGCCCCTCTTAGCGATGCTCACACAATGGTCTGGCGACAGCTGGGCCCTCAAGCCAGACCATAATAAATTAAACCTGTTGGTTCAGGTAGCCGATTGACTGCTCTCCTGCGCAGAAGAATCCTATTGAGATACAATTCAGTGTACTCACAATTCCATTGCTTCACAGTTCGCTTTACACATATTTCAATTACTTTAGCAGTCAAGTCAAGTCAAAAATAGCTTTATTCGATTTCTTTTTAGAAAATCATAAAAGCACATAAAATCACTTAAGTATTATACACAATCCTACTTCAAGAAAACATAAAATGCGTAGACTTCATGCATTAAATCAGATAATACACAGGCATTTAAAAAATCACTTGTTTCGATCCTCTTTTCATCATTAGATTTTTGGGCCTTCGGGCAATCACATTATTATGGATTTCCTACATTTCATTATGCTCTTTAAATACATTGCTAAAAACCATACTATATAATCATGATCTAAAAACTGTAATGCTAAAAAGGCGGGACGACATTGCCTAAAACCAAGCTTTTTTAAAAGGGGTAAAATCCATTTCTTTCTTTGCATTTGGTAAAATTTACAAAATAAAACCACGTGAAGTGTTGTTTGCTCTGAACGATCATCACACGGGCATGGTTGCAACACTTTCGACCAATCATTCATCTTTGGAAAACTCATTAGCCTGTGCAGTATCCCTAGTCTAAATCGTGTTAATAAGAGTCTATCGTACATGCCATAGACTAATGTGAGATACGGTTGGATGCTATACGTAGTTAAGATCATTTGATTGTGCAATACTGTGGGCTTTGGCATTTCCACTGTTAGTCTAAGAGTTTCAAGATGAGTTAAGCTTTTCATTTTTAGCTCTTTTCTTGTCAGAGTGTCCATTGTGCACGGCTTGGTATAAAACTCTAAGTGGCCTAATTCATTCATAAAATCCCCCACATATTTTAGCTATGGAATTCTTAAAACACCATCCAATTTAAAAATATCATTTAAAATATCTTTGTTAAGGTTAGTTTCTGCAGATGTCCATATTCTGTGCCATAACAGGATTAGTTCCACTTTTATTAAATCTGTAATATGAGGGATACCCAGTTCAGAGTGGCAAACATATGATGCGGTACTGGCCGGGACTGCCAGTATAAATCGTAGAAACATATTTTCAACAGATTGAAGGGCCTGAACTTCTGAGTATCCCCAGATCCCGGCACCATATATTGCAGTCGAGACACTCTTAGCCCTATATATCTGTAATAACTCGTGTGGGGGTCTCCTGCCCAATTGTTTTGCAAAATTAACTAGGGCCACATTTGTTTTCATGAATGCCAGTTTTCTGGCTTGCACCGCGTGGATCCAGAAACCATTTTGGTCAAAGAGAAAGCCCAAATAGCTAAATCTATTTGTAAAATCTATCTTTTGCCCGTCTATATACATTTCTCTACATTTTTGGCTGCCAGTGCCGCATCTCATAACGAAGGTTTTTGTTGCATTTACCCTTAGCCTTAAATCATGCATAAAGGCCGAGAAGTTATTCAGTATTCTTTGTAAGCCCACTTGAGTGCGAGCCATCAAGACGGCATCATCCGCGTACAGTAAGGCGGGTCTTGGCCGACCTTCTATTTGGGGGAGGTCTTGACATTTATTGACAAGTGTTTGTCCTAACTTATTTATATAAAGGTTAAAAAGGAAGGGGGCCAACACACAGCCTTGTCTTACACCCTTCTTAATAATTTGTAGCAGATCTGTGCAGTCTCCATTCGCTCCATAGCGCACCCTCGCTTTGGCATTACTGTATAGTTGTCTTAAAAAAAGTATAATATTAGGCTCCACACCTATGTCCCGAAGGATACACCAGAGCTTATCATGCCTAACGCAATCAAATGCTGCTGTAAGGTCGACAAAGGCTAAGAACAACCTACGTTTCTTAGCGAGGGTGTATTTCCCTATAAGAATGTTCAGGTTTATACCTTGTTCAATGGTTCCCAGCCCCTTTCGAAACCCGAACGGCAGCTCAGAAATAACCTTGTTTTCCTCTACCCAATCCTGTAGAGTCTCGAGCATAATGCGCCCAACTACTTTAACCAGGGAATCTAAAAGTGATATCGGACGATAGCACGCCGGATCTTGTCTATTCCCTTTTTTAAAAATTGGGACTAAAATGGATTCTGACCATGTGTCAATAAATTTAAAGGCGCAGCTCACATTGATTACCTGTGTTAGAAGTGGGCCCCATAGTGCCGTATTATATTTAAATAAATCTACAGGGATCCCATCAGGCCCAGGGGCCTTTCCGCCCATACTTGCCATGATTGCGCGATTGACTTCATCCAGGGTTACCTGGAGATCAATTGGAGTTGGTGGGTGAGCCACTTCGTCATCGCCTAGTGAATGGGTTTGTGGGTTGTTTCCACAGAATTTGTTATCATATATTTTGGTGAAGTGCTCTACCCACAGTACCTCTGTTATTGCTATTTCAATTGTTGGAGCATCCTCTGAAGCCAAAAAAGGGGCTTTTACAGCCCTCCAGAAGGCTGCACAGTCTTTAGATAGTGAAGCTTCCTGCAACGCCACCCAAACCTCCGATCTCAAAGTCGCCTTGCGCTCCACACAAGCTTTTTTATAAGCCCTTCTGGCCTGTCTTAGCTCTTGTATACTTCTAGGGTTTTTGTGTGTTTCATATTTTAATTTAACATAAGCCCGTGTACACTTTGCATCAAATCACCCTGATGCGTTCCTATTTGGATTTCTATTTTTCACAACTAAGGCCTCTTTCATGGCTCTTGATATCGCCTGAAATGAGGTCAGTATTATTTCGTGGGTGGTATTATCATCCAGGCATGCCAAAAGGGCAGGTTTACATTTGGTTACAACAGCCAGTGTAATTTCTAGGGGGTCTACCATCGACCAGCGTAAGGAGTATCCGTTCATTCTATTTATTGTTAAATTTTGAGGAACATGGACGAGTCTGGCTCCATTGTTTTTCTGTCGCTTTAGCTGAGTTAAGGAGACGCTCTGTGGGAAGTGATCACTGAAAGTGATCTGGTGGGTAGTGAAAGCTTTAACTCTATTTGAGTGTCTGTTCGTTATCAATATATAGTCTTTTATCATAGAGCATCCTCTGCCATTAAAAGTACATTTAAAAGAGACAGGTATATCACACAATTTATTAGCAAAGCCTAAGTCATGCCCGAACATTATTTCATTCATGGATTCCCCATAAGGTTAGTGCGGGAAGTGGGTGTCACTACTCCCGTCCTCATCTATGAAGCCACATGTTTCCCTTCCATTGTTTGGGAAAAGGGTAGATTTAAAATTCCTCCCCCAAATTATGAGCATGTCCCTTTCCTTATCATTGTGTATACGTTTCAAGTCATTATCTAATTTTTTCAAAATCAACCCGATCTTCTCGACCGGGGCATTGTTATAAAAATTTATTAAGGCAACACTATTCTTAATGTCAAGATACAATACAATCACTTGAATATATATCATCTGACTTCTGCTCTATTTTTTTTACATTTATTATGTTAGATATATGTGTGGACAAACCCCCCTTTGCCCTCCCATGGCCTCTGGATATTGGCACAGTGAGGAAAGTTCCATAACCAGTAATGTGTACTGCATCCTTTACCCATGTTTCTTGGAAACACATAATAGGGAACCCTGATATAAAGTTGCCCCAAACCGGGTTTACTAGCTTAGATCGAATGCCTGCGACATTCCAAAAAATCACCTTTGTCAAATTGCTATCACGGCTGCCCTCTATTTTCTTAGATGTAGTATCTATGGTATTTCTAGTCGGGGCGATGGCTGGTGCCTGGTGCAGGTGCTGGCTTCCATCATGGGTCAGTATAGTTTCCTCTACTAGTTGATTAATGTCTGTCTCCTTGTCTCCCCGACTAAGCTGACTTAATGACTGAACCCCCTTCAGTGATGTAAGCTGTATGTGATTCTGGGCAGGATGATTTTTATTATGACTATGTCTACTTACTCTAGTGGACTTAGTACTAACTGCGTCCTTTTTACTTTTCAGGTGTTGTTTCACATCAGACTTTAGTCAGTCAATGTCTTCTAGGGTATTAAGGCTGTTGAAGCGATTGCTTATTGCTACACTATACCTATAGTAAGGTTCCGCTGGATAATTCCTTCTCACAATTTCACTCCTCAGAACTTTTGATGGTCGATAAAAATATCCAAATGGCACAATATTTACTTCCTGAGGCGTTATAGTAGGACTCCCTGCTCTTTCAATGATGGTCCGTACCAGATTGGGGGATCTAAATGTTAAAACCACGCAATCTCCCATCAGGGCTTTGTGTGTTTTGCCTATCCAGGCTATTCTCCTGGCCATTTTAAATTCTGAGAAAAGGGACTCAGTTAGTCCTACTCTAGTGCTCAGCCAATGTAAGGATTTGTTTCTCAGAGCACTCCAAGATTCCTCTTCGTAAGCAGGGATATGAGGGACATTTGCCAATACTATTGTGTAAGGTGTTGCCTCCGGTGGAAGATCTAGTGACTGTGGAGTGGGTTGAGGACGAAACCTTTGGTTTTGTATGGGCTCAGGGTCAAGTTGGTTCGATAGGGACGGTGTGACGTTTAAATTCTTCCCCTGGGTTATACTATATGGTTCTCTCCCAGCAAAGCCAAGGGGGTGCCTTGCTACTCCTGAACGTGGTTCCACCCCTTGTGTTTCTGTCTGGTTCCCCTGGTCCTCTAGGGTTGACTCTGCTTGTTTCCCTTCAAGTATTGTATGTGTACTTGGTGGTTCCTGTACTGATACGTGGGATACCTTGTTGGGTCTACTGCTTGAGGGGTCCAGACATTAGCACAGATAATTATCTCTACTGGGGGCTACATTTCCTAAGCATTTTTCTAAAGAGGCTGTAATGGATTGTAGTTTCTCTGCCATATTGCCAAGGCCTTCTTTAAAGATACTCTCTAAACCCTCTATCTGCTCAGAAAGCCTCCTTATGTCATCTTTGGAACAGTAAGGGTCCGTGGGAGTTGATACTTTCATAGAGTGGCCTGTGTGTGATGGTGTTAATGGTTTACCCCGCTTTGTTACCTTTTTCTGTGTCTTTTTGCTCAGACTTCTTGGGCCCACGTGGCCCTCAAGTTCTACCCTTTAGACCACCCTCGGGTTTCTGGGGCGTTTTGACGGTGGTTGACTATCGCTGCACTGCTCACTCTCCTGATCGCTGACCCATATTTGCTCAGATACGTTCTGCGCACAGCCATTTGTTGACTGACGACTTTCAGATACTGGAACTGTTGGAGATGCTCCGCGTGGAATTGTCTCCACCCTCTGGGTTTCTCCCCTGTTTTCCGCGTTCAAGGTCTCTTCCACTGAAGATATTTGTTTTTCAATTGCACCCATAGCCTCCGTGAGATAGTTCAACAAGGAAGAGCGTGAACCCTTTATCGATTTAAGTGTGCTCTTTGAGGGGTTCGATATGTTTGCTTCAGATTTCCTTTTCCCCATATTTAAAAATATAAAGCGTCACAAGGGGTATCAATGTTCAGGGGTACAGGGGTTTTCACCTTTTAAGAACTTGCCCAATATAGAGTGACGGGATCGCCTCGAATTTTCAAACACCAAAAGAATGGCCCTGCCCAGCCTCCTCCGGGCTCTGACGGGCGCAGATAGGCCTGCCCTTGGCCCGGGATTTGCCCAGGCGCGGCCCGGGCACACCCTCGCACGTCCCGCGCTGCGTGAGCCCGCAGCCGTTTGTAGGTGCCTCCGGGCGCAGAGAAGAAGTGTAGGCGCCTCCTGGCGCGCGGAAAACTGGGGGATGGAGTCCTCTCAGGGTAAAGTGCCGTGTGCTGGTCTGCTGGTCTCTGTTGCGGATTCCCGCACTGCGTGAGCCCGCGGCCGTCTTTGTGTGCCTCCGGGCGCAGAGAAGAAGCGTAGGCGCCTCCTGGCGCGCGGATAGCTGGGGGATGGAGTCCCCTCAGGGTAAAGTGCCGTGTGCTGGTGTGCTGGTGTGCTGGTCTCTGTAGCAGTCATATACTTGATCACTTGAAAACTTGCAAATGAACAAAAATATTCATGATTTTTATGATTTGATTAGAAACATTTGCTTTGCTTTTTTTTTGTCACAATTTTTTATTAAGGTTTATAGAGTGCATTCACATACATTCATAGTCCAATATAAAGAAATCCCATAACAACACTGGAGAATTGCTAATGGTGGTGTCATGTGCTCAAGAGAAGATACACTTCCAGTACATATATCAAATTCAAATGCATCTATGTCATCATTGAACTGTTACAATGAAGAAGTCCCTCACTCAAGTTAACCCCCCCTTCCTGCTAAGGAAACCCCTACTGTGAATCATGAGTGAGTGTTGCAAATCTTTATATCGTGTGAGTGGTGTACGTGAGCCGGTGGGTTGGGAGCGCCACATCTGTGATCTTTGTCCCCAGGAAAAGACCCTCGGATCTCTCAGGATATTCAGTACTGAAAGAGGTGCAGTTTTCTCTTGCGAGTAGGACAGGCAATTAGAGGGAGACCCTCTGAAAGAAAGGAGAGCATTGGGCCCCAACGGTATTGGAAGTTTTTTTAGTTATCTATTAGAATGTCATTCGCTCCATCGTCAGGGCTTGTCATAGCCTCACATGCCACTGCAGTGAGTGAGGGTGCAGTGGTTTTTTCCACGCTCCTGCTATAGCCATCTTAGCTGCTAAGAGACACAGCCACAAAATAGAGTGATCTCCAGAAGTCTGATGTTTCACTATCTCATCTTTTAAATCCAGCAGTGCAAATACCGGTATAATCGGGAGAGGGTAGCCCAGAATGGTTTTAATTTGTGCTAACATTTCCGCCGAGAACAGTGTAATGATCAGACAATCCCACCATATGTGCCAAAAGTCGCCCAATAGTCCACATCCCCTCCAGCAGAGATCTGTTGAATTAGGGTAGTATATTTTAAGTTTGGTGGGGTACAGGTACCAATCAAATAATACTTTGTAGTGTACTTCCCTCAGCCCTATGGAGTGATTGAATCTGGCGATGCCCTTCCATAATTTTCACCATTGTGTGTCTGAAATGGGATTGTCTAGCATTTCTGCACAAAAATGTATATGGCAGGGTTAAGTCTTGGGGAGGGTGTCAAGCAAGTGAGCATAAAGAAAGGAAATGGAGCCTTTCATCCCTCCTGCACGGCACACACATATTTCTATGAGAGATCTCTGGTAGCTGCAAGGTGTATTTCTGGGTGGACGACCCAGTGTTATGTTTCATATAGGTACCCTAATATAGGCCTGGGTAATATCTTACACCTTCACCTACATTACCTCCCCAATACTACACAGTAACTGACCTTTTAGGATTGAACCTTTACCTAGTTCTAGTCCTGGGCACAGAAGGAGGGTTTCTCCCTGAACAATAGTGTCCTATAACTTCATCAATAGACTCACACAGTATGAATGAATATTCATAAGGGTTCTTGGAAACCAGGCTGGGGCTACACCACCTGCATAATATCTACGTACAAGGTTCATCCCATACGTCATCCTCCAACCCAACAATGGTTAACACAAGAAACAAGGGACAAAGGAACCCTAGATACTTTCTGCATAAATACAACACATCTTGCTCGTGTTAGTTAGAGGGAACCGAGACTTCCAGGCCGACACACTGACCAGAGACGCTGAGGCTCCTGCATGCAGACGCTCCAGCTGACAGTGGTCTAACACATCCCTCGTGGGGTGTCCAACTCGAGACCAGGACGGGGTCCCACACTCTCTCTCTCCAGGTAATGGGGTTAGACTAAATCCTAGAGGGATTCTTGGCTCAACACCTACTCACATGCTAGGTACACTTAGGTACATCTAGATAGGCATCGTAGGAGTACGCGCTCTCTTTTATCATGCATTTTATATCCATGTATGCATTTATGATTATTGCAAAATGGTAGAACTGTACTATCCATTTATATTCACTGTACTGCTGATTATATATATCTGCTACTGTCTAACAATTATTGCAGCACATCTATTTTACACTAGAAGAACAACTGTGCAATAAATACTTATTGTAACACGCCCGACTGCTTCTTCTGTGTAATTCTCTGAGACCGAATAAGTGAGCACGAGTGACTGAGCGAAAAGTAGTACATTGTTTCCACGATCCTGAGGGATCAGGGTTGTCATGTTCTGAGGTCGCCAGAAACTATTCTCTCCCCGATAAGAGGAGACACTAGTGGCACTGTGAGCTAGCTAATGCAAACAGGCTAACATTTTCGGTAGGGGTGTTCAGAGTCAGTCTGCCACCAAGCCCACAGTTCATGTTATCCGAACGCGCAGATTCTGTATAGGTTATATATAGGAACTACACGACATGGCGCCGCCAACGTTGGTTGGGTACTGAATCTGAGTAGTTCAGTCGTGCTATTCTCAGAGACCCCTACTCACATACACCAGAGACGTCTGGAGTGGGTGGGCACAAATTCCGCCACAGCTGAGTAGGCGAAAAAATCCTATTTATTAGCTGTTGGTTAATCAAGCTTGAAGGACACAGTGTTCCTAAATTGTGCAAACAAAACCTTATCTTAGTTCCCTTGAACAAACTTCTTTGTTACAAAAATGACTGAGGGCGAAAATAACCCAGTAGTAAATCTACAGGTCTCAGACGGAGAAGAAGATACAAACGCAATCCAAATTGCACCTAAATTCAGACGTACGATCACCCTGAAACTAGTAGAATATGGTTTATCAGCTAGGGGTGGCTTAGTAGTTTTCGTGATTGAGGCACACGAATCAAACAAAACAGAGGTGTTCTATTCGTGGGTTACATTCCCAGCAGCAGATGCAAGAACACAGACATTTCACTACTATACAGAAGGAGATGCACCAGTGGAATATGGTCCGTTCGAGGACATAGAGGTTCCACTCACGTACCAGGAACATTTATACTGGTTTAAAGGCGCCCTACCCCACATAAGAAGTAGAGTAAGATTAGGCCCGCTCGGAGGAGAGGGGGCAACATGGCCGATATTAGCAGCCTACACACCACATCCTGACATTGACACAATGCCACAGGCAGACTTACTCATACAACACAAGGATTTAATCGAAATCTACAGAAACTTGACACAATTCGTCTTGAGGACTTTCACAGTCCAACCAACAACAGTTGCAGCAGTCTCAGGGTACAGCAACTAAAATCACTCCACAAACATTACACGCGGTAACGGGTAACATGCCCACGAAACGTGAACAAATGCCATTCTGGGTAGCTCAGAAGATAACTCAGCTCGAGGCAGTATTCCCGAATACTACCCCATATGAAAAACACAGAATGCTAACAATCTGCTTGCCCATGGGGATAACACCACAAGTAGAAGATTGTACCACTTGGGGTACAGTCTTTCCTGCCATATATACCAGAACTCATGGTATTCCTTCTTTAGCTGTAGTACCAGATGTATTAAGACAAATACAAAACGAGTACGGAGCAGGGCCTGCCCTAAACTTAGGGATGAAGTTACTAGGTAACTATGACCAGGTATCAGCCATAATACTAGCTAATATTAAAGGGGAAGCAGCTTCAGTGGCAATCCGCCAACGCCTAAGGGAGTTCAGTCCGTTAGATCAACAACACGAACTACCTAAAATAATTGAAACTGCATATGCAGAATTAGGCAGGGACAGTTCAGGTGGAAAAGCTTTAAAACCACAACTGATGGGCAGTTCTGAAAAGGACACTACCAAGCAGACACCTGCTTCTTCTAAAAAGAAGTGGGATAATAAAAAACAACAAGACTTTAAAGGAAACAGATCTCAATCCCGAGGCAGATCTCCCCCACAGGAGCCCTCTGAAAAGAGGTACAACCTTAGGAATAGGGATAATATTAGGAAACCTGACAGGTATCAGGATACTGATACACGTTCCTCTCGTTCCTTTCAGGGCTCGACGAAAAACTCTGAGAGAGAAGGACGGTCGGAACACAAAGAAGAGTGTACAAAGTCCAGAGACAAGCAGCACGCTCAAGACAATACTTCCAAAAAAGAAGAAAAGCCAAAATCAAAACCTCAGTTTAAGAAGAAGAAAGTTGCAGGCATAAAGATCAGACATGCCCAGAATTCTGAGGACACAACTTCTGAACGGGGAATGGGCTCAGACGATGCTAGACAGTGCGGCAGAAGTAACAATAGCTCGCCAGAACCAGATGGAATTTCTGGTGACAGCGGACTTGAATGATTACATCACGGTGGAAACACCAGATACAAGGGTGTGCGTCCCACATAAGTTACACAAAATAATACTCCAAATGGAGGGGGACAAGCCCAGGAAAGTTAAAGGTCTCTTTTGGAAAAACCTATCATCTGGTTATGACATCCTATTAGCTGAACAAGATTGGCCGCCAGCATTCGTTATGGAGTGCCCTAGGGGAGAAACAGTAATTTTTCCAGCATTTTCCGACCTCGTTCCCATTCATCTTAAACATGCATATGCACGGGAGTGGGCAGTTGCCCTAGCTCTAGCATTGTACAAAAATCATGCCGGATGGGATGAAGATTCAACCCACCACGTGATCCCGTTAAAAGTTTCACCAAATGTACAGAGACAATATCCAATAAAGCAAGAAGCTAAAAAACAGGTCAGGGAGATCTTAGATCAACTTGAATACCAAGGGGTGATTGAAACATGCACCTCACCAATGAACAATCCTTTGTTTCCCGTATCAAAACCGGAGAACTCATATCGTCTAGTTTTAGATTACAGACATTTAAACACATGCACAAAGACATTCGCTGTCCAAAACGCACACAGTGCCGCATTAATGAATAACATTGTGCGGAAAAAATACAAAACTACACTTGATATCTCAAATTGATTTTTCTGCCAAAATATAGCGCCTGAAAGTAGGTATTTGACCGCATTCTCAGCGCTGGTGTCCCAGCGACAATTTTGTCGTCTCCCTCAAGGGTATAAGAATAGCCCAGGGGTATTTTCAGCAAGAGTAACTGAGTTACTCCAAAATTTTGATGAGGAAGCATTGTCCTATGTGGATGATATTTATCTGACGGACGATGACTTAAAAAGACACTTGACCAGGGTGAGCACCATAATTATGGGATTCGCCTCTGAGGGCTACAAATTTAATTTTTAAAAATCAAAAATCGCCCACCTCAATGTCCTGTTTTTAGGATATGAGCTGTTAAGTGAAGGGAAAAGTCTGGCAGCTAACTTTTTAGAAAAGTGTGCGCTGTTCCAACCTCCAAAATCATTAAAAAATTTACAATCAATACTGGGATTCCTAAATTTTGGCAGAACATACATTTTGGATTACGCAGAAAGAGTAAAACCTTTCTACGACTTAATAAAACCTGACTTTTCAGTTAGACAATGGACACAGGAACACACAAACATCCTACGTTCACTACAAGAAGACATGATAGCTTCAAAACACCTACAGACGCGAGTAAACGTACGCAACTTAGTGATCCGTGTAATAGCGGGTCAATGCGGGTACACTTATTTAACCTTCAATGAAGGAGAAACAGTACCAATCGCTTACAAATCACACCTGTCCACAAACGCAGAAATGCGTTTCACTTCAACAGAAAAAATCCTGACAGCAGTTCAGACCGCTGTAGCAAGAGAAAGAGCCCTGGCTCAGGGAAAACGCATAATAGTCATGACCCCAGTACCAGCTTTAGAAGCTGTTACAAAGGCCAGCATTCCAAATGCAAAAGCCTTACATCCGAGATGGATACAATGGGCTAATTCTCTTACTGCAACGGATGTTGAATACAGATTTTATCCAAGTCTAAAAACACAAGTATTTCTGCAATACGAACAAGAATATCCTCTACCAAATGAAATCTTTCCTCTAGATCAGTATGAATATATTATTTACACTGACGGATCTGCTCAACCGGCCATAGGGAGTAAGCAACAATACAGCGCAGCATGTGCAATCGTTAAAGGTCACATGCGGGATGGAAAATTCCATCCAAGTTGCACCAAAACGCAATCTCTAGGAGACTGCACGGCTCAGTTGGCAGAGTTAAAAGCACTAATACTAGCACTGGTGTTTACGGATCACGAATTCCACACACTTATAGTGTGTGATTCCTTTTAATGTGTACAATCATACAATGAATATTTACATCATTGGGAACAAAACGGGTTCAAGGAGGCGAAAGGTGGCACAATTAAGCATAAAATGCTATGGGAACAGGTAGTTGAGTTGAAGAACGAACTACCGAGGGCTCACGTGATTCATACACTGAGTCATCAACATGATGGCGTTCACGTTGAAGGGAGTTCATTGGCTGATGAAGCCGCGAAAGGGGCTGTACGAACGGCTTCCGTAGCTGCAATCACTCGTTCAAAAACGAGGATAGACGGTGAGATTATAGTCGCTGTCATTGCTTCAAGCAAAAACAGCGGAGCAGTGCCAAAGAAATTTCCACTCAAGTACTCCTACAAGTTAGATGCAAACAACATTCCATATGCTCACATTCCTGGAGTGGGGGACAGAGTAATACCAAATATGGATCGTAGGCAAGGTTTAATTCTAGCAGCAAACGAGGGTTTGGGCTCTGCGCATACAGGCGTTACAGCGACTATTTCATTGTTGAAACAGCGCTACTGGTGGCCAGGTCTAACAAAGCAAACGAAGGACTATGTCTTGAAATGTGACATCTGCCAACAGATGAAAGGCTCCACCATAAAACGCTCGGCACAGACACCGTTACTAAAATCAGACAAACCTCTCGCTTGTGTGTATCTGGACCACTGCAGCCCCTTACAATCTGATGGGGCTTACAAGTATATCATGGTTGCAGTGGATTCCTGCTCAAGATTCCTATGGGTATGGCCTCAGCGCTCGGCTGACGCTCGAACTGTTATCAAAGATTTGTGAGTCTTTATAGGGACATATGCAGTTGGCACGTTACATTCTGACCGTGGCCCGGCGTTTAGCCCTCGGGCTTACAAAGAGGCCATTGAGAGTATGGGCATATCACTGCAGTACTCCTCTCCGTACCATACTGAGGGAAACTCAGTAGTGGAAAGGAAAAACCGGGACCTAAAGCAATCTTTAACAGCTAGGGTATTAGGCAAGGGCGGTAGTTGGGTCAATCATCTATATGGGGTACAACGAGCACTCAATAACCAGCCAAGAAATTCTCTAGGGGGTGTCACTCCATATGAGGTCCTATTTGGGACAAGAATGTGGGTACCTGATCTTGATTGTGAAGGCACAGTGGCGGATGAGAAACCATTTGATATCCATGATCGTTTGGCTGTTTTACAGGATCTAAATGAATCCAGGATACAACAAAGTATCGTCCTCCAGAAACAGACTACCACTGGGGAAGTCAAGGCAAACACGACAAGACCTGTCTGGATCCCAAAGGTCGGGGATCTGGTCAGAGAAAAAATAGCGGACAAAAAAGAATTTGGACCATCATACAGAAAGCCTGTACCTGTCCTAGCAGTTCAAGGAACAAGAACTGTACTTTTGCCGCCTCTTGCCGGAAAAAAGGAGAAAAGATTTGTCTCAATCGACTTAATCAAACCACACTATGTGGCCGATACTGAACAGTAAGCCTCATGGACTCCACAGTAGCAGACGCCCTCCTCTAGCTACAATCCAAGAAGTTCAAACAGAAAGACTCATCACGTTCGAAGAGCCTCCTGTACGGAATGAAGGACTATGCAACAATGCTATGGAACTCGTTCCCCTTGAACCGGAAGTACATCTTCAAAATCCAATTAAAAATAACACACAAGTTGCAATTAGACCAAATACAGACGTCTACGTCAACATGCCTTGACAAGAGCAAAATGCGATTTCAACAAATCCCGATGCAATTCCTACAATTGATCGAACTGCTTCTGGCTACTTCATGAACTTTGATACGTTTTCTTTGGATCCAAGTGAACCTGAAACAACGCCAGCCCAAACATCACGTAAACAGCAAGCTAAAGACTTTCTGAACTTTCTCAAAAAGACTTACCTGGTATCGCCTTGGGTAGAACTATGGGTAATTACTGGGATACTATTTTTTCTTTTCTGGCTAGGCTTAGTTATAACTTTTAGCATGCTTATTAATGGACGATATCTTCAACAAAGCTCCGCAACACAAAAAGTTAATTTGATTCTGAAGCCACATCAATCGTCCCATCGTGAGCAGAGAGACTTGTCATCAGTGAACATTACAGCTGTTCCTATACCGGATGGTATAGTTTGGGACATGGTTGATTTCGAAATATTCGGTCCTACTGAACTTTTAAAAATTTCTCATGTATTTAAAATTTCATTAAGTGATATCATTACCTCCAGTACATTTTCTGATGATTGGGACTCTGAAACTGTTAATAACATGTTGTCTGACTTAGAGAAAACTGCCCAATTTCCAAACAATGAAATGTTAGAAGGTACTTCAGACTACGACACATTGTACTGTTATCAACATTATGGTCATCATTTCCTGCACAAATCTATATCACCTAGAAATGTTATTGAGTACCACCAGTGGGAACATTGCCCTACACCACCTAAAAGTAGTTCGCAAACATTTGCACAGAAATTTTCATATTTTTCAGGGTTTAACACCACTGACCCGACCTCATATTATTATAAGGTTACACCGACATCGGCACTGAAAATTATGTTAACAAACACCAAACAGATATACTCTGCTTCCTTTATCACCCAATTGTCTGAACAGGGTTTTGACCTATGGAAGGACACAATAGACTTAAAATCAGTCTGAGGTTCTAGAGACTGGCAAGTCCAGGGAACAGAAGCGTTATTTAGAGCATGCCTCATTCCACAGCAGATGATATTTCTAAATGACACTGTGCAACAGACGTCCTGTCTTGGACTAGCCAAAAACAAGGACCTGAACACACCCCGGTTTCCAACACCATCACAGATGGAGGGGTGGCAAAATTTAACTTCACAAGATGGGGCAACACTAGATGACATTTTACAGTACAATAGAACAGACCCTGATTGGAAAAAATGGGTGGTTTGGCCCATAGACACGAACACATGTCAGAAAAGATTCTGGGGTATAACCGAAGGGTTTAATATCCATATGCCAGACCCACGCTATTTACAAAGAGAACATCCAGGGGTAGTGACATCCTACAGTGTTGGGAAGTTGTGCCTTGATTGGCTAGAGACCTCAACACTCACAAAAGTGAAACAACACTTATCCTTACTCACACAAGACATGGATCTTAGGGATTTTTTTATTAGGTCCCAGGAAACCCTGTCAGAAACGTTTCATATATGCTGGCATTTATGCTGCCTACAATGAAAACTGGAAAATATCCCAACAAGAGGCCGCAGAGAGAATACGGGAAATAGACCGTATTAACTTAGAAAAGGCATTAGCAGTAGTGGATAATGGGTTAACAACTTTAGCCTCCAGGATATATTCCTTGGGCAACATTGTATCTTCTGCGATAGACATACTGGAACAGGATTTAGCCATATTACAACAAGGGCAATCTCAGTTACGTTCTATCATGTTGTTAAGCTGGACACTGCAACTTTGCGTGAAGGCTATGTGCCTTGGCGTTTTATCAACAGTACGTATCTGTTTTCTGAATCTAACAGATAAGCAGGTAGAAATGGCCCAAAGGGGAGCAAGATATACAATGTTGCGCATTGAAAAGCTGGATAGATTACCATTTACAGTAGCAGAATCACCATCAACAGAATGGCTAATCCATGGCCACATACCTCTACCGGTCACTACTTTTCAGTTTCAATATTGCCTTGAGCAAAGGCAGGCAGGCAAATATGAGAAAATGGGTAAGGAATACATTAAGGAATCTTGGGAGTTACCATACAGATTTCGATGCCGGAGTGAGGATCGAGAAGTGTTTCTAAGCGGTACAAATTGCAAGAACGCTTTAAGCGGTTCTCTCATGTGCCAGGATATTTCCCTGCATGGAGCTTGTAATGGCTCAGTGGCGAACATGTCCTGCCACATGAAAGGGACTCCAGCAGCCGTGATTACACCGGTATTCGAGCTGCTCTCGAATGGGAGTTACTTGATGCTGAACGATCAAGGTTGCTGTGGGATGCTTCCGGGCATTGCCTATCTGGTCACTGTGAACTCCAGGGTTACTTGCTGTATGCAAGTATTGTTCCCCCCAATGAATACAGTCAGGGAGGTGCCGTTATGGCCTTCGTTGAATGTTTCCTTTATACAGTTTGATACTTTGAGCAGACTGAAAGCCATGCTTTTACAACAAACCGTACCCTTAACCTCCGCTCGAGAGACCTTTGATCTTCAAATCGCAAGGACCTCGACTGAGATACAGGCATTTATACGTACAAACTGCCCCTTTAATTTCGCAGTAATGGTGGGTCGTATCTTTAACATGTCTGATACGAGTGGTATTGTACACCTATTTAAGACCATAGGGTCAGGATTTCTAAGCACCTTTCAGACAATCCTCTGAGTTATTCCAAATTTTATACACTCCGTATTGGGAAGCGTTTTTGGAGGTCTTCCGCTGATCCTGCTTTCTATCGCAGGAATCCTGATTGTCATTTTTCTGCTCCGTAATGGACGGCCCAATAACCAACGAGATGGCAAAAGCGCTCCTGGAGCGCAAATACCGTGAGCGCATGGTACAGCATCTGGGCACACCTTGCCTATGGGAACTGAGTGCCTCTTGGTTCCTATCATTTAGACCAGTCTGGATGGACTGCATCTTACCTGTTCTTCGATGCCTGTTTTGCGGTGAAGAATGCGTGTTGGATCTCTGTCTGACACTTGCATCGGACACACCTGCGGACTTGAATACCAGGCTGGAACCCCTGAGGGCCCATGCCCGGCAATGTCCCCAGCGTATTCCCATATTAATGGCTGCATTCCTCGAGAATCCGCAGGTGCCTTTTACAACTGGGTTGAGCATCAGCTCCTCCACTAGCACTCAGGTTTCGACAACAGCACCGGCTGCCCCTACACCAGCTATTGGCAGCTCTGAATATCATTTATGCTCCATTGACGTACTCTGCTAGGTGTTGCAAGGACCGTCCCACGCAGCGGCAAGCAACGACGATGTTGCGTCTCCCAGCCAGGACACTTAATCTATAATTGGCTCATCATGTGCTGGGAAAGAATTCAGTTTGTCTTTTTTCTCCAAAACTCGACTAAATTTGGAACATTTCCTTTAAATTGACACTTTCGCTGGAAAAGCATGGCCTTCTGACGCTTGTAGTGGTTCGACTTATATAAACAAACTCAATTAGGACTTCGGCTTAAGTACCAATCCCAAAAAACTGATTTGCGAAGTAAAAGATTTTTCTATCTTCGTCTTTTTTTTCCCCCCTTTTTTTTTCCTTAAGACTGTTTTTTAAATGATTTTACGACAATGTTTTTATAGTTTTTATGCGCTTTTACCTTGTAAAGAGAATAGTTCGATGGCATTTTATCATTGTTGACTATTCGGAAGAGGAGTGGGTGTTATGTTTCATATAGGTACCCTAATATAGGCCCGGGTAATATCTTACACCTTCACCTACATTTCCTCCCCTATACTACACAGTAACGGACCTTTTTGGATTGAACCTTTACCTAGTTCTAGTCCTGGGCACAGAAGGAGGGTTTCTCCCTGAACAATAGTGTCCTATAACTTCATCAATAGACTCACACAGTATGAATGAATATTCATAAGTGTTCTTGGAAACCAGGCTGGGGCTACACCACCTGCATAATATCTACGTACAAGGTTCATCCCATACGTCATCCTCAAACCCAACAATGGCTAACACAAGAAACAAGGGACAAAGGAACCCTAGATACTTTCTGCATAAATACAACACATCTTGCTAGTGTTAGTTAGAGGGAACCGAGATTTCCAGGCCGACACACTGACCAGAGACGCTGAGGCTCCTGCATGCAGACGCTCCAGCTGACAGTGGTCTAACACATCCCTCGTGGGGTGTCCAACTCGAGACCAGGACGGGGTCCCACACTCTCTCTCTTCAGGTAATGGGGTTAGACTAAATCCTAGAGGGATTCTTGGCTCCACACCTACTCACATGCTAGGTACACGTAGGTATATCTAGATAGGCATCGTAGGAGTACGCGCTCTCTTATCATGCATTTTATATCCATGTATGCATTTATGATTATTGGAAAATGGTAGAACTGTACTATCCATTTATATTCACTATACTGCTGATTATATATATCTGCTACTGTCTAACAATTATTGCAGCACATCTATTTTACACTAGAAAAACAACTGTGCAATAAATACTTATTGTAACACGCCCAACTGTTTCTTCTGTGTAATTCTCTGAGACCGAATAAGTGAGCACGAGTGACTGAGCGAAAAGTAGTACATTGTTTCCACGATCCTGAGGGATCAGGGTTGTCATGTTCTGAGGTCGCCAGAAACTATTCTCTCCCCGATAAGAGGAGACACTAGTGGCACTGTGAGCTAGCTAATGCAAACAGGCTAACATTTTCGGTGGGGGTGTTCAGAGTCAGTCTGCCACCAAGCCCACAGTTCATGTTATCCGAACGCGCAGATTCTGTATAGGTTATATATAGGAACTACACGACACCAGTGCTTTAGTTGAGTATAGTGGTATCTCTCTGAAGCCGCCAAACAAAAGTCCTGCTGGCAATGCTCAAAAGTGAGAATGTCCCATCCATGGAACAAGTCTGGAATCGTCAAGCAACCCCTTTCCTCCATGAATGAAAGGGCCTGGGTTAAGAGCCGTGGAAAGTCGGGATTAAAGTGCACCACGGTATATGGAGAAGGAAACATAGCCCACCCCTCCATCTTTGTCACCGAGTCTAATACCAGAAGGGTTGTTCAAGTATGTGTGCTCAGGTATGCATTGGGGGGGCTATCTGGTTTGGGTTTCCATAACAGGTCCCATATATTTCGTCCAGCTACTGCCCTGTCCATATGGAGCCAATGTTTATCCGACTCCCTCATGGCACAGACATCACTCGTAGTTGCGCTGCTTTTTAATATAGAGAAAAGTCAGGCAACACCTGGCTTTCCGCCTCTTTTGGGAGTCGTAGTTGTTTAAAGTGAAGATGTGCTCTTTGAACTTGCCATATAAATTGTATGTCAGGGATTTGTTCTCAGGAAAAAAATCCCTAAGTAGCTCTATTGGAAACCTTGAAAAAGGTATAAAATCCGGGGCAAGACCGCCATTTTTATTGCATTAATACACTCAAACTGTGAAAGATACAGAGGGGTCCATCATTTAAGGTCAGTTTTAAGTTGTCTGAGCAGTGGAGGGTAGTTGAAACGATGTAGGTCTGAAACCCAAAGGCTGATTTTGATCCCTAGATAGGTGATGTCTTTTTTTACCCATTGGAAGAGCATCGATTTTACCAGTGATTCCATCTCCCGTGTAGGTAGGGTTAAATTTAGAAGAAAGGATTTATGAAGATTAATGCGGTAGCCCACTACTGCTTCATAGCGTGTTAATTCTTGATTTAGAGCTATTATTGATGTGAAGGAAGAGGTGAGGGACACAGCATCTGCAAAAAGTGAAATCTTGTGATCTACCGAGCTAAAGGAAAAAACACTAATGGCTGGAGTGGATCTGATTTTAGCACCCAAGGGTTCTATACTGAGTGCAAATAAAAGTGGGGGCAATGGGTATAATTGGCGTGCTCCTCGTCCCAGTTAAAAAAAGATGAATTCCATTCCATTAACCACCACTCATGAGAGCGGATGTGCGTGATTCGCTCGCACCATATCAATATATCATTCGCTGAACCCAAACTTGCGGAGAGCATGGAAGAGGAAGCACCAATACAACCGGTCGAAGGCCTTTTCAGCATTGAATGCCACCAAAATGGCTGGGATCTGTTTCTTGGTGACCTTTTCGACCAGTTGGATCATCCTCAAATGGGGATCCACCTTATTTCCTTTGTCGTATGCCTTTTGCTTAAGACGCAGCAGCGTGCATTCTGACCTGTTGGTGTATATTGCTTTTAGTTTTCCCCTAAGAGCTTTGACTTTCCTTTGCAGTGCGAGATTTTTTGTGCTCTTTCTCCGCTGTCTGGAGCTCGTTCTCCGGAGTAAGTCTATCCTTGATTTTCTGATTAGTTAGTTAATTTTTGCTTTGAAGGTGTCCCAGGTAGTGGAAGGGTTGTTATCCTCCAGGTCATTTAATTGGAAGTATTCTCAAATTGCTTTACATACATCATCTCGCAGGAGATGGTCCCTGGTTAGAGAGCCCGGGAAAACCCAATGATGGAGCTTAGGTGGAGGGGAAGCCTATTCTAATGTAAGCTCCACTGGGGCGTGATCAGACAGAGCAATAGGTTGAAAGTCGATCATCAGAATGGCATGTTCTAATGATTGGCTAAGAAAGACGAACTCAATATGCGAGTAGGAGCGGTGGGAGTGAGAAAAGAAGGTATAGTTCTGGGTGGATGGATGTGCCTTTCTCCAGGCGTCAAGCAGGCCTATAGATTGCATATCTGTTTTTAAAGCCCTGGAAAAGATGCCTGTGCCTGCTCTGTGTGGGTGGGTGCTATCTACGTCTGGATCCCACATGAGGTTGAAGTCACACAATTAATATCATTTCGCCTTCGGCAAACCCTCCCAAGAGGGTAAGGAAAGAGTGGAGAAAAGTAGCTTGTGCCGTGTTCAGGGGGTATATCGAGACTATTGTACACATCCTGCCTAATATCATCCTTTTTACCATCATCACTCTTAATTCCTTATCAGATTTGCTACCCATTGGTTGAAATTGGGGAGAGGAACGGAAGAGAAAGGCTACCCCTTTATGCTTAGTGGGAGCTGAGGGTCTGTAAATTGTAGGATATGCGTTGTGTCGTAGTCTATGTTCGTCACTGTGTTTGAGATGAGTCTCTTGCCGTGCAACTATATTGTATCTTTTATCCAACAGATATTTACATAATTTGTGTCATTTAGCTGGGGAGTAAAGCCTTTTAATGTTCCACGTGAGTGTGGTTAACACCATGGTAGTGTGTTATAGTTAAAGGTGAATGCGGTCATCCCTTGAGTCTCATCCCCGGTGTCCCGTTGTTCCTCTTTCCCTCCCAAGATCTCTCCCTTCCTCCCGGCTCACCCCGCCCACCCTACTCTGCATTTGGAGTTGATCTCACTCATTGTATAAAAATTAAATAATATAACAAGACCCTCTTGGGAAAATCGTACCCCAACAATTAGATAACAATAAGATAGATTGTGTTTGTGTAGGCGTGCTTGTCATGAACCACTTTACGCATTCGTGATGTGGTAGCATTTTATCAAGATGATCACATATAGGTTACTGACGAGAACTATATTCCCTCTACTCTTGAGTATGGAATCATACTTTGAGTCTTCCTCAGTAAGAAGAGTTCCTGTGTTTGGGCTCACCATACCATTACTAAGCCCTCCATGAACATCTTAGAGAAGTCTTCTTCATTTAAAAATTTCTAGTCTCCCATCTGGATCTTCATCTCTGTGTGTTCAGGAATCCGCATGGGCATTGTTGCCTTAAGTCTTTTGTTTCACCTGCCTTCTTGATCGTCTTTGTGAGAGCCATTGCTGTGTTCTTCAACCAGCCAGATTACTCGTCGACTGACTTTCAGGTGAGAGTTCTGGGTTTTCAGGTTCCGAAATTGTTAGTGCTAAAAAAGCTGCAGCCTCACGAAGATCGGTGAAGTGGACCGGCTTATTCTGGAAGTTGAAGGCAATACCGAAGGGATAAGTCCATCTATATTTGATATTGTCTTTGCGCAGTTTGTCAGTAAGAGGCTTGAACTGTAGGCAACGAGCAAGAGTGGCTGGGGCAATATCTCGAAACACGGAGCATGATGCTCCTTGAAAGGACATCTCCTCCACCTTTCCCGCTGCCTATAGGATTGCGTCTTTAACTTTGAAAGAATGGAGTCTTCCCAAGACATCTTGTGGGCACTTTCCTTCGCCATGAAGCAAGGGGCCTACTCTATGGAGTAGTTCAAGCTTCACTTTCGGGCCCTTCTTCCCCAGGAACTCAGAGAACAGGCCAACCACTAAGGCCTCTAGCTCTGGCCTCTCTGCACCCTCCTCCAGATGTTGTAGTCTGATGTTGTAGCATCAGGAGGGATTTTCCAGGTCCTCGTATTTTAGTAGAGTGGCTTTTAGATAGGTTTGAAGATGTGAAGAGGAGCTTTCTAGTCAGCCTATTCTTTGGTCTATAGTCTGGCACCCATTATCTAATTCGAGTGTCCGTGCCCCAACAGAGTCCACATCTTGTTAAAGAGTAGTGAGCTTCAAGGAGAGGTCTGATTGAAGAGTTTCTAGAGAGGTAGCGAGATCAACTTTGAGTTCCTCCTGTGGTTCCTTTTTAAAGTTCTGGAGAGAGGATATTAGGTCTTACTTAGTGCCATTGCACCGGTCGGAGGTTCAGGTGGGTGCTGGTCTCTCGCCTCTGCGGTTAAAAAGTAGCTAGACATCCCATTTATCTGTGATTTCTTCTGAGGCATGTAGATTGTGACTATTCCCATTGAATAAGGACTGGCACTGAAAGTTCCCCTGTATCACCAGCGGCTGCGGGTGATACTCTTTTAAAAGTATCCCTACGTGTCTTAGCTGCCTCTGGATTATCCTCAGGACAGTTGGGGCGGATTTCTATTGGTGACTTCACCAACAGTTGCAAGCGGATATTATTTCCTTGTGTTAGGGTAGCGCTGAATTACTCCTTGTCCCCCACAGAAGGAGATCTGCCCCAGTGTAGGATTTGGATACCTAGCTACAAAGAGTTGAATCTCTAACCTCCGCAGAGTCCGCTGTGTGATCTAGCTTTGCTTATCTTGAGGTTCATTGAGAAGAGGGGATGCAAACTTATTTAACTCTATTAATGGAAAAGTCAGCCCTTTTAAATATTTCCTTTGCTGCAGGATTTACACAGACTCTTGGGCAGGAGTCTCCAGCCCCCTGAGCCTCTTGTCTGACCATCGTCCCCACCTCAAACCCCCACCTGTGGGGTTTTGCTCCCCAAATCTAGCAGAAGGCTCCTGGAAAGCCACATGGCCGAGGGAGTCCAATAGGAGAGAGGGAGTAGGCCTGAGTGTACAGGCCTCCCAGGGTCTGATAATGTTTATATTTCCTTTGTCTTCCTTTCTTTATCAAGCGCTTTCTATCCCTGGCTGAGGGGAGCCACAAAACCATCCACGGAGCCCAGAGCAGCTGCCCTCCTCCACTTGGCTGGTCTGTGAAGAGCTTGATTACTGAGTGGCTTAGCCGCAACCGTGAGGTCAAGGAAAAGGGGGTCTCATCGGCATCCCGGTGCTGCCACTTGGAGTACTGTGGCTCCCCCTCCACGTGATCTCCGGCACATCCTCTGCTCCAATGCTCCTCTAGGAGCAGCCAACGGTAAGGCAATTCCTCCCAGGGCTACCCAGCCTCCTTACCTGGAGTGGGTGCCGTCCCTCCAGGCGTAGTTTTCGGCCTTGCCTCACTGCTCCACTCTGAGGAGTGCGGTGGGAGCCATCTGGGGGCGAATTAGGGTTGTGCAGTTGTTCCCACCGGAGGCACGACGCAGGCGCTCGGCCGCACCCGGTCTATCCTTCACGTTTCGGTTGGCTGCACCTCAGCTGTCGTCTCCCATCCCCGAGGCCTGTACTGGCTCTCGCTTCAGTATCTTGAGGGGGGGTTAATTCCTCTTCCCGTTGTCACCCCCCCCAGGGGCCACAGCAGCAGGGTTCGGGTGTGGGCCATGTTGCTCAGGAGAAGTTGCGAAATCCTCGATTTGCTGTGCGAATGCAGCGCAGCTCGCACGGATCATGTCCGAGCGGCCATAACAGTTTGCCACATCTTTTTAATTTTTTTAACTTATTTCTATGTATTTAGTTAGCATGGTTTTCTGTTCTGCACTATGTTTCAAACTGAAGTACAACAAAACTACTTGAAAGACTAGATTCAGGAAGTGTGAACATTTATAAGTAAATGAACGGAAGGGAATGCTGCAGTGATTAATGTGACCGCAGTTTTGGAAGGAGGCCACAAGGAGAGTATCTCGCTAGATTATGGTGGAATGCAAAATTCAAGGTATAATTTGAGATTTGGTGAAAATAAGGAGTCTCTAATCCAAGAGAATGAACTTTTGTCTGTGGGATGTTTGTTTATTTATGTGAGGAGAATGTGATATATCTGATATGGCTGTTTTTTCGATACATCTGCTCCTGAAGAAGGTATCAGAGGTGTCCTGATACATGCAGAAATGATCAAATGTTGTTACATTGAAGGATAATTCAGAAGTATTTGATCAAAGAATTGAAGATTTAACAGATGCATGATACCATTTTTATATTAATAAATCAGATACAATATCCTCAAAGGTGGGTACAGATTCTTTAATTTATATAACTGAGTTATATTGTATTTAATACTGAGAAGCCCACTCCTGACAATGTCCCAGTCCCTTACTCATCACACAATATAACTAGCTTATGCAGGAAAAAAAGCAAAAACACAATTCCTGTGAAAGACATGCTATTTGGGAGTGGGTGTACAGAAAGATAGCTTGAGCTTCAAGAGCCAAGTAATGGGATCAAGAAGAATTACTCACACACTGCATCTCTAAATAACTATGATAACAAAAACCTTGGGAAATAAACAGTACATAATTCTGTCATTCCCAGGAGGCAGAAAGTTGCTAGTCACAGTTGATAGGCATTCAGAGAAACCAAATATTAACTACATTGGAAAAGTTGCAAGAAACAGAGGTATTTATTTTCTACACATTCTAAAGACTGACAATGGTACGCTTTATCACGGATGTGAATTCCATAACTGCCTAATTGGGCATCAATGGGTAACTCTCAGTTGGCCATAGGTAAATGGTGATCCCAAGCACTTCATTAGGATCTTTCAGAAGGTTAAAGCAGAAGAGTAATTTGTGGTCTTCGAGCTATAGATCGATGACTTACACTTGGACAAATGTATTCTCGCTCCTCGGCTGATACGATTTCGAGCCATGCATCCCAGACTCCAGAGCCGTTTTCCAATGAGGAGATCAAGTTAGGTAGACTTATATCAGCAACAGAGTGAGCTGCTGCAGAGGCACTCGATTCTAGTGCTACCAAGTAGGTGATCTGGTGTTGGTAATAGACTAACATCTTGTCAGGGAGTTTAGGATGCAAATTGACGCAAACTCTCTGACAGTGGTGGGTCATTGTATATCTCATGTGATATATCGCATAACAGAAAATACTGCATCCTCTACATCGACCTAACCTCTACATGGCAAGGTAGCCATATAATTATTGTTCTTAACTCCACCTACACTTACCTCCAATGGTATTGGTGGATTTAAGAATAGTACTTGTATTCTTACCTCGTGATGTAGTCGTAGGCAATGAAGTGGATGTGATATTTCTGTAGGTTGATATTGTCCCTCAATATAGAGTGTTTTACAACCCTCGCTGACTGTCTGTTGCTTGAAAGACATGTACTGTACTCAGGCTGTAGTCAGTGCAACATGGGGCATAATTCAGACCACTTTAAATGTTTCCTCATTCAAGAATTTCAAAGAGCAGTAAATGGTTGATCCAGTACTGTTTGGCTCTTGGCAAGACCTAATTTGTGGTGTAAGGCTGGAGGTGTGGGCCATCTGGACTATTGCTGATACACATCCTCTTCTAATAAGAGCGAGGCTGACAGTAAGATGGGGTTCAGAGGCCAGCCCTAAGCTGTACCATGCTTGTGCCCATAGGTCTCAATATGAACTAAGACTATGCCAATCTGACAAACAATGAAGTAATGTTTTAGACTAAAGTTCTTCTTCATAGATTGACAGAAAGCTGTTGTTCTTCCACCTTACACACAGGAGGCCATGGAGCTTATCAGTAGTGCTCCACAAGTGTCTATATTATTTCCCTTACTGTTTAACGTGTATAAATTACTCAGTCGGAGGCCTGATTCTATGTGCAAGCAAATGACGTCCAGCTAATATGTGGTCTCTGTTATTATAGTTCAGACAAGACCACAGAAAATCCGTCTGCTGTTGCCAATTGCTTGCAAGCTATTTGCCATCCCACCAAAACAATGCTATTATGAACCAATCTAAATGCCGCCTGTTGGAACAGCAAAGAATGGGCCACTCTACCCCTTCAACTAAGTAGGAGCTTAACATAAGAATATACACTGACTCCAAGCTTGCTCTGAATACCCAGGTGGCAAATGTGGCTACTGAGTGCTTTCTTCACCTGAGAATTACTAAAGAACATTTCCCCATCCTCAGTACTCAGTTACTCACACCTGTAATCAATGACTTCAATTCAGTCCCATCTAGATTATGGGAACACTCTTTTCCCAGCAGCACTAGGAAAGGCTGGGTACTGACTTCATCTGGTACAAAATACGGTCTCAAGGTTAGTAGGACAGCCTTTCTAGTTGTGAACACATCACCCCTCGAGTATTACACCTGCGACGCATCCACAGCTGAGTTTGCTTCAAAGCCATGACAATTGTACACAAATTTAATTAGCACATCCTAAGCAGGACCCTTGGTTCTGCCAACCTCATGTGCCCAAAGGTAGTACGGTGACCAGGGTCAGATTGGCCAGTCAACAACTCTAATATTTCCCTAGTAGGCTTCAGGCTAAGGGACTGCGTTTAGAGCAGGATGGTCTGTCATGGTCCAACCATACTCCTATGGCCCCCAGAACTGTGCATTGATTTGAATTATTTTGCCACCTAATTGCGGTTTCCAATCCAGTCCTGATGATGACGTATGGTGACAGAGCCTTCTCCTTTGTCAACATCAAATGGTGACTTTCTACTGAACACAACTATTTGGATTATATATCAAGGTTTGGTTGTTTAACCAAAATATTTATTTAGTAGCATCTGAGATTTAATTCAGATGTACTTTTAGCTGTTTTGTACTATTCTTAGGCTGTTCTGTTCATTCCTGATAGCGCCAAGAAGCTAAAGCATACGGCGCTGAAGAAATAAATTAACTTAAGGCAAGACCAGGGACCTTCCACTCGACTGAGAGTTAATGTGTTAAGTGTCTCATCTTTAATTCTACTTTACAGTCTTTTCCCATGTTCAGACACTGCCCTCATCGACAAAGAGGCAAAATATTTTTCAGGGACCTTACTAGAGGAACTCTTGGTGTGGGCAAATGACAAAGGAATAATAACACTAAACCAAACTGGGTTTACGAAAACTTGCTTGGGTACAACAACTAACATAATGGCCATATCACTGCTCATAGACAAGGTGAAAGCCTCAAAACAGCAACTTCATCTATGCTTCATCGATTACAAGGCAGCATTCAACCATGTGGACAGGATCAGGCTCTGGAGCAAATTGGCTCGCTGGGGCATTCCCGGACTCTCCTGGACCTGCTAATCGCTCTTCAAATGGACACATGGGTGCAGGTGAAACTGGGAGGAGGAGCGCACCTCTCGAGGCGAATTCCAACAAGCAAAGGGCTAAAGTAGGGGTGCATCCTGGCTCCCACTTTGTTCAATCTGTTCTTAGCCGACCTGACGCTGGCACTCAACACCTGCAACTCCCATGCACCTAGGCTAGGGGGCTTGGCGCTGTTGAGTCTCATGTACGCTGACGAAGTAGTTCTAGTCAGTCATATTAAGGTAGGCTTACAGCGCCTTTTCAACACAACACAGGAATATTCGGATAACAATGGATTAACTGTCAATTTCGGCAAAATACGCACTATGACGATTGGCAACAACAGGTTAAATCAACAGGCATGGTTCTGGGGAAAGATGCAAATTCAGTCAGCTACAGACTACAAATACCCAGGGGTGATCGTTGACAAAGTAGGCAACTTTGTGCAACAAATGGACACTATAAAAAGGAAAGGTCTGGCACTAGCAGTGTCACTAAAGAGCTGAAAATTAAAATGAAACGGGCCATCATTCGCCCCTCTTCTCCGGGTGGTGCAAGCCAAACTGATGCCAAAAATAGAATATGGCAGCCAGCTCCAAAGAGGTAGGGATGTTAAAATCCTAGACAGCACACAAGTGAAAGCATACAGGATCAACTTCTGTCTACCTAAGCATACCTCGCTAGCACAAATCTGGCTGGTTTTTGGCCTCCAAAAGCAATCCCCTGGAGAGGCGAGGAGCTTTCATCAACCTCTGGGGCGCAATCAGGAAAGCGGCTCCCGGTACTCACAACCACTACTTATGGCAGGAACTACAACAAAGGGACTCATCGCTTGCCAGAGTATATTTGAAGGAATCCCTGGCCAGGATCGGGTAGACCCAGTTATTGGAAACACCAACCACCCATCCTGTGATCAAAAAATCAGTTAAACTTCTCTCCTTGGTAGGAGACAAGGTGGAATTCTCAGCCAGAGCACATGCATGGATGTCATTAAACACCTACACCGCACCAGCACCCCAGAAATACTTCAGCCTAGGCTTCCCTAGATCCATCAATGAGTAATTCTTGAAATACTGTCTGGGGTTGCTACCATGCATATCCATTTTCCCTATTGGCTGAGAGAATCCATAATATACATCTGCTGCTTGTGTGGTGCTGACACTGAGGACATACCGCACCTGCTATGCACCTGTGAAAAGCTGCTGGAGAAAAGAAGACAAATGCTGAAAGCTCCGTTTAACCAAAGAGGTATTCGCTCAAGGAAACAGGCAGTGTTGGCCTGCTTCGCCCCAGACAATCCACAGCTGAACTGTCGATTGGTATAATTCCTTGCATTGGTGCGTAGGAAATTACCAAAGGCTACAATACGCTGAGAAGACTCTCTCTTTCTTCGCACCTTACATCTATGAACTACTGCTGCTCTCAGCACCTTTTGTACATGGGCTCGGAGCAGTGAAGCTGGGAGAAGGTCTCCGGCTACCACTCCAGGCAGAGACCTGCCCAATTCTTAATCCCTGTTGTTGCACATAGCACTTTCTGATCTCCTGCACTTGCACTTTCTGATCTCCTGCACTTCTTGCACATGGGTATTGAACCCAAGTGGGGCAAGGGTTTCTGGTTCTCATTTTATGTGAAGGTGCCTCTAATCAGGTCGCCCCAACCTTCAGTCTCGGCTTTTGCACATGGCACTTTCTGTTTCCAAACCTTCGTACCTACTCCCCTTCTCTTAAGGGCTCATTTGACTCCTCCCGCACTCTCTCACTGCTACTCCCACAACAAGAATGTCCTGTACTCAGGCGCGCAACGCCCATAGGGCTCAAAGGGCTTCAGCCCCCCCCCCGTTGTGTGTGTCAGCCCGGGCTGAGACAGCTTCCCAGGCACACACACACACACAGTTTTTGAGCTGTTGTGGTCTGGCGTCTGTATTACTGCAGCCGCACTCGAGTACTTCACAGGTCTTTAAAAGACCATTTAATTGTTAATAAGGCTTTGTTGTTTTTTCACCCCTTCTTAGAGCCCCTGCATCTTCACTCTGCCTATTGCTTGAAGAATTAGCCCCCCCCGAAATGTTTTCTTAGCCCCCCCCCGACATTTGGCTCTAGTTGCGCCTCTGCCTCTACTTGTTGCACGAGCAAAATATTTTTAATATTATCATTTTATGGTTAACTGTAGCATAATTATTAAAAATCTTTTTAAAGTAATTTTAGTTGGTCTTAGCTTATGAGAAATGTTTTATCGCTCGGTCTGAACTGAGGTGGCGAAGTGAGCTAAAGAATGATGATGGATTCAACTCAGATCTGTGACTGGGGGCGAGTGTCTAACTTTCTCACTTTGCCACTGGATTCAAGCTAGCCTGGCTGATGAAGGGTGTTACCCAGAAACCGGTCCCAGGATGCTTGTTTCCGGTTCAGGGAAGGCCTGGCTTGGCAGTTCGGGCTGGACTGTTCCCATGAGGCACAGGGTCAAGACTGATTTGCATATAGCTGGGTCTGAACAGAGGTGGCAAGTGAGCTAAAGAATGATGATGGATTCAACCCAGATCTGTGACTGGGGGTGAGTGACTGAAAAGTTTCAGCGCTCCGTCCATCATCTCCTTGTGTTTGCTTTGTTCGCCCTGAGTTGGCAGGGTATGCCCAGACGTGGGTCCCTTGCTCACTTTGGCACTGGATTCAAACTAGCCTGGCTGATGAAGGGTGTTACCCAGAAACCGGTCCCAGGATGCTTGTTTCAAGTGCAGGGAAGACCTGGCTTGGCAGTTCGGGCTGGAATGTTCCCATGAGGCACAGGGTCAAGACTGATTTGCATATAGCTGGGTCTGAACTGAGGTGGCGAACTGAGCTAAAGAATGATGATGGATTCAACCCAGATCTGTGACTGGGGGGTGAATGTCTGAAAAGTTTCAGCGCTCCGTCCATCATCTCCTTGTGTTTGCCAAATTTGTTATCCTTCCTACCACATGAGAAAGATTTTACCTTAACATATGTGTAACACAGTATTATGTGTGTATTCAGTGTTTTATTTTATAGCTGCTGTTATTATTGTAGTGGTTTTAAGTCACTAAGCAAACAACATAAACTTAACTAATTAACGTTGGGACAATGTCTCCTATGTTTTGTTGGTGTTTATGAAGGTTTTTATATTTGAAAAACCTACGAATATGCAGACCCAAGGATGCTCATAAACGGCCCTCTGTTCTCTGGTTTTGTATCTGGAATTAAATGTGTACGTTCCATGTTCTCACGAAGACGGCGGAAACTGGTGGCAGCTCTATGCTGAACATCACTGGGTGCGCCCCGTTTTATAAACACAACGCGTAATATTCTGCCTATGAGGCCCCGCCCCTCGAATCCATGTTTGAGGGTCACTGCGATCCCTGGGTTGCTGAGCCTGAGGCCTTTCAACTCGGAGAGGACAGAGGTCAGAGTCTGCCAATGTCTTAGGATTGTGAGAGAGGAAATCTTACCTCTGGCGCTTTTAAAACTGACCTCTGTGTCAGCTGTGCCTGCTCGCGCCCGGGCGGGGTCATGTGGGCAGCGATATATTATTCTCGGGAAGGGGGTGTGAAAGGGAGAGCAGTGGGGGATGCCTCTGATACAGGTGGTATCCCCATAATCTCTGGGGACAGGGAGCCATGCCCCCCCCCCCCCCCCAATGGTTGCTGACAGAAAAGGCGTAGTGGGCCGAGCTTTGGACACCTGGGAGGTGAAGAGGTCACCAACACTATTGTGCTGATGTGAAAAGTATACATGTCTACACGTCCCCACCTGCAGATTCAGATAAGAGCATGAACGGAGTCCGCCAATGACAGAGGGATGCATAGCAGCACTCTGGGGATAAACAGGCCAGGCCGAGACACAGAGATGGCAGGTCACGCAGCGGCCATGTCATGCAGCCTTCATGTCAGATAACAGCATATCACAAAACCGCTGGCTACTGCAATTTACAAAGAATCACTAAACACACATTAGCCATGTCATTCATCCAATATGCTGTCAAACCATTCTATTGCAACCAGGGCCGGCTCTAGGGCGGTCCAACCGGTGCAGCCGCACAGGGCACTGACTTCGGGGGGCGCAGTGTTTAGAAATAACACAGGTTTAAAATGCACCTGCTACATGTTCCTTGTGCGCCCTGCAGCTTTCAAGACAACAATAAAAATGTCAAGATAACTGGTAACTAACGTTCCTGCTGGATAAAGGTAGGAGATGTGTCTAGTGGCAGTTTCTACTCATGATAAAGTAGCGCAGAGGGTTAATATTCCTGCTGCAAAAAACGTGTACCACGCAAATCCACGCACTGTATTTATGTGGCTAGCTCAGTAGTTTACTGCTTTTGTCACAGAGATCCTTTTGTTACTTGCAGTTAATAAGTTAAAGAACCTAATGTAACACATCGAGCTATTAACTGTCATCAAAGAGCTGCATGCAAGCTGTGTGGTATAGGTTAGAAGGTTATGTTTTATTCACCAGTCTTTCATTATCCTTATGTTGCTAAAAAGGTTCATTTGGATACATTCTTAATAGTAAAGCCAACCACTATGGTACATTTTAAATCTCGAGTTTGTGCTTCTCCAGACCACATACTATTAAAATATACTGCCTACTAATATCGGTGAGGGGCACTGATGGGGCGTGGTAGTGAGGGAATTTGTGGAGAAGGGGGTTTTTGGGGGCACCAACAAAGATTGTCACACTGGGAGCCACTAGCGCTAAAGACAGCCCTGATCGCAACATTTAGATAACCAACATGCTTTATCATAGGATTGGCATTTCATATAATGTCAGTGCCATAACACTGTTATTTCATAGAACCTCTATTCCGTATAAAGAAGCCATAAGTCAGGTCTGGTACCTTAATGGATTACTGCATCCGCTGCAGGAATTTTTGTTTGACCTCATGATCACAGGTTTGAATCCAGGTGGGACCACTCAGTCTTTCATCCTTCCAAGGTCGATAAAATACGCTTGAGATGTGTAACAAGAAACATGTTATTTGATCACCAAAATACCCACCTGGGTGAACACACGCTTTACAAATTTAAGTCAAAGACCTTCAATTTTATAGAACTACTGCATTAGAGAATTATCTCATCATATAAATGTCCTAGCAGAGAACTACAATGAAACTAAATTGCCTTGTGGCAGAACCACCGTGGGACTAGACCCCCAGGTCACAATACCCCTTTTTTTACTGTAAACTCTATGCCACTGAACTGCATTTTTGCAACATCACAGAAACACCATATCAACCAATTCTCATATGTCGTAAGTACCATAAAATAGTGCCAGCATGGTACTGAATCCCAATAAACATAAGTCCTGTGGTTTAGGATCGGCACTATGTTATAAGCCACAATGTCACTAGACAATAGCACAGAACTATGGTATTACGGAATCGCCATATTACTGAACCACCGGTCCCATCATCATATGACGAAGTTGTAGACAAACTCTCCTGCGAATGAGTTAAGATATGAAACTCAGATATACACTTTCCTAAGAACAAACTTAGAAACCTATTTATATGAGAATAGACTCAGAGATGCCGTGTCCTAGGGCTATTCAGATACCTAAGACATACAAGACCATCTGGGGTTCTAGTGGGAAGTAAAGACCTGGCTTTTCCCATGCTAAGGATGGAATACCCAGCTGATGTCTTGGCACCACAAACCTGAACAACCTTTGAGGTGTAAAGACACCTCTCCGTTCAAGAGTGGTCCAAGAGACACTCTGGAACAAAGTCTGTTCCAAGAAAAGTCACAGGAAGGTTGGAAATGGTGCACTATCACAGCTTTAATCAGTGGATACCTTAGAGTAATCCTCTCATGATTGTCCTGATAAGGTTTTATCTTGGCTACCTATAGCTGGTTAAGATAGAATATCTACCAGAAAGGGCATTATCAAAGGTAAGTAACTTGTTTATTACAATGGAAGACAGACCTCTTCATGACTTGATTGCATGCCCTCTTAATGAGTGAGATTGGTTCATGAGGTTTGTATTGTATTGACATTTATATAATGCTTTCCAAAGCCATTGTTTGGCCTAAAGCACTTCCTCTGTAGTTGTGTAAGTAGTTACTCCAAATGTATAGTTCATATAGCGTTTTATTTGCTTGTAAGCAGTCAGTCTTGCAAACGCCACACCAGATCACAAACTTGTCCCAGCTCCAAGGATAAATGCATTTCGTGGAAGGGCACCTGGCAGCAAGGGCGACATCCACCACTTCAGGCAGCAGATCAAACATGGTCAGTTGCTGCCCCTCCATCTCCATGCACGTCTTTGTAGATTCCGCAGATTCAGATTGAGGACCCTGCCCTGTTGCTGAGACAGGAGGTCTTCGTGAAATGGCCGCCTGTTCAGAGGACAGACGCTCATGCCCAGAAAGTCTGGGTACCACTCTCTGGTCGCCCTATCAGGAGCCACTAGGATGATTTGGGCAAGTCTTTCCTGACATTTTTAGAACTCTAGGCAGGAGAGGCACATCTTCTAAAGAGTGTACTTGCAGAAACTCAAATGTGCACAACGTTAGACATTGCACTTTCTCAATGGTTTAAAAATGAACTAGGCAGAGTTCTCTCCAATGCTGGAAGAAGCATTGTGCTACCTTGGTGATGAAGGGGCCACTCGTGATCTGCAAGGGGCCCCGCCAGGTGGTTCGCAATCAGGAAATAGCCCTGGAATTCCAACCACCTCTAGACGCACAGAGCCTCCTGGCACAGGAGCCTACTCCACCCTGCATGTTACAGTACCTCAAAGTTGTGGTGGTGTGCATGAGAGCCCGCACCAGCATCCGCTTGATGGATGACAAGAAGACCTTTTTTGCCAGATGAATGGCCAGCAACTCCAGTAGAGACCAGAGTACCCTTATCTCCATCTCCCCCAGATGGCTTCCACAGCCCAGCAGAGACGTGCCTGTCACCGCCATTAGCTTTGGGTGGAGAAGGGAGAGGGTCCTGCCACTTGATCAGTTGCATTCTAGCAGCCATCGTGTTAGACCTGGCACCATTGGCGTGGGTCTCCCTTCCATCTTATGTTTTTTTGTCTCCTCTGTGTTTGCTGGTGTTAGATGCTCTGGGCGCTGTGCCACTGCCATTCAGTGCTACAACGCGAATGCTCCCTATTGTAAATTGACTGGATGAATTGGTATTCCCATAATTGGCTCATTTGATTTACCTGTTAGTCCCTCGTATAGTGCACCGTGCGTACCCAGGGCTGGTAGACCGAATGCTGCTGGTGGGCCTGCTGCGCTGATTGCGCCACCCACCTAAGCAGCGCGTAAAGGGTGTCTAGCTGACCCAAGGAACACGTTTGGAAAGTCGAATTTAGTATGCCTGAGCTCCGAATATTAAGCTACATCTTTTAGTGAGGATTATTTCTATATTCGGTGTTTGAAAATACCACTTCTAGGAAGTAGGTATTTTCTTGCCTAAGTCGTCCCGTGTGCTCTGCTGTTATGTGTATTGGATGTCTGGTCTTGGAGGGACAGGGCAGGCTGAGCCCGACCTGGGGTGAAGAGCGGAATCTGCAGCTGGAGTATGGGGAGGGGTGACCCTTTGGTCTGAGCAGGGCTGGGCCTGGCAAGGTGAATGATGGCTCCAGCCCCCACTGTGCGTCTGATGGCAGACCCCATCTTCCTCAAAGGCAGGATGCCGCCTCATAAATAAAGTGCTCCAGGACCACACCGAACTGGTTCTGGCTGGGTTCAGTGACTTGTGACTTTTGAGAACAAAGATCAGGGGGGTATAAATATCTGCACCGAAACCCCTACAGGGTGGGTTACTTCTGGATGTCAAGACGAACCTCTGTCCGAGAAGAAAAGGACTTTGAAACTTTCATCCATCTTGCTGAAGCAACTACCCAAGGGCCTGATTTGAGCTTGCCTCCTGCTGAAGTCTCAGGGACATTAGACTTCACCCATCCGCCTTCTGAATTCCTATTGAGAGGGGTTCTACTCGCAGGTGAGGCCTCTGTCGAGAATTCCAGAGCCTCTGGGTCTACTGCGGGGAACGCGGGCTGAGAATCATCGCTATCGCTATTGTGGGCCGCTGCAGCTGAGGAGCTGTTGCCGCTGAGAGCCTGCATCTGTCTGTGCTACGAGAATCATCGCTATAGCTATTGTGGGCCGCCGCAGCTGAGGAGCTGTTGCCGCTGAGAGCCCGCATTTGTCTGTGCTACGAGAATCATTGCTATCGCTATTGTGGGCCGCTGCAGCTGAGGAGCTGTTGCCGCTGAGAGCCCGCATCTGTCTGTGCTACGAGAATCATCGCTATCGCTATTGTAGGCCGCTGCAGCTGAGGAGCTGTTGCCGCTGAGAGCCCGCATTTGTCTGTGCTACGAGAATCATCGCTATCGCTATTGTGGGCCGCTGCAGCTGAGGAGCTGTTGCCGCTGCAAGCCCGCATTTGTCTGTGCTACGAGAATCATCGCTATCACTATTGTGGGCCGCTGCAGCTGAGGAACTGTTGCCGCTGAGAGCCCGCATTTGTCTGTGCTACGAGAATCATCGCTATCGCTATTGTGGGCCGCTGCAGCTGAGGAGCTGTTGCCGCTGAGAGCCCGCATTTGTCTGTGCTACGAGAATCATCGCTATCGCTATTGTGGGCCGCTGCAGCTGAGGAGCTGTTGCCGCTGAGAGCCCGCATTTGTCTGTGCTACGAGGATCAGCACTATCGCTATTGTGGGCCGCTGCGGCTGAGGAGCGGCTGCAGCTGAGAGCCCGCCTGTTAGACTTGGCATCTTTTGGCGTGTTTCCCCTGACTTTTTGCTTTTTGACCTCCCGGTTTTGACTCTGTTTTTGCTGGTGTAATGATTCTGCGCACTTTCCTCACTGCTGTCCAGTGGGAAAGTGCAAGTGCTCCTGTATAAAATGTGTTACGGATTGGCGTTTCCATGATTGGCCTATTTGGTTTATGTGTCAGTCCCTTGTAAAGTGCACTGCGAGTGCCAGGGCCTATAGACCAAATGCTGTTGGTGGGCTGCAGTACGGGATTGTGCCACCCACGCAAACAGCCCGTAAAGTGTAACTCGGGCCTGCCATTGCAGAGCCTGTGCGCAGCCTGGGGCTGCCATGTCGACTTGGCAAGTGCGCACACTTGCAAGTCCCTAAACCTTCCCTTTTCTACATGTTAGTCACCCCTAAGGTAGGCCCAAGGTACCCCTGTGGGCAGGGTGCGTTGTATGCGAAAGGCAGGACATGCCCTGGTGTGTGCGGCATGTCCTGATAGTGAATTACAGCCTAGTTCGGTTTTCAGTATTGCAAGGCTACCTGTTCCCCATAGGCCAGAACGGGCAGTTTTGATTATTACAGCTTATAATACTAACTGACCCCGGGAACATGGTAGAAATTCGAGTTTAGTATGCCTGGACTCAGAATGATAAAATGCATCTTTTAGTGAAGTTGGTTTTAACATTCTGTGTTTGAAAATACCACTTTTAGAAAGTGGGTATTTTCTTGTCTAACCATCCAAGCCTGCCTCTGCGAGGTTGTGTATTCCTTGTCTGGAGTGTGAGTGACAGGGGCTGGGGGATGCCAGGAGACAGGGTGAGTCAGCACAGGGCTGAATAGCAAGATCTACATGTAGATGGGTGGGAGGGGTTGCACCTGGGCCCTGAATAGGACAGTGCCTTCCCTCCACAATGCTGGCTCCACCTCCTGTGGTGCGTCTGATGTCCCTGGCCTACTCTCTGAAAGAAGGGACGGAGACTTGTCAACAAAGTGCTCCAGAACTGGTTTGGACTAGGCAAAGGCCTCTCTGCCTTCAGAGAACAAAGGAATTTGGGATATAAATATTGGGGCCCTGACCCCATGAATTTAGATCTCGCTGGAATCAAGGAACCTGTCAAGAAGAAGAGCTGGAGAGCTGCTAGGAGGAGTACTGCCCCTTTGCTGAGTTATTGCCTGGTTGGGTTGGCCTGCAGTTGCTGCTTCTGTCTTGGGCAGTGAAAGGACTGAACTTTCTACAAACTTGTGTTGAGTATCTCCAAGGGCCTGGAACCGAGCTGGCCTCCTGTTAAGAAGTCTCAGGGACTACAAAGACTTCACAAGCCTCTGGGTACCGCTTCTGGAACGCTGTTTCAGTTGCCACAGAGGAAGGGAACTGCAACCGACTCCGTCAACCGAATCCATCCCTGACCGGTGACCTGTTTGCACCGCAGACCGCATCGTCCCGCTTCGCATCGCAACCCTGGTCTCACCGTAGGCGACGTCCGACGCCGTCAACACCGAGCCGCTGCTTGCACCGTGACCTGTGGGCACCGCAGTTCGCATCGCATCGCTTCACTGAACCAGCCGGACCCGACCGACGCGGACGCTGCAACTGGCTCAACAGTCGTGACCGCATCGCATTTGGGGCACCGCTCACACGTTTGCGACGCACCGCTCCGACTCGCACCGCTGTCCGACGCCAGCTCCCGTACTCCGGCTTGGTCGCCTGCATCGCAACCTGTCAGCACCGCATCGTACACCGTCTCGCCCTGCACCGCACGCCTTGGACTCACCGACTCCGTCTGCACGACGCTCATCGAGCCGCTGCCTGCACCGCATCCAGGGACACCGCACCTTGCATCGCTCCGTCTTGCACCGCAACCGCGACGAACGCCGACCGGCTCGTACACTCCGTACCAGCCACAACGAGAAAGGTACTGTGACCGAGTCTGTTCACGACTCTGCTGGCCCGTAGCGACACGGTCGGCTGGAACTGTTGGACTCTGTGTAATTCAGCATCGCGGTAGACCCGGACGGGGCTACCGACTCGTACGAACTTTGCTTTTGTGTTATTCCTGCAAAGAAGAAGTTACCTTATCAAGCATTCATTTTTAAAGTATAGTATTGTGGATTTTTGTCGTAATTGGTCTTGTCTTGAGTATATAAAAATATTGGTTATTTTTCTAAACTGGTGTGGTGTCCGTTTGTAGTGCTTACACTGTATTACTGTTGGTTATGTGCAAATGCTTTACACACTGCCTCTAGAATAAGCCTGACTGCTCGTGCCAAGCTACCAAGGGGGTGAGCAGGGGTTATTTTAGGAGTGTAACTCCCTTACCCTGACTAGGAAGAAGGGTCCCTACTTGGACAAAGGTGCAAGCCCTTGCAAACTAGAGATCCCATTTCTAACACCGCCTTTTTATCACCGCCACGGACCGCTGCAGCTGGGAGCTGCGGCCGCTGCGAGTCCGCCTGTCATCATCGCGGCTTCCTCCCGAAGCTGCGTGCCGTGCCCCTTTAAACCTCAGGTACATTGTGCATCACTGGGTCGCGTAGACCCCGGCCTCGAACTAAGTTCGTTTCACACGCTTTTGAGTGCTTTTAATTGCCTTTCTTCGTGAACTTATATTTACGTGCATTGTGGCCTTTTGATCGTATTTGAGCCTTGTGTTAAGCTTATATAAAGATACCTATTTTTCTATAGCTACTTGTGTGGTGTCCCTTTGTGATGTCGTCACTGCGTTATTGTGTATGGTCATAAATGCTTCACACACTGCCTCTGAGATAGGCCTGTCTGCTCGTGCTACGTTACCACAGGGTTGAGCAGGGGTTATCAAAGGGTGTAGCCCCCTTACTCTGACTTAGGAAGAAGGGTCCCTACTTGGACATTGGACAGCCACTGCCAACTAGAGATCCCCATTTCTAACACATCCCTGCATATCTAGAGCCATCTCCTGCAAAACCTGAATGGCATTGGTCAGTCTGCCTAGATGCTAGGCTCATTGTAACTTCAAATTCCATTGCATAGCCCACATGTGCAAACTGGCCTAATTGACAAGAAGAATGCAGGAGGTTTAAAGGCCAAGAAGTCTCTGAGAGCTGCTCTCACTGTGATCCAAGATCGAGCCTGAAACATTGGGACCATAGCCCACATGTCCTGTCTCATTGCGACGTAGGGAGAGCCCTGATCTCCACTGTGTCGAGGATTGCTCCAATGAATGAAAGCCTCTGTGAAGGATTCAGGTGGGACTTCAGCTCATTGATAGTGAATCCAAATGATGTAAAGAGGTTTGCCGTTGTCCAGAGGTGGTTCACGATTAACTGTAGTGGGCTTACCTTGAACAGCCAGTAGTCAAGATATGGAAATGCTGGCTTGCCTGAACTCAGAAAATGGGCAGCGACCACGGCCAACACTTTTGTGAACACCTGAGGGACGCTAGTGAGGCTGAAAGAGAGCACAGCAGAATGAAAATAATCCTGGCCTACCTTGAACCACAGATAACATCTGTGGGACTGCAGGATGGGTATATGAAAATATGTGTCCAGCAGATCCAAGGACACCATCCAGTCATGCTGGTCCAAAATGAATAGAACCTGGGCCAGCATGAGCCTTTTGAATTTGTCCTTCCGCAGGACGGCATTCAGAGTGTAAATGCCCAGAATCGGCCTGAGGCTCCCGTCTTTCTTCAGAACAAAGATATGGCAACAGTTTTTACTACCTCCTCTTTCCGAGTCGTGAACCCTTGATAGCCCCCTTGGAGAGCAACAACCGCACCTCATGTAATAGAGTGCACTAGTGATCGTCTGAAATTCGCTTTGATGTAGGAGGAATAGTGGGTTGACAGACCGAAAAGTCCAAACATGAAGAATCGCCAGCCTGGGAGGAAATGTTGAATCCTGTCTACCACTTGCTGGGCATGAGCCACTAAGGGCAAACTATAGTGGTTATTGGCCATTGTAGCAGGCGAGGAGCAATTGGAGGGCTGATTCGACTGCTCGCTGTCTGCCAGACTCACATCCTTGAAAGGACTGGGTTTTCTGCTGCATCAGTGGTCTGTCTGTATGCCAGCCCTCAGAAATAGCCTCTAAACTTTCTGAAGTGATGTGAGAACTGTTTTGGTGGATCAAAAGCCCCAAGGAGGGTGCCGTAGCTCTGCTGTCCTCAAAGCAGTCCAACGCAGAGTCCACCTTCTCACCAAAAAGTGGGGACCCATCAAAAGGAATATCTATGAGGAAGGCATGTACATCACTAGAGAATCGTTGGTAATGCATCCATGCCTGTTGACGAAGGACAACACTAGTTGTCCGTCAGATACTACGGACTGTATGGGAGGGTCTGCACTACCAGGCAGTCCATAGTATAGAGCACTGCGCAGAAAACATATTTGAGGGCATCCAGTCCATCATGGATTGTCAGGGCCAGAGAGGCCCTAAGGGCTTCTGGGACTACTGGCAAGATCTTGCTGGTTATGTCCTAAAAGGCATGTGTGTAGCAACCAAGCAAACAAAGAGCATTCACAAAGTGCAAAGCCAACCTGGCTGAAGGAAACACATGCTTGTCAACATCATCAATCCTCTTGGATGTCCTATCCGGAGGAGTAGTTGGAAATGAGTTAGGGTTCACCTTACTGGTCAAAGACTGCACAATAAGGCTTTCTGGAGTGGACTGTTTAGTGAGAAAATCCGGGTCACTAGGCTCTGGTCTTGACATCTGGCCACCTGTCTATTGACAAGCGGACAAGAATAGAGCTTTAAACAAGTGACCAACAAAGTATTAGAAAGGGCACCGTTAAAAGGAAGCAATGGCTCAGAAGTCTGAAGCCCAGGCTTCAAAATCTCAAAAAGAACATTTGCTTTGGTCTCAACTGAGAGTAGCTGCAATTCTAGTGTCTCACCTGCCTTTTGAACCACTACTGCAAATGAGGCACTCTGCTGGTTCTGTTGGTGGCCCAAGAGGTGAGTCAAGCTCTGTCTCAGACATTATGTCAAGCCCACTGGCAATTTATAAATCAAAGTATAAGGCATCATTAGTATAGTGAGGGGGGGATCCATTTCCATCACTGTCATTATCATCATCATCATCATATACATTGATGTCCCCTGCTCTGACACAGGATCAGAGTCAGAATCAAAGCGAAAATGTTGCCTCTGCTGGTATGTGCAATATGGCAGAGGCACTGAGTTAAGGTCAAGTTGCATGACAAACAGATGCGTTTTTGTTATTTCGTAGAGCGACATCAGTCGTGCTCGAGCTCAAGTTGGTTTGGGGTCCGACATTGGTGTCAGCACTGGATTACCTACCAGCACTAGTGGCGTTGACATCGGCGTCGGGGTAGATGGGACCGGCATCGATTTTGGGGCCCAGGTAAAAGTCCTTACCGGCATCAGTATGGGCCCGTTAACTGGTTACAATGGGTCAGATGGTGACAGGGACGGACCCGCCTGTGGTAGACTGACTGGATGCCCCTGTGTTTCAATAGGGTCTAAAGGCCACCGGTGGGAACGGGAAATACACCAGCAATTTGCATCATTGCCTTCTTCAAGGCCTGCAGAGTCGACGACAGCCCAGGAACCTCAGGGTGGGTGGAACCAGCTGAGGAATCGGTTCCCTGGCCGGAGATTTCAAAGGAGTGCAGCTGACATAGTGATACCTTTGCGCCTTCTCTTTGGAGATAGAGTGGCAGGATGGGGTTGAGTCCCAATGACCTTTCTTCTGCTTAAGTTTAGACTTGGACTTTGAGTGTGAGGTTGAGTGGCTGCAGGAATGACTTTGGAACTGGAAACTAATCCATGCCTGTGACTTGTGTGAGCGGAACCTACATAAAGGTTGTGACTTCGTCTTGTGTTTAGCAACATACAGATTCGCCTCCTATTCTTAGAACATCTTCAGGTGCATGAGGGCACATTTATTGCATGATTTAGAGTTGTATCCCGACTAAGACACCAAAGACACACCATGTGCAGGTCCGTGACCGACATCTGGTTCCTGAAGTCATGGCATAGGTTGAAACCTGTTATTCTGAATGGGGACTTCATTCCCTAGCACACTGGTGAAATTGTTCAGAAGTGGTAGGAAAACTGACAAAGTTGGGAGCGGAGCTCCAGATTTGTGTCAGAAGGCACGGAAACAAAGGAACTGTCGTCAGTGCACAGGGGTATCACTTATATGCAGATCCACTCCATCATTACCAGGGTGGTGTGGAGTCACGGCAGAGCCACATGAGGTAGCTTACCAGCATGCCGGAGCACTGCTGTGAAAAAGTTTTCCAGTTCAAGTCTGGCACCTGGGGAGTGTTCTAAGGTGACGAATCTTAGAAGTATCCATCAGAAAACTGAACACATTAAAGCATTATGAACTCCATCTAGAATACCAGTTGTAGCATGGAAAACGTTAACATAGTTCATCCATACAGGTTATGCCTCTGTCCTTCACTGGTCTCTCAACTAGACAGGTTAAAGAATTACAGGCTCTAGATACAATAACCAAATGCATCATGGGTGCCTTTAATAAAATCCTTCTTTGCATTTCACTATCATGTCCCTCACCAGGCCTTCCAAAATTATACATTTATCCTGTCCTGGTTGCTTAAACTAGCACAGGGTGTAGATCGATGGCTGTCAGAACCCCGTTCAGGGGGCCACGGGGCAAGCAGGGGTTACTGGGCCCAACCGAGGTGGATGAGGCCTTTTACCTTTGATTTTCCGGAGCCCTCCTTACTATGGATCCTTCTCAACTAGGTCATGCATCCCCTTCTGCACCTGGCTCAGTTAGGTAGTGTCGCTCGTGCAGTCATAGCTTCCTCGAGGGAAGTGTAGGAACACATCAGTGAAGACGACTCATAAATCAACGTGCAAGTAGCGCACACCATAAGTCAATGTCCAGTCAAATACTTTTGTATAAAATAAGTATTTTCTTTCTAATTCTACACATGCAAAGGTAAACAACATTCAAAAAACAATAACACAGTCACCCTTGAGGTAGGCACACTAGTAGTTGTCAGACCACCCCCGGGGCTACTAAGTTCCCATGTAAAGGGTGTGTTGTTATTCCCCATTCACATGTGGCAACATCCAGGGAATGTAAACCAGTAGGCCCTGTTCATGGGGTATCCCCCTCTCGGTCTCAGTCAATAAGCTAGAGTCTCTTAAGGGCATATTTATCGGGATTTGGGGCAGGGCAGCACAGCAAGTCACCATGCTGCGCTGCCCTGCATCAAAGTGAAAGGGCAGAAATCCGCTTTACCTATGGCAGAGGTCTTCAAACGTTTTGATGCCTAGACCCCCTTGTCAAACTTTTTTAGGTGCAAGAACCCCCTCCTGCCAAAAATGTCTAGAACCTGGTACTCATCATCAACAACTATCGACAACCATAAACGCCCCCAATTCCCACAGCAAATCATTTTTACGGTGGGGAAATAATATTAAACAGTGTTTTAGAAAACCAAAGGTCAGTGAGCGTGAGGGTGTGGTCAAAGGTGTAGCTAAAAACAAAGGGCCTCATTTATGAGGAATTGGCGTAGGGCAGCGCTGCATGTCTTCTTGGTGCGCTGCCCTACGCCAATGTGAAAGAGTAGGAATGCACCGTATTTGAGAAATGAGGTACATTCCTGTCCTTTCCCCTTGCGTTGGTGCACAAATTGCTGCCTAGCACCAACATGGGCATGATTGTTTTTGCGCAGTAAGGGGCACCTTCCTTCACAAAAACAATCCCGAGAGGCGTTTTACTCTTTCTATGTGAGCTGCAGAATGCAGCACACATGGAAAGAGGAAAAAACAAGAAGAAATGAAAACATTTCTCCTCCTTACGTCTCCGCTGGGGAGGCGTAAGGTTTTTGCGCTGCCCCAGGTTTACGCGATTTTGTAAATCTGGGGCAGCATCAAAATCCATGGGTGTTGCATGGGAACCCCCACGCAACGCCTCCTTGACATAGTAAGGCAACACAGTGACTCTATGAGGTCATGCAAAGCCATGCAGGGTGACTTTGTGCCCCCTCATAGGTATGGTTGAGATGCTTGCGCCACCGGAGCATCAAAATAAGTGATGCTCTGGCTGCGCACTCTCTCATGAAGCACTTCGGCGCTGTAGTGAGCCACTTGGCCCCTACCCGAAAATTTTGCCAGCATGCATCCCGAGGGCTGGGCCCGGCCTGAGGGCATAAATAAAGGTGCTCTGACCGCTTGTGGGCAGAGCACCTCACCACTAGAAACTGTGTACAGTGTATCCTTACCAGCGTCCTCCCGCAGGCCTCATCATGGCCTATAACAGCCAGGCCCCCCACTCACTACACTGGCGATTAGTGGGCCGTATCCCAGCTTGTGCAGTGGCTGCCTGTGCGCATCGGATGCCCGACTGTTCTGGGGCTACGGTGTGTCAGTGTGAGGACACTGCAGAGGCGGCGCCCATGGTGTGTGGCTGCATGGTGTGCAGAGTCCAGCAGCGAGCTCCGGTCGGGAGTTTGCAGCAGAGTCTACACCCCAGGGGAGTAGTGACGCAGAGTGGCTGAGTTCCATGCGGGAATAGGCACATGTTTATGCTCCAGGGAGGAAGATCCCTGCAGGGCCCTCGTGGTGATGCTCTGGTGAGCATGGAATGGTGCAGAGCTCATGGCTGTCTCAAGGCCCAGTCCTTGGGGTGGACTGCCAGGATTGTGACTTTGTCAGTGTGGTGTGAAGGGGAGAGGCCACAAGCAGTAGATGCCTGCAGAGTGCAGATTGGCCAGCGCACAGCAAGAAGGTCCCAAGGCCTCACGACATGGCAATAGGGGCATCCAAGCAGAATGTCGATGTCGCCTCCAGCAGCCGCCCTTGTGGCGCAACAGCAATGGTCACACCCCAACCATCAACACCTTGCCGCCATTCAGGCAGATGGCAGACCCAGCAACTGCCACACCGAGATGGCGCCAGTAGACTGGTCACTTGAAACAGTATTTTCATGCCACCGGAGAGACTGACAGAGCAGTTAAGAGAGTGATGATGTTACACATGGGGGTGATGAGCTATACGATCTCTTCGAGAACTTACCTAACACAGGTGCTGGCCACGATTTTGATGCCGCCATCGCACCACTCAATAGACATTTCAACCCCCAGTTAAATCCTGATTAAGAAAGATTGAAACTTCAGCAAGCAAGACAAGCAGAGGGGGAATCCATGGACACTTTCTTCGCACGGCTGCGCAAGTTGGCGAGCACGTGCTCTGGCATTGACAAGTTAGACGAAATCAGGGCCCAGTTTATTCAGGGGTCAAATCTTCGCAAGCTCATTTTGTGGTAGCCAGGGATCTCACTCAATGATATATTATCCTCGCCTGCTCCCTTGAATTGGCTGACAGTAGAGTGGGGGACATGGAGTCGCCTCTGGCAAACCAGTCCTTAAGACTGCCACCTACGAACGCTGTAAAAATCAATGAAGAGCAGGTGGAGACCATACATAGGTGGCTGGCGAGACCATGCGGAGCTCCCACATCAAGACCTCATGACAAGAGTTGTGGGAACTGTGGGTCTGTACACTATCCACCAAGAGGGTGCCTGGTGCAGGGCAAGCCGTGATTGAAGTGCAGCCGCCTTAATCAATTTGCAAAGGGGTGCCTCAGTTCCGGTGCATCATCAGGGGTGAGTGCACAAGGGAGGAGAAGCACGAATGTCCGGCAGCCCGTCTGCGCCCGTCCGCGACCCGATCGCGACCAGCACCAGGGACCCTGGATCTCCGACCACCCACCGCTACAACACAGCTGCCCTCCTCGCACTCAACCCTGGAAGGAACAACAACTGCCAGCTGTCCACACCAAACGCCACCCACGGCCACTTCTCCTGCCGTCACTGCCGCCAGACCTTCACCACCCTCCGCACCCCCACAGCCACTGCCACCACGTCGGGCGCCAACACCACCGAAGCCCTGAGGTGCATCCTCCTCAACGTGCGCTCCATGCACAGACACACCGTAGAGATCTGGGACCTCCTCGACATCATCTCGCCAGACATCGCTTTCTTCACAGAAACTTGGACCAACTCCACCTCTGCCCCCGACATCACCACCACCATCCCCGACAGGTACAAGTTCCAGAGGAAGGACCGTCCCAACCGCCCAGGAGGAGGGCTTGCCATCGCACAAAGAGCTCCCTCTGACTCACAACATCCAGCTTGAGCGACAACCCGCCCACCACCGAACACCTCCATTTCCAGATCCAGACCAGCCCTAGAACGGCCCTAAGAGGCACCCTCGCCTACAGATCCCCTGGGCCTCGAACTGCGTTCACCACCACCATCGCCGACCTATTGTTCAACTTATATGTGACTCCCTTGGCTGATATTATCAGGCAGTTTGGCTTCTCGTTGGTTTCCTACGCGGACAATACTCAAATAGTGGTGTCCATCTCAAGCAATTTGGAGGAAACAGCGGACCGTTTTAGCCAATGTATCTCCCGCGTAGACCAATGGATGAACTGCCTAAAGCTGAACGGAGGAAAAACAGAGGTTCTCCTGCTGGGCTCTGATACATCTTTTTGGTCGCAGAGCTGGTGGCCTGCCAGCATCGGAGTTCTTCCAGTCCCAGTTAGTAAGATGAGGAATTTGGGTATCATCTTCGATGATAAACTAACTTTTCATCATCAGATTAATAAGGTCTCATCTTTGGTCTTCCTGACGCTAAAGACAATCAGGAAAGTTCGCACTTTTATCCCCCCAAAAGCAGTAAAAACACTGGTGACCGTTCTAGCCTTGGCTAGACTCGATTATGGAAATGCCTTGTATGCTGGCCTTCAAAAACAGCATATGCTCAAACTCCAGAGGGCGCAGAACGCAGCCGCCAGATTGCTGTTGGACATTCCCAAATTCCAGTCTATCTCCCAAGGCTTAAGAAACTTCACTGGCTCCCAGTAAAAAAGAGGATAGATTTCAAATCCCTATGCTTAGCTTACAAAGCTCTGCACGGGATCGGTCCCTTGTTCCTGAAACAACACTTCACCTGGTACCATCCTGCTAGAAACTTAAGATCATCGCAGAGAAAACTTCTCCAAACCCCCAAATTCAATAAAGCTCGTTGGGGAGGTAGAAGCTTTGTTCTGAGCACAGTGAAACTATGGAACTCACTCCCGATAGACATCAAGAACAGCCCTATGTTACTCTCCTTTAGAAAATCACTAAAAACCTGGCTGTTTTCCAACTAAAGTCACTCGTCTCTGTTAATTCCGGCAAACCTTTCCGCACAGCGCCTAGACGCCCTCGGGCATTCGTGCGCTATATAAATTTTAAAATCAAATCAAAATCTATTTGCACCCCACGCCATCGCCTTCATAGACTACATGCTCATCGGAGACCTCAACTTCCACCTCGACAAACTCAGCGACCCCAACTCCACCACCCTCTTGGACAACCTCGCCAACTTCGGACTGAAACAACTCATCACCACCCCCGCCCACAAGGCAGGACACACCCTCGACCCCATCTTCGCAGGAGGTAACAACATCCACTTCAGCCACACCACGCAACGCCCAAGGACGGACCACCACTGCGTACACTTCCACGTCAACAAACCCACGTCGCCCAAACCTGCACCCCGCCCCGCGAAGAAACTGGAGCAGATCACCGAGGAGCAGCTCAACTCCACCCTCAACCGCAATGCCCCCACAACCTTGACCGATGCCAACGTCGTAGCCAAAGTACTCCACAGATGGATCACCAACTGCGCAGACGAGCTCGCACTCCTACGTAACCCCGACAGACAGCGCCCCAGGTGGGTTCACCGCCAACCTCCAGGAATCCAGACGCACCTGCAGACGTCTCAAGAAGAACTGGAGAAACAGCAAATCCTCGGAAGACCGCACCACCTACAATAATGCCATGACAGAATACCACCAACGCATCAGATCCACCAAAAGGACCTTCATCCAGAACAAAATCCTCGCCAACTCCAGCATCTCCCAGGAACTCTTCAGCAACATCCAGGAATACACCAAACCCCCCAGCAAAACTACGGACATCACCTCCTCCCAGGACCTCTGCAACAAGCTCGGCTCCTACTTCCAACTGAAAATCAAGGGCCTCTACGATAACTTCATCGAACAGACACCCGACTCCGAAACCACTCCCTCCTCCAGCAACGCCAGCCAGCCCACCATTTCCTCCTGGACCCCAGTCACCACCGAAGACACCGCATCGACCATGAAAGGCATCCACTCAGGAGCCCCCACGGATCCCTGCCCCCGCGCATCATCCACAGAGCCGCCGCCGCCATTGCTCCGGAACTACGACGCACCATCAACGCCACCTTCGAAACCGCCATCTTTCCCGACGACTGGCAATGCGCAGAAGTCAGACCCCTACTCAAGAAGCCCTCAGCAGATCCCACGGACCCCAAGAACTACCGACCCATCTCCCTCCTCCCCTTCGCGGCCAAAGTCACCGAGAAGACCGTCAACATACAAATAACTAAATTCATCCAAGAAAACTCCATCCTCGACCCCTCCCAATCCGGATTCCGCAGCAACCACAGCACTGAGACCACTCTACCCATCGCCACAGACGACATCCGCACCCTCCTCGACCAAGGACACACCGCAGCCCTGATCCTACTTGACCTCTCCGCAGCCTTCGTCACCGTCTCCCACTGCACACTCACCGCCAGACTCCACGACGCCGGCATAAAGGGAACTGCCCTCGACTGGCTCCGCTCCTAACTCACCGGCAGAACCCAAAGAATCAGACTGCCACCCTTTTTCTCCGAACTCATGGAAATCAACTGTGGACTACCCCAAGGATCGTCGCTCAGCCCCACGCTCTTCAACATCTACATGGCCACCCTCGCCACCATCGTCAGACAGCACAGACACAGCATAGTATCCTACGCCGACGACACCCAGCTCATCCTCTCCCTCACCAAGGTCCCCATCACCACCAGACTCAACTTCCAGGAAGGAATGAAGGACGTTGCATCCTGGATGAGCAGCAGCTGCCTGAAGCTCAACTTGGAGAAGACAGAGGTCCTCATCCTCAGACCCTCCCTCTCTGCATGGCACAACACCTGGTGGCCCAGCGCCCTCGGCAACACTCCCACCCCCACAGACCATGCCCGGAACCTCGGCATCGAACTCGACTCCTCCCTCTCCATGATCCGACAGGTCAACACGGTCGCCAGCATAACCAGCAGACTGTACTACGGAAACGCCCTCTACGCTGGGATCAACAAGTCTCTGCTCCGCAAACTCCAGACTATACAGAACACCACAGCCAGACTCGTCCTCGGAATCCCTCAACACGAACACATCACCCAACACCTGCGCAGCCTCCACTGGCTCCCCGTTGAGAAGAGAGTAACTTTCAAGATACTCACCCACATCTACAAATGCCTCCACAACACCGGACCCAAATATCTCAACAATAGAATCTCCTTCCATGTACCCAAGAGGAACCTCCGATCCACCAACCTCGCCGAACCCCCGCGCATCCACAGAGCAAGAACAGGTGGAAGAACCTTCTCCTACATCGCGGCCAAGACCTGGAACGAGCTCCCGATCGACATCAGACGTGCCCCCACCCTGCACATCTTCAGGAAGGCCCTCAAGACCTGGCTCTTCGACAGACCCCCAGCTCCTTGACACCCTCACGGGGGAGTAGCGTGCTTAAAATTCCCTAATTGATTGATTGATTGAGACTGTCCCAATGTGGAAGAGCAGTGCCGATGCCACCCAAACAGAAGGAGATGAGGAGGAAGAAGAAGTGTTCACAATATCTTTTACGGGGAGAGACGATCAAAGAAGGAGGTCTCTGCCCATGTGCCATGTGGACATTAATGGGGCCCAGATCACTGCCCGCATTGACACAGGGGCATCTGTGAATGTATTGATGCAGAGCAACTGAAGAAAATTGGTCCACCACCACCCCTAGCACCCACAAAGCCAAAATATACATCTATGGGGGTACCGACCCCATTCTGCTGCAAGGAGTCATTGAGGTAGAGGTGGCTTATGGTGGAAACAAGATAAGCACCAGATTCCGTGTGACCACCAGTGAGACAGGAACGCTATTGGATTGCTGGAGGACCTCGGTCTGGTCTTCTTTGCAAATCAAATAACCTAGTCCCCTTTCCAGAGATGTTCCAGGGACTCGCGTGGATGAAAGGAGTGCAGGTCAAAATCCACATAGATAAGACTGTCTCATCTCAGATTACTAGTTGAAAAGGAGCTAGAATCACTGGAACAAGCTGGAGTAATTGAAAGGGTGATGGGACCCACTCCAAGGGTCTCGCCATTGGTGATTGCCTCAAAAACCCAAGCAACCAGGGGCAATAAGACTATGTGTGGACATGCGACTACTGAATCAGGCGATTCGAAGGGTGTGGTACATAACGCCCACGACTGATGAAATTGTGGCTGACCTGAATGGAGCCTGTTGGTTTTTGAAAATGTACCTGAACATCGGGTATCGCCAGTTGGTGTTGGAAGAATCCTCCCGCTACATCACAACCTTCTCCACTCATGTAGGACTCCGCCGGTTCAAAAGACTCAGCTTTGGGGTGTCCTAGGCAGCCAAGGTGTTGTAACAGGCAATATGGGAAGCGCTGTCAGGATTAATATGCGTCATCAACGTGTGTGATGATATACTCATATTCTTCAACACTCTTGAGGAACGTCACACCCGACTATGAGCCACCCTGAGCCAGTTGGCAGAGAGAGGACTGATCTTGCACCAGCAGAAATGTGCATTTACACCAACGAGGTGGAGTTCTTTGGATACAGGTTCTCTCCAGAAGGTCTACAGGTTGACCCTCAGAAGGTGGAGGCCATCAGATTAGCAGCAGTGGCGAGAAACCAGTCGGAGGAATGCAGCTTCTTGGGGATGGCCAACTACTGCGGCCAGTTTATCCCCAACCTGGCCACTCTGTCTGACCTGCTCCGAGCGCTGATGCAAAAGGACTCTCCATGGGAATGGAGCAGCAAGGCGGAGCATGTTTTTCAGGAGATCCAGAAGGCTCTACTCCATGACGCCACCATGGCGTACTTCAATCCCACTAGATCCACCGAACTGATCATGGACGCTAGCCTGGTGGGACTAGGAGCAGTACTCCTGCAGGAAACAAGAGAGATAAATGGGTACCGATAGAATATGCCAGCAGGGCATTCACTCCGGTGGAGACAAGATATGCTGAAATAGAGAGAGAGAGGCCTTTGCCATCGCTGGGCCTGCAAGCATTTTCATCTCTACCTATGTGGCCAGAAGTTTATGGAACAAATCATTTACTCGTTTTGAGAGACAATCCTATGACAATACACAGCTGTATGCCTACAACCACATTGGCCGGCAGCATGGGCTAGATGCCTGAATCAAATATACACAGCTTCAATGCCTACAACCCGGGGGCTGGCAGCGTTGTCTGGATTGCATGAGTATACATAACAAAAGGAAAAACAAAACTATTAGCAACACGAGAAGAGAGGAACAGGTCATAAACCCCCCACCCTCCCCCCACAAAAAGGAAAGAAGATAAAAAAAGGGATCCTGCACCGTTGTATACAAGTTAGTCTAGATACCACTCCCCCCTACCCCGCATCCCCGGCCAAGGGACTGCCTCACTACATATGGGATGACGCCATCTCCTGGGCCCCCGGGATCAGATGCAGTATTTGAAGATATTTGGGGCGTGTGACTACTCTAAACTCTTTTGAAAGCAATTGTATAAAAGGGGCCCATAATTCTGCGTAGTTCTCCCCCCTTGTGGTCTTGCACTAGTGTGAGGCGTTCCATGGCAAGCGTCAGCCACAGTCTATGTAGCCACGTCGTGTGATCCGGCACCGTCGTAGAGCCCCATAGCGCCAGGATAGCCTGTCACACCGCCAGTAATGCCAAAGCCATTTGCCGACCCCGCAGGGAGCGCAGGGGGAACGTCAGCGCATTTGAAAGCCCTAGTAGTGTGTAAACCAGAAAGCGTGGAATCTCCATCTCAAATGCAGCATCAATGTCATTCAGTACCCCCTCCCAAAAGCGCTCCAGTCTTGGGCAATGCCAGAGCAAATGCACCAGAGAGGCAGCAAGCCCACAGCCCCTCCAACATTTCTCGGTGTGATTTTTGTCACAGCAATGGATGCAGGCCGGTGTGAGGTACCAGTAGGATGTAACCTTGTATGTGGATTCTGTTCCAGCAGTGTTATAGGCTGTATGGTGTGTCCTGTAATGTCCGAGAGGGCCCTCCCCAGCTCCTCCTCCCAGCGCAGTTGGTCTTTTGTGCGCCCCCTTCCCTGTCTGGTAGCAAGCATAGCGTAAAGCTCTGAAATCAAGTGTTTATCATCTTTTTTACCCATTAGCCATTTCTCAAAGGGGGTAAGACGTCAAGAAACCTGTGGAAGGTAAGATGGCGAGGTGACCCAATGTCGCAGTTGCAGATAGTAGAATCCATCGGATTTGGGTAGATCATAATCCAGACATACCTGGTCAAAGGGAAGTATACCCTCCTCGTCGAACAGAGAGCCTACCCGTTTGCAGCCCGCTTCCCTCCATCTCTGGGAGACTTCGGATTTACAGCCTGGAGGGAAATCCGGTTATCCACCATCTGGGTCATAGGCGAGGGGAAAGTCGTCAGACCCTTCCTAAGCGCAACAGCGTCCCATACCTTTAGCGTCGCCGCGGTAACAGGCGAAGAGTAAAGACCCCAAGCCCTCAGCTTACGCGGAAGCCACACCTCCCTCCAAATATTCACTCCAGCACAGCTTGGTCCATGAAGGTCCAATGCTTTTCGGAGAGAGGGCGATTCCACTCCACAATATACCGAAGGTGGGAGGCCTGGAGGTATCTGTGTACTAGTGGGAGGCCCACTCCTCCATTCCTCTTGGGCTGCACCAGTTGGGACAAGGTTAGTCGCAACTTCCCCCTCCCCCAAACAAATGTATTTATGGCCAGCTGTAAAGCCCGCATAGCTTTCGGAGGGGGGACCAGGGGCAGAGTCTGAAACAGATATAGAATTCGTGATAGCACCGTCATCTTCACTGCTGCTATGCGCCCGAACCAGGCCAGCTTTAGCCTCGACCACCCGTCCAGGGTCTACGCCGTCTGGTCCACCAGCGCCGAATAGTTCAGCTCCAGCGTTTGCAATAATGTAGGAGCCAGAAGGATGCCCAAGTAGGTTATCGGTTGGTTGGCCCACTGCAATGGGAATCTCTCCCTTAAGAGCTCTACGTGCGCCTGGGGAGAGGAAAGGTTCAGTACCTGGGACTTGCTGAGGTTTACCTTAAATCCCGAGACCTCCCCGAAGGTCTCAAGTTCTGTCATCAGAGCGGGCAAAGACGTGAGAGGTTCTGAGAGAGATAAAATCACATCATCCGCATAGAGGCTTATCTTATGGGTATCTCCTCCAAAACGAGTCCCTGAATTTGCGGATGATCCCGGATCCTTTGTGCAAAGGGCTCCATATATAGGGCGAAGAGGAGGGGCAAAAGCGGGCACCCCTGCCTCGTGCCCCTAGCGATCGGGAAGGGCGTTGAAGAAACCCCATTTACTCTAACAAATGCCCGAGGGGAGTGATAGATACATCAGACCCACAGGATAAAGCGCGCCCCAAAGCCAAAGCAACGGAGTGTGTCAAACAGGTAGCTCCATCTAACCCTGTCAAACGTTTTCTCCGCATCCACTGACAGAAATATGGCTTCCTTACGGGATCTATGTACGCTATCCATGAAGTGTAAGAGTCGTTTTGTGTTATCCCCTCCCTGGCGAGTGGGGATGAACCCCGCTTGGTCAGGGTCAATCAGGCCCGCCATTAGCGGGTTCAACCGGGCTGCTAGTATACCTGCAAAGAGTTTTGCGTCCAGGTTAAGCAGCGAGATGGGACGGTAGGATCCGCACAGACTAGGGTCCTTGTGGGGCTTTAGTGAAGTACTGGGTTTTATTGGACCCAGCGGTGCCAGGGAACACACGCAATGACCTCGAGTTCTTCCTGTCTCAGACTACAGAAACACAGAGTCTTCTTGGTGGCTTCAAAGATCAATTTATTGGCTGCAGCCAGCAACAGGTATCCTAGAAGTACAACAATGTGTATGTTCTCAGGAGACTGCCCTTTTTCATGGAAACCAGCTATCTCTTTTATACAGAATATTATGCTTTAGGCAAACATTCCTTATTTTTACAGTGGGTCATTCACATATTTCTTACAACAAAACAAAGACAGATTCATGATGACAAGCCCATTTTCAGTTTGTCCAGCCCACAACCAAATACCCAGTGAGGCCCAACACCTGCAACAGATATAATCTGGACCCCTAATAAAACCGGGCACCTCCTCCTCGTAAAGCAGGTCATAAAGAAAGAGCAGTGACAGGTGTGAATAAGATTTAGATATAGATGTGTGCAATGAAGGGTTTATGGCATGCTGCACCTGGGCCCCTAATCTCGATCGGCCACTGGGAACTAAAACTGGCCGAACAGGTTCTGGCTCTGGACAGTGGAGTCAGCTTGCCCAGGTCACTGAAAGTGTACGTGTCCCCTAAGGCGCGTTTTGGCTTGAGACATTGCCTTATGTGAGGGCAACCACAAAATGGCTGCCGTACACAAAATGGAACCCGAGGGTTCACAAGGGAATCGTTAATATTAGAGTGATCCCGTCACTCGAATATGACGCAAATACTCAGATATAGCATACCTGTCATTACCGGTCTGCTGATACCAAAATCGTCATGTTACAATGATGTTAATGACACAGGTCCAGAATTTTCAGTACCACAGACCCTCCTTTTGCCCTTACATAGGCAATTTACTTACACTCATGCTAATCTGAGTCTAGGTCTATGTTCATGAATTCATTGAGATGTTGCTGTAGCATCATCCTATTACTTAGCTCGTCCCTTGATACATGTTTCCTTACACATGATGTAACACATAGGCCGCATATGGCAGGAACACACTGTATGCACAGACAAAACAGGAAAAGGATGGCTAGAAGTATCCCAATGACCATCAGAACTTTCCATCCCCAGGTGGATAACAGTTCCCAGAACCATCCCATCAACGACCAGTCTCCTTCATCTATATGGATGGATTCAGAGATCCTATGTAGTTTGGAGATGGCCTGGTACACTGTTGGAGCGTTATCTGGAATGAAAATGCAACAACTGGATTGGATCACTCTACATACCCCACCACGGTCTGCAAGTATGATGTCTAACGCGACCCTGTTCTGCAGGGTCATAAGGCGGTCCGACTGGAGCTCAGCAGTCAAATTATTAAGGGCACCGACAGTTTCGACTATGGTGGATTCAACCACTCGCGTCAATTGCCTCACATTCCTGTTGTTAGCCATAGGTCCCCAGAACGGCAGAAAACCCCTAAAGAAGTCTCCCGCTTCTTGTCCTGCAGTGTCTTCCTTGCTGAAGACACCCCTAATTCTTATCTTATGGTAATCTGCCGCAGCTGTGTAGGTGGGAGGCAACAGGAATGAAACGAAGCATGTGCCCGAGAAGTCAGGGGGCAACCACGTGTAGGCCCTATCATGGCAGATAAAGTAGGTACCCCTAGCTGCTAAGAACAAAGGGGAAGTCTGAGACGCAAAAATATACGTTTCAGTGCAGATACTCTTCTGTAACTGAGCTCTTGGATTCTTGCCATTACCTTGCAGACATAGATGACCCTGATGGGGTACAATCCAAATTGGAGCGGATCTTTTTGCTTGCTGGTTCTCGCTCAGACTCGCTCCATATCCAGTCACGTTCCATCCAATATACGCTAGTGTCTCATCTTCCGGGATAGTTTCGTAGGAACTAGTTCCCCTTATCATGTCGACTATCCCCTTAACTAGAGCACTATTCTTTGGGTTGTCTTTGACGGAACGTAGGGGGTGGATTTCGCGAGCATAGATGAACATCGTTCGGTATGCCCACACAGAACCATTGTAGCTGAATGGCAGCACTAGGTAGGGAATACCTTTCTCAGTAGTATGAGGCATAAGGCCACACACCCAACAGTTGGTTCTGTTCACTACTAGCTGGTGTTGGTGTAAGAGCTGAACAAAGGAGTTGTTCATAAACTCTAATCTTCTAACGGACTCGTGTTCAGGTAGAGGGTGAAAAGAATGTGAGTAGATAGTAGAGGAAGGCATGGGCTGTACAGTGGGTGCAGATGTCACTTGAAAAGAGAATATGATATACCCCACTAAAGACATCATTAAACTAAGTAAAATACAAAGACACATAATTAAAAAACATTTTCTGCTCATGGTTGCACATATTTTCCTCTTGAAACTTATTCTTTCAACAGGTCTCTCCATCTGAAAAGGCTCCATCCTCTAACGTGCTGCTCGCGGCGGTTGGTTTTCTTCACTTGAGAGTGTTTCTGAATATCCCAGGGAACGCCCTAGAGCAAACCAGACCCGTAGACCTTGTGTCCGCAGGCTACACACTCAAGTCTTTTCACCACGACCCTACAGCTAAACCCGGATGGTGGTTCAAAAACAGGTTTTCGGATGGGAGGACCAAAATTTCATTTTATTTGTCCATGACTCTCGGTCGCAAGTTATAACGGCTTTTTCCAGGCAATGTCTGGTCGCAAAACAAAAGTTCAGGCTCAGTAGTGTCCAATCGAAGTGGTGATGGTATTGCTCTTTGGAGAAGATCGTCACTTTCTCGCTCAGAATTTGTCCCTGTGACGCGTGCGTCACTAAAAGGCAGAAAACGAGGCACTGTTTCAGTTTCCGAGTCAGCAATTCCCTCCTGGACCCACCGGTCATATGGTAGAGGCAAAGGGACCCTCTTACAGTGTACGCCGTGGATCCAGTTTTTCTTCCCTTGTACTCGCACTGCAGATCTTGTGGACAAAATCACCAAATAGGGGCCAATCCAGCGGGGCTGATCGTTCTTTGTCCGCTGAAAGTTCTTGATTAACACCCACGATCCGGGATTGATTGCATGCCCTGGATCTTTAGAAGCCTGAGGCAGTGTATTATGAACCTGTTGGTGTAAAACACGCAATTTAGCCGTCAAATCATGCAAGTAATCAAGCAGTACAGGGTGTTCAATCTCGCTGAATTTCGTTGGCCTTGGCACTCCCCATATGTTAGCCGGGCGACCAAACACTCTCTCATGAGGACTAAGTCCTACTCGGGAATGTACGGTCATCCTAGTTGACAATAGTGCTAATGGCAACGCATCAGTCCATTTAAGGCCAGAGCTTGCTTGTATCTTGGCCAGTTTTAGTTTAAGAGTGCCATTATAGCACTCAACTAATCCAGCTGATTGGGGATGATTTGCAGCGTGAAATTTCTGCCGGATTCCTAAACCTTCACACACTTGTTTCATCACTTGACCCACAAATTCACCCCCATTATCACTCCACACCATTCTCGGCAAACCAAACCTAGGGAAGAACTCTTTGAGAAGGGCTTTCGCTGTGGACAAGGCAGTATTATCTTTCAGAGGATATGCCTCTACCCATCTTGAAAAGGCACAAACAACAACGAGTACGTATTTCAAATTGTTGCACCTCTCCATGTGGATGAAATCTAGCTGCAAAACCTCGAACGGATACGTTGGAGGCGCAAAATGACCAGCTGGAGTTGGGGTTCCTTACCAGGATTGTATTTCAAACAAACCATACAATTTTTGACCACATTCTCTGCACATTTGGGAATTCCAGCATTTTGCCACACTGGAGCCAATAACTTACAGATTCCTTTCACACTGATGTGGGCCATCCCATGTGCCATTGTAACCACTGCAAGCACATATGTATCGGGTAACAACCATCGCTGATGCTCTGACAATTCAACCCAACAACCATTTGCATCCAATTTACCCGTACTCTCTCTCCACGTACTTAATTCCTTCTCCGTAGCTTCAGCTTGGATGGACTTCACACTCTCTATCGTATCTTCACACATTCCAACGTCACCAATCCATCTTGCAGGGCCCGCAACATACATTCGACTCATCACATCTCTTGCTGTTTCTTTCGCAACTTCATCAGCAAACATATTACCGCGACCAACGTCGTTAGTGACCTTCTTATGTGCACTGCATTTCACAATCGCGACTTGCAATGGCAAAGTAAGTGACTCCAGGAGCTCATTCACCAATTGACCATGCTGTATTTTCGTACCGTGAGACGTGAGGAACCCACGTTCCTTCCACAAGCGTCCAAAACTATGGGCCACACCAAACGCATACTGGCTATCGGTATATATGGTCACTTTCATTCCTTTTGATAATACACACGCTCTCATAAGTGCAGTCAACTCTGCTGCTTGAGCTGAATTATGTGGGATACGTGCAGTTTCAACAATCGTATGTAAAGTCGTGACAGCATATGCCGCAGTCGTATCACCATTCGGAAGCTTGAAGCATGACCCATCCACCCATAAGGTACCATCACACTTTACAAGAGGAGTGTCCCTAAGATCTACTCTCCCTTTCGTTTCTTCTTCTGTCCTAAGAAAGCAATCATGCTGTTCCGGAACATCTGTCTTTGTTATAATTGGCAACAATGTAGCTGGGTTCAGCGTGTTGCATTTTCTTATGTGCACATGGCTCTCTAAAAGTGTCAACTCGTAACCTGACAATCGAGCACTAGTTAAGTGCTGTGTCTTGGTCCTGTTTAACAAAATATCCACTGCATGTGGGACCATCACGACCAGCGTATTATTCATCACCAAACCAGCAGACTGTCGAATAGAAACAGCTGCTGCCGCTGTGGCTCTCAAACAACTCGGCAACGCTCTAGCTACCGGGTCCAAAATCGACGAGAAATATGCACATGGACGTTGCTTGTCCCCAAAAGACTGTGTTAACACTGACAATGCACATCCTTCTCTCTCATGGACATACAGCGTAAAGGGCTTGCTGTAGTCGGGGGTACCCAACACAGGAGCCGAACACAATGCATCACGCAATTCGGAAAAACTTTTCTGACAATCTTCGGACCAAGGAAGGGGATTCGGCGTGTCTTTATAGGTCAATGCTACCAAAGGTTTAGCCATCAATGAAAAATTCGGTATCCATTGTCTGCAATAGGATGTAATACCTAAGAAAGCACGCACTTCTCTCTGTGTCATTGGCACACTTAATTTTGCAATTGCCTGAATTCTTTCTGGGGTCAATCTTCTTCCCTCTTTCGATAAGAGGTGACCTAAATAGGTCACTTCTTGTCGACAATACTGTAACTTGGAAAGAGACACTTTGTGGTGTAAATCAGACAAATGACGCAACAATGACAAAGTGGCTTCTTTACAAATCTCCTTAGTATCTGCAGCAACTAACAAATCATCGACGTACTGTAGAAGGGTAGCGCCATCAGGTAACACAAGAGTGTCAAGCTGAGACTTCAGAGCCTGACTATAGATAGAAGGACTTTCACAAAAACCTTGAGGAGCTCTCTGAAATCGGAAGCTTCGGCCTCCTAAACAGAATCCAAAAATATCCCTGCTCTCTACGGCAATAGGGATGCTGAAGAAAGCATTCTTCAAGTCAATCACCGAGAACCAAGTGGCTGAGGCTGGAATCATTGTCAGTAAAGCAGTGATATCGGGAACGACTGGAAACTGTGGCACAACTATCTTGTTTACCTCTCTAAGATCAATCACAAACCTGTAAACAGGTGGCTGAGAAGAGTCAGTACGCTTCAAGACAGGTAAAACAGGACTATTGCAAACATTACCTCTTGTCTCTTCAATTACATTTTTCTCAATCAAATCATAAATGATCGCTAGCAATGCTTTTTCACCTTCATTAGAGATCTTGTATTGGGGAATACGCGGCATTTTAACATTGGCTTTCAACGTTACAACATATGGCGGTATTTCCAAAAGACCTACATCATTGGGACCAGTAGCCCAAAGAATATCAGGGAGAAACGACAATTCTGTTGGAAGTTTGTCCTTTGACAAATATATTGGTGAAACCACTGTCTTACCTAATGTGAGTTGTACTCCGAAGGAGAACAATACAATGTCGCATACAATCTTTTCAGCAGATCCAATCCTAACAAGTTCTCACCACAACCTGTCGTTAGAATAAGTGGTGCTTCGATTTCACAAGGTCCAACAGAAAGAGACATAGGGCTAGAAATCGGGTTCCTAACCGGGCGCCAGAAAAACCTACTGAAACATTAGTTTCGCCAGACAAAGGTGCGCCAGGGAATTTAGAGTGCATAATAGAACTCTTTGTAGCACCAGTATCCAACAGAAAAGGCTCTGACACACCTGATGTAATCACCTCAATATAAGGTCCACTCTGATCTACTGGAACTGAAACAACTCCCTCTCTTTGTCTATGGCTGTCCTAGCAATCATCACCTTCCATACTCTCACCTTCTGCATAGTAGTCATCAGCATAGTACTGAGTCGTCCTACCAGACGCGTTATTCTGCTGATCAAAACTATTCATTGAATTTTGAGGAGGAAATGGGCGCGCGTTCTGGGTGAAATTTCCGCGTCCTCTAGCTCTAGGTGCTTGTGGAACACCTCGACCTCTTGCGCCAGAAATACCATTCATACGCTGCAACAAAATAGGGCAATTATATTTAAAATGACCTTCTTCCTTACAATATGAACATTGGTTAGGGCCTATCAGAGCACGTTGTTGAGGATACTCAAACCTTTGCGAATTCCTCTGATACTGTTGAGGTTGCTGATAGTCACGCTGATTACTACGAGGCGGATACGCTTGTTGTAAAAGAACCTTTGTTTTTAACTCTTTAGTTTTCTTGTCTGCTCTATCTTTCTCATCTTTATCTCTATTTTCGTAGTATTGTGCAGTAGCCAATATCTGTGCTGAAGAGGAAACGGCCCAAGAACTCTCTGAATCTTTCAATTTTTTACACAATTCGGGAAGCAAATTATGCACAAACTTGTCAACAAACAACCTTTGACCACCTTCTGTACTCATATCCTGACCACTGTGGTCGATAAATGTCTCTTCAAACCTAGTGAAGAAGTCAGATACACTTTCCTCCTTCTTCTGCTTGCATGCAGACAATTTATCCCAATTTACACGCATTGCAGGCATCAAAGTCTTCATGTAAGTAACGATCCTACCAGGAGGTCTGCTACTAAAGGCTCTGGTTTAGCACCGCCTACTTGTCTGTCATTTGCCGCATTGATATTAATCCATGTGTCCCCTAACTCCGGCGCATGATCCGTGTGACGGATCACTCTCCATAAAGGCTGTGGGACCACATTTCCAAACAACATGTCTATATCAGCTAAATTCATAACACAGGAGTCTGCAGTCTGTGATAATTCCTTATAATAACCTGCAGGGTTTTTACGGGGGTCGGGTAGAGTCTGCTTAAGAGCCAGGACTTCAGTTCGCTTCCATGGAACATGTACCCACACACGTTGAAAATGAGGCTGAATAGGTGGAACAGCATTTAGGTCTCCTTCTTTCCAAACTGGGGGAACTTCTCTCATGGGATACTGTCTGACCTTCCTTTTAACAGAGGGTTCTGGCTCAAACAACAGTCGAGAAATACCCTCACTCCTAAATGATAATAATGTCGCAACTGCTTTCTCAATATCGGAACCCACAATCGTGCCTTTGGAAAACTCAAACCGTACACGACACAACTCAGGCGGATTGGCCTCCATATCACAATCTTTTAATCTTTCAAGAAGAACTTCGCACATTTTGTCAAAAACATATCTCTGTTTCGGTGCTTGCCATTGGTGGAAGACATCCATAACAGACTCTAACTCATATCTTGTAGGGTCAGTGACCCATTTATGCGCCAAATGATCCAATACTCCCTTCTCTCTAGAATCGGGCAATTGGCTACGCAATTGTTTACGCTCTAAAACGGGGGTCGTAGTCGGTGACCCAAAAAAAGGAGACAAAATACTAGTAACAGTGTTTGTCATTCTCTGTCGGACAGAAGGAGAAGTTGACAAATGAACAGGAGGAAAAACAGGAGGAGACAAAGCAAATGCAGAGGCAGTGTCAGAAGGGATAGTGTGGAGGGAAATAGATGCAGGGGGCAAAGTCATAGGGAGTAAAGATGGAACAGGTAGTAAAGGTGGCAGCCCTTGAGGGGCTGCGCCATAGTAGTAGGTGCCAACTGAAAAACAGCTGGTGGTTGTGGAAGAACCGGAGGTACAACAACTGGGGTTGTACAACTAAAGGTTGCGGAGGTGCTGTAGCACTCTGCGCATAAGGAGGTGGTGAATTCAACAAATGAGACATTAAAGGATCCTTCTCAAGTTCCTTCACTGTATCTTGCTGAAGAGGTGGCAAAACTGGATAACATTTATCAATTGCCAATTTACGTTGCCTGTGCAGCTGTTCACTCGCTTGTTCCTCTTCATCATCCTTATACTGCATAGCAGCTTGCATTATTGAAATACCCTTTTCTCTTTTATTCTTCTTTACTAATTTAATTTCTTTCTGTTTGGCTTCTTTTCGCCATAGGCGGAAAGAGTCAAACATCGCCGGCCGGGCTTTCTTCTTAAAAAGTCTAACCTCTAAATTATCCAGAATTTCGGTGTCAAAACTACCATATTGGGGCCACTTTAGGACACCATCTTTCCTTGTGTACCTAACCCATATGTTATTATACGTGATAGGGCCCGCTCCATGCTTCACGTAGAGCTCATAGGTTGGAGTTCCAATTGGAGGAACCGGACACGAGTCCTCCAATCGGGAATCCCTATTACAACCAAGACAAAACAAATTTCCAAGTCTGCTAAGACCAGGCATCTTCGCTCACTAGTCTAGCTTCAAACTTCAAAGGATTATCGAATATGACAGTCTCGTGAATACACGAGTCCTTCGGCTTTGGTACTTGCAAGTTCCAAATCAAAAGATCCTAACAAATCAAAGATCCCATGGGATACCCAAAACTAAGAACCAAGACTAAGGACTGGGAGACGCTCCACTTATACTTAACTGAGGTATCGATGACGTCACCAGAAGACTCGCTCTATTGTCTCGCTCTACAAATCATAAAAGGGTCCAAGACAGGGCGATAGTCAGGGCAGCAGTCCTTCGTAGCCGTCGGGACGCGGGGAACCTCGCAGCAAAGACTTTCGGACCACGAACGACATTCAGGGGTCGATGAAGTGGTTGGCCTTCCTCCAGAATTTTACACGAAGCTCCTCACGACCTCTGGCTTGGACCGGTACCGCTGAAATCGTCCCACGTTGGGCGCCAATTGAAGTACTGGGTTTTATTGGTCCCAGCGGTGCCAGGGAACACACCCAATGACCTCGAGTTCTTCCTGTCTCAGACTACAGAAACACAGAGTCTTCTTGGTGGCTTCAAAGATCAATTTATTGGCTGCAGCCAGCAACAGGTATCCTAGAAGTACAACAATGTGTATGTTCTCAGGAGACTGCCCTTTTCATGGAAACCAGCTATCTCTTTTATACAGAATATTATGCTTTAGGCAAACATTCCTTATTTTTACAGTGGGTCATTCACATATTTCTTACAACAAAACAAAGACAGATTCATGATGACAAGCCCATTTTCAGTTTGTCCAGCCCACAACCAAATACCCAGTGAGGCCCAACACCTGCAACAGATATAATCTGGACCCCTAATAAAACCGGGCACCTCCTCCTCGTAAAGCAGGTCATAAAGAAAGAGCAGTGACAGGTGTGAATAAGATTTAGATATAGATGTGTGCAATGAAGGGTTTATGGCATGCTGCACCTGGGCCCTAATCTCGATCGGCCACTGGGAACTAAAACTGGCCGAACATGTTCTGGCTCTGGACAGTGGAGTCAGCTTGCCCAGGTCACTGAAAGTGTACGTGTCCCCTAAGGCGCGTTTTGGCTTGAGACATTGCCTTATGTGAGGGCAACCACAAAATGGCTGCCGTACACAAAATGGAACCCGAGGGTTCACAAGGGAATCGTTAATATTAGAGTGATCCCGTCACTCGAATATGACGCAAATACTCAGATATAGCATACCTGTCATTACCGGTCTGCTGATACCAAAATCGTCATGTTACAATGATGTTAATGACACAGGTCCAGAATTTTCAGTACCACATTAGAATCACCGAGATTTCCGCCTCTGCCATGGACTCCGTGACCGCTCCACTTTCTAGAAAAGAGTTGAAGAGCCGCATCAGCACGGGCACCAGCTCCCAGCAAAAGGTTTTATAAAATAGGGCAGAATTTCCATCTTGGCCCGGGGCCTTCTTCAATTTCAGCCTTGCAATGGCCGATATAACTTCCTCCGGGCGTATGGGTTCGTCAAGTTGTGTCGCCAAGGCCTCAGTGAGACAGATGAACTTGCTTGCCTCCAAGTAGGCGCAAGCATCCTGCTGTCCTGAGGCTTCCTCCGTATATAACGACTGGTAAAACGGCCTAAATGTGGCAACTATCTGAGAGTCTGTGTACACCTCTACCCCCGAGGGCTGCCTAATCGATGATGTGGCCGCCATCATAGCTTTAGAACGGAGCTAATGCGCAAGCAGCCTCCCACATTTGTAGCTGGTCAGGTAGAACTTGTGGCGTAGGCGAAGTAGTGTGTATTCCGCCCTGTCTAGATCTAGACGCTTGAGGAGGAGGCGTTTCTTCTCTAAGTCTCTCCACACCCTCGCGGCACCTGTACGTTTATGTATAGCCTCTAGCTCACTCACCTCCTGCTCGATGCTCTGCCGGGCCTCCTGACGGCGTCTATTATCAGCAGAGGAGACGGCTATAAGTTCCCTCCTCATTACAAGCTTAAGTGTCTCCCAGATTGCTGCTAACGGGGTGTCCTCCCTGTCGTTATGCTGTAAGTATTCTACTAGCTTTGAGTGTAACCCCTTTACCGTGCTAGGTGATTGCAGCAGGCCCTCCCGCATACGCCACTTCGCGTGATTATGGGTGTTCACATCTGGTTGAATGTTGATAGTGATCGGTGCATGATCCGACGGGGATCGTGGCTCTATGGTGGCCTCCCGTATCCTAGGCAGCAGCGCAGTGGAAACTAAAAAGTGGTCGAGGCGCGCGTATGATTTGTGAGCAGCAGAGTAGTAGGTGTAATCTCGTAGCTCGGGGTGACTGTGCCGCCAGATGTCGTGCAAACCATTGTCTACGGGCCATTGTTTAATCTAGGGAGAGCGCCCCCACCTGCGCAAACCTCTGGCCAGAGCGGTCCTTATCATTATCCATGACCAAATTGAGGTCACATCCCACTATTATAGCAGCATCAGGCAATGCCAAACCCTCTGAAAGGTTCCTAATGATAAAAGGTTCCTGGTGCGTGTTTGGCATGTATATATTGATCAGTGTGAAGAGAGTGGAACCCCATTGGAGCCGGAGTGGATGAACCCTGCCATTCACCTCATAGAGAGTAGATAGTACCTTCCCTTCGAATTTCGCCCCCAGGAGAATGGCCACCCCGTTTTTCTTTGCAGTACCTGAAGACCAATATTGGCGGGGAAATTGTCGTGAGCGCATGCGGGCCGTGTCTTTGGACAGCAAGTGGGTCTCCTGCAACATGCAAATATCGCCTTCAGCGTGCTCTAGCAGGGAGAGGATGGCAGAGCGCTTTACAGGGTGGTTAAGGCCCCTGACATTGAGACATACAATCTTGAGATCCTTACCCATGGGGTGCAATCGACGTTATATAAAACAGGGCGGTGGGCTCAGCGCCGAGAGGTCGAGAGGGGGTGTGCCCAGTGGAAAAATAAGTTGCCCTAGGACCGGTGCAGGAAACCCAAAACAATTGAACGGTAGAGACTCTCTCATCCAGCAGGATGGGACAACAGCAAAAGTCTTTGAAGACCACAGTTCGTCTAGGATACACTGGTTATCGGGACAAGCGCCCAAGGCGGTCCTTCACAAGCGAGCAGGGACGGTCCCCGGCTCCGCCTCGAGATCATGCTCCACGTGCCTTTATTATGCGTTCAGGTGGAAGATGATTGGGCAGGAGAAGTGGCCAGCGAAGAGATGACTGCTTCTCTTTATTTTACTATAGTTGCTGTGTCCGGTTTTTGGGCGGAGGAGGACTTTCCCACTTTCTGCCAGCGGAGTCGATTGTGTCTAGGCCCCTCAGGGGACTTGTGCTGCATCTCCGGGGACGTGGGCCTCCCCATCCCCAGGACTTCTCTGGCCTCCTGGAGTGAACGAATCTGCCTCAGCTGGCCTTTGTAGCGGAAGATGATTCAAAAGGGATGCCCCCACGAGTAGGCGATTCCTTTCTCCCTCAGATGCGACGTAATCAGGCGGAATTCCCTCCGCTTGACAGGGTAGTGGCTGATAGATCCTGGAAAGGTGTGGGAGAGTGGCCTCGGAACTGCAAGGGGTGTGCATCCCTCGCCTTCCTGATGATGAGCTCCTTGAGCTGAAAGTCATGCACACACACACCAAGATGTCCGGTGGCGGAGCCTTACCACTCCTTGGCAACCCTACCCGGTGGGCCCTGTCAATCTTGATTGCAGCTGAGTGGTCCGCGCCCAGCACCTGACGGAAGAGTGCAGTGACAAACTCTCTGATGTCCTCTCCCTCGGCACCAGCTTTCATTCCTCAGATGCGCACGCTGTTGCGGCAGGAGCGGTTCTCCAGGTCCTCCGCATGGGCCTGTAGCTCAATGTGCTGCTCTTTGAGCCTGAAGATCTCCTGCTGCATCATTTCTATCTCCTCATCGCGCCCATTTTCATGTTCCTCTAGAGTCACCACACGGTCGCCGATCTCCTCGAAATTCCGCTTGACTTCTCTAAGGTCGGCTGCGAATTGCCCCTTGAGTTCCTGCAGGTCCTCGAGCAGGGCCGTGAAGAGCGTGGTCATAAAGGCTTTAGTAGCTGGGGCGTCTGCTCCCTCTTGACCTCCCGGACTCCCTTCCTCATCTTGACCCTGCGATGCGGCGGCCCCCTGCGCGGGCTGCTTGAGAAGCTTCTCCTTGACCGAGCGCTCCTTCTTTACCCTGGCGCTCGTCATTATGCTCGTTCAAGCTCCGCCGGTATGTCGCAGGTTCCTGCTCCCAATGCCTCCGGTGCAGTCGACCCTCCAACTCTTGCCCACGCTGAAAGGTCAAGGGTGGGGTTCCTTCCCAATGCGCAGCAGGGCGCGTGGCCTATGGGAGCTACTCTCCAAAAGATGCCGGCCCCACTTAGCTGCGCAGCTCCAGCGAGACGAATTCGAGCTCCTCCGCTTACTCCATGTGCCGGCCCAGGAAGGGTTTGCTGTTGGGGAGAGGGCCCATGCGCCACAGAGGGGGCCAGCAGCATAGACGGGTGCGCTATGCCCACCATGTGGACCTCGTTCTTCAGAGCACCTCTACCACAGTGGTGCTGGGGGGGTCCCCCCCGGGACGATGCACTCGAGCCCGCACCACTCGAGGCACCACAGGCCACCTCCTGGACTGAGAGCCTGTGATCAGACTGCGGTGACCCAGACTCCGCCCCCACCTCCTGGAGCTCCTCCCGCTGGCATTCTGCACCGTGCACATCGGGGCCCCGCATCCAGGGGCGCCCCGTGAAGCCTCAAGAGCCGCGCACTCACCAGGGGGCCGCTGCTCGCGCTAGGCCAACAGTACCTGTGGGGGAGCCGGCGGCGGGGAGCCACACACAACCGGGCCTCTTCTCTGGCGGCCTTGGTCTCCCACTGTGCAGGAATGCCAGCCTCACACTGCACGCTGGCCGGTCTCGGGCCCCGTCGTTAGCTGCCAGATGAATGCACACACCGCCTCATTTGCAGGCGGGAGGGACCATACGCCGCTCCCGCGGCCTCAGTTCTCCTGTCTTCGTGGAGGTTCCTCCTGCTGTCGCCTCCTCGCTAGGCTGTGCGCCGCAGTGCTCCAGCCCTTCCAGGCCTCAGGGCCGCGGCCCCTCCCCCATCATTGCGCCTGCCATTATCGCCGTGCCTCCGGGCCTCACCTTGCCAGCCGCCAGACCACCACCTCCGCAAACGTTTCGGGCCATGCACGGACCCGGTCGTCCTCTCTTCGTGGTGGAGACCTCCGCAGCCTCAGGGGGTCACGAGATGACTTCTGCCGCCGTATCAGCCACGGCAGTCGCGGCGTCCGCTGTGCCGCAGCTCCCTCTTTACTTTTGGGGCATCCGACTCAAGAGCTTGGAGTTCTCTGCGCCCCCAGGGGGTCCAGGCATGCTCTAGAGCCCAGTCCCCGTACCTCCAGCCCGCGATGAGGGCGTAGAGCAGGCGAAGCAAAGCGATTGCAATGGCGGAGCCGGAGAGACCGCAAAACACGTCCTAGGTGGCCGCCATCTTGGCCACGCCCCCCGTGGCCAGAAGTTTAAAGTGATCACCGATCACAAAACCCTGGTGCCACTGTTTGCGGGTATGGCTCACAATGGACCACCGAGTTTAGAGAAATGAGCAGTCCAGCTTCAGCAGTACTCGTTCGACATTGCATACCGGCAGGGATTGAACAACCTGGCTGACTGCTTGTCCCGCCATCCTGTAGACATGGGTAACAGCTCTAAGAGAGAAGACGATCCAGGAACAGAGGAGTTCATATGGTTGATTACCGTGGTGTCGTGCCCTCGATCCTGCATCCTAACCAGCGGTGAACCTCCGGTAGCACCAGTGATCACTGATCCTCCCAGAACCACACCCTGGGCCGCAATAAGCATGGACTTTGGAGCTTTCCGGATCATCGGCTCACACTGGTACTGATGTATAGTCACTCAAAGTTTCCAGTGGTGGAATTGGTTAGGCCGACATCTTTTGAGTGTGTGAAGCCAGCGTTGGAATGCTTTTTTGCAGTACTAGGGCTACTGGATGAGGTAAAAAAAGACTATGGCCCTTCTTTTCAAGGTCAAGGTCAAGAATGCAACAACTACCTCCACAGCCTCAGCATACGACATAGGAGGATCATGCCACAATAGCCTCAGGCCAAACAGCGAGGTAGAGAGACTTATGTGAACACTGAACAAAGCACTCAGGATTGGAGTGGATTCAGCCTTCCCCAGCCACAGGACCGAACTCATAGGAGCAGACTGCCCTGAGATTGAACTGCGACAGACGCCTCACTGATAAGGATGTGAAAACACTGCCCACTTTAGGAGCTACTTGTGTTGATTTTTACACTTCACTTCACATTTCAGGTGCCACTTGTGACTTATGCTGCTCTAATCCTGCATGCACCAGGTGCAATGTGCTTACCCTGCAAAATTTAGGGATAAATGTGGAGCTAGCTCAGTGTGGTATGCGAGATGTTGTAGCCTTGCATGTTTCAGGCCAATGTCTAAAACGTGACCAAGATTCATAAATAAGATTCTAGACTGTTGGGCAGCACACATAGAAACAGCAAAACGCCAATGATTGTTTATGTGCAGGAAGATGTCCCTTCATGCACATACTCAAAACAAGAAGGGAGTGGCCCCACTGCCAAGAGAAGGGGTACCAAATACACAGAATGTAAAGCGAGGGGTTTCTCTTGGGTATTAGATCACTGAAAGTCACACTTCACTACACTCAGTCATACATAAACCATAAAACGTTCAGTTATACTAAATCCACTTAAGCCATAACCCATTCAAACATACCAAATCAGCTTTGGATTCTGGACCCGTAAATCAATCATAAATATACAAAAAGACTTTTTTATGAAATTATCACAAAAGTTCATTTATTAAAACCATAAATTAAAAACCATAATTTGGATAGAACATTGAAAATTGTGCAACAAATACATATATATCATGAATCAAGAAATGTATATTAATATATACGAGAGACAAGAAACAAGTGAAACAATAAAAATTATCTAAACTAAGTTAATTCGTAAGAATCAATTTTGTTGGAGTCTTCCAATGTTATGTAATGTCTTAAATGTTCCTCGAATTTAACAGTGCAAAAATGAGGGCCTCGACGCGTTTCGGTGGGTTCTATTTTCTAAGCCACCTTCTTCAGGACATTCAATTAAATTGTCTCTCTAAGTTTGGCACAATATCATATATGCCTTTTGGACATGGGATATGCAGTGCTTAATTTGCAAAAAATATAAGTGCTAGGGCTGTCGTCAGGACACCACTGCAACTTGCACCACACATTGCCCCTGCCATGCTGCCAATGACAGTTACAACACAGCTACTAACCATCACACTCCTGCAAGTGTGCAAATATGGACTATTTCAGACCCCAAAGCTATAAGAATGGCTTGGGCAGCAGGCAATAGTCATTTTTGATGTATATTTAATTAATAATTGGCTGTTGTTGTGGTTATCTCAGACAGTGCCACCCTGTGGCAGACTGTCACAAGCGCCGGTGTTGACAATAAAGTGCCGGTGCCGACCACCGGAAACCACCGGCTCAAATTAAGCACTGGGGATATGTATTATGATGAAGCCATCCCATCAAAGAGGGAAAATAATATTTCCAGTCCTTTGTTGTAACTGGAATCGGGTATCTTCTTAAATTTAGGTGATGAATAATGGACCCAAGAGTAAGCCGTTATAATAAAGTACTCTTGTGCTCTATCAGTGATGGGATATGATGATCCTCTTAGTTATAGTAGTGATCCCACAGGAGATAAAATTGACCTGTGGTTATTTGAAAAAAACTCGACATATATCTTGGTCATCTGGGTAATGTCTCAGTATGTTCTATATTGGTATTTGCACGACTCTTTAGGGAAGATTTTCCTCAGCGTGGAGACCAAACCATTCCGCTCCGCGATAGGAAGACCATAGGTCTTCCTATCGCGGAGCGGAATGGTTTGGTCTTCACGCTGAGGAATATCTTCCCTAAAGAGTGGTTAGGTCTTCCTATCACGGAGCGGAATAGTTTGGTCTCCACGCTGAGGAATATCTTCCCTAAAGAGTCGTGCATATACCAATATAGAACATACTGAGACATTACCTAGATGACCAAGATATATGTCGAGTTTTTTTCAAATAACCAGAGGACAATTTTATCTCCTGTGGGATCACTACTATGACTAAGAGGATCATCATATCCCATCACTGATAGAGCACAAGAGTACTTTATTATAACGGCTTACTCTTGGGTCGAGTATTCATCACCTAAATTTAAGAAGATACCCGATTCCAGTTACAACAAAGGACTGGAAATATTATTTTCCGTCCTTGATGGGATGGCTTCATCATAAGACATATCCCATGTCCAAAAGGCATATATGATATTGTGCCAAACTTAGAGAGACAATTTAATTGAACGTCCTGAAGAAGGTGGCTTAGAAAATAGAACCCACCGAAACGCGTCGACGCCCTCATTTTTGCACTGTTAAATTCGAGGAACATTTGAGTCATTACATAATATTGGAAGACTCCAACGAAATTGATTCTATCGAATTAACTTAGTTTAGATGATTTTTATTGTTTCACTTGTTTCTTGTCTCTCGTATATATTAATATAAATTTCCTGATTCATGATATATATGTATTTGTTGCACAATTTTCAATGTTCTATCCTAATTATGGTTTTTTATTTATGGTTTTAATAAATGAACTTTTGTGATAATTTCATAAAAAAGTCTTTTTGTATATTTATGATTGATTTACAGCTCCAGAATCCAAAGCTGATTTGGTATTTTTGAATGGATTATGGCTTAAGTGGATTTAGTATAACTGAACGTTTTATGGTTTATGTATGACTGAGTGTAGTGAAGTGTGACTTTCAGTGATCTAATACCAAAGAGAAACCCTCGCTTTACCTTCATGCACATAAACAATCCTTATAAAAAAATGCAGTTTTGCAACTTTTATGTGTGCTGCATTAAGCATAGAAGTTACAAAACGGCATTTAAAGATTGTTTATGTGCAGGAAAGGGGACCTTCCTGCACATAAACAATCTTCCCCTCAGCACATAGTGCAAGGGTGCCTGCGTTGGCGATAGGCAGCTAAATGTAGCGCCAGCGCAGGTGGAAACGCAGGGCTGCACCATATTCTTGTAAAAACGGTGCAGCCCTGTGTTTCTAAAGTGACGAAGCGTGCCGTTTGCCTTCTTGGCTTAATGACACGCTTGCCACTTTTTTGTAAACATGCCCCTGCATGTTTTAGGATCTAAGTGCAATGTGCGGGGCTTATTTACAAGCCCCTCGCGCCGCCGGTACGTCACTTTTTCTCATATTAAAAGTGACGCACCAACAGCGCAAGGGGCTTGTAAATAAACCCCAATGTTTCTTGGTGCTATGGGTGATGTGCTCATAAAGCATGCTGCAAGAGCTAAGCTCTGCCTGCTGACCTCAGACTCCATATTTTTAACGGAGATGTGTGACATGCAGAGCTTAAATTGAGGGGAGTTTCCACAGATAGTCTATTTCACACCTTATTTCCTGTGAGATGGTGTCATTAAGTTTCGACGTAGTTGGATTTTAAATCATACATTTCCGGAAGTAAAGCACAGTTAGGGATGAAGAGCATAAAGAGAATATATGTTTCAGAAGTGTAGCACGGCTGATTGTCCGAGGCACTGCACTGCTAGAAAAACACGGTTGTGCAAACATAATGTAACTTGCTTTCAAGTGATTAAACGAAATTTTGGGGAAATCACTCGAAATCATGCCTAATTACAGGAAAAGCAAAAACGGCATTTGGCACTGTATTGCAGTCTGAAATACGTCCCGCGTCCATTTTAAACAGAAGTAGGTCTTTCGTGCAAAAAAAAAAAAAGTGCAAGCAAACACGTATAGCCGCTGCTTGCATTCCTGTAGTTCGCATTGTTTTCCCACCCACTTGCGCACACTTTGTACCGTACGGCGTTATACCACAATTTCGTGAATTTCACATAACACGAAATTATCAAATGTTCGCCCACATAATGGAAACTTTGCTTGGGCCTAAGAAAAACGGGTTCTTGCCAGTGTCATCAATGTAATTACGTCCGCACTTTACACGGAAGGGAACAATACACAGGGTGTGCTTGTTGTTGGGGCCTTTCACGGAGCCTGCTGTGCACAGCTGAAATGTTGACGTCTTTCCCTCACAAGCGCGTGGCCCTCGCTCCCGATGGACATTCTTGCTGGGGTCTCTTCCTTGCAACTTTTCCCATTACGGCCCTGAAAGGGGTCGGGGGAGCCTTGTTACCTGAGACTGACAGTGACGAACAATGTGCTTTCTGTCAGGGATGCGCCTGCTGTCTGGGGCTCACAAGTCTCCGTTACAATGAGTGCGCGGCCCAGGAGACGCTAAGCTGGCCAGGTCAGGAGCTGAAGGTTAGGCCGCCTGGGGCCGCCTGTGCCATGACTTTGGCAGTGGCTTGTGGCTGGATGCTGGGGGTTTCTCTTCACCCTTTGACTCTGTAGTGAAACTCAATCTGGTGGCCAGGGGCGTCGAGGGGCAGGGGCCCTGCCCGGCCGGCTCTGTGGCAGGGTGCGGCACGGGAGGGCAGGGCGACAGCTGCCATATTGTTACATCAGCTCCCGTTTGCGTGAACTTGGACACATAAGCCCCTGAGATGGGACGCTGATGGTCTTCTCTCGGCCTCATCGGATTGTTCACCTTTAAACTTTAACTTACCAGGTTTTAACTCCCACCATCTGCATGGGTCACTCGTTTTCGTTCCCATAGCCACTGACCTCGAAACAGTATCCGGTGGTTCCCACACCCATTGACCTCGACACATCATCTCCCCACCAGCAGCAGACCCCTCTACTGGCTGTTTCGCAAAGCATGCCGGCCTAGACAGTCACATCTGACCAATGACAAGTTAGCAAACAGAAGACTCTACATTCATAGCTCAGCTTATTCTGAAAGTGACAAGTATTCACTGATAGGGCATCCAAGCCGACTATTAATCACTACCTGTCCTGACTGAATCCATTCCAGGAAACTACAAGCCCATCTAAATTTAATAAACTGGATGTTGGTCTTCAAGAACTGATGGATAGTTCTGTAAAATGTATTAGATAGAGCCTGCTCCTGCCTACTGCCAAGATGAATATGCGCACAAGTATAGTCAACATCTTATGTGACACTACCACTGTAGAGACAGTGCTATGCCTACAGAAACCTTTAGTTTCTGGGAGACCTTTTGCTATCAGTTCTTCCAAAAAGTACTATAAGGAAGAGGGAGAGAGAGGGAGAGAGAGAGAGAGAGAGAGAGAGAACGCGCTTTGGGTTAGCCAACTTTTTCCACTGGCTTTTACATGTTGTTGGGGTCCATAGTTTTGAAGTGTTTCTATCTCATAGGAAACACAGGGATCTATCTATTAGCAGATTCCTCACCGTTAGAATATTCCAATGTGCCAGACTGTATCTGAAGACATTTTCCAGCAATGCTGCTGCGTACAATTAGGTGGTCCTGTGTGGCTCCAATATGAATTAGTACTACAGCAGAAGTGGCTGAGCAGAGCCATGTATAAGCACCACCACTCTGTGCTGATGTCAGTTTCTTTAATCTCTTCCCTTCCGCGCCATCAGACTTGGAGAATCTTACAAATTGTCAATGACAGTTTTCTAATTCCTAACGTGGGACCTGATTATGATGTTTAGGAGTCCATTCCACAGAACGGGGAGGCATGATAGCAGTGACGAATATGCTGTTAGAGTGTCCACTATATGCTGTTAGAGGCTGTAGTAGAAAATGAAATCCAGCATGTGTAAAGCAGTTTCTATTTTCACTGCAGTTTGTATTTCTGTTCTGAGTGTCAAACTTCTGTAACAGCAAATTCACATGATGTACCTCTGCCAAGCACTAGCCCAACAAATGTATTCTTGGTTTTCCAGATCCTGCACAATTTTCAATTCTGGTCAAACCGCAGTTAGTTTGTAAATGCACTCACCCTCCCAAACCTGAAGCCATAAAACTGACAGGAACACAGCGCCAACTGGAGCAAATATTCCTGGCTGAGTGGACATCTCTGGGACACGAATAAAATCCTGCAAGCTTTGAAGATTTGTTATATTTCCTAAAAGGGATGCTGTTTCTGTGTGACATAGCATGGAAATAGAGACAGATTTATTAGAAGGGTGGGGAGAGCTAAGAGGTTGTCCTTCACATGTACATAAAGCTGTTCTTTGTGCACAGGGGTTACAGCTTAAACCCTTGCACTATATAGCAGCGATGCATTCATTAAACCTGAATCGGATACTTTGAACCTCTGACAGTGTTTGTGTTCATTCGGGAAGCTGTGTCTACTGTGTTTCACATTATCGAAGGCATTGACTTATTGTCCTGCAAAACCTTTGGGATAGCAGACCTCACGCCAAAGATCAACTTGCTGGATTCAGATTTTGAGCAATCCCATGTGAGGAATCCACACAAAGTTTCACGAGAGCGTGACCGAAGGTAAGTAACATGTTCTTCTGATATATACTTCTAACTACAGATACCTCCCTATTAGAATAGATACCATAGCAGTGCCTCCCAAAAAGGTCAAATGTTTGGGAAGTGGACTCCCATCAAAAATTCCTCGAAGACCAAGCAGATGAAGTAACCTTCCAACCAGACCTACCCGTCAATCAAGGTAGTAGTGCTTTGTGAATGCACCACTGATGCCCACATCCGTTTCTGGCTGATATGCAAAACCCATGCTTCCTTGACTTTGGTGAAATGAGCCAGCATACCTTCAGAAGGCGATTTCTTGACCAGTGCATAACAGATTTTGATGTGGAGGACTAGCCACTGAGGCAAGGTCATATTCTGCAATGCAGTCCGTTTATTCACTCCCAAAAACCCTACTAAGAGCTGATCACCCTTACGATAGTCCTTTGTGCTACTAATGTGGACTCTCCATGTCATTTTAGGGTTGAACCAATGGCCCTTTCCTCCTCTTTCAAGAGATGAGAGTAGGGAAAAATCATTGGCAGAGTAACTTATTGGCCAACGTGAAAAGGAGTCAAAACTTTTGGTAAAGAAGGCCGGCTGAGTCCTAAGCACCACTTTGTTTTGGAAAAATGTGGTGTATGGCACTTGCACAGAAAGCAAATGCAGTTTACTCTCACGGCACATTGAAGTGATAGCAACTACAACCTATTGTTATTCGCACACTGTATCAATGTAGACAGGGGCCTGCTAAATGCAAATCTGAACTGATTTGCCAATTGTCAGCTCTACCTCACTGACGAGGCCTAAGAAGGCCGAAACCAGCCTGGAGTTGTTTGGGGTCCTTTCTGAAAGGGGCCTTGCTTGGCAGTTCAGGTTGGACTGTTCCCATGAGGAGTATGGTCAGTACCTATTTTCATAAGGTGGGCCTCTGTCTAGATTGGCACAGGGGCAAAAACACAAACAGTGGGTTGGAATTCTACCCAGGGCGATTGCCAGTGGTTAGATTATCTGTAAGCCAAGTCAAGTCAAAAATACTTTTATTTGATTCGTTAGAAAATCATAAAAGGATGGAGAACCATCATAAAACACAATACTTTAAGTGTACATTTTAAAAACATATTGTTAAAAGGCCTCGAGGTCGTGACCGCGAAGAGTGGACAATTAATTGGATTAAAATATTGACAGGTGAAACAGTACATGTAAAGAGTATGTGCCAACAAATTATTATTTGGCTACTTGGATTGAGTCACATTTTTCCAGTTCTTTTGCCGCGATTTTCCAAAATTGTATGGCTCTACAAGACAGGGGAATCGACGACCCTCCGAGACACCTAATGACTGCAGCTCTGCATGTTCTTATTTGTTCCTTCCTTAGAGCCTCACGAAGGATGGTTTTTTGAGTTTCCAGTAAAAAAGGGCAGGTACACAGTAAGTGTAATAAAGACTCGTCCCCTTGACCGCAGAGGCGGCATTCCTTGGATGGCCATGTGTGTTTCCATTTCGGTGTAATATCCTTTGAGGGAAATGACCCCATTCGTAGCAACGTCAGATAGTGCTTTTTCTGGTGGGAGAAATGTTCAGTCAGGTACGGTTGCGGCTTCAGCCTCTGGTGTTGTATTCCTCTTAGGGTGTCCATACACGGGCTTTCCTGTATCATGTCCTTATATAGGCACAATTCGCCCTGCCCTTATATAGGCATAAAATCCCAGTCCTTATTTAGGCATTAAACCGTGCACTCCAAATACAGGCATGGTCTCCGACATCCGTCCACCCTAACGTCACAACGAGTTCTTGAAGAACAGACCCTTAGGCTTCGGGAGTTTCCCTAGCACATGACTATTGATTTCTTCAAGGACTCATCTATTATGCATGATCCATTATACCTTAGGGGTTCATTCATGACGTCTTCCGCTGTCCGATTCACGTCAATGCGAACATTCTGAGGTACCTCTCAGGTATAAATATACCTTCCCTAGCCCTTGTAAACTAGAGGAGACCTCGACTTCAGAGGAGCCCGTTTCCCGGCCTGACGCACTGAGAAGACGCTGTCATCCCTGCACGCAGAGAGTCCAGCTTCCAGTGATCTGACTTCCCTTGCGGGGTGTTGGAGTTCGAATCTGGGAAGAGATTCCTACCTCTCATTCTTAAGGTATGGAGCTGACTAGAACCTCAGAGGGACTCTTGGCATACTAGGCATACTAGACTTAACATACTCTTAGTATACCATAGTAAGGAATACTTCACCTACTTCATACCTCTCCCTACACCTAGGCTAGGTTAGGTACATTGGGGTAGAACTAGCTTAGAAACGCATCGTATGAGTACTCGCACTTTTAGCTCATGTTATTTATGTATGTGAATACACGCTAAAAGATAATGCTAACGCAGTATTATTTATTTCTACTGCTTACGCTGTACGTTATTTATCTTGCATACTGTCTTGTGATCATAGCACATTTAACTTACACGAGAAACAAGACTGTTCAATAAATCTTTTATTGAAACGCCCGTCTATTCTTTCTGTGTAACTTTGAGGAAAACTAAGCATGCACGATTGAGCTGAGTGAAATAGTTATCTATTGTTTCCACGACTCTGGGACACGTTCTGATTCTAAAGGGAAACAAAGTTGTCATGTTTTGCGGCTGCCAGAAACTACTCCCTTCTTGTTATCCAAGGAGTTTCTAGTGGCCTCTGAGCTAGCTGGCACAAGTAATTAAGTTTAATATACTCGATAGGGACATACTGACCTTAGTCCTATGTCAAACCTATAGGGATATTATTCCAATGTGCAGAGCCTATTAGGGAAATAGGAGCTACACTACATGGCGCCCAACGTTTGGTAAGGCGGTAACTTAATGCTAGATACTGAGTAACTCAGCCGTGCCTTTTCTCTCAGAGACCCCTACCCATATACTCCAAAAGACGTCTGGAGTGGGCAGGGTTAGGTATCCACCACGGCTACATAGGGAAACACCCTATATATTGGCTGTTTGGTTTGTTCAACGTTGAAGGATACAGTGTTCCAAAATATTGTGCACCTTATCTTTGTTTCCTTGAAACTTGTTCTACATTTTTTCAAAGAACAAAATGCCTGACTCCGACACTGAAACCGGAAACGGTGGAGCTGCGGATCAGCCAGCTGCAACAGCTTATAATATCACAGGTTTTATTGAAACCGAGGAGGGTGTTATAGACATCCCTCAAAACTTAAGAAGAGCCATCACTCTAAAACTTATAAAACACGGTCTGCCACCAGGAGGTGGTAGAGCAGTTTTCGTGATAGAGGCACACGAATCCTTTCAGACAGAGGTATTCTATTCATGGGTAATATTTCCTGAATCCAATCCAGTAACACACATGTTTCACTTCTACAAAGAAGATGATCCACCAGAGGGAATACATTCCTTTCGAGGATATAGAAATTCCATTAACATACCAAGAGCATCAACTCTGGTTTAAAGGCGCCCTAAAACATCACAGAAACATTACCAGGCTCGGTCCACTAGGTAGACCAGGAGCAACATGGCCGATTCTAGCCGGCTATACACCTCATCCCGACATTGAAGAAATGTCAGACGAGGAACTACTTGTTCAACTACAAGAAATAATAAAAATCTACAGACAACTGGTCCAATATGTCATGCGGACTTTCACAGTCCAGCAACCACTGCCACTTCCAAATACAACTCCCCAACAGGGGAATACACAAAAAATTACACCACAGACTCTATACGCAGTCATGGGTAAAATGCCCACAAAACGTGAGCAAATTCCATTCTGGATAGCTCAAAAAATTACTCAAATCGAAGCAGCATTTCCAAATACTAGCCCGTATGAGAAACACAGAATCCTAACAATCAGTTTACCAATGGGGATCACACCACAACTGGAAGACTGCACCACTTGGAGCTCAGTCTTTGCTGCCATCTATACTAAAACACATGGTATTCCATCAATTGCGGTAATACCAGATGTCCTAAAACAAATTCAAAATGAATACGGGGCAGAGCCTGCTCTAAATTTAGGTATGAAATTACTGAAAAATTTCGACCAGGTCTCAACAATAATATTATCTAATATTAAAGGGAGGCAGCAGCAGTGGCGATCCGCCAAAAATTAAGGAATTCGATGTTACAGAACATCAAACTGAGCTACCCAGAATAATAGAACAATCTTATGCAGAATTAGGCAGAGATAGTTTGGGTGGAAGACCAGTGAAGCCGAAACTATCTGAAAGTCCTGAGAAGGACTCAATTAAACAAACTCCTACATCTTCTAAAAAGAAGTGGGAAACTAATAAACAAAACTCAAAGGAGAAACGTTCTCAATCCCGAGGTAGGTCTCCTCAAAAGGAGCCCTCTGAAAGGAGGTATAACCTCAGGAATAGGGATAATTTGAGAAAACCTGACAGGTATCAAGATACTGATACACGTTCCTCTCGTCCCTTTCAGATCTCATCACAGACTTCGGAAAGAAGAGGACGGTCAGAACATAGAGAAGAACGCGTAAAATCCAAAGAAGATAAACACGCTACGAAAAACAAAACAAAACCTCAATTCTCCAAAAGAAAGTAGCAGGTCTGAAGATCAGACATGCCGAGAATACTGAGAACACAACTCAAGAACGGAGAATGGGCTCAGACAATGCTGGACAGTGCAGCAGAAGTCACAATAGCTCGCCAGAACCTGAAGGAACTTCTGGAGATAGTGGACTTGAATGAGTACATTACAGTTGAGACTGTAGACACCAGGGTTAGTACTCCACAAAAGTTATATGAAATAACACTCCGGATGGAGGGAGACATACCTAGACAGGTGAAAGCACTTTTTGGGAAAGACTATCAAGGGGCTATGACATACTTCTAGCAGAAAAGGACTGGCCACCACAATTTGTCAGGGAGTGCCCACACGGCGAGGACATTATTATGCCTGCCTTCTCCAACCATATTCCAATTCACCTAAAATATACATATGCCAGGAAATGGCCAGTAGCCCAGGCCCCAGCATTATATAAAAATCATGTAGGATGGGATGAGGACTCGCCTCACCATAAAATACATCTGAAACATGAACCGACTGCACAAAGGCAGTATCCAATAAAGCAAGAAGCTAAAAAACAGGTCAGGGAGATCTTAGATCAACTTGAATACCAAGGGGTAATTGAAACATGCACCTCCTCAATGAACAATCATTTGTTTCCTGTCTCCAAACCAGACAATACATATCGTCTAGTTTTGGATTACAGACACCTAAACACTTGTTCTAAAACCTTTGCAGTGCAAAATGCACATAGCATAGCATTAATGAATAACATTGTGCGTAAAAAATACAAAACAACATTAGACATCTCAAATGGTTTCTTTTGTCAAAACATAGCACCTGAAAGCAGGTACTTAACAGCATTCTCCATAATGGGGACCCAGCGTCACTTTTGTCGACTCCCACAAGGGTTCAAGAACAGCCCAGGTTTATTCTCAGCGAGGGTAACGGAGTTACTACAAATTTATGACAATGAGACATTGTCCTATGTCGATGACATATATCTGACAGACGATGACCTGGACAAACACTTGAACAGGGTGAGCACCATTATACTGGGCTTCGCCTCTGAGGGCTACAAATTCAACTTTAAAAAGTCCAGAATTGCCCATCTCAATGTCCTATTTCTAGGTTATGAGCTTTCAAGTGAAGGCAAGAGCTTGGCAGCTAACTTTTTAGAAAAGTGTGCGCTGCTCCAACCTCCAAAAACGCAAAAAAACTTACAATCATTCCTGGGTTTCCTAAATTTTGGAAGAACATACATACTAAACTACGCAGAAAGGGTTAAACCTCTCTACGCATTAATCAAACCTGATTTTTCAATCAAAAATTGGACAAACGAACACACAGAAATCTTGCGTTCACTCCAGGCTAACATGTTAGCAACAAATCACTTACAAACACGCGTAAGTCAACGCAATTTGGTGATCCAAATAATTTCGGGTCAATGCGGATTCACCTACTTAACCTTCAATGAGGGTGAGAAAATACCAATTGCATACAAATCTCATTTGTACACACAAGCGGAAATGCGCTTCAGTTCAACTGACATTTTTTTAACAGCAGTTCAAACCGCTGTAGCAAAAGAAAGAGCCTTAGCCCAAGGGAAACGCATTATTGTCGTAACCCCAGTACCAGCTTTAGAAGCGGTCACAAAAGCAAGCATTCCAAATGCTAAAGCATTACATCCAAGATGGATACAATGGGTTAATTCTCTTGCTGCAACAGATGTTGAATAGGTTTTTGATCCTGATTTAAAAACACAAGCATTCCTGCAATATAAACAAGAATGTCCTCTGCCCACTGAAATTCTGCCTCTCGATCAGTACGAATTCATAATTTACACTGAAGGATCCGCACAACCCGCAACAGGAGTAAGCAAGCTTACAGTGCAGCGTGTGCAATCGTTAAAGGTCGCATGCGAGATGGCATCTTCAGACCTATGGTCACAAAAACTCAATCTCTAGGAGATTGTACAGCTCAGCGAGCTGAACTACAAGCATTCAAACTGGCACTTGAAAGTACAGATCGAGAATTCCCCACACTGATAGTGTGCGATTCCTTTTACTGTGTTCAGTCGTATAATGAATATATACAAAACTGGCTTGAAAATGGGTTCAAGGATGCGAAAGGTGGCACAATAAAGCACAAAATGCTTTGGGAACAAGTAGTTCAGTTATAAAACGAACTACCAAAGGCTCACGTGATCCACACACTGAGTCATCAACGTGATGGCGTTCACGTTGCAGGGAATTCATTGGCTGACGAAGCCGCAAAGGGGGCTGTTCAGACGGCTTCCGTAGCTGCGATCACTCGTTCAAAAACAAAAATAGACGGTGAGATAATGTTGGCTGTCAATGCTTCAAGCAAGGGAAGCAGTGCAGCATTACCAAAAAAGTTTCCACTCAAGTACTCTTATGTAATTGATGCGAACAACGTTCCTTTTGCTCGAATCCCTGGAGTGGGGGATAGGGTAATTCCAAACAAGGAACGCAGATTAGGACTAATCCTAGCAGCACATGACGGGATAGCTTCTGCCCATGCAGGTGTTTCTGCAACAGTATCTTTACTCAAGCAAAGATATTGGTGGCCTGGCATTAGGGAACAAACTAAAAACTATGTTTTAGAATGTGATATTTGCCAACAGATGAAAGTCTCAACAGTGAAACGTCCTGCGCAGACACCCCTGTTAATTTCAGACAAACCATTAGCTTGTGTTTACCTGGACCACTGCGGTCCCTTGCAAAGGGACGGTAACTATAAATATATCATGGTTGTAGTGGATTCATGCTCTAGGTTCCTATGGATATGGCCTCAGCGCTCGGCTGACGCTCGAACTGTTATAAAAGATTTGCGAGTCTTTATCGGCACATACGCAATAGGCACGCTACATTCTGACCAGGGCCCTGCGTTTAGCTCTCGGGCTTACAAAGAATCCATGGCCAGTCTGGGCGTTGCATTGCGGTACTCCTCTCCATTCCATCCTGAGGGAAATTCGGTTGTGGAAAGGAAAAACCGGGACATAAAGCAGTCTATAACAGCAAGGGTATTAGGTTCGGGTGATGGGTGGGTCAAACATCTTTATGGGGTCCAACGCTCATTGAACAACTTGCCAAGAAGTTCTCTAGGGGGGGTCACTCCATATGAGGTCCTATTTGGGACAGGAATGTGGGTACCAGATCTCGATCACGAAGGCACAGTGGTGGAAAATAAAACATTTGATATCAAAGATCGTTTGGCTGTTTTACAGGAACTGAATGAGTTAAGAACGAAACAAAGCAACATATTCCTGCAGCCAACCACCACTGGGGAAAAACCGGCGGTCCCAGCAAGGCCTGTCTGGATTCCAAAAGCTGGGGATCTAGTCAGAGAAAAAATTGCGGACAAGGAGGAATTTGGACCTTCTTACAGACAACCAGTACCTGTCCTAGCCTTTCAAGGAACGAGAACAGTACTTCTGCCGCCCCTTGCTGGAAGAAAGGAGAAAAGATTTGTGTCCATCGACCTCATCAAACCACAGTATGTGGCCAATACTAAATAGTAGGCCTCGTGGACTCCGACCTAGTAGCAGACGCACTCCTCTCGCTACTATCCAAGAGGTTCAGACTGAAAGACTGATAACAATCGAGAATTCAGCTGTAACAGATGAAGGACTAAGCAACAATGCAATGGAACTCATCCCTCTTGAAAACCAAGTAACAGTTCATCCAAATACACCCGTCTACACCAATGTAGCGAGTGATCAACTGGTTCCAGCGATTTCTACAAATCCTGATGCAATTCCAACAATTGACAGAACTGCTTCTGGCTATTTCATTAACTTTGATACGTTCTCAGAAGATCCGAGTGAACATGAAACGACGCCAGCATCATTGAAATTCAAGCAGCAAGTACAAGACTTTCTTCACTTTCTGAAAAAGACTTATTTGGTTTCTCCATGGATTGAACTCTGGATTACATCTGGACTTTTTGTTTTCCTGCTCTGGCTAGCTTTGGTTACAACTGTGAGCGTGCTTATAAGTGGCAGATACATCCATGTGAATACTGAAGGAAAAGACGTGAACGTACTTTTGAAACCTCATAAATCTTCCCATCGTGAAGCAAGAGACTTGTCATCAGTGAACATCACAGCTGTTCCTATACAGGATGGTATAGTGTGGGACAAAACAGATTTTGATATCTTCGGCCCGACGGAACAATTAAACATTCCACATTTGTTTAATATTTCACTAAGTGATCTCATTTCGTCCAGTACCTATTCTGATGATTGGGACTTTGAGACTGTTAACGACATAATGTTTGACCTAGAAAAATCTGCTGCATTTTCTAAAAATGATTATTTAGAGGGTTCATCAGACTATGAAAAGCTGTATTGCTATAACCACTATGGTCATCATTATTTGCATAAATCTGCATACCCTAGAAATGTGTTTATGTTTAACCAATGGGAGCATTGTCCTACACCACCACACGGTAGTTCAAAAACATTTACTAACAAGTTTCCATATTTTTCAAGGTACAATACATCTGATCCAGAAACGTTTTACTATAAAAATGTAAACAAAACAGGACTGAAAATTATGTTAACAAATACAAAACAGATTTATTCTGCACCATTTATTGCCCGAATGTCTATACAGGGTTTCGACTTTTGGAAAGACACAATAGACACAAAAACTGTCTGGGGTACTAAAGATTGGCAAGTGCAGGGGATAGAAGCTTTATTTAGAGCCTGCATTATCCCTGAACAAATAATGTTTTTGAATGAAACTGTCCAACAAACTTCTTGTCTTGGACTAGCCAAGATCAAAGAGATGAAAACACCTTCTGTACCAACACCTGCCAGTGATAATAATACACAGGCAGTGGTGACAGTTGACAATATACTACAACTCAACAGATCTAATCCTGATTGGAAAAAATAGTTGATCTGGCCCACAGACACAAACAACTGTCAGGAAAGATTCCTGAATAAAACTCAGGGCTTTACTATTCATAGGCCAGACCCAAGATACGTCCAAAGACAGCATCCGGGGGTAGTAACAACATACAGTGTAGGAAAATTATGCCTCGATTGGCTTCAGAAATCTACACTACAGGATGTGAAACAACACTTATCCTTACTTAAAGAAGACGCAGACATAAGGGAATTCTTGCTTGGACCAAGAAAACCGCTTCAAAAATGTTTCATATATGCCGGCATTTATGCTGCCTTTAATGAAGCATGGAAAGTGTCACAGATGGAGGCCGCAGAACGAATACGTGAACTTGATCGTATTAATTTAGAGAAAACCCTCTCTGTGGTCGACAATGGGTTAACAACTTTGTCCTCCAGAATATATTCATTGGATGGCATTGTATCCTCTGCTATCAACATACTAGAACAAGATTTGGCGATATTACAGCAAGGCCAATCTCAATTACGTTCTATTGTGTTATTAAGCTGGACGCTGCAATCTTTGCGTGCGGGCTATGTGCCTTGGCGTTTCATCAACACATCGGCTCTGTTTGCAGAATACAATCTAACCGATAAACAGATCGAAGTGGCACAAAGAGGAGCAAAGTATACAGTGCTGAGCATTGAAAAACTGGAAAAGTTACCATTCACAGTGGCAGAAAAACCAGCTACAGAATGGCTCATTCATGGCAAAATAACATTACCTGTGACTACTTTTCAGTTTCAGTATTGCCTCAAACAAATGCAAGCAGGCAAATATGAAAGGTTGGGTAAGGAATACATTAAGACATCTTGGGATTTACCGTATACATATAGATGTTGGAGTGGGGATCGTGAAGTGTTTTTGAGCGGTACACACTGTAAACGTGCACTGAGCGGTTCACTTATATGTCAGGACATTTCTTTACACGGGGCTTGTAATGGTTCTGTGGCAAATTTGTCTTGCCATCAGCAGGGTACACCAGCTGCTGTGATTAATCCAACGTTTGGACAACTTTCTAATGGGAGTTACCTCATGTTGAATGATCAGAGTTGCTGCGGCATGTTGCCAGGCATCCCATATCTGGTAACGGTCAACTCCAGGGTCACTTGCTGTATGCAAGTATTGTTTGCCCCAATAGACACAGTCAGGGAGTCGCCTCTATGGCCTTCGCTGAACGTCTCTTTTTATAAGATTTGATACTTTGAGCAGAATGAAAGCCATGCTTTTATAGCAAACAGTGCCTTTGACCTCGGCCAAAGAAACCTATGATCTACAAGTAGCAAGGACTTCGGCTGAGATACAGACTTTAATACGTACAAATTGCCCTATACATTTCGTGGAAATGATAGGACGTACCTTAAACATGTCTGATACAAGCGGAATTGTACATGTATTTAAGAGCATCTGTTCCGGACTGTTAGCACCTTTCCAGGCAGTCCTCGGAATAATCCCAAACTTTGCACATTCGGTGTTTGGTGGCATACCATTGATTCTAGCACTTGTTGCCGGAATTCTATTTCTCTTCCTGTTATTACGCTATGGCCAGCCTATTCGCAGACATCACTCCGAGCGAAATGGAGAAAGCTCTCCTTGAACGAAAGTGCCGTGAGCGAATAGTACAGCTTTTGGGCATGACTCGTCTACGGGACATTAATACCACGTGGTTCCTGTCATTTAGACCAATCTGGCAAGATTGCATCTTACCTGTTCTACGATGCCTGCTATGCGGTGAAGAATGCGTGTTGGACACCTGTCTAACATTTCCATCAGCTACGCCAACGGATATCGATACTCTGCTGGACCCGATAACGGCCCATGCTCTGTGTTGTCCCCAGAGGCTACCAATCCTGATGACGGCATTCATTGAGATCTCACAGTCGCTTCCGGCTGCTGCTGAGGTGCGAGATGGATCTACAGGCACACAGGTAACAACGGACGCGAACATTGCTGCGGCATCCCTGCTGGAAGCGATGCTTCACATCTCTGTGCAATTAATCTACTACACGAGGTGTTCCAACTGACACCAACTTCAGTGGACGATGTTTTGTCTACGGAAATAGATGATCTCATGTTTACACCAGACCCATAAACTGACTCTGATTCAGCCCACAGTGTTCCAGAGATGCAGTAACAATTTGGCCTTCATACTTCAAAAACTTGGAACTTTCCCCAAAATTGAACTTTTTTCCATTTTTCTAACTAAAATGGCACTTCAATCTGCTTAAAGTAGAACTAGCCTTATAGTACAGACTTCGCGGTACTTCCATAGACACTTGGTCATCTTGTTTGTCAAAAGAAAAAAAAAAAGTTCATTCATTTTCATGACATGAAATGACTTTAATTTTTGAACAACTTATCGATCATTTTCTGTCAAATGTAAATATTACTGCTAATTTCATTCATATTGTATTTTAAATATATGCATATAATGAAAAGCAATGCTTCATATGTACAGTACCTTTTGCATTCTAATAGGATTTTTAAATGCCATTTAAATGGTTTTATGAAATATTTTAGCAATATGCGGTACTCCATTTAATGTTTAGCATTTTAAATGTTTAGCATTTTAGTATTATCGTACACACGAAAGTGGAGTGGGTGTTGTATTCCTCTTAGGGTGTCCATACACGGGCTTTCCTGTATCATGTCCTTATATAGGCACAATTCGCCCTGCCCTTATATAGGCATAAAATCCCAGTCCTTATTTAGGCATTAAACCATGCACTCCAAATACAGGCATGGTCTCCGACATCCGTCCACCCTAACGTCACAACGAGTTCTTGAAGAACAGACCCTTAGGCTTCGGGAGTTTCCCTAGCACAAGACTATTGATTTCTTCAAGGACTCATCTATTATGCATGAACCATTATACCTTAGGGCAGAGGTCTTCAAACTTTTGGATGCCGAGACCCCCCTGTCAAAAATTTTCAGGCATGAGGACCCCCTCCTTACAAAAATTTCTAGAACTTAGTACTCCTCATAATTAGGGCTCCCTGTTTTCCGTTTTTACGGATTTTTACAGATAACTACAGACAGAAAACATTGTATATCATGTCTGTATCTACTTTTAAAAGTGGAAAAATACAGATAATTGGCTTCTTTTGGGTGACTATCTATGCTGAGATTATTGACTTTCAGGCCAGTAGCTGTACATATTGCCAGCATAGGGAGTTATAAAGCTCACTGAGATTTGCTTAAATTAATTGTTGCATTTCTCAACAGGTATTTGTGCTATTATGCCAATTGTTTGATGTGTGTATTATATTATTTTGGCAGTGTAATTTGCTAAAACGCAACAGGCATCAAAGTATGAGTGCAAGTCTATCTGTTAAGTAAATGTGGAAATATACGAGTTATCACATCATCTGTTCACAAAACACAAAATAAATTTGGATAAATAACAATAAGATGGGCAAAAAATAAATATGGATAAATACAGATGGCAAGAGACTGGTTTGAGTAGAAAATGTTTCTCAGCAATTCTTTTTAAGCATGGCACACTCTCCTACTACCCTCTTTTAGCCTCACTGTTGCAGGTGAAACCTGCCTCCTAGTCTTTATTTTCTCTGTCTCAGGGTTGCTACCCTCAGAGAACAGGACCTGGGCCATAGCCCACAAGGCAACCATAGACAATGCAGTATCTAGGATAGACTCACCTACTCATCTCTGTTTCTCAGGGTCCATGCCAACCGCCACAGCTTCTTGCCCTCCCCCAGGTTTCATTCTGCCCCATCAATAAAAATTGGGACGCAAACCACCACCTACTTACTCCTCATGGACAACCTCCATACTACCAGGGGGTGCTATGGAGCAGAGCACCCAGTTCCTACCTCTTCAGGGTCACACCTTACCTTCTCCAGGGAACCACATTGCATCCCTCTTTACTGAGAGGCCAGGCTCTGAAGCCAGTCTTAGAGTGCCGCAAAGAACCCTAGTTTGCATAGGGATGCTAAATTACACTATGCTACCAGGTCACTATGGATCTAGAACTCAGAATGAAGGCCAAACACCATGGCATTTATTTACTAAAGTATGCATTGGCGGGTGCATAACACAACGCAATAAAGCATACAGGCCTTTAAAAAGTAAGTAGATTGACACTAACTTTTGTGTAGCCTTTCAGCGTGCAAGCACCCTTACAAAACATTAGTAAAAGAGTGTACATGCATCCACTTTCAGGCTTTCATTTTTACAAATTATTGTTATCAGGTGCAGCAATCCAACTGATCTTAAACATTGGAGGACTACAATTCCCAGAAAGCAATACTTTGTTCAAATAAACTGGCAGAACAGGAAACACAGTGTTCCTCTCTACAGAGAGACCAGGTTCTACATGAAGTTTGAGGCAAATTAAAAAATTGTTCAATCCACCTGTTCTCCAGAAAACCATTAATGTCAAAACATAGTTTCATTAATATGTTGTATAATAATGGAAGGGAGAGCTTGTGGAATGGCAGTCCCACTGGAGGGGTGAGAAGTCAAGACCCACCCAAGAGATCCCCAGTGTGGGAGAGACACTCCTTACACCAGAGGGAGACCTTGTGGAATGGAGAGCCTGGCCCTGGCAGACCCACTGGAGGGGTGAGAGGGCAGCACCCACCCAAGATAGCCCAAGTGTGGGAGAGACACTCCTTACTCACAACAGAGGGAGACCTTGTGGCACAGAGAGCCAGGCCTTGCCATGCCAGATGGAGGGTGAGAGGGCAGGACCCACCGAGAGATCCCCTGTGTGGAAGACACCAGAGGGAGACCTTGTGGAATAGAGAGCCAGGCCCTGGCAGACCCACTGGAGGGGTGAGAGGGCAGGACCCACCTGAGAGAGCCCCAGTGTGGGAGAGACACTCCTTACTCAGAACAGAAGGATAGACCTTGTCTAGGACTGAGCTAGGTCTTGACCACTGGAGGGGTGAGGGGACAGGACCCACATGATCCTGATGGTGGGAAATGCACTTATATAGCGAAACAGAGAGCCATGCCTGCCCTGGACATGATGGCAGTGGGAGGAGTGGGAGGACAGGTGTAGAGAAAACAAAACAGGAAGTGAAGAAGCCACCTGAAGGAAATTAAGGGAGAGGAGATAGGAAGAGAGACAGGAAGTTCGACAAGGAGGTAAGGGTGGAATACACCCCCACCCCCTGCCATGGACAATCTGCTAAACAGAAATACAGCGAAGGGACCACCAGGGCTTTCTATGGTGGAAGCTGCACATTTGACAACATTATATGGGTGACGTCAGCAGCAGGACAAAAGTGAAAGAAAAGAAATGAGAGTAAAAGACAAAGATGTGGGAAGGAGAGACGAGGTTTTGAGCAGAGGATGGAAGAGAATGGGAATGTGTGAAAATTGTACTTTAACACAGAAACAGTATCAGCTCATGTACTAATAACATATTTAGAGAATGTTTAAATAGTCATAAAACACAGTGAAGAGTTTTTTGTGATATCAAGCACAGTCCTGCCAAGTATCACGCATCAGGCGTGACTCTAACGCATTTCAGTGTGGTGATCCGCATCACTGCACTGAAATGCATTGTCACACATTTGCATAGTGCCTGAGCGTCAGCGAAGCGCTATCTAAAATGGTAATATTATGAGTGTGGCAGCTAGCAGCTCGGCGCTGCTCCTGCCGGCTTGGTGCTGTAGCTGAGCTAAAGCTGCTCATAGGCAGCTCACTGGCTGCTACAATGTATCCTAAATGTCCGCTGCGCGGCTCTCAGCTCTCGCACGGTAGTGCGGCCGCACAAAGGCTACTAACATCACAGCCAGATAAAGCCATACCTGGCGCCGCCCGCCGGGTGACGTCACGTCCTGCTGCCGAAGGCGGGGAGTTTGTTTTCGAAGGAATTAAGCTGGCAGAGGCGTTACTGCAAATCATCATGGCGGGGGCCGGCAACGCTGCCTGCTCGCACCGGCCGGCCGCCTCCTCCTTTGTCACCGTGTGGCTCAGCTGTCTCTGTGTGAGAAGCTGAGCAAGTAACTGCTGTAAATTTGACCCCCGGCTGCCGCGGCGAATTTAATTGCTGAGAGATGAGAGGAACTGGCTGGGAAACTCTGGACTCTGTTTCCGAAGAGCTGCGGCTTACAACTCTTTGCAATATCATGACCTGATTGATCACCGTCCATTAAGGCCCCCAGGTAACTCTTCCATCTTGTGCTCCTTAAGACCACTGGAATAGAGTCAGCTGCCTGGCAAGTGGTTTGGAATGTGCCTGCTGATGAGACGCCTGCTCTTTGCATTTCTGCAAATGAAAAGCATTTTTATTTCACGGGCACATTAAAGCTGGGGTGAAGCACGTTTCTTGTTTCCAGTACTTTAGGGGTCATGTCCGTGACAAGCATCCTCAGCCATTAAATTGGAAGCCCGGGATACCTTGACACTGGAATGCACTGGGCTGGGAGGTTCGTGAAAAAATGTATTTCATTTAAAAAACAAAAAAATTAGTCAAAAGCGATTCAGACACTCGAGTTTTGTGTCATCTGAAGTTATAATCCTGCTACATAAGTTGCAGAGAGATGGAGGAAGGGAGACACACTGGCATAGTAAAGAGAGTGGGCAGAAAGAAAGGTATGGAAAGAGGAGAGAAAGGCCAGAGGAAGGAGGGGAAGAGAAGAAGGGAGAAAGGAAAGAGAAGGAAGTGGTGAAAGGAAACAGGGTGAGGCAAGAAAAAGAAAGTAGAGAGAAAGCAGACGTGTGACCCTAAAAAGACCAGATGTAAAAATTATTAGGGAGAAGAGGGGAAGAAGATGAAAAAGATAAAAGAGAGAAAGGAGAGAGGCTTGATGGAAGCCAGTGTTTCATTCTAGTTTTCAAACTATGATGCCAGCTCTGTCCCAAGTACCAGTGATACTGGTACTTGGGACAGAGCTGAGGATGGAACTGAGGTGAGGATGGAACCGCCTTCCTCCCACAGTGAAATTATCTTTTATTAATTTTATCATATCATAAATCGCTTTCATAGAGCTGATACCTGGCTGAGATTCTTCTCTCTTAAAGGGGCATCATCTGAAGAAAAAGCAACAGGCCTCTCCTGCACCACTAACAGGCACCACCAGTAAGCATTCCAGAATGCTCTTTCTTTGATGACTGTGACGTCTGCTTGGATATTGATACCTAATGTGACTTCATTCACTAGATGGCCCTTTAATGAATGGTCCTTGGGTAGCACACACAGTATGATTCAGACAATCTGCCTCCCGCCTCCCAGCTGCTCCTCCCTCCCACCTCCCCATATATGGCGGCCGCTGTGCGGCCGCGCCGCCGGCGCGCCGAAGGCGCGCCTAAGGCAAGCCCATCTGCGCCCGTCCGTGCCTGGACCGCGCCCAGTGCCAGAACCCCTGGGCCGCGCGCCCCCCGCTCCAGCCTCGAGGACCGACGCCGTTACGATGCCACCACACTCCACGCTCTCAACCCCGGACGGACACACAACTGCTTCAAGGCCGCCCCGAAACGCACTCATGGCCCCTTCACCTGCCGGAACTGCAGCTACACCAGCCTCAGAGCCACCGAAGCGCCCGCCAAGAAGGACCTCAACCACCTCCGATGCATCCTACTGAACACCCGCTCCGCACGCAAACACGCCGTCGAGCTCTGGGACCTGCTCGACACATCATCACCAGACGTCGCCTTCCTGACAGAGACCTGGATGAACGACTCCTCCGCACCCGACATCGCCATAGCCATCCCAGACGGCTATAAGATCACCCGCAGAGACCACGTCAACGGAGTAGGAGGAGGAATCGCCATCGTCCACAAGAACTCCATCAGGGTCTCGACCAGCACCGACGACTTTCTCTGCACCCGCCCGAACACATGCACTTCCAGATCCACACGGACCCCAACACCACCCTTAGAGGCACCCTTGTCTACAGACCCCCTGGGCCCCGACCCCAGTTCAGCGACTCCATCGCCGACTTCATCAGCACACACGCCCTGACCTCTACCGACTACATCCTCCTCGGAGACCTGAACTTTCACCTGGAGAACAACAACGACAGCAACTCCACCACCCTGATCGACAACCTCGCCAACCTCGGACTGAGACAGCTCGTCACAATACCGACTCATTCCGCCAGCCACACGCTCGACCCCGTCTTCTCCTCAAGCTCCCACGTCTCCTTCAGCCACACCACGGAACTCCTCTGGACCGACCACCGCTGCATCCACTTCACCTTCCAGAAACCCACCACACACCACCGCACCCAACAGATCCCACGCCGCTGCTGGAGCAAAATTCACCGAAGACCAACTACGGGCAAACCTCGCTCTCAGCCCTCCCTCCGACCCATCCAACACCGACGACGCTGCCTGCAACCTCAGACGATGGATAGACGACTGTGCCAACACCCTCGCCCCGCTGAAAAAACTCACCTACAGCGACACCACCAAAGAGCCAGCTGGTTCACCCCAGAACTCCTAGCTTCCAAGCGTACCTGCCGGAAACTAGAGAAGAAATGGCACAGTGATAAGACACCGGACAGCCACGCAGCCCACAAAGACGCCATCCGTAACCACCACCACCTCATCAGGTCCGCCAAGAGAATCTCCTTCAAAGACCGCCTCGACAACAACGCACACAACAGCAAGGAGCTCTTCAACATTGTGAAGGAACTCTCCAACCCCAGCTCCAACACCAACGACATCCCGCCGTCGCAAGCCCTGTGCGATTCCCTCGCCACCTTCTTCCACCGCAAGATCGCCGACATCCACGACAGCTTCAACACCCAGACAGCCCCTACTAAGATAGATACACCAGACCCGCCGCACACCATCGACCATGACCCCTTGCCAGTCTGGGCCAGCGTGAACATCGATGACACCATCAAGACCATGAGCACAATACACTCCGGCTCCCCGTCAGACCCTTTCCCGCACCACATCTTCAACAAAGCCAGCAGCTCCATCGCACCCCACCTGTGCAACGTTATCAATCTCTCCTTCGAGACCGCGACCTTCCCAGAGAGCTGGAAACACGCAGAGATCAACGCCCTACTCAAAAAACCCAAGGCGGACCCGAGAGACCTCAAGAACTTCCGGCCCATCTCCCTGCTTCCGTTCCCAGCCAAGGTCATCGAGAAGACAGCATCCTGGACCCATCCCAATCAGGGTTCCGCAGCAACCACAGCACTGAGACTGCCCTCATCGCCGCCACCGACGACATCAGGACCCTGCTGGACAACGGTGAGACCGCAGCCCTATCCTGCTGGACCTCTCCGCCGCCTTCGACACTGTCTGCCACCACACTCTACGCGCACGCCTCCACGACGCAGGGATCCGAGACAAGGCCCTGGAATGGACCACCTCCTTCCTCGACGGCAGAACCCAGAGAGTCCGCCTCCCACCTTTCCGATCCGAAGCCTCCGAGATCATCTGCGGCGTACCCCAGGGATCTTCCCTCAGCCCAACACTGTTCAACATCTACATGGCCCCGCTCGCACGCATCGCCAGACAGCACGACCTCAACATTATCTCCTACGCCGACGACACTCAACTGATCCTCTCCCTCACCAAGGACCCCCTCGCAGCCAAATCCAATCTCCATGAAGGAATGAAGGCCGTCGCCGATTGCATGAAGATCAGCCGACTAAAGCTGAACACGGACAAGACAGAGGTCCTCATCCTCGGCTCCAACCCCTCAGCCTGGGACGACTCCTGGTGGCCAACGACGCTGGGAGCAGCCCCGACACCCACCGACCACGCACGCAACCTGGGAGTCATCCTCGACTCAACGCTCTCCATGGCCAAGCAAGTCCAACGCAGTCTCCTCCTCCTGCTTCAACACCCTCTGCATGCTTCGCAAGATCTACAGGTGGATCCCGACAGATACAAGAAGAACAGTCACCCAGGCCCTCGTCAGTAGCAGACTTGACTATGGGAACGCCCTCTACGCGGGAGCCCCGGCCAAGCTCATCAAGCGACTGCAACGCATACAAAACGCCTCCGCACGCCTGATCCTCGACGTACCACGCCACAGCCACATCACCCCCACCTGAGGAACCTGCACTGGCTCCCCGTCGACAGGAGAATCTCCTTCAAACTCCTCATCCACGCACACAAGGCACTCCAGAAGACTGGCCCAGCCTACCTCAACAGACGACTCTTCTTCTACGTCCCCAACCGCCAGCTCCGCTCCGCCGACCTCTCCCTCGCCACCGTCCCTCGCATTCGAAGAACAACCACCGGCGGCAGATCCTTCTCACACCTCGCCGCCAAGACTTGGAACTCCCTTCCACTAAGCCTACGACAGACCCAAGACCTGCTGACCTTCAGGAGGCTACTCAAGACCTGGCTGTTCGACCAGTAGCAGCACCCCCCCCCCCTTTTCTCTCCCCAGCGCCTTGAGACCCTCGCGGGTAAGTAGTGCGCTCTACAAATTCTGTGATTGATTGATTGATTGACAAATCTTGTTGCACAAATGGGTGCAATGTCTGATATTTTTATGTTTCCCTTAGCTTCGTTGCTTGATTTTGCTCGCCGGAAAGTGTCACTCATTGCCGTTGAAATGTCACTCATAACTACACTGAAATTATGAAAATGTCACTCATTAGAATCTGAAACCTTGGCAGCTGTGCAAGCAAAGTATAAAAGGTCTGAAAGCACAGCCAAGGCAAGTCAGCAGGTGCCTGGCTGAACCTATGAGAAATGCTCTGCATTCACTATTCCAACCTCGTGCTATTGTTTGTGTGACTTACGTTAGCAGAGGAATCCTAAAGACAGCAGTGGGGAAAGGGTGGGCGTGAATTTTTGGAGATAAGAATGTGTGTGTGTGTGCGTGCGTGTATGCTTGTGTGTGGGTTTGAGGGGTGAAAAGCCAGGGAATGGTGGAGGAGGTGGGGCAGAGGCAGCCAACTTACAAGTTCCATGAAGTTCTGGTTGCCGTGGAAACCAGGAAACAACCACAAGATCGTATTTCAAAGGCAGCCACGAAGAAGAAGCACGAAAAGGACACCAGCTGGAAAAACACAGCAACAACGACGAGGAAGTCCAGGAAATGCAGCAGGAGTGAAAGGCAGCAGCAACAACAAAACTTTGAAGCACTCCAGACCCTTCCCCGGGAGTATATTTATGGCCCCAGTTGCCGGCATTTCCTTGTGTTCAATCTGCAATTTCTCTGATTGTAGGACAATCACCGATGACGCTGTATGCTTTCACGATGTCCTTCAATCAGAGAGCGGCTGAAGATGCCACACTATTCGGAATCCAAAACGAAGAGCAAACGTTTTGGATTCCAGATTCAGGCAGTTCCAGGCAAAAGTGGGACGGGAATGCGCGACCCCGTTTCTAGGACTCCACACCCCCCTGGGGGTCGCGCCCCACAGATTGAAGACCCCTGCCTTAGGGGTTCATTCATGACGTCTTCCGCTGTCCGATTCACGTCAATGCTAACATTCTGAGGTACCTCTCAGGTATAAATATTTCTTCCCTAGCCCTTGTAAACTAGAGGAGACCTCGACTTCAGAGGAGCCCGTTTCCCGGCCTGACGCACTGAGAAGACGCTGTCATCCCTGCACGCAGAGAGTCCAGCTTCCAGTGATCTGACTTCCCTTGCGGGGTGTTGGAGTTCGAATCTGGGAAGAGATTCCTACCTCTCTCATTCTTAAGGTATGGAGCTGACTAGAACCTAGAGGGACTCTTGGCATACTAGGCATACTAGACTTAACATACTCTTAGTATACCATAGTAAGGAATACTTCACCTACTTCATACCTCTCCCTACACCTAGGCTAGGTTAGGTACATTGGGGTAGAACTAGCTTAGAAACGCATCGTATGAGTACTCGCATTTTTAGCTCATGTTATTTATGTATGTGAATACACGCTAAAAGATAATGCTAACGCAGTATTATTTATTTCTACTGCTTACGCTGTACATTATTTATCTTGTATACTGTCTTGTGATCATAACAGCACATTTAACTTACACGAGAAACAAGACTGTTCAATAAATCTTTTATTGAAACGCCCGTCTATTCTTTCTGGTTAACTTTGAGGAAAACTAAGCATGCACGATTGAGCTGAGTGAAATAGTTATCTATTGTTTCCACAACTCTGGGACACGTTCTGATTCTAAAGGGAAACAAAGTTGTCATGTTTTGCGGCTGCCAGAAACTACTCCCTTCTTGTTATCCAAGGAGTTTCTAGTGGCCTCTGAGCTAGCTAGCACAAGTAATTAAGTTTAATATACTCGATAGGGACATACTGACCTTAGTCCTATGTCAAACCTATAGGGGATATTATTCCAATGCGCAGAGCCTATTAGGGAAATAGGAGCTACACTACACTGGTAGGCCTGTATCACAGCCCAAGCATGATGTTTTTTTGCAAAGGTAATTTTGTCTGTTAACAAAGAGATCCGCTTGATAGCGTTATTCACCACACGTTTGACTCCGGGATACGTTGCAGGGGTGAACCAAGCCTCCTCTAGCTGTAATGCCGACAAAGATTCCTTCAGGACTGTCGTGGTTGAATTGGCTAGCCTTACTTGATTTTCCATCTCTACCCAGCAGTGGTGGGCAAGGGTGTTGTCTTCTGCTTCCCTCATCCTCCAGTAATACTTTACCAGTGCGCCTTGTCTGGCTGGGATCTGATTTTTTAATCCATATTCTAGGCGGATTTGAGCCTGTGAGGTATGTTGCGGTATAAAAAATAGTCTCTTAAAAAATGTGGATTGGGCTGTGTTCAAAACTGTGGCATCCTTGATGTTCAGGATTTCGGAGCCATAGGAGATGGAAGGTAGAAATTTTTCAGCAATCACTTTTAGCAGATGACCAGTAGAGCAGCCAATGAGCTTTTTTTTTAAGATCTTGAATGCGAATAACAATTGTTTGGCTTTCATGCGTCCTTGGGTCAGATGTAGCTTAAAGTTAAGCTTGCAATCTAGCTGAAAGCCTAGGTATTTGTAGGAAGCTGCCTGAGTCAGTGGTTGCTCGCCCAATTTCCAAGAAAATGTATGCTTTTTCGATGTTTTATTGTGCATGAAGCACATAACTTTTGTTTTTTGATGGTTAATCGTAAGTTGGTTCAGGGTGGTGTAGGATCCTAATTCCGCAATCAATTTCTGCAGGCCTATGGGAGTTTGTGCTAGTAAGACGATGTCGTCCGCATATTGAAGAGTCGGTGTCGGTATTTTGCCCAATTTTGGGGGATCGGCTTGAATTAACCGGAGGCGCTTATCAAGATCAGAAGTGTAAATGTTAAATAGGCAGGGCGCTAAAACGCAACCCTGTTTTAGCCCGTTGAATGTTGGAATCTTGCCGGTTAAGCTGCACCCATCTCCTTTCTTGATTTGAACCCATGTATGTGAATAGATATTGATGATGGCCTCCGGTTTGCATATAGGGTATTCGGTTTGTTCGGCTAACCCAAGCCTCTAACTCCACCAAAAGTATTGATGCATATATTTTCGCCTCCGCATCTATTAATGCGATCAACATATAATTGGAGGGATCCGAGCGGGAACCCGACTTGTAGATTGGGTTTAGAATACTACCTCTCCAAGACTCAGGAATCAGACTGGAGGCTATAGCATTGGTATAAAGGGGAGACAGGAGACCAGACCAAAACGATGGGTCATGCCGAAACAGGGCATTTGGTAGTCCATTTGGACCTGGCGCACCATCAGGTTTTACATTTTTTATAATTTTTAGCACTTGTTCTTCTGAAAACGACAGAGATTTCGGGTGATTCGTGGATCAGGATGTCGTTAGCTTGACCTCAACTCGCGGTCCCCTTCCCTGTTGGTGTTCCGCTATTTGGAGCAATTGAAGGTGGAGTTTCGTTGTATAAAAGTTTGATGTGAGCTCTCCAAGTGACCTCCGTTACATCCGAGTTATGGTGTCGGTTCCTGCCATTAATTAGCTGATTGATCTGTTCCCAAAAGAGTTTGGAGTCCTTTAGTTTGCATGCGTGGAGAAGTTTTGCCCAAATTAGTTCTTGGTACTCTTTTTTGGCCATTTTTGTGTCCCTTTTTAGCTCTTTTCTTGTTTTTGATATTAGGAGCAGGAGTTCCTGGGGGTGTTCTGGTCCCCGCGATCGTAGTTGTCTTAGGTACTTATTTAGTTGTTGTTTTTGTTTCCTCAGACTTTTGTTGAACCAGACTGCCCCTTTTGGGCTTCCTGTTTTATGGCCATGGGCATGTTTTGACATTTTTTAATTAACTTCATAAATAAAAGACTCCCAGGCCTTTATACTCAATGTTTCGAGATTGAATCTTTCCAAGAGACTGGAATATGTACTTGTGATGTCCTCAATATTGTCCTTTTTCCAGCAAAGGTGTTTTAGGTTATAACATTGTGTTTGAGAAGACATCGCCTTTGTTTTCGCTGGAGTTGCAAAGGTACCTAGTAGAGTAAATGATTGCGGTAGGTGATCGCTTTCCGCCCTATCTTTTATTTGAAAGTTCACAATATACGGGAGAAGGTCATGATCCGTGAAGGTGTAGTCAATAATTGAGCGTGTTTTTAGGATAACTCTTGTGTTTGCTGCAGGGCAGTCTGTCGGGCTTCGACCATTGAGTACACACATTGAGAGGTCATCCAGGCGGGCTGCGCATCTCTTGCCGAGTGTGTCCCGTCGATTAGGGACTGATGTGGTCTCTGTAGTACCCTTTTCCCTACCATGTTGTAGGTTCATGTTGAAGTCGCCCGACAATATGATGTTGGCATCTGAATAGGCACGTTTTAATGCTGTTAATGATGTGATTAGTTGTTCAATTCTTAGCCTCTTTTGTCTGGCTGCAGGATGGATATAAATGTTAAGAATAAGCAGACTGTAGGACAACGAGGCGTCGAGTTTGACACATAGCATCCAAGAACAATCCAAGTCTATAATGGAAGCGTGCCATGGGATTTCTGTTGAGATGAAGGTAGAAATGCCCCCTTTTGCTCTCCGTGTTTTGTAGCTCTCTTAGCCGGGTTCGAGAATTCTTTGTATCCGGTTATTGGGGACGGGGTTTTCTGCCAGGTTTCTTGAAAAAGAAGAATGTTGTGCTGTGTAATAAATTCCATGAAGTCGGGATCTTCTAGTTTTGTATACAGGCCATGCAAGTTCCAAGAGCAGATGTTACAACCCTGATGTGCATGTAGAGCTGTTACGTGGATTGTTCATGCCATTCCCAAGGGAGGGCCTGCCATATTCAAGTGCCGGGAGCCCGAAGGTTTGATAGCTTCTGGATGGTCAAAGGTGATGGTAATTTTCCTGGCCGAGTACTCTTTACCCTTTGTTTGGCTATGATGATCCGGGCCTATTGCCCCTTTTAACAGACTTGCAGAGTGAGGTAGTGGTTGTAACGGACTGGGGTAACGGGGAGGGACTATCTTTTTTAACTCGATACCCCATTTGGCGAAGGAGTCCTTCTGCAGCCAAATCTGTTTGGTAAGAGTGTTGTTGGTGAAAGTGGCTGTTGTGAGTTCTTGACCGATGAGACTCAAGTTTTGTTTGAACTCGATGCTTTCGATGTCGTTGGTGTTAATATGGCTCAGAGGGGGAAGAGCTTTGAATATTTGAGCAATACACTCCTGTTAAGAATATCATGCGTTCCCCTAGAGACATATTGAGGATTAAAAAACAATTTGTTGTTATTTGGAAGGTCATGCTGCAACTCATTAGCTGGGCTCCTTTTCATTTCTTTCTTCACCACCATAGACTCCAAGAAAGTCGGGGATGAATACCGAAAGGCCGGTGTGTCTTTTTGAGGGTAGATTTCACTTCCCCTAACATGGCCTCCCTGACTTTGGCTGTGGTATGTTTCCGGATTACGGCTTACGTCTATACCATTTTCTTCAGCCTGGGTAGCTTCGCCCTGGCAAATTTTCCTTCTTACCGTCGTGGTGCTCCCTGCTGATGGTTGTTTGGCCTGAATTTTTGGATTGTAATTCTCCTTTCTTGCTGCAGGTTTAAATAGACTATATATTTTTTCTGGCAGGGGTAACTCCCTAGTGTTATGGTTTGAGATACTAGGAGTAGCAGGCAAGATAGGAGATGGAATCGGTTGCTCCTTGAGGCTTGCTGCCGTGGTGTTTTGGGTTGCTTTGTCTTCTTGATGGGTTCCGTTTTGAATGGACGTTGCCAAGATTAAATCTGAGGCCTGGCTTATTTGTTTACTCTTTCTGGACTTTCTCAGTCGTTTTCTCTCCCGTTTAGATAATGGCTTAGTTACTATTGATTGCCTTGCTGGAGACTGCATGCGTTGATCTTGAAGTAACAAATTCAAGACACCTGAATTGTCAGGTACACATGGTCGATTGGGTATGGGTGTATTTGCCTTAGTTGGAACGGGGTTTGAGCCTATTTCGCTACTTTTTTGCCCCACAATAGAGATGAGACCTGGCTTGGCAGTTCGGGCTGGACTGTTCCCACAAGGAACAGGGTCAAGACTGATTTGCATATGGCTGGGTCCAAACTGGGGTGGTGTGGTGAGCAAAAGAATGATGGATTTAACCCAGATCTTTGTGTCTGGGGTGAATGTTTGCAATGTCCAGCATTCCGTCCATCAATTGTTTCTTTTGCATATGTCGCCCTAAGTGGGAAGGGTATACCCAGATGTGGGTCCCGTGCTGACTACACCACTGGATTCAAGCTAGCCTGGCTGATGAAGGGTGATGCCCGGAAACCGGTCCCAGGATCCTTGTTTCTGGTCCAGGGAGGACCTGGCTTGGCAGTTCGGGCTAGACTGTTCCCTCAAGGAACAGGGTCAAGACTGATTTGCATATGGCTGGGTCCAAACTAGGGTGGTGTGGTGAGCAAAAGAATGATGGATTTAACCCAGATCTTTGTGACTGGGGGTGAATGTTTGCATTGTCCAGCATTCCGTCCATCAATTGTTTCTTTTGCATATGTCGCCCTAAGTGGGAAGGGTATACCCAGACGTGGGTCCCGTGCTCACTACACCACTGGACTCAAGCTAGCCTGGCTGATGAAGGGTGATGCCCTGAAACCGATCCCAGGATGCTTGTTTCTGGTCCAGGGAGGACCTGGCTTGGCAGTTCGGGCTGGACTGTTCCCACAAGGAACAGGGTCAAGACTGATTTGCATATGGCTGGGTCGAAACTGGGGTGGTGTGGTGAGCAAAAGAATGATGGATTTAACACAGATCTTTGTGACTGGGGTGAATGTTTGCATTGTCCAGCATTCCGTCCATCAATTGTTTCTTTTGCATATGTCGCCCTAAGTGGGAAGGGTATACCCAGACGTGGGTCCCGTGCTCACTACACCACTGGATTCAAGCTAGCCTGGCTGATGAAGGGTGATGCCCTGAAACCGGTCCCAGGATGCTTGTTTCTGGTCCAGGGAGGACCTGGCTTGGCAGTTCGGGCTGGACTGTTTCCACAAGGAACAGGGTCAAGACTTATTTGCGTATGGCTGGGTCCAAACTGGGGTGGTGTGGTGAGCAAAGGAATGATGGATTTAACCCAGATCTTTGTGACTGGGGGTGAATGTTTGCATTGTCCAGCATTCCGTCCATCAATTGTTTCTTTTGCATATATTGAAGTAAATATAGCATGGCAGGCATGCAAAGTGCTTTGCTGTCAGAAAATGATGACAAAGCTGAAAGTTGATACATTACCTCCTCGTCCATCTTCCTGGATGTGTTCCTTACGAATGAGATACTTCTCCTTTCTGGCAGAACCAATTCCCTAGCTGAAACCAAAATGTTCCCCCAAGATTGCCCCCGTTACCCAAGAGCCACCACAAATTGGAGGAACTAACAAAGCACTTCCTGTAACATACCACATAAATGCCACAAGACAGACAGCAAAAACAGGAAATAGTCAACCGCCATGCCTGGGCGGGAGGGTGGGACTCAAGACTGCATCAAGGAAGACCAGGACTCGGAGTAATGAAGATTACCAGTAAGTAATCGGGACGTTACCTTTCACTTTGCCCTGTTGGTGGAAACATACTGAACGGACAGTTAATACCTCACTCTAGATCAGTCACGGCCAGCATGACTCGCGGGTGGGGGGGGGAGTAGGAGGGAAGGTCGCGCGGGGGGGTTAATAAAATAAAAATGTACCTTCCCTGCAATGGCAGCGTTGTGATTGGCTGGGACGCCGACCACACAGGCATCTATGGGGAGGCCATTTTCTCCATGTAGGCTGCATGCAACCTACATGGAGAAAATGCAGAGTGTGTTTGACTTGTTTGGTCGGCCCTGGGGCTGACCAAACAGTCAGCTCCCTCAGAGTATACAAGCCACTCCTCCCCTGGACTCCAGCAGACCCGCCCGCCCCCAACCAAACCCTTCTGTATTCTCGCAGTGCGAGAAGCAGAAACATAAAATGGTAGTTTTATCATTTTATGATTCTGCTTCTCGCACTGCGAGAAAGCAGTGGGGCGACGCTCCTCCGCCCTAATGGAGGAGCCGCCCCTGCTCTAGATTGTACACCAGGGGCGAAATGAGGTCATCAATTGACAGCCGGCCCTGTACACTACGCTATTTGCAGCTGACCTGTTATAAACTTTTGCGTTAAATTTGTGTCTGTGTCAGTGGGGTCAATGCTGATTCAGAGGGACTCTTCTGTCGGGGGCATAGCAAGGATGCCATGGCTCCTGGTGCAAGCAAGAAAAAAGGCCGATTAGACAAATTATGGGGTAGTTAAATACAGCACTATCAGGGTTCAACAGGCACTTCAAGGCTCTGTGCCCGGGGGCCACTGCACCTGCTGCACGAATGGTAGCTACGCCCCTATTCTCTGTTTTTTTAATGTGCAGTCGATATTTCTTCCTAATTGTTCAATGGCTCCAGATGGATGCATTTGCCTTTGTTTTAGGTCACTCTACATAGCTCTAAGTTCCTTGATCCTGCTTTCCCAGTGCATTTGTATCCCTATCCCACTCATTCAATTTCTAAGCCTTCTAGTTCCCGGAAACTCTTTACTGTAAACACTCTGCGTTTCGGTTCCTTATTCTCCCTTCTCATTGTTCTTTCTATGGGGTTATATCTTACGTTTATTTCTACATGATTCCTTTTGATGGGTATTATCTGCCTTATTGTGTTCTTTGGGGAGATATGTCTGTATAGGCAGTCAGAAATTATTCTAGTACATCCACAAGACTGCATTATCCAGGTGGAATGCACTGGTTGTGGAAGGCCTTGTGATGTGGTGGATATCGCATCTTATCAGGTCACACAGTGAGATGTGATGCTCTGTAGTATTTAAAGTGTGGTACCCTGGGTACATTTGGGGTTTATTTATAGGGAGCAGTATGAGGTGGTTTAAAGAGATTTGTGGTGATGTGCAGTGGTGCAGTGTTGTGGAAATGTTGAGTGTGGACGTAGGTTGTAGTGTGGGAATGTACAGTGAGGTGTGTGGTATGGAATGGATGTAAATTTCATATAGTGGTGCAAATGATATAGGAACAGTAGGAAGTGGTGCGGTGTCTACCGAGCCACAGTTGACCCTAGGCGAGTAGAACCTATCGTCATTTTGCTCCTTCTAGTATTGTTTCCAGATGAGGAAAGTACAAATTTCTTGAAAGGAGCAAGCTGGTATTTACCAGCCTGTTCTACCAGATGCCTCAAATAAACAAAAGGGAGAAATGCTTACAGATAAAGATCTGGGTTAAATCCATCATTCTTTTGCTCACCACACCACCCCAGTTTCGACCCAGCCATATGCAAATCAGTCTTGACCCTGTTCCTTGTGGGAACAGTCCAGCCCGAACTGCCAAGCCAGGTCCTCCCTGGACCAGAAACAAGCATCCTGGGACCGGTTTCAGGGCATCACCCTTCATCAGCCAGGCTAGCTTGAATCCAGTGGTGTAGTGAGCACGGGACCCACATCTGGGTATACCCTTCCCACTTAGGGCGACATATGCAAAAGAAACAATTGATGGACGGAATGCTGGACAATGCAAACATTCACCCCCAGTCACAAGGATCTGGATTAAATCCATCATTCTTTTGCTCACCACACCACCCCAGTCCCGGGCTCACTGTGCCACTGGATTCAAGCTATTCTGGCTGATGAGGGGTGAAACCCCGAAACCAGTCCTAGGATGCTTGTTTCCAGTCCAGGGAGGACCTGGCTTGGCAGTTCGGGCTGGACTGTTCCCATGAGGCACAGGGTCAAGACTGATTTGCATATGGCCAGGTCTAAACTGGGGTGGCATGGTGAGCAAAAGAATGATGGATTTAACCCAGATCTCTTGACTGGGGGTGAATGTTTTGATTTGTTCTGCATTCCGTCCATCAATTGTGTGTCTTTTATATTTACTTCAATAACACTTTTTGCAAGTCACTAGCAACTTTTATATTTTTATTAAAAATGAAAAGAACTATCTAATGTCAGTTTTAAATTCAGATCCATTTTTGCAGTTGCCTTCACCCTATTTTTCTTTGGTTTTTGTGAGCATCACATTACGGGCATAGGACAGCATACAGCATACGTTGCTCACAGTTTTGTAGATTTACTTCCAAATATAACATCCAGCAGTCTAAAACACAGTCTGAGAGGGATAGGAAAGATCAGTGTTGTAATTAAAAGATACCCTCTTGGTAAGCAGGAGTCAGGTATCCAGTTCATGTAGGATAGCAGGTTGTACGTTTATTGCAGAGGTTATAGGTTAGATTACAGGTTACATAGTAAGTACCACACCAGGAGCAGCATCCTCTCTGCTCAGCCCCTCTATCTAACTGCCAACCAGCCTCCAGTCACCCACCAACATTTCATGATATCACACACTGGCTGAGCAGAGCAGGGAACAATGGCGGAGTGTGCAGAATGCATCTCGAGCATCGCAGATTATGACACCTCTCCTTCCCTTAGAAAATAATAAAATACAATAGGAAACGTAAGATAGAAAATAATACAATCGATAAGTCCTATAAATTATTCAAACAGTATAAATTATTCAGACAGGTCAAATAACAAAACCTTCACCACTTGCACCCCTGCCGTGCACACTCACCGGACCAGGGACATAGAAGAATAACAAATCCTTCACCACTTGCCCCCTGACATGCACACTCACCAGACCTGGCACATACAGTTAACACACCCTCTACTGCACACTTTTGCAAATTGGCAGGACCTGGTAAATACATGGCAGGACCAGGGAAATATAATTTAAGAAAAAAGGGGTCCCCTGCTACAAAATAACTTGCCCAAGGCAGGGATAGTATCAATAAATTGCAAAAAAGTCTCAGGCAATTATTTATAAACACAAATAAGGTGGAGAGCACATACATGGACAAACAGAGAGACGTACATGTTGATACAAAAATAGAAAAGTACTGTTTATTATTATTATAGGTAAGAATAACACTGTTTCTCTATAGATAATTATTTCAAGGTGAAAACATTATGTTTTTTTAAATATATTTCAATCACATGACATACTCATACTCACACATACCCATACGTGCGACCACTTCAAACACCCCACATACTAAACCGTATTCGAAAATAAATTGTAATCATATAATATATAAATACATCACAGAATAGAAAGTTTTTTGTCTGATGCAACAGAGGTCAATGCACACTTGTGGCCCAAAAAATATTTGTATTTATATTTTTCTATGCACGTTTCGGCAAGTTGCTTTCTATAGGAAGCCACGGAATGGATGGATGAGAGCTATGTCTGTAAACAACAATTTTTTTTTAATAATTCTAGTATGTGCCCTCAAACCTGTTATGATATAGACCAATAAAAAACTTTTAAAGTAAGAGAGCTAAAAAAATAGATTAAAACCGGTTTGTGTACTAAACCACCAGGTCGCCCTACCAATTAGTATTCTGTCAAGTGTGCTGCCTAATGAACTATTTAACTTGTGGTCACATGGGCAATAGATCATTACATGCCAATGTATGTTTAAAATTACACCCATACGCAAATATGCATAATGTACACCAAAGTGCACCATGCTTGAATTGAAAGGTGGTAATCATGCATATCGAAACATTAGATCCATCTCAGTAGTGCCTTTATATATACTCTAGAGCTTGGACCTGTTTGATCTTTGTATATGCCTTACATTGCTTCATACTATCTGCTTTAGCGGTTGTAAAGAGACTTCAACTGCTCCATGTATATCCTATGTTGAAAAAAATGGTACATAGAGAGGCAAATTTGGGGCGAAATTCAATAATTCTTTTGTACTTATGTTCGTAGCAGAAGGTATGCTGCTTACCAATTTGGCTAGGGAAACTATGTTTATAATGTTATTCGTGGTGTCTATAAAAAACCTGTCCTTCGATGCTTACACTTGTGGAGACTCTGAAAAATGCAAAATGGAATGGAACAAAAAAAATGTCAAGAGATGTCCTTTGTATACTACATAGGAATTTAAAAAATAAAAAAAGGAAAGGCAGGAAAATCTAACTCTCCTGAATATAATATGAATGCTGAGTATCCGACTTGATATTAGATGTTGCCGAGACTAGTCTAAAGTCGGAGTTCTATAGGTTTAAAAAAAACATGGCATTAGGGAGTATGAAAACAAAGAATAACATTTCCCAATCTATTTATATGAAATAAATGATTAATGGATGGCGTTACCTAGATATAGTCTGGCTATTTCCTCATCATAGGCATAGTGTTCACAGGGTCTATGTGGCGGAGTAAGGACTCAAATTTAAAACCGCAGCGGTGTGTCAGCCACCGTGTAGTACAAAAACCTGCTGTATGAAAGTCCGTTCGAGGTAAGCTTGGAAGTGATGTTAAAAAATAATCCTGACCCCGGAAATAATCTGAATGTCTGAGCATAACGCAACAACATCAAATGCGGCATTGTTTACGTTATGATAGATTCGAGAATGCGCCATCTTGAAATTGTGCGAAAACATATGATACTACATAGGATTTTGTTAAATAATTCGCAAGCAAACTAGGACTAGCGGATCCTCTACGGGAGATGGGTGATGCACAACATCAGTATTCCCAAATGAATAATGCCTAAGGGGTCTGACGGTGGACAGAGACAGATTAAATATCATGATGACAGTAGAATATACCAATAAGGCCGGGTATTGTAAAAAAGATGATAAATAAACAGAGTCTACAAAACAGGAACTGTTTTGAGTACAGTATGCTACGACTGACAATGTCCAGAGAACGGGTGAGCCGTCACTGGAACTGATTTAAATAATTATATTATAATTCATATTATCATATATAATATATAATATGAACCATAAACGAAAAACTGTATTTAACACTGCAGGCACAGAGACAGTAAAGAATATAGAAGAGCAAAAATGGTAACAGTCACAGATATACTGCAATAGGCACCTCTGGGTAGGATAGCGATCTAGGTTAGAAAGGGATGAATGGTTGTTGCAGACTCAAATCTATATGTAGAAGATATGAAGACAATAACTATGGGATATATAAAGAAGCAAAGATGATCAGGGTACTCAGGCTAACTCCTGTGTCTAAGGTAACAGTCTAAAACACAGGGGGATAGAATGTTGAATCATATTGCTAAGGTGACAGTTTAGAACATTAAAAAATTAGTTATTAAAACATATAGCTTGGTTCCAAGGAATATCACTGTTCAAACCTTGCGTAAATGTACTGAGTAAAAAAAAAACCTCTCTAAATTTCCGGATCTCATCAGTATTAATGCCTTGTCTTGCTTCAACTTTCTCAAGAATTATCCACGTATATCATCTGGTTTATGATAAAGGTCCAGAAAATGTTTTACCAAATATATTGCAATAGGCTCCTCTGGGCAGGAAAGCGATCTCGATCTAGTGTAGAAAGGGATGAATGGTTGTTGCAGACTCAAATCTATATGTAGAAGATATGAAGACAATAACTATGGGATATATAAAGAAGAAAAGATGATCAGGGTACTCAGGCTAACTCCTGTGTCTACGGTAATAGTTTAGAACACAGGGGGATAGAATGTTGAATCATATTGCGAAGGTGACAGTTTCGAACATTAAAAAATCAGTTTGTAAAACGTATAGCTTGGTCCCAAGGAGTATCGATGTTCAAACCTTGTGTAAACGTATTGAGGGAAAAATCCAAAAAACCTCTCTACGTTTCCAGATCTGATCAGTATTATGCCTGGTCTTGCTTATACTTTCTCAAGAATTAACCATCGTATATCATCTGGTTTATGATCAAGGTCTAGAAAATGTTTTACCAGAGGTGCTGTAAATGTCTTAGTACTGATTGCTCACCTATCTTCTGAAAGTCTGGTTGATAGTGCCCGCAAGGTTTCGCATACATATCCCTTTTGGCACGGGCAAATCAAAAGATATATTACATTTTTGGTTTTACAATTAGTAAAGGTTTTAAGACTAAGATTTTATCCATTGAAACAAAGATTTGTAGTTTCCAAAGCTCTGTCACATGCTTTACAAGATGTGCATTTGAAATTGCCAATTATAGGATTGCTACCATCAATGTTTTTTTTAATAAAACCTCCAGCTGATGGCATTCTAAACCATACTATGTGATCCCTCAAGTTCTTATTTCTGCGATGGGCAAACATAGGTCGTGGTATTTGTTGGCCCTTTTCTTTCTTTATATTTAGAATGTGCCAGTTCGAACAAATGATTTGGCGTATTCTATCATTTAATACTAAATGTCTCGATACAAATACCAACTTGGGTATTTGGATCGTTGTGCTTGCTAGAGATGTTGACGATCATAGAACCGTGCCCTTTTATACGAGTCTCGTACTAATGTTGTATGGTATCCTCTAGAGATAAATTTATCTTTCATTTCGCTGGCTCTTTGATTGTAATCCATATATTAGTGCAGTTACGACGTAACCGTAAGAATTGTCTGAATGTTATGCTTCTTCTCTGTGATTGAGGGTGGAAGCTATTGAAGTGCAAGAGGGTGTTTCTCGCTGTAGAGTTTGCAAATAGATCAACCTCTAGTTGTCCTTCCTTGTGTTTTATAATGATATCCAGGAATTCTACCTGCACTGAGCTAGGATTAGATGTAAACTTCTTGTTATCATCACATAGATTTAGCCATGATATAAACTCATGGAGAACATCTGGGTGGCCTATCCAAATGAAAAAGATATCATCAATATATCTGGACCAATAAGTCACTGATTCAAAGAATGGGGCAACTTCATTATAAATGAATGTTGTTTCAAATTTTGCCATAAAAATATTGGCTTTAGTGGGGGCACAAGATGCCCCCATACTTACACCTTTTAATTGTTTATATAGCTTCCCATTAAGCTCGAAAGTGATCTACTCGATAATGATTTTGAGACAGTCTATAATGAAAATGGTAGGACAGTCAACTCGAAATTCTTCAATAAACCATTGTTCAGCCTTAATTGCCCCATGTTGAGGAATGTTACTATACAGGGCTTTGATGTCTAAAGTGACCAATGGTTAACTTTCTGCATTATGTTTGAGGCCCTCTTCAATGTTTATGATGTCCCTGGTATCTTGTACATAAGATGGAATCTTGGAGACAAAACGTCTTAATATGGAGTCAATATATTTTGATAGGGGCTCTGTGTTCGAGCCTATCTTTGTAACAATGGGGCAGTAGGGGGGTCCTTACTGTTTTTATGGATTTTGCGTACCCTGTATATACTCGCCATCCTGTGATTACTAGTGGTCAGAAATTGGTATTCTTTTTCACAAAAGAGGTAATTGCAGAGCGCCCTAGTGGTGAGGCATTCTATTTTGATCTTAACTCTAGGGGTAGGATCTGCTGTCACCGGTGTATAATATTTTGCATGCTGTAATAGTTCCAACATTTTGCAAATATATGTGGTGGTATCCATTACAACAACGCCTCTCCCTTTGTCGCAATTCTTTATAGTGGTAGTTTTATCTTGTTTTAGTTTTAGGAGGGCAGCAATTTTGTGTTGGTCTAGATTGTAAGGCGGTTATATACCACCTGTTCAAAAGTTGCCACTTCCGGGCCACTTGGTCTAAGGTGGGGGTGAAAATGGAAAGAGAGGCAAGACCTGATTTGTTAATAATCTCAGGATTGGGCCTGAATGGAACTGAAAAAAGCACATAAGCGTATCTTTCTAAAGAAAGCCATAAGGTCTGTAAAAAGTTCAAAGATGTTTACTCCCGTATGCAGAACATAAGACAGACCTTTAGAAAGGAGAGAATAAGTGGAGGGTTCAAGGGTTGCAGAAGAGAAATTGAAGTTAGCTATCTCTTTTAATCTTTCCAATGTTGGGCATTCCTCGTAACCAAATATTGGTTGTGATCTTGTTGGTAATTGCCATGATATCGAGGTTGGTATTGAGATCGCCACTGACCCCTCCGATTGCTGCACCTGGCTAAAAAAGGCTGGCCAGTAGATTGTTCTCTAAATGCAACTCTATTGCCTCTTTGGTCGAATTGATTAGAGCTACCTTCATTTTCTGAATCAGAGGTATCCGAAAATGTAGTTACTTTGCGATTAGGTTGCATTGATGTATAATGGTCGTCTTCATGATACTCACCTTGCTTATGATAATTTTTTGCCAGGTAGGGATACAGCTTTTCTTTTGTCGCAAATCGTATATCTTTTTTTAGTTCTTCAGTTTTCCTTTTTACTAAATAGTCTGTATAGGAAGCCATCTCTTTTTCCACTTCTTCCAGTTTCTTTTTTGCCTCTTCTAATGCTAGTGTGCTTTTGATATTATCTTCAATTTTTGCATTTCAATCAAAAGTGACTGAACTAGTTCTTTTGCAGTTTCTACGATTAACATCATCAGATCCCTGGAGCAACGGTTGGCAATCATAGACCAGCGCTCAAGGAATTTTCTCACCTGTACAAAAAGTCCTGGGATATTTCTAACATTCAGGCCTTGTGGGATCACTCCTGCAAGCAGATAATCTAGCATGAAATTGCTGTGTTATTCCATTCTTTTGATTTTTTTCCTTAAAGCTGATAGTTTCTGAATATCCTCATTGTCTGCCCCTTGGGCATTGTTTTGATTTTCAAAACTAACTGAGTTCACAACTAAAGACGCAAACTCTTCATCTGAGAAACCAAAAGTTTGCAATTTCACCATTTTTTTTTCAATGCCTATCCCACCACTGTGCACAATTGTGGAATATCAGAGTGATTAAACAAATACCAACAATCAAACATATGCCCAAAAAAAGAAAAATTCAGAAATGGGGCAAATTTACAAATGCGGGAGGAATTGTACTACAGACCGTAATTAATGGGAAAATTATTTCCCTGAGGAAGAGCAACAAACCCCACACAGTCAGGCTGTGGGAACAATAATTTCAGAAAAAAGGGGTCCCGGCTGCTACAAGATAACTTGCCCAAGGAAGGGATAGTATCAATAAATTGCAAAAAAGTCTCAGGCAATTATTTACAAACGCAAACAAGGTGGAGAGCACATACATGGACAAACAGACAGACATACATGTTGATACAAAAATAGAAAAGGCCTGTTTATTATTATTATAGGTAAGAATATCACTGTTTCTCTATAGATAATTATTTCAAGGAGAATACATTGTTTTTTTAAATACATTTCAATCACATGACATACTCATACCCATACGTGCGTTCACTTCAAACACCCCTCATACTAAACATCATTCGAAAATAAATTGTAATCATATAATACATAAATACATCACAGAATAGAACGTTTTTTTTGTCTGATGCAACAGAGGTCAATACACACTTGTGGCCCAAAAAATATTTGTATTTATATTTTTCTATGCACGTTTTGGCAAGTTGCCTTCTTCAGGAACCAACAGAAAGGATGGATCAGAGCTATGTCTGTGAACAACAATTTTTTTAATTTTATAATTCTAGTAAGTGCCCTCAAACCTGTTATGATATAGACCAATATAAAAACATTTAAAGTAAGAGAGTTAAAAATAGATTAAAACCGGTTTGTGTACTAAACCACCAGGTTGCCCTACTAAATAGTGTTCTGTCAAGTGTGCTGCCCAATGAACTATTTAACTTGTGGTCCTATGGGCAATAGATCATTACATGCCAATGTATGTTTAAAATTACACCCATATGGAAACATGCATAGTGTGCACTAAAGTGCTCAATACTCGAATTAAAAGTGGTAATCATGCATATCGAACCAAACATTAGATCCATCTCAGTAGTGCCTTTATATATACTCTAGAGCTTTGACCTGTTTGATCCTTGTATATGCCTTAGATTGCTTCACACTATCTGCTTTAGCGGTTGTAAAGAGACTTCAACTGCTCCATGTGTATCCTATGTTGAAAAAAATAGTACACAGAGAGGTAATTTTAAGGGCGAAATTCAATAATTCTTATGTACTTATGTTCCTAGCAGAAGCTATACTGCTTACCAATTTGGCTGGGAAACTATGTTTATAATTTTATTCGTGGTGTCTATAAAAACCTGTCCTTCGATGCTTACACTTGTGGAGACTCACTCTGAAAAATGCAAATGGAACAATTTTTTTCAAGAGATGTCCTTTGTATACTACGCAGGAATTTCAAAAATAAAAATTGAAAGGCAGTGAAAATCTAACTCACCTGACTATAATATGAATGGTGAGTATCTGACTTGATATTAGATGTTGCAGAGACTGGTACAAAGTCGGAGTTCTATATGTTAAAAAAACATGGCATTAGGGAGCATGAAAACAAAGAATAAAATTTCCCAACCTATTTATGTGAAATAAATGATTAATGGATAGAGTTACCTTGATATAGTCTGGCTATTTCCTCATCATAGGCATAATGTTCACAGGGTCTATGGGGAGGAGTAAGGACTCAGATTTATAACCGCTGCGAAGGTGTGTCGGCCACCGTGTAGCACGAAAACCTGCTGGATGAAAGTTCAGCCGAGGTCAGCGTGGAAGTGATTTTAAAACATAATCCTGACCCCGGAAATCATCTGAATGTCTAAGCGTAACGCAACAACGTCAAATGCGGCATTGTTTGCGTTACGATAGGTTGAAGAATGCGCCATCCTGAAACTGTGCGAAAACATATGATACTACAAAGAATTTAGTTAAATAATTTGCAAGCAAACTAGGACTAGCGGATCCTCTACGGGAGATGGGTGTTGCACAACATCAGTATTCCCAAATGAATAATGCCTAAGGGGTCTGAGGATGTTTAGAGACAGATTAAATATCATGATGACAGTAGAATATACCAATAAGGCTGGGTATTGTAAAAAGACGATAAATAAACAGAGTCTACAAAACAGGAACTGTTTTGAGTACAGTATGCTACGACTGAAAATGTCCAGAGAACGGGTGATCCGTCACTGGAACTGATTTAAATAATTATATTATAATTCATATTATTATATATAATATGACCAATAAACTAAACACTTTAGTCAACACTGTAGGCACAGAGACAGTAGAGAATAAAGAAGAACAAAAATTGTAACGTCATAGACATACTGCAAGAGGCTCCCCTGGGTAGCATAGCTATCTAGGGTAGAAAGGGATGAATGGTTGTTGCAGACTCAAATCTATATGTAGAAGATATGAAGACAATAACTATGGGATATATAAAGAAGCAAAGATGATCAGGGTACTCAGGCTAACTCCTGTGTCTAAGGTAATAGTCTAAAACACAGGGGGATAGAATGTTGAATCATATTGCTAAGGTGACAGTTTAGAACATTAAAACATTAGTTATTAAAACGTATAGCTTGGTCCCATAGAATATCACTGTTCTAACCTTGTGTAAACGTATTGAGGAAAAAATCCAAAAACCTCTTTACGTTTCCGGATCTCATCAGTATTATGCCTGGTCTTGCTTTAACTTTCTCAAGAATTATCCATCGTATATCATCTGGTTTATGATCAAGGTCTAGAAAATGTTTTACCAGAGGTGCTGTAAATTTCTTAGTACGGATTGATGACCTATCTTCTGTAAGTCTGGTTGATAGTGCCTGCGAGGTTTCGCATACATATCCCATCTGGCACGGGCAAATCAAAAGATATATCACATTTTTGGTTTTACAATTAGTAAAGGTTTTAAGACTAAGATTGTATCCATTGAAGCAAAGATTTGTAGTTTCGAAAGCAGTGTCACATGCTTTACAAGATGTGCATTTGAAATTGCCACTTATAGGATTGCTACCATCAATGTTTTTTTAATAAAACCTCCAGCTGATGTAATTCTAGACCCCACTATGTGATCCCTCAAGTTCTTATTTCTGCAATGGGCAAACATAGATCTTGGTATTTGTCGGCACTTTTCTTTCTCTATATTTAGAATGTGCCAGTTCGAACAAATGATTTGGTGTATTCTTTCATTTAATACTGATAATCTCGATACAATTACCAACTTGGGTATGTCGTTGGATTGTTGTGCTTGTAAGAGATGTTGACGATCATAGAACCGTGCCCTTTTATACAAGTCTCGTACTAATCTTCTAGGGTATCCTCTGGAGATAAATTTCTCTTTCATTTTGCTGGCTCTTTGATCGTAATCCGAAATATTAGTGCAGTTACGACATAACCATAAGAATTGTCCGAATGGTATGCTTCTTTTCTGTGATTGCGGGTGGAAGCTATTGAAGTGCAAGAGGGTTTTTTCTCGCTGTAGGTTTTACAAATAGATCAACCTCTAGTTGTCCTTTCTTGTGTTTCATAATGATATCCAGGAATTCTACCTGCTCTGAGCTAGGATTAGATGTAAACTTCTTGTTATCATCACATATATTTAGCCATGATATGAACTCATGGAGAAGATCTCCGTGGCCTATCCAAATGAAAAATATATCATCAATATATCTGGACCACTTAGTCACTGATTCAAAGACTGGAGCAACTTCATTATAAGTGAATGTTGTTTCAAATTTTTCCATAAAAATATTGGCCATAGTGGGGGTCACAAGATGCCATGTTTGGGTTTGTAAATAATTGCCTGAGACTTTTTTGCAATTTAATGACCAGGGAAACACACACGCCCTCCACTGCACACACGTTTGGGAAACATACTACACGCTCACCCTCTACTGCATACTCTTGCAGGACCAGGGAACAAAAACACTCACCCTCTACTGCATACCCTTGCAGGACCAGGGAAATACACACACTGACACCCTCTACTGCATACACCTGCAGGACCAGGGACTTAAACCACTCACTGTGACTCTCTACTGCACATTCTTGCAGGACCAGGGACATAATTTGGCACAATACATTGCATGCAACACATATATATAAGCATTTTCCTGAGAATTTCACTCAAGAACTTCACTCAAACTGGAGCAAATTAAAACATATTCTCTGGCAGCAAATTAAGCATGGCATTCAAAAATAACCTCTAGTAGCAAATATCCACTCCAGTGAGCGACACCTCACCCGAACATACCACGTAGAACACTGACTGTAGATCTAATTGAAACAGTCCATTATCCCAAAATACCACATGAGGATCTTCTGTTGCACAAATTTAAAAAACCCAATATCTAATCCTTCAGAACACTGACAGTACACAAAACACCATATATGCATCTCTGGTCTTCCCAACGACGTAAACACACACTTTCTGGTGCCTCAAACAATGCCGCTGACGCGCTGCGTTCGAAACAATGCCACTGAAGGTGGCTCATGAGCACTTCACAGGGATGCGGCTATTGTGGACGTGTTCTACTCTTCTATTCACAACAGATGATGGAACGTGCCAAGGAATTAATGCTTCAATCCAATGCACACCACCTTTAAACTACCACACATGATTTTCAAGTGCTTGAGCCTCAACTGTCTCAATATGGGGTAAAGTTAAATTCAGCGCTCTCAGTGCTAATTGCAGTGCGATATTAATCCTAAATTAATCCATCAAATTCACTCACCGCCCACTGTTCACCTCCCAGCTGAGCCTACACTTGTAACACGCGCCTCTGATGAAACATGGGACTGCACGTTACTCTGCAGCAGCCTCACGTCTCCAAACAAACAAATAACCCAGAATGCGCCACTCTAATGCCCTCTAGTGACTGGATTAAACAACGTAACTCGCATTCGAGTCTTTTTACCCCGTGTGGCGTACGCACTTCCAGGTGCTTCAAACAATGCTGTCCTCACGCTGTATTCCAAACATTGCCGCCGACATGCTGCGCAAGCATTCCCCACGTATAAAGCATTCTCATCTAATAAAGCTGCCAATCGCATTCTAGTCTTTATACGACGCTGTTTGTCACTTCTGCGCTGAGCATGCTCGCGGGTTACCTTTCAACCCAACACACGGCTTCCAAATGCTTGCACGCTGCCCTCATATGAAGACACGCGCTGCTTGCGTTCCCTTTGTGTGCATGTGAACACTTATCTTCCCTTGGCAACTGACTCAATGTATTCAGGCGGAAATGTTCACTCAATGCGTTTCCTTGGCAACACTCCACTTCTCCTGATAATGGCACCTCCAGTCTCGCGCGCCGGGTCCAATAAATCAATTGCAAAAATGAAAACTTGTTAAGATCCAAATGGTGGCCCAGGTTAGACTCTGGTTAGACGATCAACTCTGTCAATATCTGTACATTTAGAGTTTAGCAATCCACACACAAGCTTTTAGTCTTGGGGTTTGTTGTCCGCGGGCTGTCTGTTAGAAAAGACACTGGCGGTGAATGGTTTTCATAAGTTCCTCTCACACATAGGTTTGCTTTGTCTTCAATTTACCTTCACATCTTTGTTTTCATCAGAGTCTCGATCACACGTAGGTTCGCTTTCCAGTCATCGCCAGTGTTGTAATGAAAAGATACCCTCTTAGTAAGCAGGAGCCAGGTAGCCAGTTAACCTAGGAGAGCAGGTTGTAGGTTTATTGAAGAGGTTATAGGTTAGATTACAGGTTATAGCTTACATAGTAAGTAACCCACCAGGAGCAGCATCCTCTCTGCTCAGCCCCTCTATCTAACTGCCAACCAGATTCCAGTCACCCACCAGCATTCCATGACATCACACACTGACTGAGCAGGGAACAACGGAGGTGTGCACAGAATGCATCTCAAGCATAGCACAATCAGTCATCTGCTTAGAGCTCCAGTGCAGGGCTCGCAATGTACTGGATTTACAAAAATTAATAAGTACATTTTTCCTCTCAAAAGGATGTGGTAAGCACCCTCGAAAATAATTCTTTCCTGGACTTGTGTGTGCGAGATAGTGATACTGAGTGACAGGCAAAGCTCCAGCAACCCTCGTCTGTACCTTGGAAAGCAGCAGAGGGAGTCTGAAATAACCTCGGCCTAGTGAGGCCTAGCCAATCAGGAGGCAGCAGCACTAGAAGAGAGCTTTGGAAAAATAGGGACAGAAGTAGGGCAGCACAGACAGGCATTCCCATCAGGAGCAGAGAATGGGTGGGACTTTTGCCACTGAAAGCGGCATCTTTTAAAGTCGCCATAAACAATACAGCGAGGCATTATCTGCACATTAAACACCTGCACACTCACTCATCCAACACATAGGGAAGTGTAGTTCACCATGTTGTGCAGTACAGGAGCCAGGACGATCCAGGCTATGGACTATACCTTCACGGGTGACATGGGGCAGGCAGAGGGTCAGAAGATCAATACCCTAAAAAGGCAACCCAAACATACACCGACTTGACACTGTTTTGGAAACTCAGTTGCAAGAACAAGTCCCTCTTCAAAATTAAATCGCATGGAAAACTCAACATCTTGCATACACCAGAGTGGTTCATCTCAGCCAGGGCTGTCTGTGGCTGTCTGTCTTTGTCCCCACATAGATCCTCCCAAAGGGCAAACCAATAACTCCAAAAAGTTCCAAAAGGCTAAGAAACCTTGGCTTGTTGCATACAAGCATTATCTTTTCTATATTGAGTATTTTTACTCCAGTTGTTGAAGAGTGAAGGCCTGGGCAATGGTGGAGAGGCCATGCCAATATCCGCCTTGATGTTTTTCAGAATTAAGCTGTTGAAGATCTCAGCTTCCATGTCTCCGACTCCTAGGCTTATGGGTCTGTCTGTTTTTGGGTCTTGCATCCTGTTTTTGTTTGTGTATCAGCACTAAGAAGCTAGTGAGCCACTAGTCTGGAAAGGTGCAGGTTTCGATGCAGTGGTGAAAATGGGATAGCACTATTCCCCCCCCCCCCCTCCCAATTTGGGTAGCATTTGAACAGTTCATTTGGGAGGAGGTTGGGCCCCGGTGATTTTTAATTTTTCAAGCTGCAGATTGCTTTCGCGATCTGTTTAGGAGAGAACAAGTGTTTGATTTTTATTTTGTATTCTTCTTGGGCCCTTGGTTTCAGGAGACCTAAGACTCAAGCTATCATATCCCTATTACTTTTGCTCAAAAGTTCAGCCACAAGTTTATTTTGGAAGACATTCTGTGCTGTCTGGTGGAGTTCTTCCATTTCCGGATCTTATATTCTTTCCTCGAGTTGTTTGTTATTTGGGGACCTTTCCTACTATCAGATGCTGTTCTTGTTTCTTTAGGGCACGCTGTTCGTCAACCCAAGTAATTAATGGAGCTACTACGGGTTTGCTTGTGACTTTGGGAATGGCATTTCCTTAGTGCTTTTTATGTACAATGGCCAAAAATATCCATTACCACCTTGAAGAGAACATTATTCTAATTTGTGGTTGTTCTGGGTGCTGAGGAATTATTATTTTCAACGTGATTTAGCAATTGTAGTCTTAGCAGTGTAGTTTCTGGAAGGTTTCTCCACTCCTCTAGGTTTGCTTTGTCGAGGCCTCTCCAATTTAGTTTTATTCTCTGTTGGATTTTAGGGGGATTCCTTGGGCATGCATGTATTGCAGGTTCTTTGCTTAAGGTTTTTTTTCATAGTAGAGTGAGCAGATTGTGGTTGCTTTCAACTTTCCAAGGCAATCTTGCATCAGAGAATTGGGAGCATTTGGCTCAGAGAATTAAGATGTAGTTGATGAATGAGAATATGCAACCATTTCACAAGGATGGAATGGTCTATTCATCATGCTTTACTCTGTGCAAGACAGAACATTTCAAGAGCATTACCTTTAAGTTCTTGTCGATGGAAGGGTTGACTTCAGAATGACGCTCTAAGATCTTGTCTCGTTTACATGAGGACTTTGTTATCCCCTCCTCATTTGTCTAGCTTGGCACTAAAGCCCCTGTCTTGATGCCTTGATGGTGGCAGTTTGTCCTCTACATGGCTTTTGAGTAGGAAGAATACATCTTCGATTCCCTTTGGTTTGCAGTGCTGAGCGTATTTGTTTGCTTGCCTGAGGAACAAGTGGCTTATCTTCAATAACTCTCTTCCTGGTAGATATGATATCCTCACAAAAAGCAAGTCAGCAACTCAGTAGTACTCTCTGGTACGCTGAATATACAAACAGCTCTCTTGGGTTTAGCCAACGAAGCCTCTCTTCCTCCTCAGAGGGATGCGGAGGAGAGAAAAAGGCGGATGGGTTATATCGCTGACTCATGTGGAAGGGGACACAACTTATGGCAGAAATTCCACAAATATATCTGTGTGGTGTGCTGGGAAAAGTGCCTGCAGTTCACTGATGCCGTACACAGGAGCAATTGTGATAGTGAACACCATCTTGACAGTGAGCAGTGATAGAGAACATGTATGAACGGGCTCAAAAGGCATGCTTATTAGAAACGTAACGACTGAATTAATGATCCATTGAGGCATAAAGAAAGGCATTGGTGGGACATGTTATAGAGTAGGAGAATATCTATTAGGACTAGTGGTGGATACATCTGTTTCATTTTGTTCAGTCGGCAGCTGATCTGGAGGCCTCCTGAGCAGGGCCGGCTTTAGGGCAGTGCGACTGGTGCGGCCGCACTGGACACTGACCTGTGGAGGGGGCGCTGTGACCTCAGGGGGCGCTGTGCTCGGCAATATCTTATGATAGGAGAGAAGAGGGGCACTTTTGCAGGTGGTAGTGAGAGAATCCGAGGAGGCGGTCATGCGACGTGGGGGCGCCAAAAGTGATTGTCGCTCCGGGCGCCACCAGCGCTAAAGCCGGCCCTGCTCCTGAGTTCCTGCCGATTTTTTTTTATTGCTGATAGCCAACAGTTTTGAATCATTGTCGTTCCAGTGAGGTTAAGCTCCATATTTTCTGCAAGAGAATGATGTCATTATCTTTAAGGATTGTTTTAACCTCTGGGTCTAAGGCCTTCTCACGAAGCCTAGCTAAATTCCAGGATAGAACTTTTAATGTAGAACTGTTGGCCAGGTCAAGCCAGAATTGAACTTCTGGAGTTGTTTCTTATGGGCTGTTCATGGTAGCCCCTAGAGGTGTTCTAAATATCCTTGCCTAGGAGCAAGGGGGATTTCGTTGGATGCCCTCTCCCCAGTCCCAGCTCACCCAGGATTTCGATCCTTTCTTCTGGTTTGCTTTGGTTGAAGTTGGATTTAATGACCCATTAAGTGTTTCCTTAGTCGTGCATGGAAGTGAAATTCAGCCATATCTGTATGAGTCATGTTTTCTTTGTTCTACATACTGAGGACCCGTTCTGTCTGAGTCAGATTTTCTGAATTGAAGCCTTGGCTTGGGGATAATTGGATTTCATCTTTGAGATCAGTTATTTTATTTACTTCTTCTGACATCACACAAAGCCACCTTGTCATATTTTCTTTCGTGTTCTGTGTTCATTATTTTCTCTTGCCTTGACTGAGGGATGTCTTTTTGGTGCTGCTGGAGTGGAAGGGTCTGTTAGAGGTATCATTATTTTCAGTTGTTCTTTTTAAATGTCTGATGGATTTCTTTTCTGTAGTAAGTTTATTAAGGAACGCCTGCCTATTTCCATCCAGATAAGTTCTTGGCTGTTGGTCTCCCTTTGCAGACTGTTTCTTTTTTAGGAATTTTAGATCTTCTGGTATAACTGTTTTTCCTGCTCCAATTTTGCTTGAAAGTCAGTAGAACACTTTGTTTCTCAGGGATGCCAATGGTTCTAGGTTGGATAGTGAGGTTGCATTTGTGATGAAGAAGTTTTTGAATTTACATGGGTTCTTAATGTCCTTTTGATAAGCAAAGAATGCTTCTGGCCTCCTTCATTTATCAGCAGTATACTCTTGGAGTGTGAATTCATTGCAACTCTGCTTCCTCTCAGCTTCTACTGTCGAAACTAAGAATACAAATACTTATGCTCTGTGTTAGACCTGTCAGCCCTAGGGTGGTCTTACCCTGTTTTTTTCCCTTTCTGCGCTTCATTTTTGCCACCATATTTTTACTGGACCTAGGTCTCCGGGCGCCTTGCCACTGCTGGTCAGTGCTGAGGTGCAGGTGCTCTCTCACCAAAGATGGCTGCCACAGGCCCCTGCTACTGCAGAGAGCCTTCCACACATACACGCTAGTCGCCAGAGTCAGGCTGGGACAAGGGATACAGTAGCCATCCCGTCCCCGCCTCTGGGCCCCATAGCTAGGTAGGTGGAAGGTTCCAGAACCTTCCGGGCTGTGGGAGGAGTTACACTTTGCCGCCTTTGGGAGGGTCACCTGACCTAGGGGTATAAGAGGCTTGGAGGGAAAACCTGGAGTTAGTTAGGTTGAGGCACCGCTGAACCTGGGAGAACCTGCGCTGGAGTACAGACTTTAGGGCCTAGGGGGAGACCTACACTACTGCCGCTGACAGGGTCAAGGCCCTGCTGCCGTAAGATAGATGAGGAACGCCCACCACCCACTGATCTTGCCCAGTGTGAGGGGACCCAGGGAACCATCTCCAGCGTGCCAGGAGGCACATCAACTCCTCCAAGAATCACCAACTCACAACCCCCCTGTTCATAAAGAGACTTTACTGCATCCAAGAATTTCAGGACTACAAGTGAAAACCATTGAGAGGGGATCAGGAGGCGAGCGCTGCGTCCTAAGCGCTAGGCCTCCACCCCCTATCTACCTATACAGACAGCTGGACTGTCCCCTAGAACCATCCCTTCACAGCCTGAGCATAAGGCTGTCAGCGCGCCTGCGCTGCAACCCCCAAGTGCGGAGAGAACTTGACCCCCCTCTCGGTCACTGACCTGGTGACCGGATCACCGCCGCGGCCGCCGCCGCTGGAAGAAGGGAACTGAGGCCGGGAGATCTCTCCCTATTCATAGTAGTGGTGAGGGCGCCGTCCGCGCCCTCACCGAAATCACCACAAGTCACCGCCGGGCCCGAGACCCCTGCCGCTGCCAGCGCGGCTAAGAATACCGCCGCCGCAGCCCCGTGGGCCGCGTGAAGTGAATTGAGGCCTGCTGCGGCCTCCCGGCCCGTGGACGCTGTCGCCGAGGGGCCGGGGACGCTGACCGCGTCACAGGTCGCGCCCCGAAAAGGCCGCGACGGGATTGGCCCGCCAAAGCCAATCGCCGGAGAAGAGGGCGTCGCCTGGCAACCACCAGAAGCCGCGACGTGATTGGCCCAGCAGAGCCGAACATCAACGTCAGAGGGGCTCCACTGCCATCGGGAGCCCCCGGAGGAAGAGAAGGCCGCGACGCGATTGGCTCAGCCGGAGCCAATCGGGAGGGCGTCCCCGGGGCTCCACTGCCAACGGGAGCCCCGCGAAGAATCGCCGCCGCGCCCGGATTGGGCGCCGTGAAGAGCCCGCCTCCGCCCAGCACGCCGGGAGGTAAGGAAGGACCTCCTCACCTCTCGGGACGCCGGAGCCGACTGGCAGGACCGCCGGCTCCCGCACCAAGTCCCCACTCACTCCCTGGACTCCACGGGGGCCGGAGGAGGAGCATACCGGCCCCCAACGAAGGGAACAACATCGCGAGAGGCTCCATAGCCTCGAGCAAGCAATCAGCACCGGCCGGAGGGCCGCAAGACTCGCGCCGGGCCCCGCCCCACCACAGAGGGCCGGGCCAGAGAGGAGTCCGCCGTAAGGCCCCGCAGCCAGCCACAACACCGCAGGTGAGCCCAGGAGGCCCCTAGGGCTCTAGGTTAAGCCCCTGGGGCCGGGGGCCACCCTTGAGGAGGGATCACGGAGGGAGGGGCCTTTAATGACTTTGGGATTACAGGCCAGGCACATCCTATGACCCTAGCCTCCCGGGGAGATAAAGAAGTTCCCCCTTTTTGGAAGCCCCCAGCTGCTGGACATGTTGAGGGTTCCCGGTAGGATTCCCTCCCGCCTAGTGTATCATAGGCTGTATAGAGTACCTAGGCCTACTGTATATATGTTGATGTATAAACCGTGTTGCGCCTGTTCTAGGCCCTAGTTGGTAAAGAGCACCCGAATGAGCAGTGGTGCTGTGATTTTAATGCGGCCTTTTAGTGGCCAGAATTGTGAAGGGTCTTTTTAAATGAACGCGCACTAGTTACCCGAATGTATAATTTGAATAATTGAATGCCATCTTGATCAATATAAAGGAACCTGATTGTTACTTATACAAGCCTGGTGTGGTGTCCGGTTATTGCGTCGCATTTCTGAGTTAATGTGAGAGTGTGCTGCACAACTGCCTTACACATTGCCTTTGCGTGCCTTTCCCCGCTTTGCGCCATGCTACCATAACGGTCTCGGTAACCCCGTTTCCAACATTGGTGTTCAGCGGTGGGATAAGGACTGGTATTTGTGCAGCACCCTACAGTGACTCAGTGTGCGCCGCAATTGGACACCTAGGGAAAATAATAAGTAGGAGGAATTCTATTGTAAATTGCCGGTTGTATTAGTCCTGTGTTAGACCTGCTGCCTTCCATTTAGGACCCCTTCCTTAAGTTGTCTGGGACCCCACCTAGGAGGATGGAGTTTGAGCTAGCCGACCTAGAGAGGTACACGGTGAGCCAGCTCAAGGAGTTCTGCCTAGAGAGGGGGTGGCCGTCAAGCGAGGTGCCAGGAAGGAGGTACTTCAGAAGGCTTTGAGGGCATGGGTCATGGCCCACCCGGAGGGAAGAGGGGAGGAGGAGGAGCAGAGGGAGACAGACGACCCAGGAGAACTGAGCCTACTGAACATTGACGTCAGCGAGAATGTGTTGCCAGGAAGACGTTCCAGGGCAGGCAGTAGTGCGTCAGGGGGAGTGTGTCACCAGAGGAATTCGAGGACAGAAGGCAGCAAAGGCAATTGACATTAGAATTGGCTAAGATGGAAAGGGAGCGAGAACAGGGAAGGCTAGCCATGGAGGAAAGAAGGCTTGTACATGAGCTTAGCCTGAAAGAACTGGAGCTCCGAGCCTTGCAAATGGAAATGGAAGGCAAAGGAAATGGTGGCAGCGTACCTACTGGGGTTCCACAGGAGCCCAAATTTTACCTACCCAGGGAGGTGATGGCCAGCTTTAGTGTGGGTGATGACATAGACAAGTGGTTGACGGCGTACGAGGTAGCTTTGGTGGCCCATAGAGTTCCTGAGAGCTACTGGGGAGGAGGACTTTATAGATACATACCTCCACTAGTCAGGGACACACTGCTAACCTTAGAAAAGGGGATCGAACCAACTACCCTATCATGAGGGAGGCCCTGCTCAGGAAGTTTGGCCTCACCCCTGAGAAGTACCGCCAAAAGTTTCGCAACAGCCACAAGCTCACCACACAAAACTGGGTAGATTTTTATGATTATGCCCGGAAGGCATTAGAGGGTTGGGTGCGTGGCAGCGAGGTTGACAATTACACTGGGCTGTACGACCTATTTTTGAGAGAGCACCTCCTCGAGAAATGTTTTCCGGAGCTGCGCCAGTACTTGGTGGACCGCAAGCTGACCAACCCAAGGGAGCTTGCAGAGGAGGCAGACACGTGGGTCAGCACTCGGGTGTCCCACAAGGGAGCCGAGGCGGATCCCCGAAGGGTGGACAGGTGTTCCCCCAGAAGAAAGAGGGGGAGATAAAAGAGGGAGTTCTTTAAAGGTCCCCAAAATAGACCGCCTGGGAGAGGGGTAGGTTTCCCATCCCAATCTGGATACCAGAAACCCACTTACCCTGACAGGAGTCAGCAGCCCAGAACTGTCCGGTGCTACGAGTGCGGGGAGGTTGGACACTACAAGGGGGATGCCCAGTGTCGCAAGAGAGCCCCAGCCCCCACAGGAGGTAAGACCCCCGGGGTGGCCAGTGTAGCGCTTGGGGAGGAGTTGTCCCTAGGTAGGGGAGGTGAGTGGACAGGCTTGACCTTAGTTTCCCTGGGGGATAGGGAGATCATCCCAAGGGTGCAGGTACCCGAGAACACTGCCAAGTATCGGCAGAGGGTCCTGGTGAACGGGGAGGAGGTGGAGGCTCTGAGGGACACAGGTGCCAGTATGACAATGGTGAAACGTCAGCTGGTGTCCCCAGAGCAGGTGATTCCTGAGGAGTTCCACCCGGTTGTGATGGCAGATAATAGCCTGGGTCATTACCCCGTGGCCCAAGTTCCCTTTGAGTGGGGAGGAGTGTCAGGTCTGATGAAGGTTGCGGTGAGCCCTGCCATGCCAGTTGACTGTCTGCTGGGCAACGATTTAGAACATACTGCCTGGAGAGAGGTAGAGTTCAATGCCCATGCTGAGATGTTGGGGTTACCAGGATGGACTTGCGTTATCACGCGGTCCATGGCTGCCCGACAAGGAACTCAGCCCGGGTTGGAGCCTGAAAGAAGGGCCCAGCCCACTGCTGGACGAGGAGATGTCCGGGAGGAAACACCCGGTGAGATGGATGGGGAGCCCGCGGAGGTGACCCCGGAGTCCGCTGAGGTGGTTGGTTTTCCCGTGGGGGACCTGCCGACCCCTGCAGAGTGGCAGGTGGAAGGAGGGCCTACCCGGGAAGAATTTTGCCGGGCACAGAGGAGTGCCCTACGCTTGTTGGCATACGGCAACAGGCCGACGCCCAAGCAGCTGGAACAGAGACTGGTAATTACCATGTCTACTGGGAGGATGGTCTCCTCTACAGTGAGCCTAAGGCTCCGGTGCATGGGTCCTCAAGGGCCGTGGTGGTCCCCCAATGCCACCGAGCCTTTCTGCTAGAGTTGGCGCATGAGATACCACTAGCAGGACACCTGGGCCAGGACAAGACGTTTGCGCGCTTGGTCCCACATTTTTACTGGCCCAGGATGCGCGTCACTTCTGACACTTATTGCAAGACCTGCACCACTTGCCAAGCAAGCGGCAAGACAGGGACTAAGGTGAAGGTCCCGCTAGAGCCTCTCCCAGTGGTCGATACCCCTTTTGAGCGAGTGGGGATTGACATTGTCGGGCCGTTGGATCCGCCGACTTCAGCTGGGCATAGGTTCATTTTGGTGCTAGTAGACCACGCCACCCGGTACCCAGAGGCAATCCCTCTGAGGACCATCACAGCACCGGTGGTGGCGCGGGCCCTCATGGGGATTTTTACCCGAGTGGGATTCCCCAAGGTCGTGGTGTCAGATAGGGGCACGAATTTCATGTCGGCCTACATGCAGGCCATGTGGAAGGAGTGTGGAGTGACCTACCGGTTCTCCACTCCTTACCACCCCCAGACGAACGGGCTCGTGGAGCGCTTCAACAAAACCTTGAAGGGGATGATCAGGAGCCTACCCGAGGACTTGAGAAGAAAGTGGGACGTCCTCTTACCCTGTCTGCTCTTCTCCTACCGAGAGGTGCCGCAGAAGGGGGTCGGTTTCAGCCCCTTTGAGCTGCTCTATGGCCACCCCGTTCGGGGGCCCCTCAGTCTTGTCAAAGAGGGGTGGGAGAAGTCTTCCTCGAAGCTTCCCGTGATGTGGTCAGCTATATGCTGGCGTTCCGCAGCCAAGTGGCCAAGCTGTGGAAGGAGGCCTCGGACAACTTAGAGGCAAGTCAGGCCGTCATGAAGCAATGGTATGACCGGAACGCGCGGACGGTAGAGTTAGACGCTGGACAGAAGGTGTGGGTCATGGAGCCAGGAGAGCTTAGCGCCCTCCAGGACCGATGGACTGGGCCGTTTGAGATCTTAGAACGAAAAGGCCAGACCACGTATGTCGTCGACATGAAGACCCCCGTCAACCCCACAGGGTGCTCCACGTCAACCGCCTGAAGCCACACCAGGAGCGTTCCGAGCTCACTCTCTTGATGATAACGGATGGGAGTGAGGAGGAAGAGAGTGAGCCTCTGCCAGACCTTCTGGCGGTCCACGAGAAGGATGGTTCGGTAGAGGGAGTAGTCCTCGCCCCATCCTTGACCCCAGAGCAACAGAGGGACTGCCGCCAGGTTTTGGGGCAGTACGCCTCGTTGTTTTCCCTCACGCCTGGAATCACGCACCTGTGTACCCATGATGTGGACACAGGGGACAGTCCGCCAGTGAAGAACAAGTCTTACCGGCTGTCCGATAAGGTCAAGGCTAGTATCCAGAGTGAGGTGGTAAAGATGCTAGAACTGGGGGTGATTGAGCCTTCCAGTAGCCCTTGGGCTAGTCCGGTAGTGTTGGTGCCGAGCGGCCCCCGGGCACCACACCAGAACTTCGGTTCTGTGTGGATTATCGTGGACTCAACTCGGTCACCAAGACCGACGCTCACCCGATCCCTCGGGCGGATGAGCTCATTGACCGACTGGGAGCAGCCCGGTATTTGAGTACCATTGATTTAACATCAGGATATTGGCAGATCGCCATGGCGGAAGGAGCAAGGGAGAAGACTGCGTTCTCCACCCCCGAGGGCCACTTTCAATTCCAGGTGATGCCCTTCGGGTTGAAAAATGCTCCCGCCACTTTCCAGCGGTTGGTGAACCAGGTGCTGTCTGGCCTAGAGGCCTTCTCTGCTGCCTACCTGGATGACATAGCTGTCTTCAGTAGCAGCTGGGAGGACCATCTGCAGCATCTCCAGGAGGTGCTGCAGGCTTTGCAAAGGGCTGGTCTAACCATCAAGGCCAGCAAGTGCCAGATTGGACAGGGATCTGTCGTGTACCTGGGACATCTGGTGGGCGGAGGTAAGGTGCAACCCCTCCAAGCCAAGATTGAGACCATCATGGCCTGGGAGCCCCCAAGACCCAAACAGAGGTCCGAGCTTTTCTCGGCCTCACGGGATACTACCGCCGGTTCGTCAAGGGATATGGAACCATCGTGGGCCCATTGACGGAATTGACTTCCAAGAAACAGCCACGCAGAGTAATCTGGACGGCTGCCTGCCAAGATGCCTTTGAGACTCTTAAACGTGCCATGTGCACCGCACCGGTGCTCAGGACCCCAGACTTCGGACGGGAGTTTATCGTGCAGACAGACGCTTCTGAGCATGGCATAGGAGCTGTGCTCTCGCAGCTGAATGACGATGGCCAAGACCAGCCAGTGGCCTTTATCTCCCGACGACTACTCCCCGGGAACAGCGGTGGAGTACCATCGAGCGGGAAGCCTTTGCTGTGGTTTGGGCGGTGAAGAAGTTGAGGCCATACCTTTTTGGTTGTCACTTCTTGGTCCAGACCGACCACAGACCCCTTCGCTGGCTCATGCAGATGAGAGGCGAAAATCCCAAATTGTTGAGATGGTCCATTTCCCTCCAGGGGATGGACTTTCGGGTGGAACATCGACCCGGTGTAGACCACGCCAACGCTGACGGTCTCTCCCGGTTTTCCGCCTTAGTGAAGAGAACTCCCTAGAGGTTGGGAAGCTCTCCCCTCTTTCGGCTGGGGGGACGTGTGTTAGACCTGTCAGCCCTAGGGTGGTCTTACCCTGTTTTTTTCCCTTTCTGCGCTTCATTTTTGCCACCATATTTTTACTGGACCTAGGTCTCCGGGCGCCTTGCCACTGCTGGTCAGTGCTGAGGTGCAGGTGCTCTCTCACCAAAGATGGCTGCCACAGGCCCCTGCTACTGCAGAGAGCCTTCCACACATACACGCTAGTCGCCAGAGTCAGGCTGGGACAAGGGATACAGTAGCCATCCCGTCCCCGCCTCTGGGCCCCATAGCTAGGTAGGTGGAAGGTTCCAGAACCTTCCGGGCTGTGGGAGGAGTTACACTTTGCCGCCTTTGGGAGGGTCACCTGACCTAGGGGTATAAGAGGCTTGGAGGGAAAACCTGGAGTTAGTTAGGTTGAGGCACCGCTGAACCTGGGAGAACCTGCGCTGGAGTACAGACTTTAGGGCCTAGGGGAGACCTACACTACTGCCGCTGACAGGGTCAAGGCCCTGCTGCCGTAAGATAGATGAGGAACGCCCACCACCCACTGATCTTGCCCAGTGTGAGGGGACCCAGGGAACCATCTCCAGCGTGCCAGGAGGCACATCAACTCCTCCAAGAATCACCAACTCACAACCCCCCTGTTCATAAAGAGACTTTACTGCATCCAAGAATTTCAGGACTACAAGTGAAAACCATTGAGAGGGGATCAGGAGGCGAAGCGCTGCGTCCTAAGCGCTAGGCCTCCACCCCCTATCTACCTATACAGACAGCTGGACTGTCCCCTAGAACCATCCCTTCACAGCCTGAGCATAAGGCTGTCAGCGCGCCTGCGCTGCAACCCCCAAGTGCGGAGAGAACTTGACCCCCCTCTCGGTCACTGACCTGGTGACCGGATCACCGCCGCGGCCGCCGCCGCTGGAAGAAGGGAACTGAGGCCGGGAGATCTCTCCCTATTCATAGTAGTGGTGAGGGCGCCGTCCGCGCCCTCACCGAAATCACCACAAGTCACCGCCGGGCCCGAGACCCCTGCCGCTGCCAGCGCGCTAAGAATACCGCCGCCGCAGCCCCGTGGGCCGCGTGAAGTGAATTGAGGCCTGCTGCGGCCTCCCGGCCCGTGGACGCTGTCGCCGAGGGGCCGGGGACGCTGACCGCGTCACAGGTCGCGCCCCGAAAAGGCCGCGACGGGATTGGCCCGCCAAAGCCAATCGCCGGAGAAGAGGGCGTCGCCTGGCAACCACCAGAAGCCGCGACGTGATTGGCCCAGCAGAGCCGAACATCAACGTCAGAGGGGCTCCACTGCCATCGGGAGCCCCCGGAGGAAGAGAAGGCCGCGACGCGATTGGCTCAGCCGGAGCCAATCGGGAGGAGCGTCCCGGGGCTCCACTGCCAGCGGGAGCCCCGCGAAGAATCGCCGCCGCGCCCGGATTGGGCGCCGTGAAGAGCCCGCCTCCGCCCAGCACGCCGGGAGGTAAGGAAGGACCTCCTCACCTCTCGGGACGCCGGAGCCGACTGGCAGGACCGCCGGCTCCCGCACCAAGTCCCCACTCACTCCCTGGACTCCACGGGGGCCGGAGGAGGAGCATACCGGCCCCCAACGAAGGGAACAACATCGCGAGAGGCTCCATAGCCTCGAGCAAGCAATCAGCACCGGCCGGAGGGCACGCAAGACTCGCGCCGGGCCCCGCCCCCACCACAGAGGGCCGGGCCAGAGAGGAGTCCGCCGTAAGGCCCCGCAGCCAGCCACAACACCGCAGGTGAGCCCAGGAGGCCCCTAGGGCTCTAGGTTAAGCCCCTGGGGGCCGGGGGCCACCCTTGAGGAGGGATCACGGAGGGAGGGGGCCTTTAATGACTTTGGGATTACAGGCCAGGCACATCCTATGACCCTAGCCTCCCGGGGAGATAAAGAAGTTCCCCCTTTTGGAAGCCCCCAGCTGCTGGACATGTTGAGGGGTTCCCGGTAGGATTCCCTCCCGCCTAGTGTATCATAGGCTGTATAGAGTACCTAGGCCTACTGTATATATGTTGATGTATAAACCGTGTTGCGCCTGTTCTAGGCCCTAGTTGGTAAAGAGCACCCGAATGAGCAGTGGTGCTGTGATTTTAATGCGGCCTTTTAGTGGCCAGAATTGTGAAGGGTCTTTTTAAATGAACGCGCACTAGTTACCCGAATGTATAATTTGAATAATTGAATGCCATCTTGATCAATATAAAGGAACCTGATTGTTACTTATACAAGCCTGGTGTGGTGTCCGGTTATTGCGTCGCATTTCTGAGTTAATGTGAGAGTGTGCTGCACAACTGCCTTACACATTGCCTTTGCGTGCCTTTCCCCGCTTTGCGCCATGCTACCATAACGGTCTCGGTAACCCCGTTTCCAACACTCTGATTTTGGCATTGGTTTGCGTTGTCATACTATGACTTCCATCTTTGGCTCTGTCCATATCATTAGCTTTAGGTCGAAAGGCGGAGCTTTGCATTTTGATGCCGCTTGCCCACTTATTGGACTGTATGCTCAAGCTGCAGGTTTTTTGTCTTGGAGTCTGCGTTCTGCTATGGCAGGTAGTTTCTTTGTTTAAAGGGTCAGCTGGTGAGGGTTTTCCAGACTAATCGTTTTCATTGGGCGGTTATCGGATCACTGTCATAATACTGATGCATACAATTTTGAAACACAAAAATATTGGAAAATAAGTATTGTTAACAAAAATATTGCCTTCCTATACTTAAATAATGAAAGCACATATATCGAGAACAAAAATATCGTCACCTATAAATACACATATAATATATCAAAAATATCGATTCACACAATATCAACTACATTAATATTGCCAAAATAATTACAATATCATCAGCTTTATTCGGTTTGCAAATAAAACCATAAAAGACAACAGCATAAAATCTTTAGAAACATCATACTTGAGATAGAATTTTCCGTAATCGGACAGCACTTGATAAAAAAATTAGCCAAATAAAAACATGTCTGCACATCAGGTAACAACATTAAAAAAAGAAAGAAAGCAGGCCGTACTTGAAAGAAATGGGTACCAGCTAGCAAAGGAAGAATAAAAGATTTACAAAGTTTTTTATAAAAAGAACAAAACATTATAAAGTGCAAAGTGTTCCTGTGTGAAAATGCCATCAAAAAGCATGGGATAAAAACAGAGTCAAATGAGCTACCACGAAGGCTAGCCAACAGGTGATGAATAAGATTTAATCTAAAACAAGTCAAAAGAAAGTAGAGGTGGTTCTACATATCAAAAGTTAATTACTGCTCAATAAAAGAGGTAGGTAGTAACAGGAGTTAGGCTCTGACAGAGGTTTTATGCAATACATTTAACTCTCTCTTATTTACTTTCAAGGCCTTAAAAGCAGCGTTAGTCCAAGCAATATCACCTGTGACTATTAAATTCAGATTATTAAAACTTTCTGGTCGGTCCAGCTTGCAAAAACAATCTTTTACATAATTTAACCAAGCTATGCTGGACACACGATTGAGGGACAAAAAAGTCTTTATGACAAAATGATCAAACCTTTTTTCAGGGCGTAGCCAGATCGATAACCAGTTGGAGAAGTTGGAGACGCATCAGCAGGGTATTGGCCAAAAACCCTAATCCAAGTTCCTCATGGATGATATAAGATGAGGAGCTTTGGGGAAGGCATAAAAGCTTTCTTAAAAATGTATTCTTTGTTACATTTAATGCCGAAATCCTCAAATGTCGCTACCATAGGCAGAAATAGAAACACACTTTGCTATACAAATACCAAGCATGACCTTGACGGATTTGTGCCCCAATCTGTTTGAAAAGGCAAAGACGCAAGCAATATGCCTAGTGAGCATAAGGTATCTGGCAGAGACCGGAGGGGACCAGGTCATAGACAAATCAAAAAGAACTCCTAAATAAGGAAAAATAGCAACAGGGCTAATAATATTGCTTTTGATCTGAAAAGTTCTAGACTTAGTGAACCTGGAGCCAATCACCATAACATGTGATTTCGAAAAATTAATACTTGAGTTAAGGCTGTCCATAAAGTGCACAAAGGAGTTAAGCGGATGACCCAATGCAATTCTGGAAATATGGACAGCATCGTCTGCATAAATCAACACAGGGATCGAACAATGTTGGATCCGAGGCATGTCTATACCACCCTCAATGAGAGCCTTCTACAGGTTTTTAATATAAAGAGTGAAAAGGAATGGAGCCAGAATACATCCTTGGTGAACACCCTGGTTTGGTTTAAAGTGCTCTGTGCATTCCCCCTGGGACCAAAATCAAACAGAAGTGGACATATTAAAATGCAGATCACGCAAGTGTAAAACTAAATTGGTTTCCACACCAAAGCTTAACATAATGCCCCATAATTTATCCCTATTGACGCCATCAAATGTGGTGCTCAATTCCATAAAGGCCAGGTGTAAAGCCCTTTGCTTGGCCACTGTGTATTTATTAATAATAAGGTTGAGATTGAGACAATGATCGACCGTCCCTAAACCGGGCCGAAAGCCGTATTGAATATCGGATAAGATGCTGTGTTCAAAAGCCCAATTCAATAACCTATTCAAAACTAACCAGCCAAAGACCTTAACCTCGAAACAGATCAAAGAAATGGAACGATAACATTTAGGATCGGCACGGTTTCCCTTTTTGAAAACGGGTACTATCACCGAAGTGGACCATGACTTAGGTATAGACTGTTTAGCAACCGCATTGAGATATAATGTCATCAAAGGGGTCCAGAGCGCCAAATTAGATAAAAAAAATGTCTAAAGGGACTCTGTCAGGTGCAGGAGCCTTATTCGAGGGAAGCGCTTGTATAGCCTTGCAAACCTCATCATACGAAAAATTAAAAGGAACAGTGAAAAGCCTGATGCAGGAGGATCACAAGGATGGCGGATAGGATTGGGCTCAACATATGTGCACTCAAAATGTCTAACCCAAAGCTCAGACGAGATTGTGGAAAGAAAAGCAGGTTCAAATGCAGTTTTCAGTATAGGACAATTATTAATTTTTCAAAATGTTGTGCTACCCGTATCCTGCTGGGACAAAGCAACTCTTCATACGCCTCTTCACATCAGAATTTTTTGCGCCCCTTAAAAATTCTCTTAAATGAAGTGCGACAAAAAGCAACCCACGAACAATCTCTAGGAGTAGCCTTCACTGCCTCCAGCAACACACTGTGAGCCCTGGAACAGTTGGCATTAAACCATTAAAAGGGCATGGAGCCTGTAGATGTAGAATTACTGGTCAACAGGGATTTAATATTGTCACAGATGGAGGAAAATTAGTTCAGAATAAGAGAGTCAGGGGAACTAACTCAGGTTGACAAACTGAACAGATCGGAAAGGAAAACATCCGGAAGGACTCTATTGCTTCTAAGGCGCCATCTCTGAGAATGAGGCCTGACATTATCCATAACAAAACACACAGGAGAAACCTTTTTGGAATCCCAAAAAAAGGACGCTGTTAAAGGATTATGGTCACTCAAAGGAAACACCAGACCACCTCAAACTCTGATAGGAAATTAACCATACCCAAGGAAATAAAAACATAATTGATTTACACTGGTAGGACCTCTCTCAACTCAAGTAGGTATAATCACTTCAGATTGAGTGTCAACAGTAGAAGAAGAGCTAGAAACTAAGTTATGAAGGAGCAAATTAATAAGATTCCCCCTCAGAAGTGTGTGAGAAATGCATGGTCTCAAGAGGAAAATGATCCGTATAGCTATGCTGAATAAAGCACCCTTGCGAACAGGGGTGCAAGTTAAAATCACCAGCTAAGGTGACAAAACTGTTTTCTAAGATGTATTTTGGTAAACTTTCAAAAAGGTTTCTGAGGACCTGCACTTGACCAGGCCGGCAGACTGGGAAAAGGCATTATAAAGGTTTACTATAAGTAAACTAGGAAAATTGTGAAACGTCAACAGGAGTCCAGCTAAATTGAGTGAACTGGTATGTATCTCTTTAGTTTTACAACCTAAATTTAGGGGAAACAAAATAATAAGACCCCCTCTTGCCCTCCCATGAGATGAAGGAATAGCTGGAACAGTGAAGGAAATGTAACCATCAAGATGAAAGTTAGAGTCAATGTCCCAGGTTTCTTGTAGGCACGCTATTTTAAATCTCTGTAAGAGAATATAAAAAGTCTCATTCCCCATTTTGCTAGCAAGGCCTGCAACGTTCCAACTAAGGATCATAAAAGTGTCAAGGGGCCTGAGCACAGCAAGGAATCACTGAGACTTGAAGACAATCTCGTCAAGGATAGAGGGCAGCCAATTGTTATTGCACAGGGAGTTCAAAGATGCAAATCTGTTGGAAGTATGTATACTGACTTCACATGTATGCCTCGGATTAGGAACTGAAGAGACAGTAGAGGAAGCTTGAACAGTATTGTGTCCCACACAGCAGAGAGGGGAGGGCTTGGAAAAATAACCCAAAGGGAGAAGACGGATACCAACAGACGACTCAATAGCTATATGGTAGATGAGATAACAAAAAACAGCAGTATGGGTGGTATCAAAATTAACAACACAATCACCATTAAAATGTTTGGGAAGGGAACCTACCCAGGAGACCGTCCTAGCCATAATAATTATCTTGAACAGATGCATATTGCACCCCAGCTGCCTATTTAGCCAATTAACCACTTTCTCATATAACTGAACATAATTTTCCTCAACATTAGGAGCCAGTGCTGGAACTTTGACTCAAATTATGATGTAGGGTGTCACTGCTGGGAGAAGAACTAAATTATGGAGAGCAGAATCAGGTGTCAAAGATCGGTGCACATCATTACTGTGAGACTCTGTTGGACCATAGCCAGAGGCAGGGGGTAAACCCAATCCAGGGCATTCACTTGAAATCTGTGAGGCAGAGTTAACCGGCAACCCAGTAGGCTGCAATCCCATAGTAGGATTTGGTCTCTGAGCATCTATGTTCACAGACTGTCTGGCTGCCAACAGAGAGGAGTCAAATCGATAGGATGCCCTGGAATGAAGCAGTGGGCCAACAGGTGGGACCAATTCAGATCTAGTGCTCTCCAAAGGCGGCATTAAAACAGGTGGCTCCACCCTTACAGTTCTGCTAATCAAAGGAGCCTTAAGTTGAACAGGAAGCTTATTAACAGCGTCCTCAATCATAGCAAGTCTATATTCACAGGATTGAAAAGTAGAAGCAACCAAGGACTCTAGTTTCATGATCAGTCTTTCCATGAGTCTATCAACAAGTATGTCACAATGGTCATCAGGCAACGGGCGAGCCAAGGGGACACAAGATGAGGACTCATTAGCTGTCTTAGGCAAAAGCCCCCTGGCAGGTCGTTTTATCTTGAAAATGGTAGACGGGGCCATTTAAGAGGTCCACTTAATGTAACCCACCCTTTGGTGGCACAGGTTGGGCTATGGGAACCAATAGTATGAATATTCTAAGAGCGGAGTGGAGAAGAAGGGCCTTTTGGAGCAAATGAGGTAGCAGGGTCTTGTGCTCCAGTACCAGTTCTGGTGCTTACCTCGAGCTGGGTGGTGGCCTGAGCACCTAAGCCAAGTTCAACCTCCACAGCGCTAATTTCCTCAGTAATAGCCCCTACTGCGGAAGTAAGGAGCGTCATTATGTTCTGCCCATTGCGAGGGTGCTTAACTTCCCCCGCAACTAGGTTTAATTTCTGCTTTCCCATGGTAGAGTGACTGGAGGGAATTAGGAACACACAAAGCCAAGAGAAGGGGCCCGGTCCACTCCCAGCTGGCCTCGGACGGGCACAGACGGGCCTGCTCTTGGCCTGGTCTTCGCCCGGGCACACAACAGTAGCATTGGAGCCCTCCTCCTTGGCTCAGTAGAGGATCCTGGGGGTTCCAGTCCCCCACAGCAACCCAGGAACAGCAGCAGACTGCGTCCAAAATGACTAGTCTACTGTAATATCTGCCTGGCTTGCAAAAAAGTATTTTTTTATTTAAAATTTCAATGCATTTCTGATAGTACCATAGGCACAGTGTGTGGCCACCCAAAATGTAATTATTGCCACTGACGATCCTTCCCCAAACTCCAGGAGTCACATGGCTAAAACAGGAACATTGTTCCAAGATGACCACCAGACAGGAGCAAGAAGACAGTCGCTTTTCTGTTTCTATATGCTGTACAACTGGGCTGTAGGTGGAGGCGTTTGATGGAAACAGTGTGGTGCGTGCAGCATAAGATGTACCTGAGGTTGTAATTAAAATATCATTAATAAATATTAAATAAAACGCTTTTTACATGAAACAGTTATTTAAAATAAGAACATTTCATTCATAAGTTTAAATAAAAAATAAACATAATATATAAAATCAAACTATATATCAAAATATATAAATAAAACTTGAATTAGCATTTACCATAGAAGTACATGATTGATTAAAAACATTCAAACTAAAACTAAAGTGACCAATAAAATCAAACTATAAACAACCTTAACCAATAAAATCAGACAAACAATTAAATAATCAATATAAAAGGCACACTAATTTTACCAACTTAATACTTCTAAAACAACAAATACTGCAAGATGAGGAAACTCTGCTGGATTCTCTAACCAGACCCTTACATAAGAAATATATGCATCTCAACAGCTACCTAACCAAGTAAGTAAAACTTATATTTAAACTAAAACTTACTCGTAAATAAGCTTAAAAATGTAAAATAGCACACAATTAGCAAAACACTTTTCTACCTCTATCTCTTTACATGTACTACCTAAAAGAAAATACTACGACTTTGAAATGAAATAAGCTGCCAGAAAAAAAACACCTAAGATTGACACTTTTTTTCTTCCAACAGTAAATGATACACTTGTTCCACATTACAACACCCCCAATAGATAAGCTGCAAAACAGTGTGGAACATCTAAAAAGAAAATACATGTATGTGTTAAAATAGAGGTAGTTGTATAATTTTATATGTAAATAACAAATGTATAAACTTAAAAAAATGGTATTTATTTATACTTTGCACAACTTTCAGATACAATGGCACAGCAAGCCTAATATATAACATCCCAGAAAGGAGCAAAGCAATTACTAAGGGCCTGATTACGACTTTGGCAGTCTTCCAATTGGACCGCCACTGCGGCGGTCCCAGGAAGCCTGACAAGGCCGTGGTGAGCCTGCCTGCTGGATTATAAGTTTAGTCCAGGGCAGGCGGGCGGTGCAGCGGTGCTCTCACAGCAGCGGCTGTGTCAGGCTCATAGGAGACCCTTAACAGCATACCACCACCGTGAGAGTACCTACAGCACATTCCTGCACGGTGTGGCATGCACCATGCCATGCATGCCACACAATGCAGGAACAAGGGTGCAATTCCAGGGGTGCACATGTGCCCCCCTACACGTATCCCCATGCCTAGATTTGGCCGGGGCCCTGTTAGGGCCCCCTAACCTGCATGTCCGCCACCCTTTTCATGGTAGGTCCCCGCCATGAAAAAGGCAGTGGATATGCAGGTCATAGTATGCCGGCACCGCCAGTATATTCAGGCTGTTTGAAGACCACCGCCACAGCAGAATCCTTGATCCCGGCAGAGGCAGCCGTCTCGTGGTAGTCCCACCGCCACACTCATAATACACACAAATAATACGGTGGGCGGACCCACCAGGGTGGTGGCGGTCGGAACGCCACCGCGAATACGGCGGTCCCAGGAATGCCGTACTCGTAATGAGACCCTAAGTCACATGGGTTGCACCTACAATCAAGAAAGTGCAATGACAGAAAATGTGAATTGGAAATGTACCAAATATTACTCTAATGCATACTTTGGGAGGGCCGCAACAAAAGGCGATGCTGTAATTCATCTAAGAGAACATAAATATCCCCCAAATGTGAAAGAAATAGAAGTAAGGGGGTATTGCAGGATATAACAGAGGCAAGTACTAACTCGCAAGAACTCACAACTAAAATCCTAAAAGCTATACTGCCTAAAGTCCCTGAGCACATCACAGGCCATTATTCACAAATAGAGGGACCAAGGGCTTTTATACATGAGGTCCAGCACAAATGCCCAAATGCAATATGAAAATTAGAGTTTTGATTTGATTTGATTTGACTTATTTGTTAAGCGCACGAATGCCGAGGCGTCTTGGCGCTGGGTGAAAGACAACTGGATTGCACTGATTAAACTGCCAGTTTGGGAAAGAGCCAGGTCTTTATTAACTTCCTAAAAATAGTCCTATTAGATTGTAATCTGAGCTGGGCGGGAGAGCATTCCATAGCTTGGCGGCTTGGTATGAGAAACCCTTGCCTCCCCATCTGACTTTTTTTATCTTGGGGATCACAATCAGACCTGTGTTTGATGATCTAAAACAGCGTAGCGGAGAATACCGCTTAAATAGCAGCTGCAGGTCGGCAGCTCCTCCACCATACAGAGCTTTATGAACAAGGCAAAGGGCCTTAAAGTCCACTCGCTGCCGAACCGGAAGCCAGTGGAGCATTTTAATGGTGGATGAGGTAGTTGTGCTGTTCCTAAATAATCTAGAGTGTAGCAATATACAAAAGACAGTAGGCTACAGAGTCAAAGAGATGGGAATCCATTTCTTTGGAATATAATGCCCTCACACACCCAGTTGGGTGTCATGCTTCATCATCGGGCTGCTCCTCGTCTGGCCGGCGCTGCAATGCCTGACGGGCTCCCAATGAGGGGCACTTTGGTGGAGATCTTTTTCCAAATAGCCGTTTGGTGCCGTGGGGGTGAGGGGCTTAGTGAGTGTAGATGAATGAGTGGTCTGTGATGTTTATGTGAATTAAAACAGGGTTGGGAGTACCAGCAAAAATAATTTTAATTGTGGGGTCTCCTACTCCGATTAAAATAAAAAGGAAAGGCGCAATGCTAAGTTAATGTCTCAGGTGTGGCGCTCTTCAATGTGGTTGGTCAACATGTTTCTCGCCTATTCTACAAGTCTAGAGGCGATTCGTCAGGAACTAAAGTTAAAAAACTATCTACACTAAGGTGGACCGAAAAAACAATAATGAACTAATGTTAGAGGTTTATGCCACCATGACTTACTCTGTCTAATGACTGGAAGTACTGGTTCTACCCTATTTGGGATATACTACTGCTTCATCAATCCCCGGCAGGTCAAGATATGAGGAACTTCCCCATATAGTTTGCATAGTACGCAATATGTCCAGGGACCTACCCACTGCTGCCGGGACCGGGAGCAGTGGGTAGGTCTTTTTTAACTTTAGGTCCTGACGAATCGCCTCTAGACTTGTAGAATAGGCGAGAAACATGTTGACCAACCACATGGAAGAGCGCCACACCTGAGACATTAACTTAGCATTGCGCCTTTCCTTTTTATTTTAATCAGAGTAGGAGACCCCACAATTAAAATTATTTTTGCTGGTACTCCCAACCCTGTTTTAATTCACATAAACATCACAGACCACTCATTCATCTACACTCACTAAGCCCCTCACCCCAACGGCACCAAACGGCTATTTGGAAAAAGATCTCCACCAAAGTGCCCCTCATTGGGAGCCCGTCAGGCATTGCAGTGCCGGCCAGACGAGGAGCAGCCCGATGATGAAGCATGACACCCAACTGGGTGTGTGAGGGCATTATATTCCAAAGAAATGGATTCCCATCTCTTTGACTCTGTAGCCTACTGTCTTTTGTATATTGCTACACTCTAGATTATTTAGGAACAGCACAACTCTAATTTTCATATCACATCACAGGCCAACCATCCCCTATACCTACTTTAAAACGTTTAATTGCATGAACTAAAAAATCCAGCAGGTGATACTCCTCCTGCCCCTAGAAGATACAAAAAGAAATACCTGAAATACCTGAATTTAAAATCTTATCTTTGATTGTACCTGCATTGCACTGAAAGGGGTTTTAATTTTACTTACTTACGCTCGCCATACACTCTCCGTTCCACCGTGATTTTTACCGTTTGATGTGGAGAGAGCTCACGATTTCTCTCACTTCCGGTTGGGGGCTACGGGGGTCAGCAGTCTAGCTGCACTCCCGGGTCCCTGATGGAGCAGGGTAAATGTAAAAATTTTAACCTCCTAATATTTTCGTACAATATTAATAAACATGTTCGTTTAAGTAAATAACCAACAATGTATGTAAAGGGTTAATGGTAACACGCAATTCAGTGTGCAAATTAATTGACTTATAATTGTTTACGTTTCTAACATACATAATATTTGCGTACTAATTTAATAATAAATGCATGATTTTGTGCTTTTAAATAAAACGTGTGGTTGCAAAATAAAGCGATGGTAAGTAAGGGACAGCTTTATATGTTGCTTCTGCTAGGTAATACCTAATTGGGGTACGTAGGAAGACGGGAGGGAAACGAAAGGGTTTATATTTCTTTGTTTTAATAACATTTTGTTTATCTTTGAAAATAGTGCGCTTAGGCCTGCCGAGCAGCAATATAAAATGGCCGCGAGTTACTAGAGTGCGCATGAGCGGATGCAGACCATGTGATAGAGGAGAGAGGCTGTGGAAAAGGGATGATCACGTGCTGATGCCGAGAGGCTAAGATGAAAGTATGGTCAAGGCTGCTGTGACCCTTCTGAGCAGATGTGTGCCAAGATGATCAGCAAGAAGCGTGAGAAGCCTGGTTGAATCAATAGACGGAATTGTATTATACAAAATGTAGCAGAAAAAGATACAATTTGGACTGATCGAAACGGATGAGCAAGTGCATGAACTGTGGGAAACGATGCTTGCATGGACATTCCACACGGAACTGGTTAAGACCAGGAAGTTTGATTAAAATGTATATGGACCTGAGTTTTTGACCAATGAGAATGAATCGCGCCATGTAAGAAGAAACATTTTATGCTGTAAGCTAGAATTAGGGTATAAGAAGACCTACTCTTGGTGGGAGGGGTTAGAATGCTGGAGTAGAATGCTGCGGGATGCTGCGGGAGATGCTGAAGAAGTTAGATGCTGTAGATGGGAGAGTTTGCGGTTGCTGATGCTGACGAGCTGATGCTGCTGCTGTTATTTTCCTTTTCCAGTTGAGTATAAAGATGCTGCTCTAGGAGAACTTTTATTTGATAGATTTTTATTAGAGTTATTAGGATTTCCCAGAGAGATAGATAGGTTGATCTATAGAGTTCTTAGTATGATAACCTCGTTTTTTCCGTCTAATAAAAGTGCCATGCAATTTTAAACTATTCTTATATTGATGATAAATGCAATGATCTGAATAATAAGATTAATCTTAATTTCCTGCATTCAAAACTTTATATAAACTTTATTATTCTTTAAAGAAATGACTCAGTGATTTTCTTTAGCATAATGATTAATAATGAAATGGTAAAAGAGTTCATTATGATTGAGCTGGTCTTAATCACCATCAACTGATTCCTACTAGTTGGTCCATCGACCAATGAGCGGAATACCTTAAAAGCAAATGAGAAATACTATGTCATTATAAAAGAGGTATCCCATCTCCTTCCAGCGAATCGTTTTTCTCCTAGGTACATTGACGGAGGAAATCCAGGAAACAAATGAGTAAGTGAATGTATATGCGGTGTTATGGGCCCCACCGTCATATGGATATAGTGTGTGTGTTAGAGAAATAATTGCACCTGGATGACCAAAGCATAATAGGAGAAATTATTGTTATTGTTAGCGCTGGATCAGATTTCTTGGTAGCAGAGTTATGGTTACTATAGATTAGTTTGGTGATTATTGATTTATGATTATAGATTATTGATAAGTTTATGTCTAACACTTTTTGTTGAGTCGCGTTATGTTATATGTAAGTTTTCACGCTTCCGGGAAGTAGGAAGTGGAACACGTGTGGCAAGAGAAGTCGCATGGAATTTTACACTGTCTGAGTTCATTTTTGTTAATAACACAGGTTGTGTTATATTAGGGACATTTTGCGTATAAAAGGTGTGTAAGTGAAAAAGTGATCGGTTTTCTTGTGAAACTCTGGCCTTAATTCTCAGGAGCAGTATAGTCTCCACATGTGTTTTATCCCCAGAGAAACGGGTTTATTGATTGCTTGAAAGAAGGGTAAGGTAGAGGGAAGTGCTACTTTATCGACGAAACTGAAAGTTCTGTGGTAGGGTAGAGGTAAGCGCTGCCTACTGGAAAATACAGAATTCTTGTGTGAATGGTCAAAGCTATCTTTTCGGTTTAGCGAATCAGACAATGGAAATGTGGATAAAATGTTGTAACTAACAAGAATTGTTGAAAAAGAAATTGCCGATAAATTTTGTAAAGGAGGGGTCAAGAGTAAAAGTGACATAGACAAGAGCCGCGCTGGGATTGGACAGTGCGATAGTCACATGAGAACAGGAGCAAAGTGACGTAGACAAAAGCCGCGCTGGGATTGGACAGTGCGCCGTAGACAGAAATCGCTGTGATTGGAGTGTTGGTGTGAGTCACGCTAGTATTGGTTGAAATAACGCATAGGGAAGAGTATTGAATTGCGGATTGTTTAAGGAGAAAAAGGTTGTGAATCATGTCGTACTATGAGTATGGAAAAGAGAAAACGTCTTGGATGTCGAAAGTTAAGAACTTCTTTAAGAAGGACAAAAAGGTAGTGACTAGAGAGGGACAAATAATTCCTCCGCCGAAATCACCAGCTTCACATATGATGCTGAAATATGGATATCATACATGCATATGGTTAGAAAATTGGACAAAATACACCAAGAACGATGGAGCATTGGCTTTTCCTGAGAATGGTTCATTTAATGTAGCTGTACTACGGAATTTGAGAGAAAAGATGGTAATGTTAGAACCCAGACCTAGACCGACACAGTTTGAAGCTTTAACGGAATGGGAAGATGAGATGTATGAGCGAGAGAGATCCAGAGGATTAAAGAATCATGAGTTTATGCCTGGAAGGTTGTGGGGAATAAATCATGAGGACAGAGTAAAGCGTTGGAGATACGCTAACATGGCAGGAGGTTTGTTTCCAGCTTTTGCGGTTGAGGAAGAAGCAAAGAGAAAGTGTACTGAGAAAAAGAAGCATGTAGTGGTAGAAAAGTATGTGTATGGTGGTAGTGAAACAGATGACGAATTGCTGGAAGATATTCTAAACAGAAACCCACCTCCATACCAACAGACTTCTGTGGTGGTGACACCTAATGCACCGCCAATGGAAACTGGGAGGAATAAAAAACCCGAACGAAGAAATGAAATAAATAGGTCACAAGAAACATTTAAAATTTCACAAAATGAAGAGACAGAAAATGACAATGCAATTGAATTAGCAAAAACGACAAAAGAATTGACTGAGAAAATAAGAGAATTGACAAAGAATATGGAAGCTGTAACTGTACCGGTAACGATAGGTCCAGTAATGCCAATTTTTGAGAATCAGAAAATAAATGAACATTCTTTGGTGATTCCCATGAATTCACATTTGCAAAGAAAAAGAGAAGGGATGGAACTGAATAATGAAGGTGCACACAATTCGGCTAGTACGTGTAGACCAAGTCCACCTACAAATTTGACGATAAATGAGAGTGAGATTAGGAGAATGCCTATGGTGACAGAGTCCGCATCAGGAACACCAGAAAGAAGCAGTGATTGGATAGAATTAAATAGTACGCCTGTAGGTCCGACTCCAGAAGAGTTAAATGAATGGATGAAAGCGCTAAAAGCAAAAGAACCAGAAGAAAAACCATTAGATGTAATTAGGTTGAAAATAGACATGGAAGAATTGATTTTGGGAACAATTGGAACAGAAAAACTAAAAAATTATCAGGATGACGAGATTATGTTTTTGTGCAAGAGTCTTACTTGGAGAGCTAGAAATTTACATGACAAATTGGAAGAGATTGCAGGTGAACTAGGAGTAGAATTTGTGAAAGTGAGGACGTTGCAGAAACCGTACAGAGTAGATTTTTGTGAGAAAGACATAGAGAATTTGAACACATCAGGAAGACTGACCCAAATAAAAGAGCTGATTGTTTTATTGAGAAAATGGGGTGATGTGGATAGATGGAGAAATAGATGGACAAAGAGGAATGAGAAAACAACAGATAAAGCATCTTTGGCTTTTGCAGTGACAGATAGGGAACCAGTTGCTAGGGAATACCCGATGAGAGAAACACCAGGTGGTAGTTATGTGCATGTTCCGTGGACCAGACAGGATATACTGTCATTTACAAATGACTTCCCAAAATTGAGAGAGAAACCAGTAGAATGGTACAGACAAGTGGAGAGATTTGTTAAAGTGTCAAAAGTGCTGTGGATAGATCTAGATGGATTGTTTGATATAGTAGTGCCTGCTGATTTATGGACAGAATGTAAGATTACAATTGATTGGCCAACTGTAGAATATCCAAGGGATGCCAAAACAGGAGCGCCAGGTCCAGAAGTGATGAGGAAGTATGATCAAGTAGTTACCTTTTTGAAGAATAAAATTCCACCAAAAGAAACAGATTGGGTAAAAATAGACAGAACAACACAGGAAAGCAAAGAATCAGTGCACGCGTACTATGAGAGATTGTTGTTGGTTTTCAAACAGTATAGTGGTTATGAGACACTAAGTGAGAAGGACATGAGTCATTTTGTATATAGGTTTGTGTATGGATTAACACCAGAGATAAGTGAAAGGATTAAGCAGCACTTGATAGGATGGCAGAATAGCACAGTGGATGAAGTTTTGAGATATGCTAAGTATTGCAGTGATGAAATTGAGAGTAAACAGCGTAAATTGAAAGAAAAAGCCATGTGGGCACAAGTAAAAGTTGCAGAAAAGCAAGAAGCTCAATTGAATAATACTAGCAGTGAAACAGGACAGTTTAAATCCCGACCTAATATAGGTAAAGGAAAAGGACAAATGAGCATAGATGAGGCAAAGAAAAAGTGGCCATGCCACAACTGCGGAAAGCTAGGACATTGGAGAAACGAGTGTAAATTTCCTCCAAAACCTAATGTGGAAAATCAATCATTAAATTCACAGGTGCAGAGTGAGGTAGTTACTCAACAAGGTCAGGTGCCACAACCACCACTTCCCAAGAGTGCTAACCAACAGAAATACAGTGCAGAAACAGGATTCTACGGAGGAGAACAGGTAAAACAGTTGTCACGTGCAGCTGAAATTTCACAATATTGGTTACGACAGAATGAAGATGAGACGGATGAAAGTTCATGACGGTGTCTAAGAGAGAGGGAAGAGTGCGTGCTTGGCGCAACTCTAGAGGTAGATCAGTCAGGTCCATTTGTGGATGGAGAAGTGAATGGTGCAAATGTAACATTCCTTGTTGACACTGGAGCTACCCGTTCTACTGTTAGGTCAGTGGAAATTCCAAATCTTCCTCTCTCAGGTGAACATATCCAAGTGGTTGGAGTTTCCAATCAGCAAATTGAAACGCCTCTTACTAGATTAGTAAAGGTAAAAATTGGTCCATTTAGTGAAATGCACCGATTTGTGGTGTGTGATTGTAGTCCCGTGAACCTTTTAGGACGCGATTTATTGTGCAAAATGAACTGCACAATTTATTGTACTCCAGACGGAATTGCATTTCAGACCCCAGATGAGGATGTGCTGTATAAAATGACAATGGTAAATTTAGAACCAGAAGTAAATGGTTTGTTTCCTGTATTTGATGCAGAGAAAATCCCAATTGAGTTGAAAAAGACAGTGAAAGAAGAAGTGTGGGACTTGACAGGAGAAGATGTAGGATTAATGAAAGGAGTAGATCCCGTAAAAATTACAGTAAAAGAAGGAACGAGTTACCCAAATACGCCCCAGTATAAATTGACTCCAGAAATAATTGAAGGAATAACGCCAGTAATAAATAAAATGATTGAACAAGGGATTCTAAAAGAAATCATGAGCAGTCCATGTAATTCGCCAATAATGGGACTGAAAAAGCCAAACGGAACATATAGAATCGTACAGGATTTAAGAAAGGTAAACAAAATTGTTGTGCCTTGTTGCCCAATAGTACCGAACCCTGCTGTGATTTTATACCAGATTCCACGCGAAGCAGAATGGTACACAGTAATTGATTTATGTCATGCATTTTTCTCTATTCCATTGCATCCAGATAGCCAGCCAATATTTGCGTTTAGGTTTGGAGAGCGTATTTTGGCATGGTGCCGAATTCCTCAAGGGTACACAGAAAGTCCCTCAATCTTTAACCAGATCCTAAAGAAATCATTGGAAGATTTAAGAATGCCAGAAAAGTCAGTAATGGTTCAGTATATTGATGACCTACTGGTGGCATCAAAAACAAAAGAAGCATGTGTCAATGATACAATTGCTTTGCTGAATCATTTAGCAAAAAGAGGACATAAAGTGTCCCCTTCAAAATTGCAGTTTTGTCAACAAGAAGTCCAGTATTTAGGGCATAAAATAGAGAAAGGAGTGCGAAAGGTAACGACAGAAAGAATAAAAATGATTCAAGGAATGAGAGCTCCAATGACACAAAGAGAGGTAAGAATGTTTTTGGGAATGGTTGGATATTGTCGACAATGGATAAGCGGTTTTTCACTAATTGCTAAACCATTGCAGAAACTGACAAAAAAGGATGTTAAAGATCCTTTTGAAATGAATGATGAAGAAATGAAAGCATTCAGAGAGCTGAAAAAGAAATTGTGTGAGGCTCCAGCATTGGGAATGCCTGACTATGAGAAAGATTTTGAGCTGTATTGCAGTGAAAGAGATGGATGTGCATTTTCAGTTTTGGTGCAGAGACATGGAACTATGAAAAGACCAATTGCATATTTTTCAGCTGTTTTAGACCCCGTAGCGAAAGCGTTGCCTGGATGTTTGAAAGCGGTTGCTGCTACTTGTGTGAGTCTGGAACAGAGTGAAGGCATAGTGATGGGGTATCCGTTGAGAGTGTATGTTCCCCATTCTGTGGAAATTCTATTGACAAGAACGAAAACCCAATACATGACACATAGTCGGCTGACTAGGTATGAAAAGGTAATTTTGAGTGCAGATAATGTGACCATTGACAGATGTATGAATGTGAATCCTTCAACATCATTGCCAGATGAAGAGAGTGTGATTGAAATGGATGAAGTAGATCACGATTGTCTGAATGTGCTCGAATACTGTACAAAACCAAGAGCTGATATACGAGATGAGCCTTTGAAAGAATCAGATTATATTCTGTTTGTGGATGGCTCATGTTTGAGAACGAGTGATGGAGTTCTGAGTGCAGCATATGCAGTTTGCACAGTAGCAACTGTATTGGAAGCATCTTGTCTGAAAGGTGTACGGTCTGCCCAAGTTGCAGAATTAGTAGCTCTGATTCAAGCATGTAAGTTGGGAAGAAATGTACGGGTTACGATTATGACTGACAGCCAGTACGGCTTTGGGGTCGTGCATGATTTTGGTCAGATTTGGTCACAAAGAGGTTTCTTGACGTCTGCAGGGACGCCCATCAGAAATGGAGATTTTGTGAAAAAGTTGCTTGAGGCGATACAGCTGCCTAAACAGATCGCTGTCGTGAAGTGCAATGCACATAAAAATGGGGAAGACTACATTACTGTTGGCAACAAATATGCTGACGAGATGGCACAGTACTGTGCAAAGAATGTGGTATCTTTGAATAAATGTCGCGAAAGAGAGCATATTTCTTGTCCTTTGCTTTTTACTAACTCTATTGAAACATGGGATGAGGTGAGACAGTTACAAGAAGCTGCAGAAGACGAAGAAAAGGATACTTGGCTAAAAGCAGGATGTAGAAAACATGAAGAAACGGATGTATGGGTTTACAGGGATGAGAGACCAGTTATGCCTGATAGCATGATTTCTGACATGGCACGGATGTACCATGGGCAAGCCCATATTGGGAGAGATTCAATGATCAGACTTTTTAGACAAACATGGTACAATCCAAAATTCAGAGCCATAGCTGAGAGTCTTTGTCAGAGATGTCTTATTTGTCAACAGTTAAATCCAGGAAGGAAGACAGTAGTGAGTCTAGGAAGAATAGGACGAGAAGGGGGTCCTTTCACTAGAATGCAAATGGATTTTATTGAAATGCCACCTTGCAGCAGATTGAGGTATGTTCTAGTGGTCGTCTGTTTGTTTTCCCGTTGGGTGGAGGCCTATCCAACAAGAAGGAATGACAGTATCACAGTAGCAAAACTTTTGCTGCGAGAATTCATTCCAAGGTATGGTTTTCCAGTCACGATTGAAACAGATAGAGGAACACATTTCCAAAATGAATTAGTTAAACTGATTTGTGAAGCACTTAGTATTAAACAGAAACTGCATTGTGCATACAGACCAGAGGCTTCTGGAATAGTAGAGCAAGTGAATGGAACGATCAAGAACAGGTTAGGAAAAATGTGTCAAGCTACAGGACTCAAATGGCCAGATGCTCTGCCATTAGTTCTGATGACAATCAGAAGTATTCCGGAAAGGAAGACTGGACTCAGTCCACATGAAATAATCATGGGACGAGCAATGAGACAAGCACAAGTACCTGTCAACAAGCTACTGACTATAACTGATGATCTAGTACTGGATTATTGCAAAGGATTGGCTGATGTGGTGCGTTCTGTGTTTCATCAGGTTGGACCGGATGCGACCACTCTTGAAAGAAAACCAGCTCACGACTTGAATCCAGGAGATTGGGTTCGAATAAAAGTCCACCGGAGAAGAAACTGTTTGGTTCCTCGCTGGGACGAACCACGACAAGTGATCCTAGTGACGACCACCGCAGTAAAGTGTGCAGGAGTGAAACACTGGGTACATGCCAGCCACACCATCAGAGTTCCAGAACCTAAAGATCGACATGTGAGTCGGCATCTGGAAATATCAGATAACAGTTCAGCATCAGAAAGAGAAGAGGAGACAAACAGGGGGCCAAAACCTGAAGATCGACCTGTAAGTCGACATCTGGAAGACCCAACTACAAGTGCAACGATAGAAGAAGAAGAAGAAATAGAAGAAATAGCTGAAGTTCCAGAATTTGAAGATCGACCTGTAAGTCGACATCTGGAAATATCTGACACCAGTTCAGAATCTGATACAGAACATTCGGAAGGTGAAGAAATTCTAAAAAGAAAGTGGAATTTTGAAAGCATAAGAGAAGAAACTGAGCCAGAAGATAGTGACAGTGAACAACCAAGTACAAGTTGTGGTAAAATTCCTTCGAAAATAATATTAATAGATGAAGAAGGGAGAGTTTCAAACCAAAAGTTAGAAAAATCGGAAAAACCCCGAGGAGCAGTAGGGACAGATAGTCAAACACAAGAACAGGGAAATTTAGAAGCAGATAGAGAAACTGACACGAAATCGGAAGAACCTCGAGGAGGGACAGAAATAGGTGAACGAAGGAAGATAAGAAAAGAACCACAAGTAGATGAAAGCGAAATTATAAGCTTTAAAATAAGAGGAAATAACGAAAGGATTGAAACAGAATCAGAAGAAAGTGGAGAAGAAAGAAATGAAAAACTAGAGACAAGAAAAAGAAATTGGAAAACAGAAAGAGAGGAAAAAGGAAGTGAAGCAAAAAGGCCAAGAAAAGGAGACAATTGGCCCAACGAAGTAAGAAAATTAAGATACAGAATCATAAAATTGGATGGGAAAAGTGCTGAACAAGTGAATGAAATAACAAGTCAAAAAGAGCAAGGAAAACAAGGTGGAAAACATTTTCAGAAAACGAAAAGAATAAAGAAAGTAAATCAAAAGTATAGATCGCCTGAATGGTTGTATCGTGCTTTGACTAGTCACAAAGAAGAATTGAACACTCACGAAAACCCAGAACAAAGAAACCTGATGGGAGAAAGTGAAGTGCAACAAACCTGAAGCAACAAACCTGAAGAAGTTTAGATAGTTTACCGGATTTGACAAAACACTGAACTGACGAATTTACCGGATGTGACAGAGAAAGAATTCTGAAAAAGAATTAAAAGAAAGTACCAAGCAAAGACAAAATATTGAAAGTACAGAGTGGCAAGCAAGTCATTTCTGAGGTGTAGTGACACACTTTTCTAGAAAACAAGTAAATAAGGTTAGAAGACAAAATGGAGAATACTAGAGATAGAAAGTGTAGATGTGAGTTTTTAAGTAGATGGTGCAAGATGTGCTGTTTTTGTACAGGTTTATTAATAACAGTATGGGTGGTTTTAGCAATAACTATTCCAATTAGTTTAGCTGTAGTAGAAAAATCTAATAACACTGAGAAAGAAAAAGGAGCTAACACTCAAGAGCCAGTTATTTTGAAGAGTAGTGCAGAATTACATAAGGATAAATCAATAACAGATTTTTCAAAGAATGTTTTTACTAAATTACTGTATGAGTATGTAGAAACAATGGATGTAAGAGATTGCTATGTTTGTATGCAGTTGCCTGCATCTGTAGCAGAGGGTGTGACTTATCATCACCTCCCTTTGACGTATGGAATAACATGTAGTGTATTAGCAAGCTTATTTTATAAAACAGGTAGATTAGAATATTATTACACTGATATAGATAAGATTTTTGCTAAAGTTTCTGTAGTTCCCGAGCTTAACAAAATAAAAGAGGGAAAGACGTTTGGTGAATATTTCTTAGAAGATAAGATTTTAACATCAGATAATATATTTAGGTACAACCTTACCTGTGAGTTAAAGAAGGAAGAAAAGGTATTTTTAGAAATGGTTGAAGAGAGAAGAGTGAAATTTGAAAGAAAAGTGATAGAAGAGACAAAAACACCTCTTTGGGCGTTTGAGGAAGAACATCATGACAAGAAAAAGACAAATGCAGCTATGACTCTGGATTGGCCCCAACAGGGAAGGTTGTGCATTAGAAGAAATAAGACAAGATATGACAATTATTTTGTGGGTTCCAGCAATTGCCATGACAATTACCAAATTCTAGGTGGATGGGGATTCAAAGGGGGAAAAGATCCAATATTTCCAGGGATTTATTATGTTTGCGGGAATAGGGCTTATTATAGGTTGCCGGACCATTGGTATGGGTCATGTTACTTAGGCCTGGTCTTTCCAAAGATTTTTCATGTGGATAGAAAAGAAAAAGGAACACACAAAATGATAAATACCTTTACACGTAGAAAAAGGGAAAGTTTTTCAGAAATAGTAGGTGATATTTTTGGTGCATTGATACCAGCAGTGGGAATATCTTTGAATGCATTTAGAATTCGGAAATTATCCACAGTGGTAGATCGTTTATCTACAGATACTGCTGGAGGGTTCTTAATGGTAAATACCGAGATGGTTGCCATGAGAGCTATGGTGATGCAAAATCGTCTTGCCCTTGACATTCTTTTGGCAAAAGAGGGCGGAGTCTGTGGAATGTTGAAAGTCCAACATTGTTGCACTTACATTCCAGATAAAAGCGAAAATATACAGAAGTATATAACAAATATTACAAATTTGCACAAAGAACTTGTTCCACTGGAGGTTGAAAGTGTGTGGGAAAACTTGGTAAAGGGTTTTCTTCTGTAACAAATTGGTTAACAAGAATGAGTGGATTAATAATAGGGAAAGTTATAATAATAGCAACCATGATAATAATAATAATATTAGTACTGAAGCTTGCAGTAACATGTATAAAGAGAAGAAGAAGGCAGAATAAGATAGAAAAAGAAAACATGATAAACAAGGAAAGAGAGAGAGAAATAGGTGAAATAGAGTTAGAAGAAATAAAAGAGAACATGTACAAGAAAACGAAGAAACAAGTTGAAAGGGATACAGAAGTGTAAACTAACAAAAGCAAATGGATAAAAGATATATGCTGTCTGAGAAAATTGTATAACTTGGGTTTTTGTGGTGATATTAAAAATCACCAAAGGGGGAGTTGATGGAGCAGGGTAAATGTAAAAATTTTAACCTCCTAATATTTTCGTACAATATTAATAAACATGTTCGTTTAAGTAAATAACCAACAATGTATGTAAAGGGTTAATGGTAACACGCAATTCAGTGTGCAAATTAATTGACTTATAATTGTTTACGTTTCTAACATAACATAATATTTGCGTACTAATTTAATAATAAATGCATGATTTTGTGCTTTTAAATAAAACGTGTGGTTGCAAAATAAAGCGATGGTAAGTAAGGGACAGCTTTATATGTTGCTTCTGCTAGGTAATACCTAATTGGGGTACGTAGGAAGACGGGAGGGAAACGAAAGGGTTTATATTTCTTTGTTTTAATAACATTTTGTTTATCTTTGAAAATAGTGCGCTTAGGCCTGCCGAGCAGCAATATAAAATGGCCGCGAGTTACTAGAGTGCGCATGAGCGGATGCGACCATGTGATAGAGGAGAGAGGCTGTGGAAAAGGGATGATCACGTGCTGATGCCGAGAGGCTAAGATGAAAGTATGGTCAAGGCTGCTGTGACCCTTCTGAGCAGATGTGTGCCAAGATGATCAGCAAGAAGCGTGAGAAGCCTGGTTGAATCAATAGACGGAATTGTATTATACAAAATGTAGCAGAAAAAGATACAATTTGGACTGATCGAAACGGATGAGCAAGTGCATGAACTGTGGGAAACGATGCTTGCATGGACATTCCACACGGAACTGGTTAAGACCAGGAAGTTTGATTAAAATGTATATGGACCTGAGTTTTTGACCAATGAGAATGAATCGCGCCATGTAAGAAGAAACATTTTATGCTGTAAGCTAGAATTAGGGTATAAGAAGACCTACTCTTGGTGGGAGGGGTTGGAATGCTGGAGTAGAATGCTGCGGGATGCTGAGGGAGATGCTGAAGAAGTTAGATGCTGTAGATGGGAGAGTTTGCGGTTGCTGATGCTGACGAGCTGATGCTGCTGCTGTTATTTTCCTTTTCCAGTTGAGTATAAAGATGCTGCTCTAGGAGAACTTTTATTTGATAGATTTTTATTAGAGTTATTAGGATTTCCCAGAGAGATAGATAGGTTGATCTATAGAGTTCTTAGTATGATAACCTCGTTTTTTCCGTCTAATAAAAGTGCCATGCAATTTTAAACTATTCTTATATTGATGATAAATGCAATGATCTGAATAATAAGATTAATCTTAATTTCCTGCATTCAAAACTTTATATAAACTTTATTATTCTTTAAACAAATGACTCAGTGATTTTCTTTAGCATAATGATTAATAATGAAATGGTAAAAGAGTTCATTGTGATTGAGCTGGTCTTAATCACCATCAACTGATTCCTACTAGTTGGTCCATCGACCAATGAGCGGAATACCTTAAAAGCAAATGAGAAATACTATGTCATTATAAAAGAGGTATCCCGTCTCCTTCCAGCGAATCGTTTTTCTCCTAGGTACATTGACGGAGGAAATCCAGGAAACAAATGAGTAAGTGAATGTATACGCGGTGTTATGGGCCCCACCGTCATATGGATATAGTGTGTGTGTTAGAGAAATAATTGCACCTGGATGACCAAAGCATAATAGGAGAAAATATTTTTATTGTTAGCGCTGGATCATCCCCCATTAAATTCGGATATCAGCGCCGATGCGCAGTGGGCTTGCCAATGGTGCGCCAAAGACAAACCCGTCTGAGCCCATCAGCGCCCGACCGTCGCCAGGAGCCAGGATCCCCGCTCCTTTTACCCCAGATAACAAGTACCCTATCAAAATTACTTATTCTGCGGAGGGACTTATCCTTATAGGTAATCAAGGTAAGGGTTTTATCCCTAATGACCCCTGTTGCAAAGGTAGATTTCCATCTCACCTTGAAGGTCCAGTAACCTGTTTAAAATGTAATTTCCAAAACCTCAAGCTCGACCAGAAAGACTGGCACACTCCGAGTCTACCTAATGACTCCTTAAATCCTTAAATAGTATTACCTCAATCACTATCTGTGACTTACTTAACTATGTCCCCTTAGCCCCTCTCTATTAGTCTTCTTGGGTCTGCAAGGGATTTTTATGCAATGTAAGATCACTACCCAAACACGCTATTGAATTTTGGGACCTGCTGTCCTCAATGACGCCTGAAATGAGATTTCTACGGAGACATGGTTGAACCCTACTACGGCTCCTTCCATTGCGTTAGCTCTCCCGGATAATTATCCCATGCTGAGATCGGACAGGGAAGGCAGGATGGGTGGCAGAATCCCCATCATTTTTAAAGAGTCATCGAAAGTCTTGCTCATTGAGACCCTTTCTGAGGACTGGGCTGAGATATGTGTTTTCAAGGTTGAACTCTCCAACCACGATTGTTGGAGAGGCGCTCTTGTATATCGCCCCCGTGGACCCATAGGAGACTTTAGTATCAAGCTTACGGAACTCACTGCCACTCATGTTCTAATATCCAAACATTTTCTCTCACTGGGCGATTTCAACGTCCACAGTGAAGATCCTTTAAATACAGAAGAAACGCAACTCCTCTCCGTCCTATCTACACTTGGTCTTAAGCAGATAGTCGAAGGACCCACGCACACCGTGGGCCACGCGCTTGATCTGATTTTTACTAATTCCCCATCCTGGTGAGCCCCCCTGTCCTCTCCTTTGGACAGATCATTCGTTAATCGGTTTTCTGGTCACCATAACATATTCACCAGAACACACTAAGAAACCCTAAAAAACCTAAGCAAAACCTTGTGAGACACTGGTGCAATGTCAGCCCGAACTCTTTTGCTAAGGAATTCAATTTTACGGCTAAAATGGAGAATGGTGATGTGGAGCAAGATGAAGAAACACCGAACCATGGTCATCCCCAGGCTAGAGTGAAAAAACTGTCCCTAAACATATGATATATGCTTGGGGTTAGACTCTAGAAAAAACAATGGGATTATGCCTCTAAACTCACAACGAAATAAAAATCTGACCCAGATATATTGGCGTACTATAGATCACTTTGTAAAGTTAACAATGGTAATGCTACTACCACTTTTCCCTGTGGGTTCTCAGCGAACATGGACTTACCATTTGTAAAGAAGTGGATGCCCCAAAAAATAAATCCTTAACGTCAGGCAACCCAACATTAATAAATATATATAATCTGCAATGAACAACGAGTAATGGAAATAACACCAAACCACGTTTTACTTGTATGTGCAAAACTACACACATTGAGCTTATTAAGCAGTTTATCACGAGAAAAGAACCAGGCAGATGCATTCGAAAAAGAAGCGCATCACAAAAAAAGAACTAACAGCAGGCAACCAAAGCAATACATACATTCAGTCAAGTAGGAGAGTTATTGTTAAGACAAGGAGCCAGGATGAATTAGAAGTTATTTATTAAATAAATAACAAGTAAAAGGCCCACATGCAGGTGGAAGCTGGACGAACCGGTCACGTCCGATATCAATTCAAATCTAACTCAACGTTCCATTACATCATATAAATACTGACTGTGAGCAATGATGTGACATCATAAAGTGAGTAAAAGTGATTGGACCATAGTGAGAGTATGGAAGAGTGAAAACGGAATAAAGGTTAAAAACTGCAAACTATAAAACATGCATAACACTTATGTATAAATGTACAACATCTCCTTTTTTCCATACAGAAAAGAAATAATGTTAATAAAGAACAAATTCTTCAAAATGCTTTGGTGGTTTAATTACTCTTTAGTTGTGATTGTATCGTTAGCATGTGAGGTACTAGGTAAATCACAGATATCAGAAGCATTAGGCTCTACTTTAGCAAAGTCTATCATGTTATCTGAACTGTTCTGTGGATGTGCATAAACTTCAGGTTCTTCTGTGCTAGTGACAGAGTTATAATGGCTCTGATCAAATGTAGCTTGTGATGAATCTAAACCTCTCATTTCATTTCCTTCTCTTAGTTTTTCAAAGTTACAACTTTGTATTTCTTCCTCTTGATCATTATAATTCCAAACATTATGTTCACTATCTTCTTCTACAAATGTTTTATTAGAAAGAAGAATTTCCTCTTGACCAGGTTTTAAGCTTATAACATCACTTTTACTCCACCATCCTTTTTCACCTAAGTTAACAGCTCCACTAGAAACATTTACCACTTTGTAAGGTCTGGTAAATTTTGATTCTCCTTTTTGAACCTAATAGGTTTTCTTTATGATGACCCAATCTCCTGTCTTTATTATTTTGATTTTTGTTTTGTTACTTACATCATGGTATGCCTTGGTTAACTTCTGTCTATCAATAATTTTTTGTTGAACATTTACAGTTGTATCATCAATATTGGTGCACTCTGTAGCTTCCTTGTACCAATTCTTAAGTTTCGGTGTCAAAATAGTATTACACATCCTACCTCTCATTAAATAAAACGGGGTATGTCCTGTAATACTATTTTCTGTGTTATTGTAGCTAAATACCTTTTCTTGTATGTGTTCTTTTACTGGTATGTGTGATGCAATCGCCAATTGCACACCTTCCTTCAAAAATCTGTTAACACGTTCAACCTGTGCATTAGAAGATGGACTATATAAAGGTGTTTTTTCCTGCTTTATTCCCAACATCTTTAAGAAATTACACATTTTAGTAGAGACTAATTGCGTACCATTATCAGAAACTAAAACTTTTGGTTGTCCCTCAATAGCAAATATTTTTTTTAAATACTCAATTATGATCTCAGTGGTTATGTTTGGAATAAATTCACAATGAATCCATTTGGAATAATAGTCAGATAGGACAACAAGATATTTTCAGCTACTTTCTAGACATTTGAATGAACCAGAAAAGTCTATAGCAATTTTTGTCCATGGTCCATTAGGTATTTCCACTAGTTGCGTATCATTTTTGCAAACTTTCCAATGTTTATCGGATTTTAAGCATTCTACACAATGGTCAACTTGTAAGTTCACATCAGAATTAATTCAAGGCCACCAATAATAATTTTTTTACATTTTCTTGGTTGCAGTTGATCCAGGATGACCTCTATGTGCTAGACAAATACGTTTTTTCCTTAATTCTATAGGTGGTATGAACAAATCATGTCTCATAAGTAAACCATTCACTACAGTTAGTTTGTCAGATAGCTGTTGATAACTTTTCAAGTTATTGCTTAGATTGCGTAATGGTGGCCACCTTCCCAATACATATTCTTTTACCTTTTGTAAAACACAATCTTTTTCAAGAGTTTGTACCCATTCATTTTCTGTTATAGCTCCTTCACTTAAGATGGTAGCATCAATAGGTGCTACAACACATTCCATTTCTTCATTAATCTCATCTTCACATTCATTTATAGGCAATCTTGAAAGGAAATCAGCACGACAATTTAAGCTCCCTGGAATATGCTTTACATTAAAATTAAATTCTTGTAGCTTTGCAATGAGTCTTACTAACCTAGAGGATGCTTTTCCATTCCCTCTTCCACAACCATCCATCATGTATATCAATGGTTTATGGTCTGTTACAATCTCAAATTTTTTACCCCATAAATACATTTTAAGCTTTTCAACAGCCCAAACACCTAGGGGTCGATTCCGATTCGGGCCGGAAAAAGCACCGACCGACTCGGAGCCGGAATTAATTCCGACCGACACGTACCTGTGGCGCCCGACACGCCAAGTACGATGCAAGGCGTGCAAAATCCGACCGACACGTACTGAACCCAAGCCGAACGACCGAGCCGCACGGAAAACAGCAATCCGGCCGGAAAAACATGCGAATCGAACCGACCGACACGCACCCGGAACAAATCCAACCGAAACGTACACGCGAAATCCAAACCGCAAAGTACGATGCAAGGCGCGAAACCACGACCGAGTCGTACGGAGGACAAGCCGTACGACCGACACGCATACAAAACCGAGCCGAAGTTACACAAAACACCGCGACCGACGCGTACGCAGCATAGAAAACTGCACAAACACAGCGTGAACGAAACGGAGAAGACCGTACGAGACAACTGCAGGGTCCGACTCGGTCACAAGAACGTTTCCAACATGCACAGAAAGTACTAAGGAAAAATACACAAAAAAGGCCAAACAAGCAATTACAAAGCCAATAAATACTGGGGGGTGGGGACAGAGAACAAAGACACACCCACAACTCCACCCATATAAAGGACACAAATCCCAACCATGATCCTTTGCAAATGCTATTCTACTGTCAGCACTCAACAGACAGCAACCACACACCCACAGCTCATCCCTCACACAAGCCACACACCATCAGCACACCAACAAATAGCTACCTCACATACACCCAGCAAAACACACACTCACACACCCTCACCTGCACACCAACACACACATCACTCACCATCACCATGCCCCCAAAGAAGAATCACAAGTTCCTAGATTGTGAATTGGAAGTCCTGGTAGACGAGATCCTCAGGGTAGAGCCACAGCTGTTTGGCACACTGGTCCAACAGACACCCATCTCCCAGAAAACCAAGATGTGGGAGAGGATCATCAACAGGGTGAACGCACAATCACCATGTCTGCGCACAAAGACTGACATCCAGAACAGGTGGTATGACGTGCGCAGGAGGGTACGGGAGCTGCTGAAGAAGGACTACCTCCTGAGCCAATACACCGGCAGTGGCCCTCCTGCCAAGCCAGTATACCTCAGGCCCTGGGAGGAGAAGGTGCGGGCCATCCTTCCGCCAGTGAGCGTCTATGGACTAGAGAACATCCCAGAGCCTGGTGAGTACACAACAAATGTACACAATATTCTGCCACAATACACACACACATCACTGTCAAGGGGAGAGTCAAACCATGCACTCATAGCAATTACACAGCAACCAGAACAGAATCATCCCAAAATGTGTATGTCAGTCAGATAAACACAACACATGCCATCTCAAAGTTACATTTAACCGTGTCATCACATGTACAAACACAACTACAACTACAGCTAGGCAGTGGCACAAATATAACTAACAAACACATCCAGACATGTAGCCACCACTACAACACCAACACACAGTGAAGACCACTGAAAGAAAGGAATTCTGTGTATGCTGGGCAAGTCAGTGTAGCCAATAGCATCATGGGAGTCGTAGTCACAGATATTGCTCACCCCCACAACTGTCCCATCAACACCACCATGAACCATGCGCACATCACAGGGAGTGGAAAAGGACTCACAAGATGGCTGACACTGGCTACTGCTGTGGGGAGCACAAGGCCCTGCTGGCAACTGTGCAACAACCAACAGCAGGACACCACAGACTGACATCCTGAGAGACAACTTCCACTCCCTGCAATGCAAGCACGTTCCATGGTGGGATATCTGGCTGGGTAGGAAGGAGGACTTGCAGCACTGACCATAGTCACAAGCACCTCCCCTCACACACACCCTCAACACATACTCCACATAACCCACCTGGGAGAATGCAATGCCTCACATCCTAACTCAAGATCCCACAAAGAACCACCACCCTGGGTTATGTTGTGGGAAGCACAGGGACACTCTTGGGACTTTTAGCCAAACAACTGCCAGGACAACACTCCCAGCCATCCTGTCAGCACAGGCAGCCCACCCCACAGGGAAGCAGAGTCAAAAGGAAGGAAGCATGGGCATGCTGGGAAGGGGGTGGAGTCAATAGCATGATGGGAGTAGTAGGCACAGATATTGCTCAGCCTCACAACTGGCCCATCAACACCACCCTGAACCATGCTCACATCACAGGGAGTGGATAAGGACTGACAAGATGGCTGACACTGGCTACTGCTGTGGGGAGCACAAGGCCCTGCTAGCAACTGTGCACCAACAAACAGCAGGACACCACTGACTGACATCCTGAAAGACAACTTCCACTCCCTGCAATGCAAGCACGTTCCATGGTGGGATATCTGGCTGGGTGGGAAGGAGGACTTGCAGCACTGACCATAGTCACAAGCACCTCCCCTCACACACCCCCTCGACACATACTCCACATAACCCACCTGGGAGAATGCAATGCCTCACATCCTAACTCAAGATCCCACAAAGAACCTCCACCCTGTGTTATGTTGTGTGAAGCACAGGGACACTCTTTGGACTTTTAGCCAAACAACTGCCAGGACAACACTCCCAGCCATCCTGTCAGCACAGGCAGCCCACCCCACAGGGAAGCAGAGTCAAAAGGAAGGAAGCATGGGCATGCTGGGAAGGGGGGAGGAGGTAATAGCATGATGGGAGTCGTAGTCACAGCTCTACATCCCCCACCACATGGCCCAGCAAGCTCACACTCACGCATGCACATCCCACAGAGAGTGGAAAGGCCCATCAAAGATGTCTGACACTGTTGCTGTGTCGTGGGGCGCACAAGGGCATGCTGGGAACTGCACACCAACCAACAGCAGGACACCACTGTCAGCCATCTTGCCATTGCTCTCACACCCACACACACTGAACTCCCCACAAAAGCAAGTAAGTATGGGAATGCTGGGAAGTGGGGTGGAGGCAATAGCATGATGGGAGTCATAGTCACAGACATAGCTCACCCCCACAACTGTCCCATCAACACCACCCTGAACCATGCTCACATCACAGGGAGTGGAAAACAACTGACAAGATGGCTGACACTGGCTACTGCTGTGGGGAGCACAAGGCCCTGCTGGCAACTGTGCACCAACAAACAGCAGGACACCACTGACTGACATCCTGAAAGACAACTTCCACTCCCTGCAATGCAAGCACGTTCCATGGTGGGATATCTGGCTGGGTGGGAAGGAGGACTTGCAGCACTGACCATAGTCACAAGCACCTCCCCTCACACACCCCCTCAACACATACTCCACATAACCCACCTGGGAGAATGCAATGCCTCACATCCTAACTCAAGATCCCACAAAGAACCTCCACCCTGGGTTATGTTGTGTGAAGCACAGGGACACTCTTTGGACTTTTAGCCAAACAACTGCCAGGACAACACTCCCAGCCATCCTGTCAGCACAGGCAGCCCACCCCACAGGGAAGCAGAGTCAAAAGGAAGGAAGCATGGGCATGCTGGGAAGGGGGTGGAGGCAATAGCATGATGGGAGTCGTAGTCACAGCTCTACATCCCCCACCACATGGCCCAGCAAGCTCACACTCACGCATGCACATCCCACAGAGAGTGGAAAGGCCCATCAAAGATGTCTGACACTGTTGCTGTGTCGTGGGGAGCACAAGGGCATGCTGGGAACTGCACACCAACCAACAGCAGGACACCACTGTCAGCCATCTTGCCATTGCTCTCTCACCCACACACACTGAACTCCCCACAAAAGCAAGTAAGTATGGGAATGCTGGGAAGTGGGGTGGAGGCAATAGCATGATGGGAGTCATAGTCACAGACATAGCTCACCCCCACAACTGTCCCATCAACACCACCCTGAACCATGCTCACATCACTGGGAGTGGAAAACAACTGACAAGATGGCTGACACTGGCTACTGCTGTGGGGAGCACAAGGCCCTGCTGGCAACTGTGCAACAACCAACAGCAGGACACCACTGACTGACATCCTGAGAGACAACTTCCACTCCCTGCAATGCAAGCACGTTCCATGGTGGGATATCTGGCTGGGTGGAAAGGAGGACTTGCAGCACTGACCATAGTCACAAGCACCTCCCCTCACACACCCCCTCAACACATACTCCACATAACCCACCTGGGAGAATGCAATGCCTCACATCCTACCTCAAGATCCCACAAAGAACCTCCACCCTGGGTTATGTTGTGTGAAGCACAGGGACACTCTTGGGACTTTTAGCCAAACAACTGCCAGGACAACACTCCCAGCCATCCTGTCAGCACAGGCAGCCCACCCCACAGGGAAGCAGAGTCAAAAGGAAGGAAGCATGGGCATGCTGGGAAGGGGGGTGGAGGCAATAGCATGATGGGAGTAGTAGGCACAGATATTGCTCACCCCCACAACTGTCCCATCAACACCACCCTGAACCATGCTCACATCACAGGGAGTGGAAAACAACTGACAAGATGGCTGACACTGGCTACTGCTGTGGGGAGCACAAGGCCCTGCTGGCAATTGTGCAACAACCAACAGCAGGACACCACTGACTGACATCCTGAAAGACAACTTTCACTCCCTGCAATGCAAGCACAGTCCATGGTGGGATACCTGACTGGCTGGGTGGGAAGGAGGGCCGGCTGTCAAACAAATACAACCAATGCAGACCATGTTCACACCCCAACAAATACATAGAAATGCCCAAATAATGCAGGACAATGTGCTACACCAATATCAACCCCTGACTGTGACAACTTAGGACAATGCAATGTACAGGCCCGCACCCAGAGGCACAGTCACAACTGTCAGGTGTGTCAACCATTGATGCCTGCAGAAACATAACATACATTGTGTGTCTCCCAAAAACAGGTGATGATGGGGACACAGCAGCAGACGCTGAGGAGTCCCAGTCCCAGGCTCAAGAGGATACGGAGCTCACTGGTGTCGTACAGCCTCTGCCCTCCTCGGACGAAGAAGACCAACCTGGCACCTCCGGTGCAAGTCAACATGCAGCACCAGCAGGACCACCAGCTGCAGCACCAGCAGGACGACCAGCTGCACCCCTGCACCCACCCCTCCAACGACTGTCACCACAAATACCATCCCTGCCGACATGGACAGAACAAGGAGCACCACCAGCACAGGGACCCTGGACCAACGTGGGGCCATGGACACCACCACCACCAACCCCCAAGGGGGACCAGGGTCATCTGTGCGTGCCACTGCACGCACTGCACATGTCGGCAGGGGTGGTGGGAGGGGTGGGAGACAGAGGTCGCTGCTTGTAGAGGTGTCTGGTGTGCATGATGACCCACAACTGGTACGCATAACCGATGCGTACCAGTCCAGCACCGGAGATCTCAGCCAGGTAGTGGGGCTCCTCAGAGACATGAAACAGCAGCAGGCTGCCCATCATGCCCGCTTGGACTCACACATGTCCCGCGTGGAGTCCAAGTGGGACACACTGCAAGAGATGACGGCGGTGCACAGGGACATATTACAATGCCTCCGCCAGATGAACAGCAACCAGTCTACACCTCCCTGTGTGCCAACAACATCTGGTGCTGAACAAACTGCAACTGCCACAGTGAGGGAGGATGACTCTGGCGGAGAGTCCCCTGCACCGCAGCAGCCTGTACTTGAGGGGCCCCCCCCCCAAAGAAGAGGGGTCGTCCGAGGAGGGGCAAGTGAGAGGCCGATGGCCAAGTGTAACCCCCAGGAAGCCTGAACCTGTTCTGGATGTTCACCTTTGTGCACAAACTGTTCACCCTGTTGACGGCAACACAACTCCCACACATGACATGGGGAGTACAAGTTGGACCAATGTCTCAGACAACTGTGGCCCCGATACTGGGGATTTTGTCTACCAGGACTTTCAATTCACCTAGGAACTTCTGATTGCAATATAAATGTACAGCACTAACCATCCTATGCACTATTCACACAAATGTATCACAATAAACACACTAATACACCATACTTGCCTCTGTTGTGATTCCAACGTGGGTGCTGTCATGGGGATGATGAACTGCAAAATTACACTGTGTATGCGAACTGCAACAGCAAGTACAACACAGGCATGTGAGTAAAGGCAACGTGACACATATGAGGGAGACACACCACCAGGGCTACACAACACATACACACCTAGGCCATCTGACTCATTGCCTACACTGATGTTGCCAGGAAAGACGGTGCAATGCACAGACACCACACCTATTCCCAGTTGTAGTCAAGTAGCCCACAGGTGCAGTAAGCAAATGGCAGTCAAATGTGTGACCACAGACAACGCACATCACAAAGTGAAGCACAGGTTTATTACACAGTTGCAACATGTCGTAACCACTACAGATGCAAGGTAATCCCACCTGGCAGCGGGCACACAGTCAACAACTGTAGAAGGAAGGAAGTCCATGGGTGTGGCGCACATCACCTGTAGGGACACAACAGCTACCACCCTGGAAGTACAATCACGTCGTCGGTGGACACAGTTGACCAAACGAATCTGAAAGTACCCTGTGAAGGACAGAAATGACACACAGTCAAAAGCAATGGAGAACAGGACAGAACAGCAAAACTCATGCACAATACATGTTACAAGATACCCACCCAGAACCAAGTTAGCATGTCAACACTGTTGGGGAGTACAGACCACCTGTAAGCACACATCGCTACACACATCCAGTCAAGTAGCCCATGGACACACTCCAACAGCACTAGAGCACCACCTACACATATCATGCCAACTCACATCATTGACATGACACCTCAGGATACTCACATTCAGCTAAAGAAGTTGGTGATGAGCTGTGTGCGGACATCACCCTCATCATCATCATCATCACTGGCATCGTGGTCCAGGCCAGGATCCTCCACAGGTGGCGGATGTTGGTCATTGTCATCCTGGATGAGAGGCAACTCCTTCCGCACTGCCAGGTTGTGGAGCATGCAGCAGACGATGATAATCTTCCACACCTTCGCTGGGGCATATGGGAGGGACCCTCCTGTCTTGTCCAGGCAGCGGAAGCGGCTCTTCAGGAGACCAAATGTCCGCTCAATCACTCTCCTGGTCCGACCATGTGCCTCATTGTAGCGCATCTGGGCTGGTGTCACAGGGTTCCTGAGGGGTGTCAGCAACCACGGCATGTTGGGGTATCCCGAGTCACCTAAGGACAGACAAGTGCACATTAGCTGACTTGGAAAAGTGGGCGGAATACTACAGATCAGATCACACACAATGGCACAAAGTCAGTACACACCGACAAGCCAGGCACGCTGGTTCTACATCTGTGCCATCATCCTGGGGATGCGACTACTCCTCATCACAAAGGCATCGTGTGCTGAACCAGGGAAACGAGCACACACGTGTGAGATGGTCATATCTGCAAGACACACCACCAGTGCATTGACCGAGTGGTAGTGCTTGCGGTTACGGTAGGCCTGCTCCTGGGCCTGTGGTGGTACCAAAGCCACATGTGTCCCATCAATGGAGCCAATGACATGCGGCATCCTCCCAGGGCATAGAAGTCACTCTTCACGTCAGTGAGTCGTTGCAGTCTAGGGAAATAGATGTACCGGTTCAGGTATAGCAACATTGCCTCCAAAACATCGCGGAGCACACGGCTCAACATGGTCTGTGACATCCCACCAGCAGTCGCCACAGTATGTTGGAAGGTACCGGTGGCAAAGAAGTGTAGGGCTGCCATCACCTTCACCTTGGGGGTCAGCGCTGTAGGATACGGCCGGCCAGGCTGCAAATGTGGGGCCAACTGCAATGCCAAATCCTCAATCAGCTGCCTGGTGAAGCGGTACCGTCGGATGCTGTCCCGTTCCACCATCGTTGCCAGGTCTGGGAATGGTCTATGGACAGCAGGAGCCCTGAGGTGCAGAGGAGAAGAAAGCAAGATTTTCAGTCACCCCACATATGCGGCACTCAATATCACATCATACATCATTATGAGGCACAACTACATGAAGTGTGCAGTTCCGTAAGGACATGTATGGTACATACATGGCCAACATCTGTCATCACGGTTCAACAAGTGGCATCAATAAGTCCCAGGTTGGCCCATTGGATATCATGAGGCCGTGTCACAGTTCCCATCTCCTGCTGCCATGTCACAATCACCCCCCACAGTGACATGTGAGGACAGATGTGCCCCAGGCATCACAGCTCAACGACAGGTACATTCCCAGGGACCCTGTATTGCCACATGGACACTGGCATTACATGGAGTATCATGTATACACCACAGCAAAACAACCATGACCCCCACAGGTAGTGGTTCCACTTGCCTCTGCAGGACAGACATGGACGTCTGTGACACACACACGCACAACATCAAAGTCCATGCACACACAACGTGGATGTGGAGACTGTCTCCCATTGTGCACATGAAATCAGAGACATTGTAAACACTACATGCACACAGACTGTGGAGGACCATCACTATTGTGCCACTGAGACACCCTGGCTCAAACATACCGTCCCACATGGGACTCACAGGGTATGTGACATGACATACACATACACCACCGTGAAATGTGACCATGGCACATGCACAGATATGAACAGTTGCACATCACAGTGGTCATGTACACATAACACCCAGGATCCTGTCCCCATGAACACGTGCACAGCCTGGGGGTGGCTGCCCCCAGGTGACACCCACAGGACAACATGTACACCAACATACACACAATAGGAAATGCAGCCTTACATGCCTTATGATACAGTTTGGACAGGCTGTGGTGTTGTAGGTGTGCCCCTCACTCCCTGGGAGCTATCTGTGGCTGGCATATGTTCATCTGAGACAGGCATGGTGACATATGCCAGTCACTTGTACAGGGATGCGTTGAACAGCAATGGACCGATCGGTGCACCCGGCCGGCCCATTGCAGTCAATGTGTGCGGGTACGCGTTGTACCTCTGTACGCGTTGAACAGCAATGGACCGATCGGTGCACCCGGCCGGCCCATTGCATTCAATGTGTGCGGGTACGCGTTGTACCCCTGTACGCGTTGAACAGCAATGGACCGATCGGTGCACCCGGCCGGCCCATTGCATTCAATGTGTGTGGGTACGCGTTGTACCCCTGTACGCGTTGAACAGCAATGGACCGATCGGTGCACCCGGCCGGCCCATTGCATTCAATGTGTCGGGTACGCGTTGTACCCCTGTACGCGTTGAACAGCAATGGACCGATCGGTGCACCCGGCCGGCCCATTGCATTCAATGTGTGCGGTACGCGTTGTACCCTGTACGCGTTGAACAGCAATGGACCGATCGGTGCACCCGGCCGGCCCATTGCATTCAATGTGTGCGGGTACGCGTTGTACCCCTGTACGCGTTGAACAGCAATGGACCGATCGGTGCACCCGGCCGGCCCATTGCATTCAATGTGTGCGCGGTACGCGTTGTACCCCTGTACGCGTTAGTACCGCAATGGACCGATCGGTGCGCCCGGCCGGCCCATTGCATTCCATGTGTCGGGTACGCGTTGTACCCCTGTACGCGTTGTACAGCAATGGACCGATCGGTGCGCCCGGCCGGCCCATTGCATTCAATGTGTCGGGTACGCGTTGTACCCCTGTACGCGTTGAACAGCAATGGACCGATCGGTGCACCAGGCCGGCCCATTGCATTCAATGTGTGCGGGTATGCGTTGTACCCCTGTACGCGTTGAACAGCAATGGACCGATCGGTGCACCCGGCCGGCCCATTGCATTCAATGTGTGCGGGTACGCGTTGTACCCCTGTACGCGTTGTACCGCAATGGACCGATCGGTGCGCCCGGCCGGCCCATTGCATTCAATGTGTGTGGGTACGCGTTGTACCCCTGTACGCGTTGGACAGCAATGGACCGATCGGTGCGCACCCATTGTCAATGGCCTAGCCTGAAAACGGACGCATTTTTGAAATTCAAACGAGTCAGTTGCTGGAAATTCAGTTGGTCACCCACAACAATGTTGCAAAATCATGTATGTCATGAAGTTGAAGATTTGAAGGATGCTGTGGGCGTGTATTGGTGCTGCTATTCCATGGATTGGCCAGATTCAGAAGATGCAAACGACTTGGACCTATCACTTTGGACACATGGGACAGTATCTGCCTCTGCAGCACATATATATTGCTGGCTGTTCCCCTGAGAGCTCACTTGCCTGCACTACATGCTCCAGGACGACATCTGCCACTGCACTGCTGCTGTCTCTGCCCCCTCTGGACCCTGCAATGGCACGTACTGTGGAGAGAGCCCCAGCCTTCAGCCTTGAGGAGAACCAGGCCCTGCTGGACAGCCTACTTCCACAGTACAGCAAGCTGTATGGGACACCAGGGGAGCAGGTGAGTGTTCTGTGCACTGCCTTTCTGAATGTGCATTTTGTCTGACTAGCAAGGCTGAAAGTCTGCACGCCACTGGCTAGCAGGCTCACTGAGTAGTTGTCACCCCCCATAGTGTGTAGTGACATGCACTGGACAGGTATGGTGCAGTGACAGTGCATTTGAACAAGGTTTTACTTCCCATGCAATGATACCATGTAGTGACTTCTGGCAAACTGTCCATGGGCAGCGTTGCACTGCCTGTGTACATCATGTGCCCCTGTGATTGAGACATGTATTTACAACTGTGTCATGCACGGATATGTTGCATGTGTAGTAATGGCCTTTTCACTTTGTCATCCTGACAGGTTAATGCCCATCGGAAGCAGGAGATCTGGAAGGACATCGTCCGGGCTGTCCGGTCCGTGAGGGTCTACAAGCGCCGGATCCGCAACTGCCAGAAGAGGTGGCAGGACCTTCGGGGCTGGACCCGGAGGATTGCACGGGTCCAGCTGAAGCTGTCGCCTCCTCGCAGGAGGGGCGGAACACGGACCCTGACCCCCACATGCTCCAGATCCTGGCGGTGGTGTTTCCAGACCTGGATGGGCAGCTGAAGGCCAGACAGCAGCAAGGAGGGGGTGAGTCAAAGACTGCACTGTGAACTCTGTATTACATGCTATGTGCCCTCCTCTGGCCTGGTTAAACTGCCACAGTACAGCAGTCATGTTGTCCAGGAGCCATGTCCCTCTATTGTGCACTGCCCACTCCTCATCTGATACCCAGGTGTGGCCCTTACATTCAGGGAATTGTGTCACTTGGGACTGTGTCCTTGCAGTTTGCTTCACTCAAGGTGGGGGACAGCATCTGTTTCCTAACTCTGTTGTGGGCATCATGGGTGGGTCCATTGTTCACACAACGCCTGTGTTCGGACATGTAATCTGCGTGTTGCTTTGATATGCGGTCCACTTGCTGAGCTGAGCCACCACATGTGCCTGGGGCATCTGGCACACACCCATGCAGCGGGTGGGAACAATGTTTGGGCCCCAGGAGTGTGCAGATTACGTGTGTCACACATACATAGCCAGCTATCCACTGTCCAGGGCTCATCCCTCATTCATGTGGGGCAGGACAGTCATGCCTACTCCAGCCCATCCAATACACCTGTACTCCCACTCCCGTGTATCAGCTGACACGTTGTGCGCAGTGATTTGACCCCTCAGGTGTCTGCCTCTGTGTCAGTGTGCTGTGGATTTGTTGCCAGGACTGCTGGGGTGTTTCTCGGTAGGGGCTCAGCATGCCACTGGAGATGTGACCATAGGAGACGATACTTGTGTGTCACATAGGTGTTTGATCAGCTGCCCGTGCAGACTGGGGTATGCGAATGTGAAGTTCAGGCAGCTGTTTCCCATTCACAGCAGATTGTGAGGGGCTCAGGTTCAGAGGGTAGTGTCACAGGTCTCCCATATGTCCAATCGGTATGACCTGGACAGATGAGGGTTAAGATGATGTGTTGTGTGGGGGATGTACATGTGCACTTGTGCAGCTCCAGGACTTGCATTCCCCATGACCTACTATTGTGACACAGTGCAGAGTGTTGTTGTCTGGCTGCCAAGTCATACATCACTGAGACAGTGATGTATGACTTAGCAGTCATGCCTCCGCCATGGCATGTGTCTACTTATTTGTGATCCTGCAGGGGAGTGACACGTGCTACATGCACACCATTGTGGCGATGGCTATCAGGACATGGGTGCATCATGGTGTCTGTCGCTGGTATGCATCACATGCATTTCCTATTTGACTCTGGGCATCCCTTTCATCCGGAAACCTGTACTGACTCAGTGGCAAGAGTTGTGATGTGTGCATGTCCACATGCTACACCGTGTCCTCTGCACTGTCCAACTACTGTGTAGGTGGTGCATGTGTCCACACTGGGGTGTTGCTATCCAACAGACACCAGACAGATGGGTGCAAGGCCATGTGGGATGTGAGTGCCATGGTTGGCATCAGACTGACAATTGGCTTCTCCTGTTCAGTTAGGGCACTTTTAGCAATGTTCAACTAATGATGCCAGGGCTTGCTCTGTAATGTGCTGTGCTCACAGTGGTGTGTGCGTTTGGTGCAGGTGACTGATGTCTGTCTGTTTCCCCATTGTTTGCAGATACATCCACGGCCACGGAAGGGGACAGCTCCACGGACCAGGAGGAGCCGGAGAGCCAGACTGGGTCAGCAGCCGAGGAGTGGTCGGAGGGACCCAGTGGCACGGAGGGCGAGGGGAGCCACACCGAGGAGTCCTCAGCAGCATCCACCTCAGCTGAGGACCACAGCGGCTCAGAGGATGACTCCCTTATGGAGGCGGGTGTCAGCAGCCACCACACCCCAGCTAGTGTTGCTGTCCCCGCCACCACCAGCACCACCACCGCCCTCCCATCGGCTCCCATTCCCCAGGTCCATGGAGGCTCCCATGTTCGGGAGCGTGTCTCCTTTGGGCCAGGCACCGCACCCCTGCCCCTGTGTCCCCTGCTGCCCTGAGTGAGGAGTCTGTGTACCTCCTTCGCCAGCTCCATGTAGGGCAGACAGCCATGCTGAGTGTCCTCCATGCGCACACCGCTCTGTTGACTCAGCTGGTGTCGTTCATGGAGGGCATCTCATCGGGCATGTCTGACCTACAGAGGGCAATAGGTCCATGGACTCCTCCCTGACGGCAGCAGTGTCCCTCCTCAGACAGTCCCTCACCCCTCCTGCCTCTGCTCCATCCACACTCCCCAGCACCTTACCCGTCCCAAGCACACACACACCGGCACAGGCACACACCAGCACACACACGTCCAGCACACAGACACACACGCCACAAACAAAACGCACATGCACGCACAGTCAGGGGACTGAAACCAGACTCACAGGGGATGGGGCCCTGGAACACACACACGCATCCACAAGCACTGCGCAGTCCTCAGTTGCCTCTCCCTCCAAAGCACCCTCCCTTGCCTCACCTGCAACCCCAAAGACCCAGCAGCTCTTCCTCAGTGACCTCGGCCTCTTCCCCTCCGATCCAGCTGATACAGCATTCAGGGGGAAGAGGAAGCCCACCCACACGGAGCAGAGTGCCCCTCGCCCCCGGACATCCTCCCCCAGGTGCAGACAGACTGAGGCCCCCACCCGCAAGTCCTCCCGGAGTCGTAAGAGCAAGACCCCGCCGTTGCCCTGCAGCTCAGGCACCAGGTCTCCTTCCTCCATCCCTCAGGCCCCCACTCCACAGGTGCCCCCACCACACCCTGCCCTAGGTTCCCCCACCCACAGATATACCATCCCCAAGAGGATCCGGCCTTCTCCCCTGCCACTTGCTCTCCCGGCACCACACCCCCGCTGCGCTTGTCTGTGCCACTGATGTGGTGAGGGTGTCCTCCCCCTCTGTCCAGCCCACCTTGCCTGTTCCCCATTCTCCTCCCCTGGTGGTAGGCACTGCAGTGGAGTCCACTACCACCCTGTCTGACTTGGGCACTGCAGTGGCGGACCTGTCCACTCCATCTGCAGGGTCCACTGCAGTCGTGCCGGGACCCACAACATCTGAGTCATGCCCCCCAGTTGTGCCGGCACACACCATGTCAGACACCTCCACTGCAGTTGTCAGTGGCTCTCCAGCACCCACCACCCCTTCCCTGCCTCCTCCTGGTGAGCCCTGATCCTGTCCCTGCGGTGCCTGGCCTGCCCCCGGTTGCCCCTCCTAGTGGATTGTCCCTGGTTTTGTGCAGTGCAGGCATGCGTAGGGTGACATCTGCCACTGTCACCCTGTTTGGACTTTGACAATGGACTGGCCATTGGCCTTTGTGTTTTTCTGGACTTTCACTTTTAAACACACATATGCTGAATAAAGCAACTTTCTGTTCTCTAGTGCTTATGCTTCTGATGTACATGTTGTTGATGATGCTAACCATGCCCTTGCTGCAGTGATGGTGATATTTGGTCTCATGATAATGAAGTGTTACTGTGCAGGAACACATGTGGTCCAGGGGAATGTGTCCTATCCTGTGGTGTATCCATGTCATCCATAGCAGCATCTGAGGGTGTCATGTGTTCAGTATTTGGCAATGGGATTTCCTACTTACATTAGCAATTTCACATCTGTGGCTTCCACCCCTGCACATCTGTTGTGCCTGCCATTGTTCAATTCGTCTACTTCCCTGACCATGTGGCCATCTCCACTGGACATGCAGGTTTGGGCATCAATGGGGAAGGACTCATCTGTGTTGTCAGTGCAACATTGCTATACAAGTGTGTTGGATCTGTGCTGATGATTTCGTTGGCACTTCCATGACCAGGCTGATGTGACGGGAGCCTTCATTTGGTGCTAATTGTTGATTGTGTGACCAAGTGCTCAGCTGACATGATGGGGCCCTACTGAGGCAACATATGGCACAGCTTTCCTCACACAGGAGTGGAGTCCCCTCATGGCAGTGTGTACTCCTGTGACATTGCCTGCGCCCAAGGTGTGTGTTGTATGAGCATGTCTGTGTGTTCACTTCCGTTTTGCTGTGCATGCTGTGATCCCTAGTGTTGTACCTGTTTGTGATGCTTGCTGAGTTGACCTATGTTCCCCCAAAGTCTTCTCCCTGGGTTCTCTGTGATGTGGGTGCATGGCACATTACTGGTCATCAGGGTGTCACCCATAGGTGTGTTTGCTGTCAGGGCTGAGTTTGTGTGCAGACGCAGATGGGTCACAGTCAGGTTTCCCCTTGGCACTTGTTGTTTGCACCTGTCATGTGATTTCCAGTTTGTGTTATCTTTCAGTGATTGTGACACGTTGTGTGTGTGACTGCTGGCACTCCTCAGGGTCCGGGCTGCAATGTTGGTTGTTGTCTATGTGTGTTCTTTGTGGGTGACCTTGGCTTCTTCATTAGTGTGTGACTGTGGCTGGGATCCCATTGGTTGGTGTGGTATTGCCGTCATGTCCATGTACAGCGTAGTGTGCAGTGTGTCAGACATTCAGGAGTCTTGTTGAGTGGCCATGTGTGATGTGTTTCTGCACCTTGGTTCCCACCCACCACCCTGGAATTGTCATGGGTGCATGTGCAATGTCACCAGTGCATGTGTGCTTCACTGCTGCACATTGTTGGAGGTCGAGGTGTGTGGTGTTGAGTGTGTGCAGATGAGAGTTGTTGCCCGGCTAGACCCCTGCCTCCATGTTGGCCTCGGCTTACTGGCCGTGCTGATTGATTTGTGCTTGTGTAGGTGTGATGGTAGTTTGTTGCTCAGGACACATGACTGTGGTTCACAGTGTGAACGACATTTAGCTTTGTCATCACAGTGGGATTGTAATCCTGCCCAGGGTCACCACATTGTGGGGGCCCTGGGGGTAGTGCTGTGGTGTGTCTGTGTCTTGCTGTGTCAGTTGCTGTTCCTACGTGCCTGTGTGACATGTGTGATTTGTGCTCCCTCTCATCTGACAATGCCTGATTGCCCACATAGGGGATTTGGATCCATGAGTTATCTTTGTGTGGCACTGTATGCACATCTGTATAATTGGTATTCAGGCCTCCTCATGTGTTGTGTGGTTGCCTGGGGACACTGGCACCCCCCTCACCTGTTGTGTTTGATGTGCAGTGAGGGTCTGCCTGTTTGTGTTTGTGCATCTGCACCACTGCATTGGCATATCTTAGGTGTGCCATTGGCTGTATGTAGTTTGGTGGGTTTCCCCTGCTGTCCCTGGGACTCCTAGGTCATCAGTCAGCACAATGATCATGGTTTGTGTGTCCCATTGCTGCCATGGTATGGTATCTGTTCACCTCACATCTACAGTCTCCACAGGGTATCTGCATTTGTGTGTCCATTGGTGCAAATATGTGGGTCTGCATTCTGATGGTCACTTCTGTCATTGTGTCATTGATGAATGTTGACTGTGTCAGCCCCCATGGGTGTTGTTTGTCTGCACATGGCCAAAGGTATGTCTTATTTGCACTGCAGTATTTGCCTCCCCAATCTATGTTGCAATGGGACACATGCACTACTTTGCCACTGATGTGTTTTATGTTCTGTGACCAGGAATCATCCATGCAGTTTGGCAGTTGCAGCTTTTTCTTTGTCAACACTTACATTTTGGTCACTGTGATGATGGGGGTTTGGACCCCATTGCCACAATGTTCAAAATGTGCTTCAGATATGGACACCACACTTACCTTTTGGTCACTGTGATGATGGGGGTTTGGACCCCATTGCCACAATGTTCAAAATGTGCTTCAGATATGGACCCCACACTTACCTTTTGGTCACTGTGATGATGGGGGTTTGGACCCCATTGCCACAATGTTCAAAATGTGCTTCAGATATGGACCCCACACTTACCTTTTAGTCACTGTGATGATGGGGGTTTGGACCACATTGCCACAATGCTCAAAATGTGCTTCAGATATGGACCCCACACTTACCTTTTGGTCACTGTGATGATGGGGGTTTGGACCCCATTGCCACAATGTTCAAAATGTGCTTCAGATATGGACCCCACACTTACCTTTTAGTCACTGTGATGATGGGGGTTTGGACCCCATTGCCACAATGTTCAAAATGTGATTCAGCTATGGACCCCACACTTACATTTTGGTCACTGTGATGATGGGGGTTTGGACCCCATTGCCACACTGTTCAAAATGTGCTTCAGCTATGGACCCCACACTTACATTTTGGTCACTGTGATGATGGGGGTTTGGACCCCATTGCCACAATGTTCAAAATGTGCTTCAGCTATGGACCCCACACTTACCTTTTGGTCACTGTGATGATGGGGGTTTGGACCCCATTGCCACAATGGTCATGGCCTGCTTGCATTGTGGGGGCCACACACATATATGTGTGGCACATGTGATAGGGGGTCACGTATGTTCAAAGTCATGTTCAGTGTTGTAGGCATTTGACACAGTCTACACACGCTTGTCATGGTGTTGGGGGATGTCTTTTTCTTGCATTCCCTAGGTTGTGGTGTGCTGGTTGTGTCATGCATTGTCCATCCTATGAGTGGGGGTGGTGTTGGTGGTAGGCATCCAGCCCCCCATGGGTAGAGGTGGTAGTAGTGACAGGCATCCAGCCCCCCCTGGGTAAGGGTGGTAGTGGTGGTAGGCATCCAGCCCCCCCTGGGTAGAGGTGGTAGTAGTGGTAGGCATCCCGCCCACTGGCTAAGGGTGGTAGTTGTGGTAGGCATCTGGCACCCCCATGGCTAAGGGTGGTAGTAGTGGTAGGCATCCAGCCCCCCCCTGGGTAAGGGTGGTAGTAGTGGTGGGCATCTGGCACCCCCATGGCTAAGGGTGGTAGTAGTGGTAGGCATCCAGCCCCCCTGGCTTAGGGTGATAGTGGTGGTAGGCATCCAGCCCCCCCTGGGTAAGGGTGGTAGTGGTGGTGGGCATCTGGCACCCCCCTGGCTAAGGGTGGTAGTAGTGGTAGGCATCCAGCCCCCCCTGGGTAAGGGTGGTAGTTGTGGTAGGCATCCAGCCCCCTGGGTAAGGGTGGTAGTAGTGGTGGGCATCTGGCACCCCCCTGGCTAAGGGTGGTAGTAGTGGTAGGCATCCAGCCCCCCCTGGCTAAGGGTGGAAGTGGTGGTAGGCATCTGGCACCCCCATTGCTAAGGGTGGTAGTAGTGGTAGGCATCCAGCCCCCCTGGCTTAGGGTGATAGTAGTGGTAGGCATCCAGCCCCCCTGGGTAAGGGTGGTAGTGGTGGTGGGCATCTGGCACCCCCTGGCTAAGGGTGGTAGTAGTGGTAGGCATCCAGCCCCCCTGGGTAAGGGTGGTAGTTGTGGTAGGCATCCAGCCCCCTGGGTAAGGGTGGTAGTAGTGGTGGGCATCCAGCCCCCTGGCTTAGGGTGATAGTAGTGGTAGGCATCCAGCCCCCCTGGGTAAGGGTGGTAGTAGTGGTAGGCATCCAGCCCCCTGGGTAAGGGTGGTAGTAGTGGTGGGCATCCAGCCCCCTGGCTTAGGGTGATAGTAGTGGTAGGCATCCAGCCCCCCCTGGGTAAGGGTGGTAGTAGTGGTAGGCATCCAGCCCCCCCTGGCTAAGGGTGGTAGTGGTGGTAGGCATCTGGCACCCCCATGGCTAAGGGCGGTAGTTGTGGTAGGCATCCAGCCCCCCCTGGGTAAGGGTGGTAGTAGTGGTGGGCATCTGGCACCCCCATGGCTAAGGGTGGTAGTAGTGGTAGGCATCCAGCCCCCCTGGCTTAGGGTGATAGTAGTGGTAGGCATCCAGCCCCCCCTGGGTAAGGGTGGTGGTGGTGGTGGGCATCTGGCACCCCCATGGCTAAGGGTGGTAGTAGTGGTAGGCATCCAGCCCCCCTGGCTTAGGGTGATAGTAGTGGCAGGCATCCAGCCCCCACTGGGTAAGGGTGGTAGTGGTGGTGGGCATCTGGCACCTCCCTGGCTTAGGATGGTAGTAGTGGTAGGCATCCAGCCCCCCCTGGGTAAGGGTGGTAGTTGTGGTAGGCATCCAGCCCCCCTGGGTAAGGGTGGTAGTAGTGGTGGGCATCTGGCACCCCCCTGGCTAAGGGTGGTAGTAGTGGTAGGCATCCAGCCCCCCCTGGGTAAGGGTGGTAGTAGTGGTAGGCATCTGGCACCCCCCTGGCTAAGGGTGGTAGTAGTGGTGGACATCCAGCCCCCCCTGGGTAAGGGTGGTAGTAGTGGTGGGCATCCAGCCCCCCTGGCTTAGGGTGATAGTAGTGGTAGGCATCCAGCCCCCCCTGGGTAAGGGTGGTAGTAGTGGTAGGCATCCAGCCCCCCCTGGCTAAGGGTGGTAGTGGTGGTAGGCATCTGGCACCCCCATGGCTAAGGGTGGTAGTTGTGGTAGGCATCCAGCCCCCCCTGGGTAAGGGTGGTAGTAGTGGTGGGCATCTGGCACCCCATGGCTAAGGGTGGTAGTAGTGGTAGGCATCCAGCCCCCCTGGCTTAGGGTGATAGTAGTGGTAGGCATCCAGCCCCCCCCATTGGTAAGGGTGGTGGTGGTGGTGGTGGGCATCTGGCACCCCCATGGCTAAGGGTGGTAGTAGTGGTAGGCATCCAGCCCCCCTGGCTTAGGGTGATAATAGTGGTAGGCATCCAGCCCCCAATGGGTAAGGGTGGTAGTGGTGGTGGGCATCTGGCACCCCCCTGGCTAAGGGTGGTAGTAGTGGTAGGCATCCAGCCCCCCTGGGTAAGGGTGGTAGTTGTGGTAGGCATCCAGCCCCCTGGGTAAGGGTGGTAGTAGTGGTGGGCATCTGGCACCCCCTGGCTAAGGGTGGTAGTAGTGGTAGTTATCCAGCCCCCTGGGTAAGGGTGGTAGTAGTGGTAGGCATCTGGCACCCCCTGGCTAAGGGTGGTAGTAGTGGTGGACATCCAGCCCCCTGGGTAAGGGTGGTAGTGGTGGTGGGCATCTGGCACCCCCATGGCTAAGGGTGGTAGTAGTGGTAGGCATCCAGCCCCCTGGCTTAGGGTGATAGTAGTGGTAGGCATCCAGCCCCCCTGGGTAGGGGTGGTAGTGGTGGTACGCATCCAGGCCCCTGTGTGCTTATGTGGCATTGGTGATGGGCATCCCGCCCCTATGGTGCTGCTGTTGCTGGTGTAAGTAAATTCTGCATCCCCCTGTGTGTGTGTGATGTGTCGTGTACGTGTTGTATGTTTTTGTGGTTGGTGTCTGACTTACCTTCTGCGCCGTACGCGTCCGTGCCTGTTCCGGTAGTAAATGTAGAATATTGGTAGGATCGGGACGAAGGGATTCATGGTTGGTTCGTCTCGTTCGTCTTTCTCGTTGCTTCGCGTCGTCCTCGGCGCTGGCGTGTTCGCCTCGTAGCCGTGGATCGTGTTGTGGCGCGAATCGGAGCTTATGTGCGCCTCTCCCGGAAGCTTTGACGTGCCGGACGTAGCGACGGGTTCGGCGCGTACGGAAAGTGCATCGTACTTGTTCGGCCGGACGGGGCTGCATTTTCCCTTCCGTGCGACTCGATTCTGCGTTTCCGGATTCGCCTCGGTCGGAGAACAGGACCTGGATTGGGTGAGTACGACTCCGGCCGGTTTCTGTGCTGTTGTGCGATCGTACTTACTCGTTCGGTATGATGTACGGATCGGTCGGGAAACAGGCATTCGCATGGCTTTTTTCCCGACCGAATGGTATTGGGTGCGCCTCCGACCGGGATCGGAATCGGCCCCCTAGTGTCTCACGCTCAATGGTGCTATAAAAGAGTTCTGCATTTTTGAGACGTCTTGAAATATATCCAATAGTAAACTCTTTTTCACCTTTTTTTGGACTGAACACAGCTCCAATGCCTACTGCACTGGCATCCACAGTTATGATATTTTCCTTGTCTGCATCATAAGGATACAATGCAGGTGCATCTGCAATGACTTTTTTTATAACATCAAATGCACAGTTATGTTCTTCACTCCAATCAAATTTTACCCCTTTGCGTAAAAGTTTACGTAAAGGCTCAACTTTGTCTGCATATCCCTCAATAAATCGTGAATAATATTCACTCAGACCCATAAAATACTTTAATGTTTCTTTGTTATTAGGTTGTGGTGCATCTCTTATTGCTTTTACTAAGTCGTTTTTAGGTTTTATGCCTTCAGCTGTGAGTTGATGGCCTAAGAACTCTATGCTATTTTGTGCGAATTTACATTTATTTTTGGTTACAGGCATACCTTTTTCTTTGAGAATAGTGAGGACTTCATTTAGAATTTTGTTATGTTCTTTCTCAGTACTAGCATGCACTAAAATATCATCTTGGAATTTTTCAACTCCCTTCATGTCTTTAAAAATTATGTCCATCAACTTTTGGAAGACACTAGCGGCAGAGGCTAGTCCAAATGGTAATCTCACGTACCTGTATGCCCCAAATGGAGTGACGAAAGTAGTGAGATCCTTAGACTCCTCTGCCAGCTTTATTTGATGGTATGCTGACTTGAGATCTATTAAGGGAAAATTTTTGAACCTGAAGTGGATGTTAATATCTCCTGTATCTTGGGCAAGGGATGGCAATCCACAACAATGTTTTTGTTTAAAGATCTCAAGTCAGCACACAACCTGATATCGCCAGTCCTTTTTTTAGTAACAACAATAGCTATAACCCATTCAGATGAATCGGTTGCCTCTATGACGCCTTCCTCACAGAGTTTAGTTAGTAAATTTTTAAGTTCCTTTCTTACAGATAAAGGTACAGATCGTACTTTATGTGTCACAGGAATTGCACCTTCCTTTAGTTTGATCTTAAGCTCGAATCCTTTAACACATCCTATGTGCTCCTCAAAAACTTCTTTATTATTTTTTAAAACTGCCTCAAGTGTAAGTTTTTGGTCAGTTAATCCAACACAATCAACAAAATTCTCATCCAAAACAATAGGTTCGTCTGATCCTGGTTTCAATATTGCTCCCAGTTTGGCTAAGTCTTTCCAACCTACTATATTGCGTCCTCTTATAGCTACATAAATTTTAGTAGAAATTATTCTTCCCATAAAATTTAAAGTATCCTCAAAATAACCTACCATTTCAATTTCAAAATCCCCAAAGGCTTTTGAATTAACATCAGTAACTTCAAGTTTACAATTTTGCCAGAATTTTTCAAAAGTTGTATCAGAAATTATAGTAATTGGCGATCCTGAATCCGCCATAATTTGTAATTCTACTTGACCAATTAAAACATTTCCTAAAGGTGCTCTAATCCTACCTTCCGGAGCATCAATGGATAGAACAATATTGGAACAAATTTCTTCGTCGAATTCTTCAATAGAATTTACCTTCACTTTGTTTTTAAAACTGCTTTTTATATTTTTACAAGATGATGCAAAATGTCCAATTTTTTGGCACTTAACACACTTTTTACCAATGGCTGGACTACCCTGGAAATCTGCCAAATGGTTTTTAGATCCACACCTAAAGCACGAGAAAATTTTACCTTCAAAACTCTTTTCTCCCTTTTTCTTTGTAACAAACTTCTGTTCATATCTCTTCTTTTCCTGTAAGGAAAAAACATTAGTGGTATTCATAGATTCTTTTGATATTTCAATTGACGACAATAAAGAGAGCTCTATCCCTTTAGCAATGTCTATTACTTCCTGTAGTGTGGGATTCCTGCATGCCAGTAATCGCTCTTGATTTTTTTTTAGAAAAGCAATGAAACACAAACTGGTCTCTCATATATATATCTACCATCTCATTGTATTCACATTTAGTAGCAAGAACTCTCAATGCCGCAATGTACTCTTCAATGTTTTCTCCTTCCATTTGTTTGCGCATTGCAAATTTATGTCTGCCAACCATTATGTTTGGTTCCTCGGAAAACTGCTTCTCCATACGTTTCACAGCCTCCTGATATTCATTCATGGGAATAAACTGTCCAGGTGCATGTTCAAATTTAGGCAAACTGTCAAAAATCTCTTGCCCTGAATTTCCCAGCAAACCAAACATTATTGCTTTTTTCCTTTCAGCATTATACTCCTTGCCGTCTATGGCCACAAGATAATTCTCAAATGCCCTATGCCAATTCTTCCAGCGCATAGGTGGTTTTCCTGGTTCACTTAGGAAAAATGCTGGTACACATATTGTATTACTCTGTGCCATGGTGTCAGTTTTAATCTCTTTTTTATACTTTTCCTTTACTTCACTCATATACTGAAATTTTAATTTATTAAATTTCAATTTTATTTTTTCTCTCTTTCCGGTTGTGTTTTATACTGTAATAATACTGTCCTTCAAAAATAATGTACACTCTTACCGATTTCGTTTTATCTCATTGAAGTTTTGCACTCTATATGCAATCACGAACGAAATCGCCTCAGAAATAATGTTTAATCTTATTCAAGATGGCTGCACGTCGTAGCGTAATGCGTGCTGCGTCGGTACGGTGTCAGATGATTTCCAAACTAGCTTTTTTCAATTGCTAGTTAGGACTACATCACAGAAGCTTGTGCGTGCGTGAAGGCTGCTCAGTAACGGAGTCGCGTGAACTCAACGTTAAACGGCAAATCCAACGGTAAGAATCAAACTCCAACAGACACTTTGATTCTAAATGCGCTTTACACAATCTTAAAGTACGACTCAAACAACCGCACCATGTATTTCTTGAAGTATTAGAACAATCATGCAGCTTCCAGCATATTAAAGCTTCCGCTTCACTCGCTCACGAAAAGTAGCCTACCGCAAGTGTTCCTCAATATGCAGTATAAACTTCTTGATCTTCTGCTGTGGGCCTTGCCAATATAACTCATCGCCAACTTGTTAAGACAAGGAGCCAGGATGAATTAGAAGTTATTTATTAAATAAATAACAAGTAAAAGGCCCACACGCAGGTGGAAGCTGGACGAACCGGTCACGTCCGATATCAATTCAAATCTAACTCAACGTTCTATTACATCATATAAATACTGACTGTGAGCAATGATGTGACATCATAAAGTGAGTAAAGATGATTGGACCATAGTGAGAGTATGGAAGAGTAAAAACGGAATAAAGGTTAAAAACTGCAAACTATAAAACATGCATAACACTTATGTATAAATATACAACAGTTATATATGCACACTGCTCCCACTTAGTGAACAAGAAGGCACATTGTCTCCACGGCAATAAACAACGAGTAATGTAAATAACACCGAAACACAGAACCGAGTTATACTCGTATGTAAAAAACAAAACACAAAGGACTCCTCAAGTAGTTTATCACAATAAAAGTACCAGCCATAGGCATTCGGATACTAAAATATTGTACAGAAGGCAGGGGATTTACATAGGCATACTTGTTCGACACTTGGGACAAGGAGGCATCGTGTATCCCTGCCAATGAGCAACGTAAACAGTATAGAATTGCAGGATGCATACACTGAGAAATAGGCGCGTGATGATGTCATGCGTCAACGCTCAATGACGTGCTGGAACCAGGCCCCGCCCCCTGTGGTGTCGAACACCGGTCACACATTCAGCACAAAGCGGGAAAAGAGATAGATGCAATCCTCTATTTAACAGAGGAGTTCGGACTCAGTCCACCACATACAGGACTGCTGAGGAAGGTTCAGAAACGGGTGAGGCACCTTAACGAAGTTAGTGAAATGGGGAGAGCCTGAACCATGTGGAACTGAGAGAAATAGATACTCAGTCTAATAACAATTTTCTCACTGTCCGCAGAGTGTGACTACAGGGCCCACCCCCCTCCTAGGGAGCAACAAGCCTAATACCGATACATCAGTTGCCTTGATCATGTTTTTACAAACACGCCTCACGACATAACAATGCCGATGCAATATCAGTTGCTTTGATTATATTTTTTACAAACACGCCTCATGACATAACGATGCCGATGCGATAAACCACATTTGGCGACAATAGAAAAAACCAATCACTCCATGTAACTTATATTACATCGCCGGCATAAACAAACTAGTTGTACACTGCATGATACCATCTTTAATGAACTAGGACAAGCGCGCTTCTTTCTGGGTGAGAGAAATATGGCGGTTCACTCGGTATCTTCACAAACTGAATGGAATATCAAACATCGTTATTTGGATGTTGACTGTGACTGAACAGCCGCATGATGACAAAAAAGAATGTGAACCTTGGTCACACAATAATGCAAAAATCAAAATACATGAAACTATAAATGAGGTTAAATTTGCATGTACCATACTGTTAAATTGTTAATTATTGTGAACGAACAACTGCGAAGATGGCATTTGATATGTATATGTCGGATAATGATAAATAAAGTGTTAAAAAATAAATAAATAAATTAAAAAAAATTGCATGTACTTAGGGAATGGGAAACACTTTCACAGCAAAAATGTTATGTTACAGTGCATGACACTATGATAATAATATGATAATGCAATTTTAAATTAAAGAATAACAGTGGTCAGAAACCATTAAGAATGAGCAGTATAAAGCACACTTATTCACACAACCTGGGTGAGTAGAAAAAGGCACAACCACTTGATTATGCCTCTGAAATGAAACAAATGTCAAAATACTTTATGCTAATGTTGGTTTTTGTTTGAACGCTCACAGGTTCAACAAGTATGTGAACCTTCGTCACTAAAAACGTACTGTATCCTAGTACATGAAAAATTAATGGTATATAAGATATATAAATTCGAAATAAGGAGCATCAGGAAGTAAGGATCTTACCTGGCTTCAAAAGAAACTACCTATATGTCTTTGTATTCTACTTTTTTTTGTAACATTTTGTCTTATAGGACACGAGACAAGAGGTATTGTCTTAAAAAAAAATTGGGGGTTTGTAAGTATCTACTACAGACACCCCGCACCTACATGCCTTAGTACGCATGCTACTTATGAGATTTTGGTCCTGTTGAAAGCCACACTGCCCCTGAGAGGCACAAGAAGATTGCTGAAACATGTAGACCACACCTAGAATAAGTGGGAGCAACTAATTATCCCACATCTATCCACCACTGTTTTTAACATTGATCGAGAATCCCACAAATAAAATCACGACTTGTGAGAGGGAATCTCAAGCCAAATTTAAATTCATCAGTTCACTCGGACACACACAGTCACAAGATCACCCCCCAAACAAAACCCAGCTCTGCTGTAATCAGGCGTCGCAGCACACCCTGGAAGCATTCGGCAACCAGGGTGGGAACCCAATGATGAAACATGTCTCCTGCCAGGGAGGTGAGTGAGGGTTCTTTTGAAACACCCTGTGGGTGCCTAGTCACTGACGCTTTTGACAACATGAAAAAAGTAGGTTTCTTAGGAACATAGGCAAAAATAGGTAGAAGACCCGTTCTGTTTTTGTTGAATTAATTGAATAGGTGGGAAAGCGAACAGGTCCATGCTTCTCCTCTCCATTTTTGTTTCGCCAGGCAATCCTATAACCCCAGTGATAGAGAGGTTTACAAAAAAACCTTAGCGCTATATCATCGTGACATTAAAAAAGCACACAAGTCACACCTTGCTCTACAACTTAGACAGGAGGGGAACTCCTCTAAGGAGTTATACAAAGTTCCCAACACTTTTTTAAACCCACATGCCTGCTCATCTGACACCCAACCTTCTCAAGCTCTATGTGATGCTATTGCAAATCACTTTGAAGCGAAAGTTAATGTAATTTATAACAACCTTCTCAGACTGGAGGATCAAATGTGCTTAGAGTCCAATATTACCCTCTCAACTGCTGATCGTACCTGCAACCTGGAGAATTTTATACCTCTCAGGCCAGACTCCGTTTGCAAAGCACTGAAAGCAGCAAAATCAGGGCCTCTCCTGGACGTCGCTCCATGCTGGGTCTTAGCAGCTTTGTCTAATAAGCTCGCTCCGGTTATCTGCTCCTTACTAAACCTTTCAATCAGCTCGGGGGAAATTATGCTTGCCTGGAAAGTTGCCCAGGTTATTCCTACCCACGAAAAGGATAATCTTCCAGCCACAGACCTGTCCAATTATCCCCCTATCTCGCTGCTTCCCTTATTGAGTAAATTACTGGAAGGGCATATTAATAATCAACTAATGGAGTTTCTAGAATCTAATAGAGTCCCGGCCCCTCCCAGTCCGGGTTTAGACCCATGCACAGCTCTGAATCTGCGCTTATTGCAGTTACGGACTACATTAGATGCTCCCTGTTAGAAAATAAGTTGTCACTGCTTGTGCTGCTTGATTTGTCAGCAGCATTTGACATGGTGTCTCACCATAGATTGCTTTAGAGGCTAAAGAAGATAGGAATCCGTGGCATGGCTCTTCAATGGTCCACAAGCTTTCTTGAACCCAGACCATCAACCTAGGTCCGTTTAGACCACGCACCACAGAGCTGGACAAGGTGGTGCCACAGTGCGCTTGTCTTAGCCCCACACCATTTAACATCTATGTAGCCCCCTTGTCAGAACTTTTGGTTTCACACCTCTTTCATATGCTGGTGTCACTCAGCTTCTTATCTCTTTTGATAAAGACTCCCATAATATAAAAGCACGTTTTGCAGAGGGGATGAAAGCCATCTCTTCTTGGATGACTTTTTCCAGCTGAATTCCAGCAAAACGGAGTTCATGCTCTTTGGCAGAGTCCAACTGCTCTGGTACTCCAACTAGTGGCCGGAGGAATTAGGAACAGCACCTACCCCTAAAGTTATAGTAAAAAACCTGGGCGTTCGCCTATCTCAGATGCTGACCATGAAAGATCAGGTAGTGGCTACCATTGGCACCTGCTTTCATATGATGCATCTGTTGCGAAGAGTCTTTCCTTTACTTCAACTTTCGGTGCATAAAACTTTGGTCCAAGCGTTGGTTATTAGCTGCCTGGACTATTACAACTCCCTTCTAGCTGCTGCTAACGAGTCTCTACTTACTAAACTTCAAGTGGTCCAAAATACAACGGCTCACCTCATCCAAAATCTCCCTTCCAGGGTGGCCTCTACTCCCCTTATACGCTCGCTCCATGGGCTCCCAGTGCATAAAGGAATAATTTTGAAGATCTGCTGTATAACACATAAATCGCTGAACGGCCTCGGACCTAGTTATCTGGCAACGAAGCTTACACCTTATCAGCCAGGTAGACTCTTAAGATCCACAGACAAATGCTTTCTTACTATTTCTCGAATCAGGAAATCACGCTCGGTGGTAGATCTTTTTCCTACTTGGCCTCCTGGTATTGGAACAAGCTACCCATACATCTACGTAATTGCACAGATCCCCTTAAATTTAGAAAGCTTCTTAAGACTGAGCTGTTTCAAAACTAGTGCTGCCTTCCTCACCTGAGGTCACTGCTTCGCCGAGATACCCCTCCTGGGGTGATTTGTGTGCTTTATAAATTAAAATAACATAACAACATTTAACAATGACACATAATGAGGAACCTTTCCTTTTATATGACATCGAAACAATAAGAAACAAATTCTAATATTCTCCACTGCAAATAGCTTACTAAAACTAAGCCATTGTCAAACCTGGATGATGTATGGGGCGTTCAAAATGAGTTCCAAATCATTCACTCAGATATACTCCATACATGGTGAATATCAAAACACACATATACCCTTTAAAAATGCCCTACTATCAAATAAACGAAGCAGCACTTACTACGAACTTTTAAACCACATAAAACACTTAACTACTACCCACAAAACATTATCATAGACTTTGAACAAGCCATGATTCAAAACATTTTAAAACGTTACCCCCACACAGGCATGCAAGGCTGTTACTAGCATTTCAACCAAAGAATATGGAGACACCTCCAACAATCTGCACTAATGGCCTGATTACGATGGGGGTGGGACCGCCACCGTCAGGCCGTCGGTGCCGGTCACACCGCCATCCAGCCCATCTGATCCGACCGCCGCTTTATGATGCAGACGGTCGGATCATGACTGGAGGGGAAAGACCGCAGCGGCCGACAGGATCAAGGATCCAGTCAGTGCGGCGGTTGGACTCCTATTCCCTACAATGGGGTAGTGTGAGAAGTTGGCCTGGTATATGCTGTCCACTAATTAAAGACGTCAAAGATAACCTTAGAAAGCTATCCAAGTGGTAGCTGTGGAGAGCAGCCTTCAGGCTTAGTCTTGAAGGAATGTTAAGCAGCTTGTTTTACCAGAATGCAACCTTATTGTATTGGTTAAATGAAAGGCGGACCACACAGTAGTTATAAAAATATGTATGTATTATTATAACACACTCTAAATACTTCACAGTATCTGCTACACGCAGATAAACACAAAGCACACAATACTGTAGCACAGAAACAATCGTAAGTAGCACTAATACACAGTGGGCTCCAGGGGTAGACCAAACCATATACTACAATAGTGGTATAAGAACCACGACTTGAGTCAAGACAGTGTCTAGAGGATGTAGAATCGCTGGGACCCCAAGGAACCACCCAAGGTGAGTAAGTAGGGACCCCACAGAGGACGGGTGCAGTGTGGAAACATGACCGCGTGCGCCGTACAATTCTATGGGAGAGTCGCGGTTGCACTTTTAAAGTTTAAGGACCCTTCCCAGTGGATTACGAGAAAGCCCTTTGGATCATAGAAGGTTGAAGAGCCACCCAACCCGTGGATACCGTAGTACCAGAGTTACCTATCCCAGGGAAGCTGGGTGCATAGGGCTGAAGTGGTGTCGGAAACCGCCGTCGATCTCAATGGAAGACTTCAAGGAAATGCCACTGTGGGAAAGAAGAAAAGTGTCCGTTGGAATCAAAGGTGGATTCTTGTCGAAGAGTACCTGAAAGCAGAGGAGACAGAGTCTGGATCACTCAGGAGTGACCAGGGGCTCGGTAGACGAATGCCCACAGATGTCAGGTGCTTCAGGTGCGTTGAGTGGGTTATTGGCTCTGCAGCCACCGGGACCAGGAGACGTTGAGGACAACCAGGAGCTGGTTACGAGCTGTCCCATGAAGGATGTCGAGTGCTGAGGGGTCGATGTCCAGCTGGAGCACCAACAAGCCTTGGCAGTGGCAACCCATGAAGATGGTCAAGAAAGGTTACGGTTCGGACCAGCAAGGTCCAGGAGACTCACCAAACACAGAGAAGTCAGGGCAAGCCTGAAGCAATCAGAGGAGCTCAATAAAAGCAGTGTTGACCCTCAAGAGGACCCACAGGCTGGAGGCACAGGAGTCGCAAGGGGACCTCAAGCAGAATTACAAAACAGCAGCCCACGGAGCACTCAGTGTGAGGAGGTCAAAGTTCTTTGGTGGAAATGGTGCCAGAGGTTGGGGCAACTCGGAGCCCAGTGCACTTGTTTTGGGAAGGCCAACAAGCATATGCACTTGCAAAAGTACGTGGTACCCAGGGGTACAGGTATTGCAGCCCCCAGGAAGGATTCTGACCTCAAACTTGGTGAGAGGGCAGCTCGGACCTTGAGGAACATGGAGCCCACCTCCTGTGTTGCTGGAGCCTTGGAAGTCTGCAGGAGCTCAGGATCAGCAGACCGGTCAGTTGCGTTCCGGTGTCTTCAAATGCAGGGGAGTGACTCCTTCACTCCAAGGGAGATGTCTTCGGTTGTCCTTGATGCTCCACAGGTCCTGCACAGAGACTGAATGGTGCACAGGCACAGATGATGCTTCAGACTGAGAGGGAGACGAAGTCGGGCCCAAAGGAAGTCCAGCGACGTCCAGAGTGTCCAGGCGGTCGAAGTTCAGTGGTTTCTGGTTCAGAATCTTGTCCAGGTCGAATCTAGGGTCCTACAGCCAGAGGGTTGTACAGATTCAGGGGACCCTCCCAGGGGAGGGTCTGGACAGTGGGGAGGTTACTCCCATGTCCTTTGTCCAGTTTCGCACCAGAGCAGGAGCCAACGGCTCCCAGGACTGCTTTGAACTGGACTATGCACAGGGACACCAAATGTGCCCCTCATGCAGACTTTCGGTCGCTGGCAAGCACACCCACCCAGGCCTAATACACTAAATCCTGTCTGGGAGGTGGTCACACCTCCCTGTGACAGGATGCCTATTGTTCTGCCTTCCCCTGCTCGAGCTTGGCTCAGCAGTAGGAGGGCAGAAATGTGTCTCTGGTCGGCAGCAACACATTGTGGGCTGCCCGGGACTAGAAGGCTGGTACCGGGAACACAAGGGACCTCACAAAGCTTGTTTCTGTTTGACACCAAACACGATAGGGTTACTTTCAGCCGTTTTAGAGTTGGTCATCACGCGGTCGCATAATGCCACTCTATTTGTCGTAAATGGCTGCAGCACTAACAACCCGGGAGAATGGACTCCGTAGGCTGCAGGGGTGTCCTGCTGATGCAGTGGCATCCTCTCACTTAGAACCAAGCACCCTGCCTTCAGGATTGTCAAGGCCTGCTATAGGGGTGACTTATAGGTTTTAAGTGCAGTGACCCTTAGATATAGTAAACCTATATCTTAAGTAAGTGGTGCATGCACCAACTTACACAGGGTGCAATGGCAGGCCTGTAGATCCATTTTGCATGGCCTCTCATGGGTGGCATAATACATGTTTCAGCCCATGGGAGGCCTCTGGGGTACCTATGCCCTGGGTACATGGGTACCATATATTAGGGACTGACAAGGGTACCCCAGTATCCAATCTGGAGTGTACCTAAGTACATAACATAACATCTTAGGGAGAAAGCAGATAGACTGGGGTCCTGATTAGCAGGATCCCAGTCAGACTAGTCAAAAACAGTGTAACATGAAGCAAAAAGTGGGGGTAACCATAAGAAGCAGATCCTACTTTCTTTTTGCACCTTGTGGCAGGCACCGGAGCGTGCCTGCCACATGGTGCAGGGATATGTAAGATGTATATATTTTGTACTGCGGCGTGTGCTGCAGCCCGCAGCACATGCCACAATACAAAGTATACACATTGCAACCGCCTTGAAGGCGGCCACATTGTAACGCGGGCAGTGGGACCGCCGACTACTAGTTGGGCGGTCCTGCTTCCGCCACGGTGGCGGTCGGACGGAAGTCCGAACAGCATTGTAATCAGGCCCTAAGTGTAGAATATGCTACAAACAGCCAATTAACCTTTGAAATAAAAAACAAGCATTGACAAAGCAAATTGGTCTCGCCTACACTAGAGCTATTGGCTCTGGTAAGGTGTTTTAGCCATGTTGTACACAGTTGTGGCAGCTGTTCAGCATGGCTAACAGGTAGTGGCAAGGCGTGGGGTGGGGTGGGATAGATTGGCATAGAGTGGAGTGGGGGTAGAGTGGGGTAGAATGGAGTGGAGTGGATTGGGATAGATCGGAGTGGTGTGGAGTGGGGTAGACTGGGGTAGATTGGAGTGAGGTAGATTGGAGTGAGGTAGATTAGAGTGGGGTAGACTAGAGTGGGGGAGTTGGGTAGATTAGCGTGGTAGATTGGAGTGGGGTAGATTGAACTGGTGTGGATTGGGGTGGAGTTTGGTAATCTGGAGTGGAGTAGATTTGGGTAGATTAGAGTAGGATAGATAGGAGTAGGGTAGATCGAGGTAGATTTGGGTAGAGTGGAGTGGAATAAATTGGGGTAGATTGGAATGGAGTGGGGTCGATTCAGGAAGAGTAGATTGGAGTGGGGTAGATGGGAGTGGAGTCAGGTAGTTTGGAGTGGAGTAGATTGAAGTGGGTTAGACTGGGTGGATTATATTACAGTAGAATGAAAAGGAGTGAAGTGGGGGTAGATTGGGGTAGTTTGGAATGGGGCAGCTTGGATGGGGTAGATTAGAGTGGGGTGGTTTGGAGTGGAGTGGGTTAGATTGGAGTGGAGTGGGTTAGATTGGACTGGAGTGGGGTAGATTTGAGTGGCGTGTGGTAGATTAGACTGAAGTGGGGTGGGATAGATTGGGTAGAGTGGAATGGAGTGTGGTACATTGGGGTAGATGGGAGTGGGGTAGATTGGGTGGATTGGAGTGGGTAGATTGGAGTGGGTAGATTGGAGTGGGGTAGAGTGGAGTGGGGTAGATTGGAGTGGATTGAATAGATTAGAGTGGAGTCAAGATTGGAGTGGAGTGAGATAGATTGGCTAAGAGTGGATTGGAGTGGGGTAGATTGTACTGTAGTGTAGTGGGGTAGATTAGGGTGGAGTGGAGTGGGGTAGATTGGGTGTATTAGATAGGGTAGGTTGTTATGGAGTGGGTTAGAATGGAGTGGGGTACATTGAAGAGGGATGATTGAAGTGGGATAGTTTGGAGTGGGGTAGATTGGAGTGGAGTGGGGTCAACTGGAGTGGAGTGAGGTGGAATGGAGTGTGGTGGGGTAGATTGGGTGAATTATACTGGACTAGAATGGAATGGAGTGGAGTGGGGGTAGATTGGGATAGTTGGAGTGGGAGGCTTTGATAGGGTAGATTGGAGTAGGGTGGTTTGGAGTGGGGTAGATTGGAGTGTGGTAGTTTGTGGTGGAGTGGGTTAGACTGAACTGGAGTGGGGTAGATTTGAGTGGCGTGTTGTGGATTAGAGGGAAGTGGAGTGCGCTAGAGTGGCCCAGCTGGGACCCCAATGATGAAGCATGCCACCAACTAGGTTGGTGGGTGAGAGGTCTTCTTACACATCCATTGGATGTCTGTGCTCCTGTACAAATTTATGTGTCACCTGAAGTGACCATATTTCTTTGTGGGCTTGTCCACGTTGTTTATTGCTAATTAACTTGGGGAAGAGGACATTGCCCCATTTAATCCTTTCCTCACTCTCTTGTTGTTTATAACTAAAAAGTATTTAGCAAACAGACAGGTCTGCTGTCTGGTATGCTTTGACCTAAATATTATAGTACTAGCCTATGTCCCTGTCAGAGAGGTAGTTAACCACTACAATTTACTAATAGAAAGCCCTTTCTACCAACAAAATGAAGACAAACTAAGGCCCCTAATGGATTATTTCAAAGACACTTGGGTTGGCAGACTGTATTGCTCGGGACACAGACTCTAACCCAAATTCCAAATACCATGGTGGAATGTCTATGACAGCACCTTGGCACAGGAAGCCAAAACAAACAACGCAGTGGAAGGATGGCACAATGCCTTCCAACCCCCACTAGGCAGAACCCAACCTGCATTCTATAAATTTCATAGAAGCATTACAAAAAGAGCAAAGCTACCAACAACTAAGAATGGAGAAATGTGTTAGCCAAATTGCACCTAAACTTAGCAAACAAACCAAAAGAATGTATAACATGCTACAATTTAAAGTCAAACTCTTCACAAACAACAAAAGGGTGGATTACTAAGAAATAATAGGCAAAAGCATATTTTAAAATAAATAGTAACCTACAAAAGTCCCACAAAACTGTCACAAAATCTAAACAAAGATATTAAATCATTTTTGACATAACCAATAAATATATTTTATTACAACAGTCTCGATATATATAACAAAATGCAATATTAAGTTAGACTGAGATAATAAAATAATATATAAATTATTTACATTAAAAATGTAAACATGCCCAACCAAAAAGCTCAAAGGACAAACTTAATCCATCATGTCAAATAAATACAAAACATAAACCATACATTTCCAAAAAATAATCACATAATGTTTACACGAACCATAAAATATAATATTTCCCACCCAGAAAATATCAAATAAATATAACTTACTGTTCAGTAGCTGCAGATCCTCATTTGTATTCATGTAGTAAAAAGTAATAATCCACCAAAAACTGGAAAAATATTTTAAATAAAATCCTCCCAAAAAATGCAAAAATAAAATGAATCCAATAGACATTTCTCGAAGCAATCCAAAATATTTGGGAACCATTAAAAACTCGAGAAAGTGTTTAAAAAAATAAACGTTCCTGGAAATCCCAAAAAAAGGAAATGAAAGCTAAAAATATAGGTTTATTATAACCCAACTGTGATTTCCAATTTAAAAAAAAAGTAATTCTCAATACCCATATGAAACTTTAATTGACAAAATCTTGTAAAGTAAACAAAAAACCCACCCGCAAAACACATAACATTCCCAAACATGCATATAAATTACACCTAATCATCATAAAATGCGTAACGTAACATAATATAACATAACATAACAAACCCCTACTAAAAAATTTACGAAAACTCTAAACTACACACTAGTAAAACACACTATTATTAATACAACTAAGGGCCTCATTACGATGTCGGTCGGAAAGCATTCCGACCGACTCGGTCTCGGAATGGTTTCCGACCGAATCAGTTTCGGGGAGTCCGACCGACCGATTATGATGTTTCCGAACACCGTTTGGTCGGACTCCCATTGACTTCAATGGGAACCTGTATTCCAACCGACTACACAGGCTTCCATTGAAAAAAGGGGTGGGTGGGGAAAATCGCTCACCCTGTTGCTGGCACCCCATGGTGCCTGCCACACTGTGCATGGTATTGAAGAGGGGTCCCATGGGTACCCCCACGGGCCCCATTCGTAGGGCCCCTGGTGAAGGGAGGCCTGCTACGGGCCCCCAAAGTCAGATTCAGACAGCCGATCCGTGTCGGAACAACCGATTCGGAAAGGCTGTCCGAATCCGACATCTTAATACGTCGGTCGGAAACGCTTCGTAGACCCGTACGAGTTGACTCCAAACGACTCGGTTACTCCGAATGCCGTTCAGAACCGTGTCGGAAAGTCTGAATGGTTTCCGACTATCGTAATTGGTTGGTTGGAAGGCTTTCCAAATTGGTCGGATGGGTTTCGAATCGGATTCAGACGAAATGAATGCCATTCGGAGCCTTTCCGATCAACATCGTAATCAGCCCCTAAATGTACAAAAAAAACACAAACAACACTATAACTAATTTCTAGACCCCCAACACTCAAAACCCTCAAAAAGTCTTTAAAAAGGACTTACCTGTTCTGACGACTTCACTTGGCACACAGGCAACGACCTGATCGATGCAACCACGGTTAACTTCACTGCTGCCCCTTTTGGTATATGGGGTCACTAACTAGAACCTGCATATAGGTGACAACCTAATTAGTGCAGCAGCTTTCTCCTCCTACCTCGCAATAGAGATCCACTTGCTAGGATCCCAAACTGGGCTTCGCTCACTCTAGCGCTCTCCTCTTCTTCACAGGGCACACTAGTCTTGGCAAGCAGGCAGACACTGGTGCTCCCGGCTCCAGGGGCAGGTGGTCTTCGATTTCCCTGGATGATGTCCCTTCACCCAGCTAGGAGACTGGCAGGCCTTAGTCCTGGTCACAGGCAGACTTTTTGGAAAACTTCTCTTCCTCGCACAGCCCAACTGGCTGCTTGACAGTTGACACTTTTGGGCACCCTGAGCTCTTTTTCTTACAGTCCATTTTCAGACCCCAGATGTGATTTAGGGTCTGAGTCTTTGATGTTTGTGTTGGGGGTCTGCTTCCTTTTGAAGTGTTCACTTCACTCCTCTGCCCTGTCCTTTCTCAGAAAGCAGTCTGTCACAGCTGGAACAACTCCAGATCTGGTAGCCTCATAACACAGGCCATCTGTCTGTGGGAATTCCTCTACCTCCTCATGCTCCTCCAGTGAGCCCTGGGTCTCCCCAAATCGAACCCAGAGTCCTCTGTGTATTGCACCATTCACATGCACACATACACACAGCACATGCATACAACTACACGTGTGCTGCTCAGCACTACATAGTAACTTGATGTAAGCCAAGGGTGAGTTAGGTACACAGCAGCGGAACTTTACATGAGTAAGCTGGCTGGCCTCACTTCAGTGACAGAGGAAAAAACGGGCCTGGTCACTTCTATTGATAACTACACAGTATGCTACCACCACCATGCCAGTGCTACTTAACACCTGGGAAAAGCAGTAGCCTTTCACCATCATGAGGGTAGCGCTTTGGGCACCCCTTCATGTTCAACAAGACCGCAATCCGTGGGACAGACCTATGCCATGGCGCACACACATGATCCGTGTTCCTCCATAACAACAAAAACATCAGCACCAGAGATCCAGACATTGTTGCAGCTGGGGTACTCAGGGCAGGGGTGCAAGTCCATCACCATGCAAGGAACTTTTCTATCTCAACAGGGACTCAGTGGTGGGATGGCACTCTGGTACTTCGAGGATACCAAACTGAGTGTGATCTCATCTGAGGACTGTCCAGTTGGAGGTGAGCAGTTTTTAATACTAAAAGTTCCCACAAATGTTAGACACCTACTCGACCTACAGGCATGACCAGCAGGAAAGCAAAACTGGGATTTATGGCCAGGAGCCAATCGCAATTTAATTTAATTTAAATTAACTGGAACAGACAGTTATGTAGTTGTGGGATCAGGATGACTAGCATCATCCAACAAGGCCAAGGCCTAGGGTGACAAGGAAATGCACCATATGTGGACTCCCCTCTTGGGTCAGAGATATCAGTTGGTCAGAAATTATGCATGCTTACAAGAGCTGTATTGGGGAACCAAAAGCAGTCTTGGCAAAAATGCTCAAACCAGCCAGCTCCCTTCTTTTCCTGTCTTTACATCCATCCATTCTCTCTCTCTTCTCCCTATCTGATCGCTTTCTCTCTACCTTTCCGCTCCCAACCTCTTTTTCTGTCTCTCTCAAAGACTCCTCCTGCCTGCTGCAATTAACCTTAGGGAGCTAGGGAAAGTAACAGAAGCACCAGGAGCAGCCCTAGGCTTCCAAAAGAGGCCTTCGAGGACTCCAGTCCGCCAGGGAAATGCCCAGTGGAATAACAGCCTGTCTGGCCCTGACTTGCAATGCTGTAATGCTTTGCTGCATGTTCTCAATCTCATGTCTCTCAGTTGCTTCTTGGCACATTCTGGCCTGTTGGGTTAAGATCCCTGAAGCTTCTTCAATGCAGCTTTCAGTCAGCTAGCATTCTTAGTCAAGGGGGTGAGCCCTTCTATATGCAATTGCAGAAAAGTTCTTACAGACTCTATAGGTTAGTTCCAACCCTCAAGAGAACAACACCAAGAGCCTGATTAACAAAGCAGCTTACAGCTCATCAAGTTACAAGTGCGGATTCTCAGCACTCAAGGCGGAATCTCTACACTCAGGCGGAATCTCTGTATTTCAGTGCTCAGTGCAGAGATTCTGTCACAAGTGCAGAGATTTCCCCACAAGTATGGAAACTCCACCCCAAGTGCAGTGACTCCACGCTCGTAACTTTACAAGTGGTAAGTCCCTTTGTAAATAAGGCCCTAAGTGGTCAACATCCCTCTGGAGTGGAACACAGAGTCTCTTTGAAGACCCAATGAAGGACAACATATTTGCTCCGAAGGAGCCAATAATTCTCCTCCTTGGGGACAGTAGAAGGAAGACATGGCTATCCAAAAGTCTAACTTCCTTTAAATTTAAAGCAATGCAATAGACACAGGCTGCTGGTTTGGCAAGATGGCGGCTAGAGGCTGGTGGCATTCAGATGCAGTGGTGCGCATTGGATATCGGCAACAGATTCTTTCAGAGGTCGGGTCGAGTCAATAATGTTTTGACATTAGCAGTTACTGACGGGGGTCCTGTACTTATCAGGCTGCCCAAATTGACCATACTTACCCTCTGCCCTGCATCTAGTGGCATCTTGGAGCACTGTGGCATTTTAGCATTCCTGTTCTCTGCCTGTGCTTCAGTGAAGGTTTCTCTCCCTGTTTGCTCTCAGTGATGATATTCATGGCGTTCTTTTAATGCTGACGCTAGGGGTCAGAGGCCTCCTTCTGTGTCTCCCTGGTGGAATGGTGGAGCCCAGGGAGGCTGGCTCGGCTACTTCAGGAGCTAGTTCTAGTGCCTGCACAGCTGGTGTACAGCTGGAACTGCTGCTTGTTGAGGACGCTCATCTTGCAACAGGCTCACAATGGGAGAGGTGGATGCTTTGCTTCTGAGAGATTGACTCAGGCTGGCTCAAATGTCAAAAGTGAAAGCAAACAAGCACCAGCACAGGGAACATCTGTTGAAGTAAAACTTAATGCAGATATGAGTGATAGTTCTATCCAGTTATCCAAGTTGTCTGGCTGAGACATTCTTTTTGTTTCCTCTAAAGCTACTATGTCTTTGCAGTGTACCAGTGTCACATCCCAGAGAACTTTAGAGGCATTTTTTCCAGTTAAACAAGCATACTCTCAATCCCCTCAACCTCTTCAATCATTATCTGTTTCGGGATCTGTAAATAATGTTTCTAATTTTAATTGGTTTCAGTCTCCCTGGCTGACTCTTTCAATAGCCTTTGCAGTGAATAATCTTGATTTGGGTAATTATGTTAAAAGGAAAGAGAAAGGCTTACATTGGCTAAATGTGATATACTTGTATCAGAGATTGATTCTACATATGCGTCACAAGATCCAACTTTAGAAGTGGCTCTAACTTGATAGAACTCTTTCTAACCTTTGCAGTTTTCCATTGTCGCCATCTTTGTAAGTACCTCACGAGACACAAGATTCGCTAAAGGTTTTTTTTCACTTTCATATCCCTCTGAGATTGAGTGTTAACTCATCTTCAGCCTCAGAATCTGAGGGCAACATTGAGCAAAGCAAAGAGAGGGACAAAAAGCATGGCAGAGCCTCAATTTAGTTGAAAACTAGCAGCTGTCTAACTGAATCAGCTTCAAGGACCATGGGAGAGGAAGGCAGAAGCATTCTGAAAAGATGGTTGGATCTGACCTCTGACGAAAGATCTAGCTGCTCAGATCTGTGATTCAGGGAAGCTGCATCCAAACTAGTCTAAGGAATTATCATGAGATCCTGAGGGGACTTTGCTTACTCCTACTAATACTTCAGTTCTCCTCCAGCCCTTCCCAAAATAATCCCTGCAGTTGATTATGACTGATGGTGATGTTTCCCCCTTATCCAAGCCTCAACGAATGCACATAATGGTAGTTCTTCTTCTAAAGGGCCCTTGGCAGTCTGGAATGCGCCATCGCTGGCTTCTATATATGATTTGATTCAGCTTCACAGAGAAGAATATAAAAAAGATTCATTGGCTTTGAAAACCTCTCACCTTAAAACTCAGGTTGTTCTTCAAAAGATGGCGCAAAATAACGATATGACCCAGAGCCTCCTGAATGAAATGAAATCTTGCTCTGCAAACCTGATGCGCTAGTTCAGGCTATTCAATCACAGCTGGAGGCACATGAAGGCAAACTCAGGAGGATGGCATCTAAAATGGAGGACATGGAAAATCATATTAGACAAAATAATCTTCAGGTCCTTGGGATTCCAGAAGACAATGGGGGCGATTATGCAAAAGCATACGCTGTCAAGCTGTTTAAAGAAACATTTCCACAGTTTAGTGACTAGAATATGGCTTGCTCAATCCAGAGAGTGCACCGATTTCCATTCCATAAGGGTGGCAAGGGCAGAACAGCATATTATCAATGAGAAAATCTTATATATGTGGAGAACTTTGCATTTTGATCACTTATTTTTCAAACTGCACATCAGTGCATCCCTGTGAGAGCATGCTGAGTTGAATTCTTTATAAGGTCGGACTTCTGTCACGAGACTGTGGAATGCTGAAGGCAGCTTTATAAGTGTATACCTTCCTTTCAAAAGGCAGGAGCCGCAGTCACACTTTTGGAGCCAGCGAATCTGCGTATTAACCACACAGGATGCTGTTTAGGTGAAGGATTTGCTTAGCCAACTGCAGGTCAAAGATGGGCCAGCTGGCTACTTGTTATACCCAAACATTGTAATAATTTGTGCTTTAGTTGGTGTTTATGGGGATGGGCTTCTCCTCTTGAGTGATGAATGATGAATCTTAGTTAGATAATACATCTGTCAGTTAATATATTAGGTGCCTCTGAAACATATTTGTAGTAATAGCCAGTATGTCTATGATTTGTGGATCTTTGGAACTAATGTTTTTCACTGATCGGTGTTACCGTCATTTATATTTGAATGGGGGTTTTGCCCCAACTTTTGTCAATGCTATATTTTTTAAACCATTTTTTGTTGCTGTCTTTGGGTGGGCACCGTTTACGCTGGTGGCTGGAAGCTCTAATCCCATCAGTGCTTGTGAGGGTTTCTTTTTTTTATAGGATATTTTAGGTCCTTATCCTACTGACTTTGGACAGGAATGGGTGGAAGTAGATGGTGGGTTGTGTGGTTTGAGGGTGGTATTTATTGTGGTTGACTGGGTGATGGGCTGTACAGGGATACTGCTTGTGGTGGTACTGTGGATTGTGTCACATGTGCAAAGGGGGAGAAATTGAAAAATGTGGAACTTCCAAATGTCTGAGACATTTGTGAAGTCATACATACCAGTCTCTTATTCCCTCTGCCTAAGTAACGTCAAATGGGGTGCCAGGATCTACACATACTTAGCTGGAATATTAATAGCATGAGATCACCAACAAAAATTAAATATATCAGAGAGCAGCTTAGCACACTCAAACTGCAAGTGTTCTGTCTTCATGAGACAAAAAAACACTTGGTTACAAGGTATTGGTGGTTTCCGGGTGTAATGCACCACAAAGATGGATTGTGTTGTAAGCCTGAGGAGCAAGTTGGACTGCAACAGAGGTAAAGGCTGATAATGTGGGATGCTGGTTGATGGCTGGCTATCATTAATAATGGAAGGACAAGGTTAACTGTGTGTTCCATCTATGCCCAAAATATAGATGATCCTTCAGTATATAAATCTTTACTGAACCAGTAGCTAGAACCGATTCTATTCTGTGGTGATTTTAATGTACCTATTCAGTCTCACCTTGATTCTACATCGCAGAAGAGTCTGCTCGACAGTGTATGCGGAGATCAAGACATCGATGGACATTGATCGGGAATTATTATTGGATTGTAACTATGTTAGCAATATGACAGATCGACTTAGCAAATTTATTGACTATAATGCTGGAACCGCCGCTACAACAGTGGTTTGGAACACCCTTAAGGCTTATAGCTGGGGTTAAACATTGAGCTACACCATCTGGAAAGGGAAGGCAGATAGAGAAACAGAGATACGTTTACGGGAAGTGCTTCTCTACTTCGAATCGCAGTACTCGCTTTTTTGTAGGAATCCATCACTGCAACTTGTTAAAAAAAGGATTTGGGACAGGGCCTGTTGTAAGACACTGGTTTATCAGACTTCTTGATTTGAAAATAGTGAAGAGATGGAGCAATTGTTGGCATTTCAAGTAAGAGACCGTCCCAACAGAAATTTAATTGTGAATATCCAAAAAGCTGCTGGTGAATTAATAGCATGTTGCCCTGGTATACTTGCAGTATTTTGTCAATTTTATGCTAATCTTCATACAGATGTTTGTTTTGCCTCCCAGAAGGAAATAGATAGCTTTTTGAAAACTGTCCATTTACAACAGCTAACTGACCTATAACAATCTATTCTGGATTCTTGTATAACACAACATGAGGTAGTGGAGTCTACATCTCAGCTTCCCACTGTAAATTCAAAGGATCTAGACCTAATCCCAACTGTATTTTATAAGGTTGTTGGTTGCATTCTTACTCCAATGTTGCTTGCACTTTTCAATGCTGCTGCATTCTGCCATGCTTCACCTGCCTCATAGGGAGAAATGCTTATCTCGGTTTTCTTAAAGAAATATAATGACCCGCTAGAATTTAGCTCATTTCACCCAATCTTGCTTATCAACTTAGACTCAAAAATATATACTCGGATTCTCTCCAATCGTTTTGCTAGGGTTGTCACTTCACTTGTTGACCCTATGCAGTATGGATTAATAACTCAAATAGGTACCACTTCTCACATCAGTCTGGCTATCTCAGGGCTCAAGGTGGGGGCGAAACTCGCAAATTCCCCCCAAGTTGATCCTGGTGGACACCAATAAGGCATTTAATAGGGTCTCCTGATGGTTCCTGTGGCCTTTTATGGATATTATGGGTATTGGATTTGGCTTTCTTATAAAAAAGCTGTATATTCCTCTTTGACAGCTCAAGAAATTTGCATGGGTACCCTGTAAGTTGTTATGTGCATCACCCTTGGAACAAGGCAAGGCTGTCCTTTATTTCCGCTTCTGTTTGCTCTTTATTTAGAACCTTATATTCAGGCGTTGAGATTTTTAGCAACATTTCATTCTTTAACTTTACATAAATTAAAGAAAGGGATCTTAACAATTGCTGATTGTTGGACTTGGGTGTTTCAGAGGGTTTACCCCCAGACTTTTTGCTTTTGGCATCCTGTTTTTGACCTTGTTAATGTTGGTTTTAGGACTCTGGGCACTTTACCAATGCTATTCAGTGCTAAAGTGCAAATGCTCTCCAAGTAACTTGCGTATGGATTGGTGTTTCCATGATTGGCTTATATGATTTACTACTAAGTCCCTAGTTTTTTTTTGCAAAATCATTTTTATTGCCATTTCTTATTTTCACACCGTGCATACATTGCAATTACTTCAGGAAAAAACATCTTACGAAGCATACATCAAGACATTGTATCAAACTAAATTTCAGTGTAAGATACATACTCTATTTCCTCAATTGTCCCTGTCTACATGAGAAAGTATACATGTACGAAGCATGTGTCTATGGATGATCGTCTATCGCATGCACGGTGTGTTCAGCGCCAGCCGGCGGGGCTAGCACCATGGTTAACATCTTGCTGTAGTTATAGTAACAATCTAAACTCTTCAACCGGGGTGACGTAACTGGGGTACACTGCACCTTACTACTAAGTCCCTAGTATGTGCACGTGTGCCCAGGGCCTGTAAATCAAATCCTATTAGTGGGCCTGCAGCACTGATTGTGCCACCCACACCAGTAGCCTTTCAAAGGGGTTCTTAGAGCTGCCACTGCAGTATCTGTGTGCAGTTTTTAACTGCCATGTCGACCTGGCAAGTGCACCCACTTGCCAGGCCCAAACCTTCCCTTTTCTTACATGTAAGGCACCCCTAAGGTAGGCCCAATGTACCCCCATGGGCCGGGTGCAGTGTATGTAAAAGGTAGGAAATGTACTGAGGTGTGTGACATGTCCTGATAGTGAAATACTGTGTATTTCGTTTTTCACTATTGAAAGGTTGTCTGTCCCATAGGCTTAACATGGGAGTTGCCTTGTAACATTTTACAAACATAACTCTCCATTGGAATAAGATAGAGTAATGAAGTTTAGTATGCCTGAACTCAGAATTTAAAAATACATCTTTTAGTGAAGATGATTTTTATGTTGTGTGTTTGAAAATTGAACTTTTAGAAAGTGGGCATTTTCTTGCTTAACCATCCTGTGTGCCTCTGCCTTTTGTGTATTCATTGATGTGCACTCACACTAGACAGACACAAGGGGGGTTGAGGTGTGCCTTGCCTTTTCTGGGTGACTCATAGCCAGGCTGAATAGACCTGGCTGCATTTAGAGTGGTGGGAGGAGTTGTTGTTTGCACCTGAATGGACTGTGGCTGCCTCTCACAAAGCTGTCTCCACCTCCTGTGGTGAACCTGGCCTGAGCCAGGCGGAACTGGTTTATGTGTGCCAGAAGAACTTCATTTGTACCAACTTCAAAGGAAAATGTGGTATAAATATTGGGGCCCTGACCCCAGAACTTTAGATTACTGCTGGACTAAGGAGCCTGCCAGAAAGAAGAAGAGCTTCCAGGAGGAGTGCTGCCCCTTTGCTGTTGTTGCTTTATTGGGTTGGCCTACAGTTGCTGTTTCTGTCTTGAGCAGGGAAAGGACTGGACTGTTATTTCTGCATACTAAGTATCTCCAAGGGATTGATGTAGAGCTTGCCTCCTGTTGGACATCTTGGGGAATTCAAAGACTTCAACATCTTCTGGGTACCGGCGTCTGTAACTGGATGTTTCAACTGCCACAGAGGAGAAAAGGTAACCCGACGCCGTCAACGATGCCGCTGCCGGCTACAGAGGGCACTGCAACCCTGGTCTCAACGAGGACAGCGTCCGACGCCACCACCGTTGCCGCTGCTTGCACCGTGACCTGTGGGCACCTCACTCCGTACCGCTCGGCTCCACACCGCCGCCCTGGTATCCCCGACGCAACGCCATCACCGACAATGCTGCCTGCACCGTGACCTGTGGACACCGCTCGTGGAGAACACAGAGCACCGTCCCGCTTCGCACATCAGCCCTGGTCTCACCAATGCCACCGCTCCAAGCTGACATCAACATCGCTGCTTGCACCGTGGTTTGGGGGCACCGCTTGTAATTTACACGACGCACTACCCCGTCCCACACCGCAGCCTTGGCCCACCGATGCCAGTGCCATCCACTCCAGTTCATCAACCGACGCCGCTGCCCGCACCGCGACTTGTGGGGCCCGCACACCGCATTGCCCTGTCTTGCACCGCAGCCTTGGGTCTACTGACGACAGCACTTCAGCAACGAAGAGGATGAGGAGAGAGGATGTAGCCTTACGGCTAGAGCGGTCGACCTCGAAGCTGGGGAACCGGGTTCGAGTCTCGGCAACGACGCTCAACGTCCTGTGATTCTGGGCAAATCACTTAATCTCCCCGTGCCTAACAAAATGAATGTGTCCTTCTGTAACGAAACTGGTGCTCATGTAAAGCACTCTGATACCCGATGTCTCGGGTCTAGTTCGCGCTACATAAAACTCTAAAAAAAAAAAAAAACGACGATGCCGCTGCCTGCACCGTGACCTGTCAGCACTGCAAAGAGCACCGCCCTGCTTCGCACCGCAGCCCTGGTCTCACCGACACCGCTGGACGACCGTCACCAAGCCACTGCCTGCATCCCGACCTGAGGGCACCACACGTCACACCGCTCTGCTTCATACCGCAGCCCCGACGCCGGCACTCCTGACTTCAAACTCATGGAATTCGACCTTCAATGCATGTGACTTCAAGGGCCCGACGACTCCTGCACCGACTTCCAGAACCGACACCTGCCGCTCCTCCTGAGCTCACTGTAAGGTCCAACGCCCTGCATCTCCAAAGGTACTGTCTTGCGGGTCTCCCCAACACCATAGCTGGTCTGCGACGCCGCGACCAGAGGGAACTGTTGGATTTGTTTGTTCACGATGCTGTGATAGCCCCAGATGAAGCTATCGACCTCAAGGAACTGTATATAAAGCCTATGTTTGCATTATTTGTATTTTGATCACTGTATGTTTGATTTTTATTGTTTTGGTCTTGTTTAACACAGAAAAATGTTGGGTATTTTTTTAAACCTGGTGTAGTGTCCTTTTGCAGTGTTGTCACTGTATTACTGTTTGTTATGTGCAGATGCTTTACACATTGCCTCTGAGATATTGCCAAGCTACCAAGGGGGTGAGCAGGGGTTATTTTAGACGTGTAAGCCACTAGAGTGGTGGATTCTGTGTGGCTTAGGTGCATACCCTAGCCAACCAGAAAACCCATTTCTAACACAGATGATATAATTATTCCCTCTTCTGACCTGTTAAAAGTCGACTGAGCAGACTGCTTTGAAGTTTGGCTGAGGCTTGGGCTATCGATAATCGCTTAGATTCAAATTGATACCAATCTCTCCTCGGCAACATATGAACCCCGGATTGTTAAATCAGCCACATACTTGGATGTTTAGGCTTCAACCAGTTGTTTGGACACAATCAACTCAAATTATGAAGACTTGTACACAAATTCTGCAGCAGTTTTTAGGAATCGGGACAGACTTAGACTTGGATTATTTTGTACATGCAATGTAATTATGATGATTATTTTGTCCTAATACTTGTATTTGTTTAGATCAGTTCCCTTGTATCTTCCCAGAGGGTTCTCTAAAAAATTCGAGGCCAGCTGGCAAAAATTTATCTGGCAGTATAAGAAACCTTGATGTGCCATTCATTACTTACAACTACCTCATAGTTGTGGCGGAATGTCTGTTCCAAATCTCTGGCTTTATTTTCTGTCCTCTTTTATTTCTCGCTTATCAGCAGTTATGGGTCACTGCGAACTGCCCTTGTTGGGGCTGTTCCTGATTTTAAAATGTATGAGCAGGTAACCCACTGTTGAAAGGTTTGGTCGATACAGCCTATTTTAAATGTAATAGGTTTGAGACACTGGGTGTAAATCATAAAATATGGCAGGTCGTGAAGTGGATGAGAAATATTTCTAGTTTTAACCACCTTACCTCTCTTGACTATAAACCAAATTTCCTCTCATTTGTACATAAGAGTAAATTAAGCAGCTAGCAAGATTTAGACCTAAAAGTGCTAGGACAGCTAGCAAATGTAATCCAGTGACAAGGTTTTTTTTTTTAGATATTTGCAGCTGCAGAATCATTTTACAGCATATTGCACAGAAAGAGATTAATTTGATATGCAATTAATTTTTGGGTTTCTTACCAAGGCACCTCGGCGGGGGACTATTGGCAAGTTCTTCCGGCGTTTTATTCATTACAAAACACTAAATTTTGAGCATTTAGCTGTGAAATTTACTAGCAATATGGGTGTAGCTATCTCGCAGAATGAAATCAGGCATAGCTTTCAGATAGCTCAATTAAATCTTAATGTTTCTTGACTTAAAGTTCATCACTTTAAAACAATTAATAATCTTTATTATACTCCTTATAGATTGTTTAAGTGGGATCTTAGAGATTCGTCTCAGTGCCTGCGCTGTAATATTATTATGGTAGACTCCACCCATATCCTTGCTACATATCCCAGGATTGTATGTTATTGTTTTCAGGTATTCTATCAATTGAGTCAGTTATTAGGTAACCAGATTTGCTGGGATAGTAAAACTATAATACTGGGCTATTCAAACCTGGTCCCGCGTGCTCTGGTAGGGGTTGTGGTCTTTGCTGTCATAGTTGCTTGCCTTGGAATTGCACGTGTGTGTGTTTGTAAGGACCCGCCGGCTTATAAAGCATGGTTGCGGGAATTCGTGTTTTTATGTGGTCTAGAAATTTCTATCATCCAAAGCAGCCCTCATCAGGTGAAGCTCAGTAAAATTGGAGACCCTATTGTTGATTGGGTAGTCTCCCTCAATTCTGGTATTACCCCAGAAGTATTTTTCTAAAGAAAAAAGGGGCTTTTTCTGCAGAGACTTGATTATATTGGACATTGTGTGGTGCACATGCATCTGTCGGTTACATGAAATTTATCTTATCGATTTATAGTGTATTTATATACTATTTGGTATTGTCCTAATAAAAAACAAAGCACTGAATTAACTGGGGTAGTTTTTCCAGGCTTTTTGCAGGGCAGGGGGATGGAGGAGAGCAGCTAGCATCAAATTGATACCAACTGATGCCAGACAGATTCGGCCACGGTCTTAAGAATTTCTATGTGGCATCACCACAACAAAGGTAGTGGGAAAGGGAGCACATGTAGAATAGAAAACTGAAATTTAATTTAACCTAAGCGCAACAGCGGGACCCTCAGTAGAGATCACACCTAACCTGTTATCCCCAAAATGTCAAGAGAAATGCCATGTCCCTGGCTTGGAATGCAGAACAAATCAAAACATTCACCCCCAGTAAGAGATCTGGGTTAAATCCATCATTCTTTTGCTCACCATGCCTGTGTAGGTCTCATCAAGGGTCTCATCAAGGCACGGATGTAACATGGCACTGACTCCGGTGCCGCTTTTAGGGTTCATGTACTCTTTGGCCTCCTAATTTGGAAGCTCCAGGAGTGGACTCAATTTGACTACTTATTCCATCATTTACTTATATTCATGTTACCCTTAAATGAACGGGTTACTTATTTAGGACGCGATTAAAAAGCGCTAAGACCACGCACAGCTCTTACAGTTGGATGGGTGAATTTGAAGCACCACTATCACGTACATCGTTTTGATTCTTGCCCTGAAGAAGTCCAGTGTTCTGGACGAAACGCGTTGGCTGTTTTCTGCTGTACATACCTTTCATATGTGAATTTGACTGAATAAAAAGAAAACAGAAATTGGTTTGGCCTGTAGCAGATATATTTGTGTCCAAGTATGAGTAGGATGTAAACCCCATGGAGAGATGCCAGGGCAGAAATGAAAGATTCAAGCTTGTATCCTCCCAAGAGTTTACAGCAACTACGAGTTGTAGACGTCAGAATAGGGAATAACAATGTAGATCCTGAAATAATGGGTCAAAAGTCTGAGGTCTTTCTTATTTGAGGAAGTATTCCGCTCCCATTTACCACCTCCTCTGAGCAGGTTGTAAATGTAAGCTTGTGTGAAGGCCAGGGAGTGGGGAGCATGTTTGGTGCAAGAGAGGCTCAGGGGCTGCTTGGGGGTAGGATGACTGTTGTATGCTTCTCCCATGTCAGAGGAGTATGATGTGGTCAGGTAGAGACTAGGCTATGCCTGTCTGCCCTTCAGCCTCTGTGGTTTTACTGTATTTGGAAACACACCCCAAAAAGGTAGAGCCTTTATTCTTGCTCTTAACAATTTCAGGTGTGCGGACATCGGCTCACTTGGAACTGACTGATGCAGTATGACCCACTATAGTCATCTCTGTCCAATTTGCAAACTTCCCTGTGTCCTATCTGGGCACCTTTAACTCACACTGCACCCACATGAAACACAAAGGTGACATGCTACTCAAGAACCTAATATTTCACATATGGATTTAAACAAGGATTGTTACAGGAGACAAACTAGAAGGGTCTCTCCACTTAAGGAGTACAGGTACAAAGACGGCTGCCCATGAAACTAAAATTCAGTCACCGACTGCAAGTCTCCTATTACCCCGGACTGAGGGGCCGTTGCAACTCCTGACTATGGGTTGAGGTACACTTTGGTTTCACACACTAACCGCCATTGACTACTCCCTCCAGCTGAACGTCTTTTTCAAAACAAGGAACACCTACAGTGGACTCACAGTTTGTTAAGTCCCTAAGGCTCCATCTCTACAAGATCAATGCCCCATCCCCTGTTGAGAATGAAAAATAGATGCTTACCTTCATGACATCTACATCATGTATTTTGAGGTGGAAATCGTATTTAAGACTTGTTGCAACATGTCATTATGTACCTCTAAAGAATTACTGAAAATTAGAATGTCATCTTGAAAGAAGATTACGTTCATGACCCCCCTCCCCAAATATTTCACATTAGTCTCTGGAACACATTGGCTGCCGAGGGCAACCCAAAGGTCATTCTGTTTAATTGGTACACACTCTTGCTGGTGATCAAAGCTGTTAACGCTTTAGAGTCTGGGTGCAGCTTGATTTGGGGGGGGGAGGTAAGCACTTCTCAAGTCCAGTTTGGGAAAGTACTTACCACCAGATAACATCAAAATCATCTCATTGATATCTGATTGATTGATTGATTGATTGAAAGTAGGAAGCAGTCAGTGACAATATGTCAATGTAGGGAAAGAAGGTCCATACAAAACCTCAAGGATCCATCGACCCTCTTTGAAATGACCACCAGAGAAATCTACTCTGTAGCTTCCAAGGGTTCTATAACCCCATTTTTGACATTTGATCCAAGATTTCTTTTACTTCTCCCTTGATAGGCATGGGGATACTTCTCGCAGTATGTCAAACCGGCACATCTCCTTTCCTCAAGACGATTTTGTGCAAATGCAATTTTGCTTCACCGAACCTTTCAAACACACTTTCATATTTCTTTTAAACTTCATCTAGGCCTTCATGTTCCACAGCCATCAATTGGTCACTAGACCTTGGGTTAACCACGATGTTTAAGTCAAACTGATGTGTCCAACCTAGTGTGGGCTGCCCTGAGTCTGCAACATACACTTAGCTTGTAATTTGACAGTTTTTGAATTTGATCTTTTCCACCTTGAACCATATGGGGCATATTTACAAGGAGCTAGCACTGCCGCAGTGTCATTTTTTTTTACGCAGAAGTGGACCAATCAGTGCTCCACACTGCTCCATATTTACAAACTGATGCATTGGGCCCAAAGCGTCAGTTTGTAGATGCCTGCGCCACATTATACCTGCACTAGGTATAATGTACGCAGGGTTGGCATTCCCACATTAAAAGCCACGTAGAACTGACGCCGTGAAATTTACCACCTTTTCACTGTGCCACTCTATGACTTGACTGCGTAAAAATCCCTCCACCTTTTCAAACCAGCCATATGGTTTGACGTAGGGCTTTTAACATGGGACTCGTCTCAGTGTTCTGTCACATTGCTGCAGTTTTGTCAGTCTTATGACCAACTCCAGCAGTGGGTCACTTTAGCGACAAAAGATGTGTCAGAATTTCTGACGCAGCCATGAATCCTTGCTCCCATGGAGCACTGCATTGTAAATACAGCACATCCATGGCGTTGTTAGGGCATTTGCGTCAGGCGCAAGAAATCTGACGCACCGATGCCTGTGCGTCAGTTCTTGTAAATATGCCCCTATTACTTCAATACCAGCTCCTTGGTAATCTTTCAAATTGATATCCTTGGATTCTAATTTGACATCCGACTGGGTGATGACAAACAAGTCTTTTGGTATTACTGAGTCTAGTCATCCTGAAACCACCATCAGTGTTACTTCCTTGTCTATGATCTCAACTCTAGGTTTTGGTCGATTCTTTGACCTTAGAGGACTCGCCCTTTGTTTTAACTCACTGTTATCATTATCAGTGCCGTGCTTCACACTGAGTACCTTGAGAGTATCATCAAAGTTTCTTCCACAGCCACAACTCTACCCAACTCTCTTCATACCCTCGCAAAATACCCCTTTTTTCCACAATTGCGGCACTCCGAGCCCGCTACATAGCAATTCTTGAAATCACCTGAATGCATGTGCTTCTACATCTGTGACAGGGTCTTGTTACCGTTCTCACAACACCACCACTTGCTTCCGTTGACTTAAAGTGGTAGTTGTTACCGACACCAGGAAAAGTTTTCTTTCCCACGGTGTTTACGTCCTGTACCTATTCATCTATTGCTGCCAAATCCACAGATGTTTTAAAATGTCTAATCATTGCATCTCCTTTATCCACTTCTCTGATTTTTTTAATCTCTTTAGCAATGGCGTTGGCTTTCTTTAGAGACATATTACTGGCTGCCCAAAGTCTGTTTTGCATCCTTTTATTGCAGCTTTCCACTGTGAGTTGATCCTTGGTCAATTTATGGAGTCATCGCACTGAATTGACAGTTTTCAGCTACTTTGCACAATCTAGTCGCATATTCATCCACTGACTCAGATGTTTTTGTGGTTATGTACAGGACTTATGAAGGCACATTGCTACATTGACTGATCTGGCAAATTTTGACTCCAACCCTAGTTTGTCCTCTTTATATAGATTCAGTATCTCACCTCCTTGTCCATCATGGGCCTGCTGTAGGTACTGAAAGATGTCCTTCGTTTCACATTGCACTAAGCAACAAAGCTTTTTTTTCTTGCAGTCAGAAACTTTATGCCATGCATTGCCTGCAGATAATTTTCGAATATTTCAATCCAGTCCTAACATTCTAGTGGAGGGTTTCAGGGTTGAATGAGAAAACTAGGTGGTGTACTTATTGTTTGTGATATATGGCTATTTGAAACAGGTGTTGAGGCTGCTATGTTCTTGATTGATTAGTAGCTGCCTGGCACAAAATATGAAATGAAAATATATGTGTTAATCATAGGGTGGTGCTGTGTGATTTTTGACTAAAGGTGAGTACAATGATAGTTTATAACTGCTCAACAAATTTCTTTGTCCTCCAGCAGACGGTTTTGTGGTATTTATTGGGGCAGATCTGTCAGTAAGAGCCGTGCAAACGTTTTGTGATGTGACAAGACTTTGAGTGCACTACGAGGGAATGGTGATCCAAGTCAAACGTTGAGTTAATTCAATTTGGTTGGGTTGCGTGGCGTTAATGTGTAGCTTGATGTGAGTCATGGCTGACTGAGCTGGCACAAGTAAAGCAGCATGAATGACTCTTTTGAGTAAGGGAAGCTGGGCGCGAGTGAGAGCATGAGGGTTGTGCTTGCTCCAGCAGCCCGCTCGATGAGAAGCAGTCAGGGACATTATTTGGGGGTCGCCAGGGGATGCAGCTGCGACTTTTGGGTTGCCTCTTGCGACCCCTGATACTGCCTTTGCGACCCCTGGCATCAGAGGTGACAAAATCAGTGCCAGGAACGCAGGGGTGGCTCACATTAGTAGTTTCAGGCTCCAACATGCTTATTTTCTGCTCCTTTTTATAACATAAATAGGGAATAATAGTCTATCATTCACAATTAGTGCAATAAAAAATGGAGGAGTAGGATCTGGAATCTTTACAGGCATCTTAGATAAGTAAAATGAAATGTTTTAAATGCATGTTGTGTGCACGCATGTGGGTGAGAGAGAGTTTGGGTGAGAGCGTGTGTATGTGTGAACATGTATGTAGGATCGCACATGTGTGCGTGAAAGTGAGTGAGAAAGCATAAGTGAGCCAGAGTAAAAGTGAGTGAGAGTGCGAAAGAGTTAATCAAGTTAAGAGTGAGTGAAAATTAATGAGGGCAATGAGTGCGAATGAGTGAGCAATAGTGAGAGTGAGTGAATGGAGTGAGTGTAAGTGGGCATGAGAGAGAATACGTGCAAGTCTGCTGTTGGACCTGGAATGTTTCTTGGTTTATAGAGGCACCCACAGCAAAATGCTGGCACTGGTACACTAGAGGTGAATCTTGGCATGGGGCAGCCATGGAGAAATATGCAGGCACAAAATGCTTGCGCTGACACACTGACAGAAATTCTTTGCATAAGGAAGGACAACCGTGTCATATATCAAGAATATTGTAAGTAATTTTTAAGCAGAAGGGGCACCCATGACAAATTCTGGTCCTAACAATGGAAGTATTTTTGACATATGGAAGCACCCATAGGACATTTTGAAAAAATTGGGATCAACTCATGGGACAGTCAGGTTTCATTGGCTTGGCACACCATGAAAGGACTTGAATATTTAATGGCTGTCTTTTCAGAGAGTATGGTTTTTAGCACATTATGTGAACATTGTTATTTAAAATGCACTATTAAAGCACATGTTTCAAAAAAATGTCATGGGTGAGAAATCCCCTCCCCACTCAGCCTGTCCCCACCAGAAGATGTCAGACTAATTCACTTTGCTCACTTACCACAAATAAGGCAAATGTTTCCTTGACATATCATGTAGGTACCTTAATATATCTAAAATAGACATTTGTCTGTGTTGTGTTGTTAATCATGCAGTTATTATGAACTTCAGCATTCAGTTAATTATTGTGATGTCATCAGTGTTAAGGTCATGTGGCATCACTTCCTGGGAAGATTTAGGGCAAAAAGGTCATATGATGTCACTTCCTGTGACATAATTTATTTCAAAGAGTGTATGATGTCAATTCTGCTACCCCTGGCATTTTGGTGAATCGACGCCCACAGATGCAGTGCGCCTTGAATTGCAATTCAGACGCAAGTGAGAGCATGAGGTGTGTGTCCGCTCCAACAGCTTGCTAAAGGAGAAGCAACGTGGCTTGAATTTCAATAGACAAAACAAATTAGCAGACTAAACTCGTGCAGGGTGGTAGGTGTAAGTTTAAGCAGATTTTAAACACTTCCTTTCCTCTGCTTTGGCATAAAGCAATAAAGGGGTAGAGGGCGACAAGCTGATAATGTGTTTTTTTATAAAATACTAGCTTTCAGGAACAGTTTTTTGGGTAAAGGAAGAAATTGAATTGAAATGACGCAGTCCACCACAGAAGTAAGCAGGGGCTTCCTTCCCGTAACAGGTACACAGATCTAACGGGCCCAGAGGATCAGCACCAACTGAAGTAGGTGTTCCCATCCACTGTTCCCATACATTCCAATACATTACACTAGATAGAGGGACTGAACAATCTCAACATTCTGTACCATAAATAATACAACAGGAGGGAACACTGAAATGCAATATGCAGAAAACCACATGAATCTAACAGCATTAATTTTCTTATGGATTTGAAAATAAAAGTCTTTGGGTGGAGAAATATTAATGACAGCATAGTATTTTTTGCTTAGATTGAGAGCGCAGTCGTCAGGGTTGTCCCATTGGTGGTGTCCTTGTCCAGCTAGTCACCATAAAATTGATTGTAGTAATAACTCCTCTGTAAGTTCCTCGTGGACAGGATGAGGTTTACTAGTAACAACCCAGTTTCATCTGTTGAGGTCAGGCAGCACAGCTTAACTGTTCACATAGAGATTCCAATATAAATCCACATATGAGCTGGATGACAACATTCCATGGAATGCTAAAGCGTGTAAGCATTCCTTAAAGATAAAGTTGCAACATATTTGGCTCATGTGGCTGGGCCCAGTCTCTAGTGCCTCAGATGGCTTCCTGTTCTAGCCAGCAACAGCATATAAATGGGGATGCAGGGATCACGTTGGTTTGGGTTCCAAACTATGTGGATGTCAGGCACACACAACCTATCACACCGCCCTGAGAACCTGGGGCCTCTATTCTTGTTTCCCAGCTTTCCTTCCTGCATTCCTCTCTCCGCATCAGGCACTTTCCATCCCTTACTTCTTACAGCCCAATAGGTAGGTATGTTATGTATGACAGTATATTACGGTGGCTGCTATACACGTCACTGTTGCTCTAGTCTAGACTGTTATCTTTTGACCGTGCGCTGCAACAATATTCCGGTCAATACTGCAGTGACCAGTGTAAATACAAAACTGCAGGTGTAAAATGTCCCTGTATTCTCTGTGAACCTCTGTGAACAAATACTAATTAAACATTCATGTGTGATGTACCTCTCGCAGTGCACAAGGCCAGTGGCATGGAAAATACACTTTGCAGGTCACTAATAAGATTCGGTTTCAAGTTTCTCTGATGTTGTCTGTCTGAGAGAAAGACAGACTTCCCCTTTCGGCCTCCTGCTGCCTTTCTTATCTGCCCTCGCCCTCACCCACTCCCGCCCCCGCCGTCCCCAGCTAATGTCCACCCCGTCTCCTTCCCCCCTCTTGTAATGAGATCCCTGCTCCCTCGTGATGTGGATTAAGCAGAAGCTGAGAGGTGAAGGGATCATCTCCCCACAAGATACAGCGCTGCCACCCTTTCCTGGGAATGTCCCTGGGTGTGCTCTTTGAGTGCCCCAGCCTCGCAGACAGCCTGTTTGCCATGGACCTGCTGCCCAGGGGCAGCTCTCTCCCCAGGGGTCAGGGCATACCAGCAGGATCATATTTCTGTCCCTCCTTAGAGGGTTTAAGGTTCAGGCCTAAAAGGGCAAACAGGGCACGATGTGAGGTAAATAGAGGGGGTGGTGACGTTCAGAGTTCACCGTCACAGCCACAGACTGGAAGCAGGATATGACGCAGAACGAGGAAACGTTACATACAGCTTAAAAGGCTTTTCAGCTGGGCCTCAAAGCGATGCAACGTAACTGTTCTAAGTTAATCGATCGTGGATAGAGGCCATCCCTGCTGTGTTTCGAACCTCCAACCTGCTGTGTTTCGAACCTCCAACCTACTGTGTACACACAGGTCTTCATTCATACCACAGAGGCGTTCCTACCTCGCAGCCGTCGCCAATCTGCGACGTGCTAATTCAGTTCTCGTACTCAGATATATATTTGACTAAAATGCAAATCAGTTGAACACAGATCTCTTCTGCAGCAAGGCTAACTAGCCCCACCCAACAATAGTACTGGGATAGTAAACTCTGCACATGCGTTCTATTTTTCAAAGGGTCACAAAACATCAGAAGATACTAAATCCTCAGTCATCCTTATATGGTGGAGTCATTTTAGCACTTTTCTAAATGTCACTACTGTCCATCGGCAGAGGGAGCAGCTCAGGTGAGCTGGGCAAAGCTGAAAGTCTTATGAATCAGTCCATGAGGAATAAGGCATGGAATGCTGTTCAGACAGGGTTCATGGAGTCACATAGTAGATTGTGTGTCAAACCTGGAGGCAAGGCTCATTTGGGTTTCTTGTTCATAAAATAACTACCAGCAGAGTATTGTAGTTAGGAATTAGTTCATTTTTCCATGCATCACATTACCCTCCCCTTTATGCCCATTTATCTGCCCACACTTCTATGTCCAACCACCCTTCTACTCTCACTCATCTATCCAGGCACTCATCTGTTAATTCTGACCCTCACTTCATCAGACATTCATCCACCCTCCACAGACACATGCCCATACCTACACAATTATCAGCCCATCCCCAAGCGGTCATCCTCTAAGCACACACCTATACCTTAATTCATCAACACTCAATCACTAATTTACCCACACTTGTCATGTCAGACTCCGTCTTGAGGGCCAGAGGGCAGGGAGGGCGATTGGGCCTAAACAAAGTCATTTGCCACTGATCTCCCAGAGCCCTTCCTACTATGTTTCTGCATACTGAATCAACTACAATGCATTTAACGCTCAGGATAGTGAGGGCAAGCGGTCAAAGGCTTCCTAGGGAGGTAGTGTGTGAGTGCCCGAGCTCAGCACTCAACAATCAACCAACATACACAATAATGTTAATGTCCAGCCCAGGGCTTGCTCTTACAAGAAAGAATTTTAATCACGGTTGTACTAAACATGACACTTCCAGGAATATACAGGTGAATGGTCCTGAGTGCATTCTCTTGTAGGCTACACACTCACCCCGGTCCCCCCCTTACTCCCACCCCACTAGCTGTGGGGTTCGTGTTTTACTGGTAATCACAGTGACGTGAGTTAGGCGCAGGTGTAGTCATTAAATGCCCACAGACAGGGCTTTAAGTGGGATGAAAAAACTGAGGGGTCTCTCAAAGGGGCGTGGCCAATGTAATTAAAGGTGTGGCTTAAAAACACGTAAGCTAAAAATCTGTGCTTAGCATAGTGTGCCGCCCGACTTGCTGTTTCTTCTGCCATTGCATTCAGATATATGATACAACAAGTAACATCATACCTACAACAAGGCAGGACTATTGGCTTTGTCAATGGCTGTTAGTTGCATAAGATAAATAGACAGCAACTATGGCTTGTATATAATATTGAAAAAGCTTCCACTTAAAGCCCTGGTGACACCACGACAATTGCTGCTCCTGAGTTTCAAAAAGAGAAGGGACATCCAGAGAGAAAATGACTCTCTTTAAAGGATTTCCCTTCCCCTACAACGCTCACCTGGCATGACGTCATGCCGTAACTTCTCCACTAGTGAGAAGTGAGCAGTGTGAGCATGCGCACATCTCTGCGCCTGCTGTCACTTCAGTTCGGACAAAAACGGACGCCTGTGCCAGGGCACAAAACAGAGCCTGATAGAGACTCGTTTCGAGGCCCCCTTTAAAAAATTGCCGGTGCTCAGCACCGGTGAGACCCGGCCCACTTAAAGCCCTGCCCACAGATACCGTACCCGTCTTCAGGTAGGTGATATACCTCAAGTCCCTCAGGTGCCGTTACGTACCCTGCGCGCATCGGCGAGATCCATGGGGAGCCAGCCAGTCTTTGGGTGAAGATTGATTACTATTCTTTCAAACGGTGGCATGAAGTGGTGGGGGGTGAGGGGGGGGGGGCGCATAGAGTGGCATTTCAAGGCGGGAGTATAAGTGCTAATATCAGGTGGGAGTGGCTACACAAAGTTCCTGGTATGAGTGGCACCAGGTCCGCGATGACTGAGTTGGCGCAAGTGCTGCCCCCAGGCAACCCATAGATGGAGGGTTAGTGAGAGTACCGAAAATGTTGGGTGGTGTCCATGCAGGAAGTTGTAGCCCCAGTGTCGGAAGTGGACCCTGACAACTGTGGAAGTAGACAGCAGCGTTGCTAGAAACATATTCGACATTGGAATATATACATTTTATAAAGTACTACCATAGATGTACTACGGCACTGCCGGGTACCCTGAAATTTATTTTGCAAGACATTTTCAAACATAAAATCAACCCGTGGTCCATTTATTTAAGGACGGCAGTAGTAACTCTACAAATTGACCTGACCACTCTAAACACTTCTTCACTTACGTCTACTGCAATAAAAAGCATAATGAAAAAAACAGACTAAACTACTTTCTAAGACCACAGACTTGCAAAAAATTAATTCCACACCGCCATTAAGGGCCCTGGCAGCATCACACAACGACAGCCAATTTGGACTTCGGGCACAACCTTATCTTAACTGCACAATAGGGAAAGCTTGCCTGACCCAAATCTTGTCAGTAAGGATGCTGGCATTACACATCAAAGACTTTAATTCTAACTGGCCGCTGCTTTCTAAAGTAGTTAAGTGTAGACTTTGCGGCTACAAATCGGAAACATTTTACATTTACTGTGCAGCTGTCCGATGTTGCTCGACTCCCATCGATCCTTATTAAAGCCACTCTTCTTAATTCATGGTATAAGAACATGCAATCATGCAATGAACTGGATTTTTTTAGTTGAAACACTTAATCCATTTTATGGTGGTTTTTTTTAACTCATTTTTATTCATTATTCCCACAAAAGATAAGGGAAAGGGAAGAAGGTAGAGAGAAAGCCTGCACACCCAGAGTTTTCATTTTTCGGGCATAATAGGGTCTTGCAAGGAACCATTATTCTCTTTTGCCTTTGTATACTATGTTTCTTCTTTTTAAATGTTTTCTATTGTCATGGTTTTAAGTAATCTATACAATAAACTTTGTATTGACTTGACTACATTTGAATGTATTTTTCTCTTATTTGATGTATGAAGCACTGGAACGGAGTGCCTTAGGGTGCTTTGATTGCTAGATTCCCTGAGGCTCCTCTCATTCCGAGAACTCTGTGTCCCTGGAATTACCCACTCTATGGTACCCGGCCTGACACCCTCATAGAACAGAGTGGCGTGTGAACAGACTGCCTGAGACTCGCTTTTCAAACATACTTATACGTACATGCCAACATTTTAGGACAGGGACGTGGGAGATTTAAAATAAAAAATCAGGAGAATGAAAATTCCCCATTGACTTCTATTGTAGAAAATGCAATTTCAGGCGGGAGACCGCTTAAATAAAGCCATTTTTGGCTTGAAAAATCGGTACTCTCCCGCCTGAATCGGGTCTATTGGCATGTATGCTTATATGAAATGTGGCTGACTCTCCAGCCCTACAGAACTTTCAGAAAGGGCCCAAAAGTCTCAGCGTGCGCCTGCTTTCTCCTTATCCTCCGTAGGCCCCAGACAATCCGCAGCTATTCAGTGGAAGAGCTTAACATACAAAAGGGTTACTCGGACTCCATCTGGGGACGGAAGTGACGATAAAACAAATACATTTGCTGTCCAATCGAAATTTACCGAACTGCACATTGCTTTACTGAGTGGACTTGAGAGGTAACCATCAGCCGTACAGTGTAACCTTAAACCACGTCACACTGAGCGGCTTTTTGCCTATGAATCAAGGCGCAGCCAACCGCACGTACAAGAAGCTACACACGTTGTCGTATTTGCATTGCCGTGTACTATTTTTCTGATGGTAAATATTATCGATTGAGGGCATTTTATAAATGTTATGTATTTGTATACCTATCTACGCCAGTTCATTTACACACCTACCTCGCCCACACTTTCAACTACGTTTACTCTACAAACGAAAATGTTATAAATAAATAATCTGTTTTAAAAGATGAGCCGGACTCTGGCCTTCTTCAGCAGAACAAAGCTGAACAGGATAGCTCATTAAGGGAGGCACCTGTCAGCTCCCTATGGATTATTTAGGAAATCTATTGTTTTCACTTCAAACCTGCTGACTGCCGCTCGCTATTCACCGTCTTCTGGAGCCCTCATCCCTTGGCAGGTCCCGCAGCAAAGACCTCGGTGACTTCCTCTGACTCCCGGCCCCGCCCCTTCCCTGGACTGGCCGCCTCTCCCACAGGTGTCTAATCCTTTGAAAGCCAAACTCTTTTATCGGCAGGGCAGGGCTGGGCCTGTTCAACCACAGCACCGGCGGCTAATCTCCTGTCTGGCTCTCTGAGAGCAAAGCGACCTGTGCGACCCCCGTGTCTGGTCACCTGGAGCCCGGGGGCTGACTGGGCAGGAGCTGAGCTGACCCAGGCGATGAGCGGCCCTCGGGCGCCACTTGCAGGAAATCCCCCCCAATTAGGAAAATAATTCATTGCCAGAGTCTGGAATAAAATTGTCTATTTTAGGGCATACATTTTCATTTTTTTTTTTAAGTTTAGAGGGTGTCATTTTCATTAGTTGTCCCTCTCTTTAGTGGACTGTAACTTAAGTGTTAATATCGTCGTTTGTTCACCTCACAGGCGTTGCAGAATTCTATTTGATTACTTTTGGGATCATTTTTTGATTCTGTGGGGAATAATCCCGAAAGAGGCAGCATAAAACCTGTATTATGACGGATTGTTTGCACACAATAAAACTACAAAAAACAATTCTTAAAATGTAAAAAAACATAAGTGCAAGGTAGGCTGTGGGCTAGGGGGCGGACCAGGGTGTGCGGCTTGGGGGTGGAGCTAGATGGCAAACATTTAATGGGATCCAGATTTTCTTGGTGCGTATAATAGAGACATTTCTGTTATCTTTAGCATGTTCTTGTTGCCCTTGTATGTACAAAAGGATAGCCTTTAATATTTGACATATGTCCAGATTCCCTCTGCACAAATGGTACGAACAAAATGTAGAATTTATATACTGTATAATAATTATGACTAATGTGGTCAGTTTGATTTATTTTTTACAAATAATTAAAATTGAAAATATTTCAGTTTTGAAAACGTAAGGCTTAAATAATTCAATGCTAAAATGTGAGGCTGAATTTGACATTAGTAAGGTCTAGAAGCTGTAGTGGTCTTTGGAATGTTAGTCAACCCCATTCTGCCATTTCTAATAGTAGACACTTACACTCTTTTATTCTTTCTGAAATCTTCAGGGTATCTCTGTCTTCTCAAATGTCTTTACTCTGTCCTTTTGCATCCTTTCATCGTCTTCCCTTCACTGTGCTCTTTCACAACCATAAACGAGCTCATTCACTCTCTCCTCACCTGTAAACACACTATTTTCTTTTGCCAATATTTCATCAGCTGTCTACCTTCTTAGCACACTTACTTATATAATTAAAGTTAAAATTGGCAAATATGGAACTATTGCTCTGTGCACTCTGCTGAGAGGCCAAGGATTGGATGTGCACGTTTGTGTCCCAATGGCAAGCACAATGAGAAGCTCACACTGCCGTCATCCTAAAGTCCAAAGCTAGTAAATCTTACCCCACCATGCACGCCCTCAACCCACCCAGATCACAAAGCCTCGTTTGTATGACTACATATATTACACCGCCTACTGATGCAGATGTACCCTGGGTCAAGATGTAATTAGAGGCAACTCAAACATATCTCAAGAGACCCAAATAAGGAAGTGGAGGAAATTGGCAGGGCCTTCCCATAGGGAATTAGCGTAAATGGGTGTTTACAGCTTATAAACAATGCTTCAAAAAATGTGCATGTTACAGAGGGAGTATTTGTCGAAGACAGAGAACTTCTCTGGCTACTTTTTGTTATAAGGCCCAGAGGCACCATGAATGCACATCATACAGGAGGTGCAGCAGACATTACCACGTTGTGGGGCTAAATGGGTTATTGGGGGTGGGCACTTTATTATATGTGCCCCTTCTTGGCATCCCTCAGACACCTTAGGTCTGCTGTGCTAAAGAGAGTGGTGCCAAAGAACACCTAAACTTTATCCAAAGTTATCACAACCTCCCCACTGCACCACATGGCAGCCTCTTGCACAAGAATCCACTGTCAATGAAGTTGGTAGGACCGGCAGTTCTAAATTCAGAGTCCACAAGCATATTTTAATGCCCACTAATAAATGATTCACAATTTTTAAGCAGTCTGAAATCTGCTCAGAAAGAAGATAAAACAAAAAGAAACCCCAAACAAACGTGGGTCTACAGAGCAGGGCCGGCTTTAGGCATGGGCAAACTGGAGCCAGGCCCAGAGAGACTTACTTCAAATGAGTGCACTGAGCTTACCTATTAAATTGCTTTAAAAAAATCATTTTTGGAAAGGCCCAAGTACAGTGCCACACATGGTTTCCACAAACACACAGAACATGCTCACCACTATGACAATGCAAAACTGAGATCAGAGTCCCCAGTACCTTTTCACTTTTCCTGACTGGTTTCGACCCAAAGGCAGTGCTCTTTACTATTCTTAATGTATATGTTTAAGATTTATGAACACAGAAGATGAGAGAGGCATTGATATATGAGCATATATTCATAGGGTTCAAACCCCACAGCGAAAGGATGACTATGATGACAGAAATAGTAGTTCTTTCACATTGATGGTGTTGAAAATTCTTTTTATTCAGTATTTAAAACAGCAGCCAATGCGTTTCACCCATGCGGGCTTCTTCAGGGCAAGTAAAATGGTCCACACAGTCCAGGGGGGAAGGGAATTTCTCTGGGAGTTGGCCCAGGTCTGTCCGCACTAGTTTGAATAATTATTTATTTAGGACGCAGAGCCTGAAAAATATTTGATCTATGATTTGGAAACCACTCGACGTGTGAGGTTTCTCTTGGACGGCCGCATGAAAAAGGCTAGCGACTGAGCGTGTTACAAGTGACATACACTGGTCCTTGAAGGGGACAGCCATTACGGAGGCTCATAGATCGAATATTTTTCAGGCTCTGCGTCCTAAATAAATAATTATTCAAACTAGTGCGGACAGACCTGGGCCAACTCCCGGAGAAATTCCCCTCCCCCCTGGACTGTGTGGACCATTATACTTGCCCTGAAGAAGCCCGCATGGGTGAAACGCGTTGGCTGCTGTGTTTTAAATACTGAATAAAAAGAATTTTCAACACAATCAATGTGAAAGAACTACTATTTCTGTCATCATAGTCATCCTTTCGCTGTGGGATTTGAACCCTATGAATATATGCTCATATATCAATGCCTCTCTCATCTTCTGTGTTCATGTATTGTATTTGAAACCAATTTTTGGTGGCTGGTTTCAGGAGGTGGGCATTGACTGCTAGCAAACCATACACAGCTTTCTTGAATTTATCTGATTTTACTTAGTGAGAAACACTGGTAGTTGATGCAGAAAGATACACCCTGCCACCGTGTTTGTATGTTTAAGATTTACACCCACCTGGCTGCGATACGTTTACATCTCTTTTTGGAACGTGGAGGTCCAGCAAGTATTGCAGATATTCAACAGATTCTAGCTATGTGCGAGCTGTGCCATGTTAAGCAGATAACTTAAGGGTTAGCCTAAGCCTGCGCAGAGCCCACACTCCCTGAAATGTTCACGGTATTCAGCACGTCAGTGGGCCTGTGACAAAGGAAGGACCTTTCCATATGCTAAAAAAAACTTATTTTATACCGCTGTCACTAAACACTTTACATAAAACAGTATAATATAAAATTATTTTCATTAATTCGAAATCGGTATCTAGTCTATCGACCTTGGAAGGATTAACTGTCTAAACATCTTCACCAGGATTCAGATGTGAGACATGCACATCACACACCGATCTCGGCAGAAACTGTTGACCTTGCTAAGGTGAGCATCCTATTGCACCAGGCAGAATAGGAGCCAGTCTTCTCATTTTATTACACCGGGAAGACCACAAAAAACAGTCACCTGATGCCACTGCAATGGGGGGGTGGGCGTGGGAGCCTGTCCTTTGTTTTCACTGCACTGGAACCATTCCGCTCATTTCACTCCACAAGGAAGACAGGAGCCAGCACCATGCGCCAGCGCCAAGGTTGCCACCTGGCGTTTTTTTCTAAATTTTTAGATGCAGGCCTGTAAAAATATTGGGAAAACCAGAGAAAACCGATATTTTTTTCCTGCTGAGACAGAAACCTAAACCTGCAACTAGATGAAGAAATCAGTTAAAAAAAATCTTTAAGGGCTGTCTAAAATGTTTAAGAATGGTTAACAAAACGAACTGAGAGATAATTGTAATGTAATAAAACAGTCCTGACAATTTTACAAGAATTATTTTTCACCTCCAAGCTCTTGGTTGTTCCAGAATAAGAACACGTAAAGACAAACATGGGCAGTATTTTCTTTCTAACAAAGGTGGTAGCTGTAGTCAACGCCTGTTCTCTTCCTTAAGTTTCTTACGTTACCCCTTTTTGCCTTTATACACCAGCACCACTGTTCCAGTTTGAGGCAAAGGCTGGCCCTGCTACCTTGTGACGGCCACCTGCAGGGGACATGGTAGCCTTCTCGATAGTCCTATTTGATATTCCTCCCTGGGTCCTTACTGGAAATTTCCAGCCCTCTCTTTGCTGCTAACATGGGCGCTAAATTTCAGGGTCGGATTGGGACAACAATTTGGCCCGGGCACTGCCAAAAAAAGTGGCCCACTTTCGCGGGGCGTGCACTTTCATGAAATATCATTTGGTTACTCTCAGAGGTCTAATTTGTAGAGAAATGTTTGGTAAATTAGGCATTTTAAAGCTTATAGAGCCAGTAACATTGGTAAAGACTAGGAGCACTGCAGTTCTAAAAACTGAATATTTACTTGCAGTCTTAACGCCCTGCAAAATGTAGTTGGATGCTCTTTCCCAACCTGCTATGTCCTTGACTCTGATCATCACATAAATCGAGTACAAAGTCAAGGGGAAAGGGTAAGACTGGAATCTCCGGGAATAGACCATGTAATAACAAAAGTAAAAGGAAGAGTAGCTCTGAACCTCTACCTTGGAGAATAGAACCTCTAATGACAAACAGTAAAGAAATACATTTTGCATATCAGCCATAAAAACATTTAGCAAAACATTCAAAAGAAATTAAATCAAGCTCCCTCACATATTTTGCACTTTTCCCTGAACGTAAGTACCTTTTGCCGCCTTGTCTTGCCTCCCCTCTTTCTTTGTGTGCACTATTCTAGTTATCAATCAGAAAAAGGAGGAGGATTGGGCTAGGTTCACCCTCCTGTGTGATCAGAATACATCAAAAAGAATCCGTAGGTGACGGATCAAAAGAACCTAGCCAAGAAACAAGGGCGGGTTCACCAATTGGGGGTGAAGGCCACCTCTACTGGTAGAAAAGAAAAATTTCTTTTCTTGTGTCGACTCACTCACCCAGGGTTGCCCCTAGGTGACATGCTTCATCATTGGGGCCATCCCAAACATCTACTGATTGGGGCGTGCTGCGACTTGCGGATTTACGTAGGAGCACTTACCTTGTGAGGCTATGTGTCGTGCAGTGTAGGGGAGTGGTGTAAGTGATATTTTAAAAAATTACCTAACTAGTGAGCTATTGTTTTATTCCTGCTCCTAGTTGGTAGGGATAAAAAGGGGTTAATAAAAGGGAAATGTAACTGTTATGTAATTATAATCCCTTGTATTATGTCAACATGTTTCAAGGTATCCCCTAAACCTTTTCTTCAGGACAACAAAGGGACCAGCCCTTTGTGTACCACTCCGTGCCGGACCTATAATAAAGTGAAGTGAAAAATTATTAATGCACACCTATTGTGTGAGCATTGGGAAAAATATATACATACGGTTGCTTCTGAACACGTAGTAATTATTTTTTGGCAAAAGTGCGCCTCATGGTCTGTCTGGGTGGAGGGGCCTGTAGAAACCTGTGCTCAGCAACCCTCCGTCAATACGACCTATTCAGTCCCAAGGCAGAACGCATCTTGTGGGCAAGGTGTAAAATACGACACCGAACACCGTTTGTGAGCTGCATGGGCCCCAGGGGGTGCAAAGTGAGAATGGCTTAATGGCCTGGCACACAGGGAGGCAGATTTTCCCAATCACCTGATCCCCACCTCACCATCAGGGCGATAGTCTGGCAAGGCAGGGGGTCAGGGAGAGGCCACAGATGATCATGGCCCCCCAGCGAGGCTGCTTTACTATCCCGGTCCAGTGCCCTCTGTGGACTGGGGAAGAAAAAAAAAAGGCCCACAGAGGGCACTGACACACCGGCCCTTCGGCCAATGCCCGACTGCGCGCTGTGCCAATCCGTCCCTGGCGCTAATAGTTGCAGTTGGCAAAGAAGGAAGGGAAAGCCATAGGGCGGGATGGTGCCTTCAGGAACGTCTGACTACTTAGGGCCCAATTCCGATCTCGCTCGGAAGCACTTCTGACGGCATCCGTCAGTAGCGAGTCCGAGTCGTATGTGTGATTTCCGTGCGACTCGTACAGCTGTGCGAGCGAGCAAGTACGATGCGATAATCGCCTCACGCTCCGAGCGGCTCGTACGCGCCAGCGATCCCCTCCGGACGACTCCGCCATGGCTGACACGCACAGCGCAACGGTGCGGATTCGCGGATGACCAAGTACGATGCGCGCGCCAAGCAGCTGGATCGATTCGGAGCCTCCGACTTGAAAAAGCTCCAAGAAGCGGACTTCGGGGGTCCGTAGCGGGCCCTCCTTAACCCGTGCCCCTACGCCTCGGTCACTGGGGGGGGCCCAAGGGTCCCCCCTACACATGCATGCACGGTGCGGGCGGGACCGAGGCGTCCCCGCGACACGGGCACACTCGTCCGAGACGTGCGTTTATTGTCTTTGGGAGCCTATGTACGCAACGTACACCAGGCTCCCATAGACTTCACTGGGGCTCCGAGCGACCCGAGTCCATCAGCGCTGCAGCGCATCGTACTCTGTCGCTCGGAGCCCAGGAGCACGAGTCGCTCGGAAAGCTCTACGAGCGCGAGTCGGCCGTAGGGCTTTCCGAGCGAGATCGGAATCGGGCCCTCAGTGTGGAAAAGGGCGCTTTAATGAAACAGGTGCTCATCTTTATAAACAAACCTTGGCTCTAAGCCTTACAAACTAAAATCAATGTGGCCGCACTATACATCTTCATAACTATCCAAATGCCCCTCCCATAAGCAACCTTTCCCCAAGAAACCTGAAAAAATGTAATCACACTCTCCCCATTCAAACTCCCCGCATCCAAAATCTCGTGATACATCACCGTTACAATCTACTTTCATTCATAACCCCCCCTCAAACTTCAACTAGGTCTGAACATGACCAGCATTTTCTGCAATAACTTTTAACCTTGTATACCAAAACTGCCAAGCACCTGCTCATAGCGACGACATCACCATCAAACCTCCAAAGAAAAACGCTAATCAGGGAGGGTGGGCAGCTGAGATGTACCCAAAATCTAAAATGGCACCCTGTCCCTAACCGTCACTCCCTAACATGCCCAGGAAAAACCCCGACCCTGCACCCAAGGCCAATCCCAGAGTCCCCCATCCCTGGACCCTACCACCCGTCCGAAATTTCCGGGAGGGTAGGGCATTTTGCCAACCCCCTCCCCAAAAGCACATTGCGAACAGCACCCTTTGCAGGGATTCCTAAGTGCAGCGTCAAGGGTGACATCATGCGTCACATTTAAAGCAGTGGCTGCTCACTAGAAAATGGTCATGATAGCGTAGGGGTGCACCTCAAGTGACCGTTTTGCCCAAAACCGGACAGGCCCAAGTGAGTACAGTACTCTCTCCTCAGGCCTGGAGAACTTCCCATATTCACATGGAAAAAAAATCGAAAGTGCCGATACTCGGTACCTGTGAGTACCAGCCCATTTAAAGCACTCACAATAACAACATACTGTCACAACATTTGTGAGCATCTGTAAATATGTATGAAAGGGGTGTGTTCATCACTGCTTGGAATTAGAGTCTGTGTTTTCAGATGTGATTTGACATCACCGTGTATTTAGCTGCATCATTTCATCATTATTATGCATTGCTTCCGTAGGAAGCCTCTATCGTTTACACCAGATTCTAAATCTGGTAACTCAGTGCTTTGACGTAGCAACGGTTGATAATAAGTTATTTCCGTTGACTTATGACATCACAACGCTTGCAGACAGAAGCCAAGGTGAAAGGCAGATAATGGAGCATCATTGCAACTGTAGTTTAAACAACGAAAACGAGAAGTGTTTTTTCGCCTTGTCTTAGCTGGGTTTTTTTTCTTCTAAAATGAACAGTGATCGGCAGGAAGGAGATATTTATAATTTCATAGTTAGTCTCTCTATGCTAAAGGTCATCACAGGACAAGGAGAATATCTCTGATAGTTTCGGTGCATTCTGAGCCACAGCATTTTTAAAATATGACTTACATTAAACTGATTCCAATATATGTTCGCAAATTACTAATGCTTTTTGTTGTAAATAATTGTGCACTACAGATTTTACTTTATTTGTTCATGTCTGCAAACACACGGTCTCTTTCATGTGAAAGAGTGAGGCACAAAGGATTTAAGTAGTTTGTGAGAAGAATGATGGTGTGACCATGTGTCAAAGTCAAATAAAACTTTATTGGGCCAAGAGGCCATAAAAGCATAGCACAAAGGTAAAAAAAAAAAACATACAATGCAATTTTAGAAAGATCCAGAGGCATGTATCTACCAAGACCCAAATACAGAAGTGGAGGAAATGGGCGGGGGCCTTCCTATAGGGAATTAACACAAATAGGATGTTTACAGCTTAATAAACAATGCTTTAAAAATTGTTACAGAGGGAGTATTTGTCGAAGATAGCTACTTTTTGTAATAAGGCCCAGCAGTACATTAATGGGCACCATACAGTAGATGCAGCCGACGTTGCTAAGTTCTGGGGTTAAATGGGCTATTGGGGGTGGGCACTTAATTGATGCTGATTTATGGCACCAAGCCGAGACCAGATATATAGGATGTGCCACTACCTGAATCTTATTACGTATTGTTTGTGATAACCATAATAAAAAAGATGCATTCAAAATCTAAATTAATCTGTTAAAAGTATTACGTTAAGTTTCATATCACTTCTGAATATAAAAAGCAGTTTTAATTAAATGTAATAATAAATAGCACAATTCACGCGAACACAAGTTTTGCAGGAATATTAGCCCTTCCTTGTGGAGTCTCAGGTTGGATTTGTGTAGTATTGGGACCAAGGAGGAGTGTCTCGGCCCGAGTAGAGAGTGAAACAGAAGATAAAGTGACTAGTGCTCTGTTTTGAAGTACCATCGCACCCGCGGGGCGGGAGATCCCTTTTCCAGGCCCTTGCTATAGGAAAGGCAAATTTAAAATGCAATATCCCCAGCCTAAAAATTGGTAGCCAATATCGATATGTGGGATTCTCAATCCATCGTAGGTAAGGTTAAGTGCTGCGTGTTGTGGAGACTGGGGCACACACCTAACAATTGAATCCTTGACCTGGGCAGTTTCCAGGTATGTGTTTATACAGTAATTCATATAACATAGTTTGACGCATGATTTATGTTTATGCTCAATCACGGAGGGATTGCCGTACAAATCCAGGCCTAGAGTCTTGAAGGTGTCTTTCACATAAGATAGCCATGGCCCATGGTATCCGATTAGTTTTATCTAATGATAGGCAATCGGCAATGCAGGTTCTTTTCACAATGGTCGCAGGTGTAGTCCAGATTTGAACCCAAAGTAATAAAGGGGCCAGGCCGATCAGGTCTTGCAGGTACGTCAACCTCAGTTCTTCATGACATATTAAAGTGACCATGTATCATAAGGAATAAAATACCCTTCGACTATGTTAAAAGGAAATGCCAAGTCACCTTGGAGAACCATTACCTTACCGAACTCCGCCTTCGGCCTCATTCTCTATATGGCCAAGGAACTTCCGAGTTACTTGCAATAACCTTATAATATGCAGCAGGGGGTACTTTTCCTCATATGTATTCTGCTGAAACTGATTCAAAAATTTACTCAGCTAATTAAATGATATCACATCGTGTACTTAGCTGCCCAGAAGAGTTCATAGCGCAGCATGTTTTGCCTCCTATGATGGCGCTGTGCACCGTCTTTTATACTCAATGGGTCTTATTATGATCCACTTCTGGCCAGTGCATAAGCACAGAGGGTGGCCAGGTGCCCGTTTTCAATGAAATCATGCTGTCTACAGCGTGCAAACTAAGTTGGTAAAACTAGGAGTTAGTTGCACAGACAGCACACTTTGAAGAGAGAGAAAGGCAAGGGTGCAGAGCAGCCAGATAACCACAAACAAATGAAAGTGGATACTTAGCACCAAACACGCGATAAGTGGCACAAAGGAGTGAACAGCAAAAATACTATATACACTCTATAAACATTCCCTCTGTGTCACTCTAGCACAAGCTCCCCACTTAATGGACCCATTATCCTCCGCAGAAGTGTAGCAAGGATGCCAAAGGTCCTCATGCACGCAAACAATATGATGTGCCCCGCTGGATAGTGAGAAGGCACTGGGCTGTTCTTACCATCACTCTCGAGTCAATAGACCTTTGTAGTTCCCTAAGGGGTAAAAGGGAGTTAACATCAAATCATATTTCGAGTTTACAGTGTAATCTTTCGACCAAACAATGAGGGTCCAAACTAATGAGTAGGATTAAAAGGGTTTATTACAAACACAAAGTCAAGACTGATATAAATGAGTCGCAGAAACATATTGTAAAAATGCAGAATCACCTATGGAAATCCGAATCATTGGCTAAAATTAAGCCTTAATGATAAGCATACTGGAAATTCAGTAGCGGCTATACAAAAGATGAGGAAGAGAATCTGATGATTAGATTGCAGGTTTCGATTCTCCTGTCTATATATGAGGATATCTTAAGTCATCTAATTAATCCTATCCTAAATTTGGAATCAGGGAAACGTTAATTAAATCAAGAAAGGTGTCAGCATAGCGGAGACTTCAGTAAAAGTTCTCCAAATCAAAGGAAATGAGTAGCATAAAGCCACACAATGGGAAATCTAGCAAGTGGTCTGTACCTCTCAGAGTCCAAGGGGTATCTGCTGCCTAACTTACAATGCGAACACCAACTAACACACAAAATCTACATCATTGTATACTGCACAAATCCATCTTCTCGTGATAGAAATTGGCTACATCCTTCATTTCTCCCATCTTTTCAGTTAGAACATCAGGTTGACCTTGAGCATCCTTTTCATCCATGGGAGTCTATCTCCTACTTTGTTAACGCGTCTCCTCCTTGCCAAAAGTTTCCAACCCGTACCTTGCTATCGCTACAACACACAATATGCCTTTCACTAACTAACGAAGCCTCGAAACTGCACCTGCAGAGGAGAGAACATGCAAAGCGAGCTAAACTTTCAAGTTAAAGTTTAAACATTGAAGCCCAAAAGCTTAAGGCCTTTGGTCAAGTTAACTTTAGTAAAACAAAATGTGCACCCAATATGTAGATATATGTATGCACAAACAGACACAAAATCAGTGCAATTATAAAAGGGTAACTTAAGTAAGAAAGCGTGGTTACATATGTAAGGCAATTTCAAATAAATGTTGCACAACTTCAAAAATATTTGCAACTATATATGCGAACTAAGATTTCCTTGTTAACCTAAACATTAATGGGCACACATATATAAATCTCTAACACTCTACAATGAAGCATTTCAGAAATACAGTTGAATACTACACTTTCATTATTGATGTTAGGACACACTGAGCATAATGGATGACAAATACACAAGTATAATACAGTTCTGTGACGTGTAAGGGTGAAGCTAGAATTTCTGCTCCAATAGTAAAGGGGAGCTATATTTAGGGCACTTAACATTTCGGCAACCCTTGGGCCTTGGGGAGCCTGCCCTTGCCTCACTGATGAAAGCTACGCACCTGGGAGCAGTACATTCAGCACACACCTTCTGTCATGCACTAAATCATCTATAAGGTGCCAGCACACTTACCACCCTATTCACCACAATGTGCATCATACACTAGTCTCACTTGAAGTAAATCAAATATTCCTTCAGCAATTACAGCACACCCTTGCCTCCACACCCTCAAAATTCAAATGCAAGTTTAAATACCATTTACTGAATGTGATTTGACTTATTCCTCTTTATAAAAATGTTCTATTTGCCTAATGATGGACAATTTTGTACATACTGTTTTGATTGACATGTTTCCATTTTTATTTTCACCATATTATTGTATATAGCTCTTCTTCTTGTCCTCCAATAACCTGTCAGTCATTGTCATACAAAGTCTCTATTGTACGTACTATCTCCTTTACTGGGTCTAGTACTTCCAGTACAAGACTGACTAGCGAACTAGGTGCTCAAAGATGGTAGGTCACAAGCCTTCCAAATGTAAGCCAGTGTGTAAGAAGACATTTTGAAAAGTGCCCTCTGAATCATATGCATAGGCACCCACAGATTTAGAGGTGGGCAAATAGCCACTGCTTCTAAACTCCAAATCTAGTGCCCATTTCAGGAATACATAGGTTTCCTTGTTTACACATTTTAACTCCACATATTTCACCATATAAGTTGGTCCATGCTCGATACACAATGAAAAACCATTGTAAGGTGCAGCTCAATTGTTGGCTCTGGGTACTTCGGGATATTGGACAATCTACAAAACCTATGTATCTCCGCAACCAGAAGCGTCTATCGGGTGTAATAGTATATTGCTTTTGTAAATTGGCCATGGTGACAAAAAGTTACAGATGAAAACGTCATCACAAATGGCATTTTTTTCCTACTCATTTTTAATATTTATTTATTGCATTGCAACAGTTAATTTCTTTTGGAAAACATTGAGAGAATCTACCCATATAACCCCTTTCTGAAATCAGAATTTTGTCAACTTTTCAAATATCTATAGCTTTCCTGAATCACCCATGGGTTTCACACCAGTTTCCACCACAAACCAGAAGTAGGATGAAAGCACAATAAAAAGGAAAAATGGTCTCTCTTTGAAAAATGCCATAACCATTGTAGAATCCTTCAGGTGTCTAGTTTTCACAAATGTCTGTGGTTGGTAGGTTTCCAAGGGTGGCAGTCCAGCCTGGTTCGAAGTACTGCAGCTAACTCTATTGCTAATCTCTCCACATAGCGAATTAGGGCCTTTTGTGTGGCGTCTTTTGGCCCACCCATACAAGTGGGGTATGGCTGGTTATCGGGAGACATATGGGAACTCTGGGTGATAAGAAATTTGTGGATCCCCACATATTCTGGAACTTTCCTGCACAGATATGTGAGTGGAATGTGTGTTTTCTGCCTAAGTTTGAGGTTTGCAAGGGCATCTGAGTAAGAAAACTTAGTGGTAGCCATGCAAGTCACCCCACCCTGGATTCCCCTAGTGTCTCATTTTTAAAAATGTACAGGTTTGCTAGTTTTACTTAGGTGCTGGCTGAGTTAGGGCCCAAAATCCACAGCTACTGACATTTAAAAAAAAAAAGGGCCAGTTTTCAGTGGAAACATGTGATGTGTTCATGTTGCATTTTGGGCCCCTTCCTCTCGTAGTGGTCACTAGGCCAACTCACACAAGTGAGGTACCATTTTTATTAAGACTTGGGAAAATGCTGGGTGGTAGGACGTTTGTGACTCCCCGCAGATTCCAGAAATTTTCCCCACAAAAATGTGAGGAAAATGTGTTTTTTAAGTCAACCTTTGAGATTTGCAAGGGCTTCTGGTTAAAAAAACTCTGGTGAGAGCCACACAAGTCACCACACCTTGGATTCCCCTAGGTGTTTAATTTTTTTTTTTTTTTTACAGGTTTGCTATGTTTCCCTAGGTGCCGGCTGAGTTGGGACCCAGAATCCACAACTAGCATTGCAAAAAAAAAAAAAAAAGTTTGTTTTCAGTGGAAAAATGTGATGTATCCATGTTGTTTTGAGGGACGTTTCCTCGGGGGCACTAGACCTACCCACACAAGTGAGGTGACATTTTTATTGGAAGACATATGAGAACATAGAATAGTAGAACATGGTCACATGCTTGTATGGGTAACCACAAATTCAGAGATGCACAAATAATCACTGCTCCTGAACTCAATATCTGGTGCCCATTTCAGCAATTGATACACACGCTCACTCAACATATTTCACCATACGAATTGGTCTACGTTTGGTACACATTAAAAAAACATTGTAAGGTACAGCTAAGTTGTTGGCTCTGGGTACTTTGGGATCTTAGACAACCTACAAAACCTATATATCCCTGTAACCGGAAGAGTCTAGCGGACGTAATGGTATATTGCTTTTGTAAATTGGCCATCGCGACAAAGTTACAGATGAAAATGTCATCACAAATTGCTGTTTTTTACAATTCATATTCAATATTTCTTTATTTCAACAGTTAGTTTCTCCAGGAAAACCTTGAGAAATCTACACATATGATCCCTTGCGCAAATCAGAAATTTGTCTACTTTTCAAAAATCTGTAGCTTTCCTGGATCACCCCAAAAAAGTAAAAATGGGTTACCTCTTTGAAAAATGCCAAAACTGTGTGAAAAAATTTGTTGTGTTTGATTTAGCTCTGCATGTTCCTGAAAGCTGGAAAGATGGTGACTTTAGCACTGCAAACCTTTAGTTTTCAAATGGTTTTTATTGAGAATTTTGGAAAAAGTGACACAAAAAGCAAAAGACAATGAACATAAGTAACACAAAAGCCAAACAAAAAGTAATTAAAGTAGATTGTAAGCCTGCAAACCTGTTGATGCAATTTTTAGGGGGAAAAACAGGCACTATTTTGCGGTGCATAATTTACCTATTTTTCCCCAAAACACTCAAAATATAGCTATATTTTGTTTATTTCCTCACTCCTCTCGCGGGGAATCCACAAATCCTGGGTACCTTTAGAATCCCAAGGCTGTTGTAAATAAAAAAAAAAAAGGACACAAATATGGCATGGATACATTATGTGGAAAAGCTTTATCAAGGCCTAAGCGCAAATTACTCCAAATAGCCAAAAAAGGGGCTCAGCACTGAGAGGGAAAAGCCTCAGTAGTTAAGAGGTTAATGTTGTTGTGTGGGGCTACTGCCTCACTACAACAATAGAAGCTCACAGAACAATTAATTCCGAGCTGAGAAAAGTGGAGGATTCTTTGCTGACCTTAGACCAGGCCACTACCCTTGACCCTCTGCGAATGGACAGCCTACATGAACACAGAGAGAAACATGCTGCGGACTAGAATACCTTAGATGCCTCAACCATGCTACATACACAGCAAAACAAATTCAGAAGGAGATTGAGTGGGGAAAACTGTTAGCATGGCATGCTAGACCGCAAAGCACACAAATGCCCGTACTGCCCATTAGAAACCAAAGAGGTATTGTTGTCTAAACACAAGAAGCAATAGAGAAATCCTTCAGGGACCATTATGATACCCCATAAACTCAACGCTTATATCCATTAATGATTTTCTAAAAAAGAGTGGCCATTCCTCAGATACCTCGTGCTGCTGTAGAGGGTCGGGTAGGCGCCATCTCTGAACAGGAGACATAACCAATTTGTAGCTTGCCAGGGACAAAACACTGGGCTCTGACGGCTTGCCTATCGAGTTCTATGCCACCTATGAGTCTCCTCTGGTGCCTTGACTAGTAAAGTTATGTTAGGCTTTGATAGAGCTTGGCTATCTTCCATCCACGGCTAATGAAGCGGTGGTCACTTTCATTCTCAAGGCTTGTCGAGACCCACTGAATTTAGCGTCCTATAGGCCACTCTCCATCTTAAATACAGAATATTAAATCCAAAGTAAATTTATAGCAGATAGGCTCCTCTCTTTGCTATAAGATCTTATATACATGAAGATCAAAATGCTTCATCCCCCAGAGGAACACCTCACTTAACATGACAAGTTTCTACCAGGTCCTGGAACAGGTACCTATGGTGTGGCCCAAACCTGCCTGTCTATCATTGGACCTCGACCAGGCCTTTGATACTGTTGATGGGACATGTCTACTTAGGGTGCTAGGAAGACATGACATTAATACTCAACTGATCGAGCCGATTTGACTTTTCTGTGCCAAAACAAAGGCCAGGGTAATAAATGGGGGTCATATCTGTAGAGCCTATGAGATAGCCAGAGGTACACAAGAGGGATGACGGCTATCTCCCCTGCTATTTGCCCTGGCAATAGAGCCCCTCACAGTGAAATTGAGAGATCAGGGATAGATAATGGGGCATTTCACTGGCAGGCAAAATACATGTCATTTCCTTATATGCTGACGACATGTTGCTATATATACAAGACGTGAATCCAGACCATACCCCAATCTCCAATATTATTCAAGACTTCCACAAATTCTCTGGTGTTTGAGTCAATTATACTAAACCATATGTATTTCCACACCAGCAGATCCTGACACAAGATAGTGCTGGGAGACCAAACCCTACAGTGTGTGCCCAACACCTTTAAATATTTGGGGATCAACATCTATCACTCACAGGCAAACATTCTTAAGGATAATCTAGATACAGTGATTTAATATTTGAGATCCCAGATAGTCTTCTGGACTGGCTTACCCACCAAGGCAGCAGGCTGCATTGCAATGGCTAAAATGATCATGCTTTCCTGCCTCCAAAATCTTTTTTTCAAATTTGCCTGTGCTAACACCTCCATCATACTTTAAACAATTGGTTTCACTCCTAATGTAATTCATATGGGGAACAGGCAGGCACAGAGCGAGCCTGGCTAAATTGAAACTATCTAATAGCAAAGGAGGTAAGAATGCCGCAGACTTTAAGGCATTTTATTTTGCTGCTCAACTCCAATGGTCAGCATACTGTTTGGCAGACCATTACCTGGGGAAACTGGAATTAATGAGGAACAATATAGGGAAGTCGCACTTCATAGGCTATAGTTTCCAGGTGTTATCTCAATGAGAAGTCAACATACGTTCAGGTTGAGGATGTCTTTGAAGAGGGGAGGCTCCAGGAATTCCAGGCATTAGTTGATACCCATGGCCTACGAAGCAGACATTTCCTATTGTATGATATGATCAATAACATAATCAAAACATAATGGCGCATGAAAGGCGCTGAATCTATAACGCATGCTATTACACAAACGTTCTATTTCATCTGACAGGGCCGTAGTCTTATTACGTGGTTCTATAAAGCCATTCTTGGGTATAACAGGATATCCCTGCAACAACTTGGGAACCACTGGGAGCGGCACTCCTCTGGACGTGTATATATAATGATCAGGTCCGATCTGGGAACCGAATCCGGCCCTGGCAAACTGCTTGGCCGGCCCCCGGGGGTGGGGTTGAGGGGGTACGGAAGAGCTGTTTGCAAGGGCCGGTTTTGTTACAGGGGGCCGATATTGCAGGCCCCTGGTAAAGCCGGGCCCCACCCTGGTGGCCCACCGGGGAAACACCCGGTGCCCGCTACAGCCAGTCCGGCCCTGATAATGATAAAAAGTGGCAGTGGCGTAACAATAGCCCCCGCAGCACCGCGGTGCAGAAGGCCCCTCGAGATCCAGTGGGCCCCCTCCTGCACTGTGCACGGGCCCCTGACGTGAGAGTTCCTGACTGGGTCCAGAGTGTGGGGGCCCCCTCCATTTACTTTGCAAGGGGCGCCCCCTCAAGTGTCGTTATGCCACTGAAGAGTGGAAGAGGGCCCTAGAACCCCTCCTACGTTTTCCTGCAATGCCTGCTTTAAATTCATTCAATTTAATATTTATCACAAAGCATACCACACTATGCACAATCTCAGTCAGATAATCCCCGGCATTACGGGTGAATGTCCCGGATGCCACCACTCCACTGCTGACCTCCGGCATATGATCTGGAACTGTGCAAGGTTACGCCCCTACAGAGACGAAGTGCTACAGATTATTTCTGTAGTGACAGGCAGGCCAATGTTGGAACATGCAGGAGGCTGCCTACTGGATATGCATCCCAGACCCAAGAAGGCCAAAGTGGCAACAAAATGCACTGATTTGGCCCTTTTACTAACTTAACCAGTCATAACTATGAAATGGAAATCCTCAGCCTCCACCACCCAAGCCCCCACGGTTAGCACGTGGAGAAAAGATGTTGAACACTCGTCAGAGGAGAGGAGCAAGGCACTCTAAAGGGATGAAAAGAGGGGGGGGAGGGGGGAAGTGCGCGAAAATAATCCATAGCGATGGGACGAGCATTAAAGGGATGTGGGGAAAAAGATGAACGGCCACCCCGAGTCCTTCACTCTGTCATGTACACCACATACTATCAACACATAAATCATGCCCTTAACCTGCCATTCCCCAGCGGCCACACTGCCCAATCCCGCCGAAAAGGCTGAGCCTTTCACAATAAACACTGACCCATGCAGCACTAGAATGCACAACAATCCAAAATAAAGAGTTGTTCAGACACCCCGACCACTCTTTATATGTCTACTGAATTGCGAGTTTAATGCCGCTTTTATTCTAATCATTGCAATACACTCTGGGGCAAAAAGGGGGGGGGAGGGTAGTTAGGGCCAAAGTTGTGTTTGTAGATGCCTGCTAAATGGGGCAGCGGCCGCCGATATGCCAGAAACACAAGATGCGATCCATATCATGCTATACTATACCATGTAAGGTTGGTTGCAATATTAATGTAAACCATAAGGCTCTTGTAAAGAGGGACTATGTAATTTAGTGTTAACATGTAATGTTTCTCATGCCCAAACAATAAAAACATGCTTAAAAAAATATTAATTAAAATGTCATTTAGAGAGTCCGACAAACACCAGATATTTTCTTGGTGCTATGCAGATAGAAGTATATAGGACAGAATTTAACGAGTGAAAAGGTGGGTTTAAGTATTTTCCTAAAGCTAAGATAGGTGTCTGAATCTTTTAGAAAGAAAGAAAGATTAGTCCAAAGATGAGCAGCCAGCACAACAAAGGGCTTACCACCACAAGTATACTTATTTAAATGTGGAATAGCAAAATTAGAATTCGAGGACCACAGACCTCTGGTAGGTATATGTTTATGGATTCTAGAACTGAGAACCCAAAATAGAAACCACTTTGAATTAGATCCTTTGCTGTATTTGGTAGCCAGTGAAGGCTCCCTGCAGAAGGCTTGTCTTAAGAAAAAAGTTGGCCCAAGTAACTGGTGTAGCAGCTTAATTCTAGATAACCTGAAGTTTTTTAATTTGGGTCTTGGAAATCCCAAGATAAAGAGAGCGGCAATAATCCAGCCTTGTGCTTATAATGGCCGAGATTGCAATATGTCTGCCTTCTTCAGAAAGAAAGTGGAGAATAGGCCTTAGCCTACGAAAATAAAGGGCAGAGGGAGAAACTACAGCGGAAATTTGAGAATCGAGTTTAAGATGGTGATCCAATTTCACTCTTAATGATTTAACCACAGTCGTCTTAGTTGGAAAAGAACAGAGGGAATTAGACCAGATGGATATGATATCAAACCAACAGATTACTGTCTACTATCACAACTTCTTATCCAGGTTGATCTTTAGCAAATTCTGATCCATCCATTTTTTGACTTTAAAAAGACAGATCATCAAGATGTCAATTTGGGAGCCAGACTTGCTGAGCTGAAAGATCAGCTGTGCCTCACCTGTGCAAGTATAAACAGAACACACACATTTCTAAATTAAAAGTGCCAAAGGAGTGCATACATATTTAAAAGAAGGGGGAGAGAATGCAGCCCTGAGGAGCTCTCGTATTGGTGACAATAATAGGTGAAAAAAATATTGAATATTATTTTTGGGGATCTTGCAGTAAGGAGCGAGACAAACCACTCTAGAGCAATGCCTTTGACACCGTAGTGTTGCAATCCCACAATTAGGATGTTATGATCTACGGTGTCAAAGGCAGCCGAGAGATTCAACAGATTTAGAGCAGAGGTGGAATTGTTATCGGTTGTCATTTTATGGTCATCAAGCACCACCAGCAAAGTGGTTTCAGTCTCGCAATTGGGCCTAAGACTACTTGACAATCATGGAGCTATAATCTTAAAAATGTAATAATGGTTAGCAATAATAGACTCCAAAGTTTTGGCCATGTTAGAGAGAAGGGTTATGGGCTGTTAACTGTTAGCCTCTGCAGGATCCAGGTTGGCTTTCTTCATCAATGGCTTAACAATACCCTGCTTTAATTTGGAAGGTAGAATACCAGCGTTCAGGGACAAAGAAAATATTTGAAAGATGAGCCTGTTTAGATGTGGTATATTCTTTCTGTAGATTTTTTGGGGGATTGGGATCACAGGGTGAGACAGATCCACATTTCATTATGAATATCTGAAGTTGGTTCAATGGTACTTGAAATTTCTCTAATGAGTCAGGAGGATCAGAATCGGGAACATGGTTTGACGACAAATCAAAAGAAGTACTTTTTCATGCCTCAAGAATGCTTACTACAGCCATCTTTGTGAAGTTATTGACATACCATCTAAGGGCGCATGTAAAATTGGCAATATGCAGGTCAGGAATGCACAAAGAGAAAACATTCCAGTCCAGGCACTCACAGAGGAGCAGTGGGAAAGAGTTAGAATTTAGCTTTGTGGCCAAGTCTTAAATACCAAGCTTTCTGGAGAAGGATGCATTAATTGGAATTTATCATTGGAAGGCGCAGGACTCTGACGCTGTGCAAATGGTCTTCAAACTTCCGTGCTCCAAAAGAGTTTTTCCCAGGCAGCCATTACTAGTTCGAGCATCACCGCCGTAAATAGCAAGAGCAGTTCTGGGGCCTCCAAAGATGACTGACTGCACGATTTCCATTTGGATGCTGGACTTAGGCTTCAACGTCAGTATTTGCAAATCAATCACCTCAGTGGTCTTGCGGACTAATAATGTTAAGAAGCAGACTTTGTCAGGTGGTATAGAAGGATAAAGGTGTGTGACCTCAACTTCTGGCGGCTTATCAAAACCACTAGCATTTTTAAGGCAGAGGAAGAGTTCAGCATCGCTTTTAATAAGCAAGAAGGAGGTTATCAGCCTTCAAATAATCTCCATTCATCAGCCCATAATCCTGGTTAGGCATGTCAAGAGCGTTAGAGTCTGAGTCAAAGAGCTCCTCCATTTGAGTAAAAATTGGAGCTATAGTGAGAGGATCTGCTAGTTGAATATTTGCAGAATTTACAGAGAACAACTCTGAAGGCAGTACAGTAGGGAATGTAATCAGGAGGGAAGAGGGCAACCTCGTGCAGATATTCATGAACAGCAGCTTCCTTGGAAGCAGCTCTGAGGCTACAGACTGTAAAGGCATGGTGAAAGTGGATCACATTCAAGGAGGCCGACTTCCTTGTGAATAATAAACCGAGGGTCCCAGCTTTTTACATTCTGCCAAAGATTCATAAGGCCCAGCGTCCGCCACCTGGTCGCCCGATCGTTTCTGGAATCCAATCTGTATTGGAACCATTGTCCCAATTTGCGGATTTTTTTCTCAGAGAAGCGGTTATCAACCAAGCTTCCTTTTTACAGGATACTACTGATGTCCTGAATATCTTGAACACTGTGGTTTATGATCCCTCATCGCAGTTTCTGGTAACGATTGACATAGAGTCGCTATATACCAGCATACCCCAGGATGCCACGCTGGTGGCAGCAGCGCGGGCGCTTGGGGCGAGCGAGTGGTTCTATGACACTCCACAAACCTTTGTTTTGCAATGCATTGAATTGGCATTGACCAGGAACTATTTTGAGTATAAGGACCAGCTCTACCTCCAGGTGTCGGGAACATCGATGGGGGCTACATTCGCGCCGAGTCTGGCCTGCATTTATGTGGGCCAGTTTGAGGAGAATGTCATCCAGCATGCCTCCAACGCCTTCCAGGAGAATATTTCTTTCTGGAAGAGGTTTATTGACGATGTCCTGTGCATCTGGACGGGATCAGAGAAACAACTTCAAACCTTTTTAACATGGTTAAATGAAGCAGATGAGAGTCTGCGGTTCACATGGACAATTAGCAGGGATTCTGCAGTGTATCTAGATGTGGACATTAAGGCGAAGGATAATGGTTTGTCCACGACGGTACATCAGAAGGCTACTGATAGGAACTCCCTATTACATTATCGTTCATTCCATCCTCGAGCTCTACGTGACAATCTTCCAGAGGGACAGTTCTTGAGATATTGTAGGAACTGCTCCTCTACAGCTGATTTTATGGAACAATCTGAAGAATTGGTCACCAAGCTGCGAAATAGGGAGTATCCGAGTAAGGTGGTCAAACGGGCGCGCAAGCGAGCATTGAACACACCTCGAGAAGCTCTATTAGAGCTAAATGCTAGGCAAAAGGATAAGGATTGTGACCACGTTCGATCCCCTGTCCACCAGGGTGAGACAGATTATTAGAAAGCACTGGCCCATATTGGATGTAGGGGAAATGAAGATGCCACCCCCCAGGTTTGCTTTCAGAAGGGCACCCAATTTAAAAGACAAGTTGGTCCACACACGCCCCTTCCTAAGAAAAAGGAGTCGACATTGCCAGCAGGACATTATTCCTGTGGCTGTTGTTCAGTTTGTGAACTCACCGAGCCAGCAAAGAGTGTGTTGCTGTCAAATGGAAAGGTGTGGTATCTGAACAAGTTCACTAACTGTAATACGACCCATGTAATTTATAGGCTTACATGTCAGTGTGGCCTGCACTATATTGGACTTACATCACGGAAAGTCAAGATCCGTGTGCAGGAACATCTTAGTACCCTGAAAGGAGGAAAACTCACTACTCGCCTTGTCCAACACTTCCGGGAACAGGGTCATCATTTTCAAGATTTAAAGTGGACTGTCCTCGAGAGGGTGGTTGGTAATGCATGTAACATTGATGAGATTTTGGCAAGAAAGGAGGCAAGATGGATTTTTACCGAGAAGGTTGATAGCCATGGTCTGAATGATTCCATTGAATGGAATAAAGTGAGTGGATAATCTACTTCAATTGTTTTGTAGAAATCCACTGGCTATTAGGGAGTCTGTGTGGGCCCCTGAGATAATAACTAGGTAAGACCATTGTTCAATTGCTGTGCCCCATGACTCACTGTGGGAGTAACTTAATTTTTCCAAAGATGAGGGTATCAACTGAGTTGAAACCAGGGTCTGGTATTCTAGTATACACCACGTAGATTTGTGAAAGTACGGGAAGTGTGGCTGTTCAGTGGTTCGTGTTGGCTAGTTGAGCGGAGACAGACCCTCTAATATATTGAGAAGGTCCAATGTGTGGTTTATGTTAGATGAGGCTGGCCTTTGAAGTGCAGTTTATAAAGAAAATGATGATTGTAGGAAGGTTCCAAGTATTCTTGGTACTTTAGAAATGGCCGCCATGGTACAAGCAAACCATTCATGAGCCGCCTGAGAATCAATATCTGGGGCTCTTACTTCCGGGGGCGTCTCCCCCGGGGTTCTTGAAATACAAACGCTCGCGTCCCGTCAATTTCGATTGGGACGGAGTACCAAGTGATTCCAGACACGGCGGACGCGGTAAGAGGGAAGGGGGAAGGGGAGAATCCGTACAGTTGCCGCGAGAGGGTAGCTGGGTATGCTGAGATATGTGGCACTGTCTTGAAATTAGTGTCTGCCCGAGCGAAAAACAGCTTGCTGGAACATTAGTGGCTGAGCAGGATAGATGGGATGCGGGTGCTGGCCTATGAGACAACCGAGGGTTTTGTTGTCTGCAGCGAAGGTGTTTTTAACTGCAGCAAGGGTGATTCAGTGAGAGCGGTGTAGACAATTAGATATCCGTGCAGAACATTCATTTTAATGTATGAAGGCAAATGAGGATACTGCAGTTTAAGGGTAAAATTGCGTTTAGCAGGGAAGAACTTTAACATTTGGTTTGTTATGATCCTAGGTGAAACTGACATTAGCAGTTACGAGTGGGACCGCGACAGTTTGGCGCGGAATCCCCGACGGTGGTGTGCAGGTACGAAGGACTACAGCAGCCACCTGGTAATTGTATTCTCATACGGTTATATACATATCAGGAGAGGGCTCCATTGAGCTCCACTTTAGAGGTACTTAGACTCTTTGTTTTTGTATACACTTGGCACACTGTCTATCATAATGTGTTTTCTTTGTCATGTTACCACAGGTCTGAGTGACCAACAAGCAAGGTGATGCATGGTCCCATACTAGCCCTGATGAAGTTGCCGGAATGATAGTAGGCAACGAAACATGTTGGCCTATATATGTGTAAATGGCCAAATAGATGCCGTTTTTATGAGAGGACACTTACTGCATTGAATAAATCTCCTGCGCAAGTAAGCGGTACCTCGTTTTAACTGAGGATTGCATCTCCTCATTTTGTAGTTTGTGGGACCTGGGGGGCACTCAGTGACTCTTGCACTAATAGTGCCGTCTTTTCCCTCATTTTCCATTGATTTCTCACCTCAGAGGAATTTCTTTACTTTCACCTTATTTTTCCAATTGGGAAGCTACCGATGATGATAGTGTGGGCACACTGGTAAATATATGCCAGCAGCCCCCTTTGGTGTTACTAACGCGATGTGCTTTCCAATCTTTCACACATTTTCAGCACAAGTTTGTGTGGTGGTATATTTCCCTTTTTAAAGCTTGTTGTGAACTGTGGTACATGATGGTGGTTAATGTAAATTGTGAACAGTGGGACATACAGGCAAGTAACAATTGTACTGTCCTGTAAGGGGAGTATGTACCCCGGTCTTGTAAATTATAATACACTCTTCCCAGTATGTCAGGTCTTTTTGAGATATAATGGTGCAAGTGGTGCCAGGGCTGCTAAAACACCACATCTCGGGAATTAGGCCCACCCTGGATCCTTGCTAGATGGATGTGGGACAGTCCCGAATATGTGGTATGTCAAAATGCCTAAAGGGACGAACGAGCTCCCAGGCACCACATGTAAATGTCAGGGGGGTGAAATGATTTTTTTACAACACGATCAATGAGGTTTAAACCTCAAGACCTAAGGATGCAACATATGACCTAGTTGCAGTTGAAAAAAATTGCAGAGTAGTTTTTGTTTAACACTGAAGAAGAGCTCTGGACCGGGTCGGTATAGCATGGAGAAACGGAAACCAATGCCACCATACCAGATAGTGACTTATGGAGGCCTGGGTTGTCACATCTGCATGGATGGAGCCAGCATTTTCATCTATACAAGTTTTGATGTGAGATAGGAGGGTCTCTTTCATCAAGCAATTTGTAGCTAGATGTGTTATTGTATTGACACATTTGATGATGAATTTGAGAGGGCCGAGGTGACACTGTACTAAAGAACAAAGTTACTTTCCTTCAGTAATGATCATTCTGTTGGATACTTTATTTAGCTGTTGATTTCTCACCTTGTGAATATTTCTCAGGTGTCATACTGGATCCAAAAATGTTTAGAGAACTGCTCCTGTGTGTTGGTAGGTGGCATCATGCAGCTTCACACCATTGTGCCGCTCTGGAAGTGACAATCTGAGCTGCATATAAGCGCCACCCATGTGTGCTGATGCCAGTTGCTTTCTTAGGCTGATGGCACCGTCTCCAGAGAGCCCGTCTGCAGATTAGCATGAACAGTGCGCAGATCTTTTGATTGGGACATTTTTGGATGGAAAAAAGTCCGGATAACTGAACAGGGCGGTACGAGAGTTGGTGAAGAATCTGTGGTTGGATAGACTATCCACCAAAAAGATTGTTAACGAAGGTAAGTAACTTATTCTCCTGATGGATACTTCCAACTGCAGATTCCTTACCTTATCAATAGATACCATAGTAGTACCTACCCACGTGGTGGGCCTGACCTGGCTCTGAATAAATAAGTCCTGCTGGTCCAAGTGGGAAAAATGCCTCTCTCAATGGACCTGACTATCATCGCAGCAGTGCTCCGTGAAAGTATGTACCAACACCCACATAGCCATCTGGAAAATGTCTAGCACAGGCACTCTGTGGATGTATGATGATGCAACGAAAACAAAAACAACGCACACCATTACATCGCATTTCTCACATCGCATGCACCGTTACATCGCATGCATTCACCACGCAAACCATTACATCGCACTCCGCCCTCACATGCATGCAAAAGACCTTTACAACGCAGACAAAGACCATGCATTCTATTACACAGCAAAATTCTCCTAACGGCCCCCCAAACACACTACAACGCCCTGACACTACCCTCAACCCTAAGGCGTAAACAGTAAAGCCAAAAACAGTACCATACACTAATATTAACCCTAAGCCCCAACTCCTAAAGCCTAAAAACACAACCATATACGACTCTTAACCCTAAGCCCTAACCCTAAAGCCTAAAACACTACCATAGACTACTATTAACCCTAAGCCCTAAACCCCAAGCCTAAAACACTACCATATACGACTCTTAACCCTAAGCCCTAACCCTAAAGCCTAAAACACTCCCATATACTATTAACCCTAAGCCCTAATGCCTAAAACCCTCCCCTCCACTACACTCCCCATAAACTACCCTAAACCCTAAAACAGTCCCCTCCACTACACTCCCCACCAAGTACCCTAAACCCTAAAACACTACGAGTACAGCGTCGTCCTTACCTGTCTCTCGTCGTGGTTCCAGCGTTGTCTCCCCGCCGTCCGTGTCCCTGCGCCTGCGTTCTAAAAGCGCCCGCGATGTAATGGCGCCTGCGATGTAATGTCGTGCGTAGTGAACGCACGCGTCGTAACGTTGCGTGCGTTGTAACGGCACGCGACGTAAACGCATGCGTTGCGATGGTCGTTCGCCGCACTCTGTGTGATAACACAGTGATAGCGGATTTGGCTCTGGTGCAATGAGCCCATAAACTTTCTGGAGGCAGCTTCTTAACCAGTGTGTAGCAGATCTTTGCGCAGAGAACAATCCATTGAGAGCTGGTCAGTTTTTGCACTGGCTTGCCTTTCCTTGCTCCAGAAAAAACCCACAAAGAGCTGATCGTCCACCTGATATTCTTTGGTGCGATCTATATAAAAGTTTAGTGCCCTCTAAGGGTCCAAATGATGAAGTCTATCTTCCTCCTTAAAGTGATGAGGTGGAGCAGAGAATGCTTGAAGGGTGACAGCCTGCACAACATGAAAAGGAGTGACTACTTTTTATAGAAAGGAGGCTCAGTTCCTAAGCACCAACCTCTCGTGAAAGAATGTTGTATGAGGTGGATTGACAAAAAGAGCTTGCAGCTCACTCACACGTCTAGCCGATGTCATGGCGATGAGAAAGACAATTTCCATTTCCAAAGGTTTTGTTGAACAGAGAATTTTCAGTGTCAAATGTGCCAAGGGAACACTGTGCAGCAGCTTAAAAGGGGTGCATATCAAGCCCTACTGAGGCATCACAAGGGACTTTGGCAGAAACAATTGTTGCAAATATTTCAAAAATCTCATCAAAACAGGTGATTTAAATAAATAAGCCTATTCCAGGACCCACAAAAAGGCTGAAAGGGCCAATAAGTGGCCTGTAACAGTGCCCAAAGCAAGTCCTTCCTGGCCAGGGATAGTGCAAACAACAAAGCTTCAGACAACTTGGTTTGCAATGGGTGCCGCCGCACCAAGCCACAAATTTGTCCAAGTGACTGGTATACATGGATTTTGTGGAAGAATGCCTTGCTGCCGAGATAACCAATGACCTCAGAGGGAAGGTCGAAGGAGGTCAACTGCCACCACTCAATATCCAATCATGGAGATGCACATTTTGCAGGCCTGGCTGCAAGTCTCTGCACTGCTGCTGCAACAGAAGATCCTCCCGCAGTGACAGTTTGACCGGAGGACAGATGCTCTTGCCCAGGAACTCTGGATACCACACTCTCCTGGCCCAATCTCGTGCCACTAGGATGACTTGTGACTGGTCATTCCTGATCTTCTTTAGAACTCAGGGTAGGAGAGGTAGTGGCGGTAAGACATACAGGAGTCCAAGCTCATCTCTAAAGGGAAGGAATCTCTGAGAAAAGCTACTTTAGAAGCTCCAATGAGCAGCAGTGCTGACATTGCACAATCTCGGTTGTGGTGAACAGATCTAGCCAGGGTTATCCCCAATGATGGAAGACGCCCTGTGCCACCTTGGGTGAAACTGCCACTCGTGACCCGCTAAGGTTCTGTAGCTGAGTTTGCCCACGCTGCCATTTAGAGATCCTGCCAGGGGGTCTACCACCAGAGTAATTCCTAGACGGTCCAGCCACTTCCAGAAGGGAAGAGGCTCCTGATACAGGTCCTGAGACAACATCCTGCCCTGCTTATTGCAGTACTACATGGCGATGGTGTTGTCCGTGAGCACCTGTACCAGCCTTTCTCTTATAGTGGGCAGGAAGGCCTTCAACGCCAAGCAAACTACCCTCAGCACATCACCAGAGGCTCTGATCTCCTCATTTCCTAGATGGCTCCCTTAATCCAGTAGTGATGCATCTGTGACCACTGTCAGCTCTTTGTGGGGCAAGAAGTGGGTTCTTCCCCTGACCGAATTGCAGTACCGCAGGTCTTTTGCAGTACTTTCAGAAATCTGGATACAAGCCGACATACTCCCTTGATGCTGAGCCCATTGAGATTTGAGATCTCAATGCAGGGTCAGAATGTGCCACCTGGTACCATTGGTCAGCAGGATGCCGGAGGCCAGCAATCCCAGGAGCCTCGTAGTAATCTGCACCGAGATCCAGGACTGAGACTGAAACATCGGGATCGTAGCCTAAATGTCCTGGACTCTCCGTTCCAGGAGAAAGATACAAAACTGTATTGTATCCATAATAACTCCGAGGATGATGATGGTAGAGCATGGTGGCAATAAGCCCATCTACTCTAAGGCTGAACCCACAGGGGTGCTTCTTGAAACAATGAATCCATCTTTGGGATGTCTTATTGAGGTGGAGTTAAGGGTTCATGAATGTTATTGTTTGCATGTGGAATTTTATGTCTAAGGGGGTCTGTGAATGGTCCCCCCCCCCAGGGAGAGAAAGAAACATTTTGTGTATTTCTTTTTTCTCTAGCATTGTTCTGTTGTCTCTTTACGCTTCCCCTTTCCCACCAATAAGCTTTGATGAGCCACAGAGCTATATACATGGAGATTTACCAAGTTAGGAAATGTCTTGGTAAAAAGGATTGTTTGTTTGATTGGAGATTGCTGGACCACAGGCCTTTGAATGCAGGTGGGTCTCTGTGTTCTCTTTCATAGCCAATAAATATAATTAAACCTATAAGCATGGTTCAGATAAAAAGAAGATACATACAAAAAGAAATAAGGTGAAAGAACATGGTATTATCGGTGTGGGTAGAAACTCTAGCTCATCAGCATGAGGTTCTGGATTCATGCTAATGTTGGCCCTATAACAATCTTATCTTACAAAGTTTGGTTCAGTCAATCCAGGGAACTTAGAAACACTCATGACTTGAGTTTTTAGCAGGAGCTAAACCGTTGCCAAAGGCTGTATAAAGTGAGCAGGGAATGCAGAGAACTCTGCACCCACTTTTGGACTTTGAGTACAACTCTGGCACCAAACAGTGGAGTAACAGAGGTCAGCCCTCGAAATAAGTGAGGACAGAATAAAAGGGGTCACCCCAAAAAAAGTTAAACCCAAAAACCCACCACCCGTATGACTACGCATGACATTACCACGCATGCCTTGACAAAGCCGTCATTACAACGCATGCGTCTTTACCATGCATATGCCTTTACCACTTATGCCTTCACCCCAAAAGGCATATGTGTGGTAAAAATTGTACAGGTAAGTATAAACCCTTTATATATACATAGAAATGGTTTATACTTACCTGTAAAATACTTACATTTTCGTGGTAAAGGCATATGCGCTTGTGTGTGTGTATATACCTATATATATATTCACTGAAAAAACCATAGGTTTTAGGGACAGTTATAGTTAGTTGGACATTTCACTCTTACAAAACCATAGAAATTCCCCCGTTATAGTTAGTTCAGCTAACTATAACTCACGCCCCCGCAATGCACTGCTGATGACGTCACATATTACATCACTCATGACATGGTCAGTGACATCACTGATGACATCACTGATGACATCTCAAATGACATCACTGATGACATCATCCAGTGACTGTGTTTCTGTAAAGTTTAAATATGTTTAATATATATAGGGAAAGGCGTATTGAAGAATGAGTGGGTGTATAAGTGTCTGAATGGATGATTTAGTACGTGCGTGACTGACTACAAGTGAGTGATTAAACGTATCTTACTGAATGCATGGGTTAGTGACTAAACTGTGTGAATGTCTGTATCTGTCTGTTGGTTTGTAAGCGGCTGCATGGATTTGCGAATAGCTACACAAGTGTCTATATGGGTTATTGATTGGTTCTCTGAGTATCTGTATGGCTGCCTGAGTGTTTGTGTGTGTGGGGTGTGTGTGAGTCTGTACATAGATGTGTGAGTGGGTGATTCACTGGGTGCATGATTTCAAGAGTGCATCTGTGATGGACTGCTTGGGTGGGTGAGTGTATGTATGGGTGTGTTAGTGAGTGAATGTATATCTCAGTGGTACATGTGCGAGTAACTACATATGTAAAAGGCAGTATATATGTGTGTTAGAGTATTTAAAAGGCTATAAGTGAGTGTGTGATTGTGAGAGTGGCTGTATGGATGCGTGTGTGCTTGTATCAGTTATTGTATAAGAGCGTAAGAATGTGCTAGTATTTGTATGAGTAAGTGAGCTGGTGTGTGTATAACTGTATAGGTGAGTAAATGGGTGTGTGATTAATTTTTGCATGACTGACTAGGTGTGTGAGTACCTCTATGGATGAGTGGCGGTGTGTGAGTGTTTATATAGGTGTATGAGTGCATATGATAGTCCTGTACTGAGTGACTAAGTATGAGTGACTGTACGGGTGAGTGAGTTGATGTGTGTGTGTAGACCTAAGAATCAGTGAGTGGGTATGTAGTTATTGGTATTGGAGTGTGTATGGTTTTGAGAATGGCAGTCTGTAATTTAGAGTGGGTGTATCAAAAGTTATATTAGGGTGTGAGAAGATGCATGAAATTAGCACATGGATGATGTCATCAGTGATGTCATCAGCGATGTCATTTGAGATGTCATCAGTGATGTCACTGACCATATCATGAGTGATGTAATATGTGACGTCATCAGCAGTGCATTGCGGGGGCGCGAGTTATAGTTAGCTGAACTAACTATAACGGGGGAATTTCTATGGTTTTGTACGACTGAAATGTCCAACTAACTATAACTGGCCCTAAAACCTATGTTTTTTTCAGTGAATTTCAAAGGTTTTTTAAATGCTAATTTCTAACTATAACGTGTCTGAAACCTATGGTTTTTTCAGTGAATTTCAAAGGTTTTTTAAATGCTAATTTCTAACTATAACGTGCCTGAAACCTATGATTTTTAAGTGAATTTCAAAGGTTTTTAAATGCTAGTTTCTAACTATGCCTACAGAGGTAGGACATGTGAAGAAAGAAGAAAAAACGCACAGAAAGAAGCAAAAGAAATGCAGAAAGAAGCAACAGAAGTCCACAAAGACGAAGAAAAGTGCAGGAAGAAGCAAAAGATGTGCAGAAAGAACCAACAGAGGAGCAGAAAGAGGCCTTGTTGCAAAATCATCCTGTGCCCACAACTTTTTCAGACGGGTACTGGTGGTAACTGACTGACTAACCAGAGCCAGTGCTATGCTAAAAGACACTTAGAATACAGTGAAAACACCTACATACACTAGGGAACACTATGCGTTGGGGTACCCCTGTGATTAGCATGACCTCCTCTGTAAGTCCCTAGTACATAATAGGGCAGGGGGATTAAAACTACCTCTTAAAACACGCTACAGGGCGCGTTTTAAGTTGCGGGATTAAGTCCCTTTGAATCCTGAGGGTCCCTGGGGCCCAACTAGCCCCCCAGGTACCTACAGTTAGGACAACAGAGCTGAGTTGCAGAGAGGCGTTCCGAGGCCACGCACCTTTTTCACCTCTCTGCAACGCAACTCTGTTGTGCTTACTGAAGGTACCTGGTGGGCTAGTTGGCCCCCAGGGTCTCTCAGGATTCAAGGGGAATTAATTCCCCAACTTAAAACGCACCACAGGGCGGGTTTGCGCACATGTCACCTGAGAACCCCGCCCCCTCCCTTCACCACTGTGCAAACGCGCCCCGTGGCGCGTTTTAAGTTGGGGGATTAGGTCACCGTGAATACTGAGGGTCCCTGGGGCCCAACTAGCCCACCAGGTACTTCCAGTAAGCACCACAGGCCTGCGTTGCAACGCCTGTAACAAATTGTGCAGTTGTGTTTAGGTAGTGAAGGGGTCGTGCTGGGGGTAGTGTTTTAGGGTTCAGGGTAGTGCAGTGGTATTTGTGTAGGGGGTCATGCTGGGGGTGGGTTTAGGGTAGTGCAGTGGTGTTTGGGTAGTGTAGGGAGTCGTGCTGGGGGAGTGTTTTAGGGTTTAGGGTAGTGCAGTGGTGTTTGGGTAGTGTAGGGGGTCGTGCTGGGGGTAGTGTTTTAGGGTTTAGGGTAGTGCAATGGTGTTTGGGTAGTGTAGGGGGTACTGCTGGGGGTAGTGTTTTAGGGTAGTGCAGTGGTGTTTGGGTAGTGTAGGGGGTACTGGTGGGGTAGTGTTTTAGGGTAGTGCAGTGGTGTTTGGGTAGTGTAGGGGTTCGTGCTGGGGGTAGTTTTTTAGGGTAGTGCAGTGGTGTTTGTGTAGTGTAGGGGGTAGTGTTTTAGGGTAGTGCAGTGGTGTTTGTGTAGTGTAGGAGGTCGTATTTTAGGGTTTAGGGTAGTGCAGTGGTCTTTGGGTAGTGTAGGGAGTCGTGCGGGGTAGTGTTTTAGGGTTTAGGGTAGTGCAGTGGTCTTTGGGTAGTGTAGGGGTCGTGCGGGGGTAGTGTTTTAGGGTTTAGGGTAGTGCATTGGTGTTTGGGTAGTGTAGGGGGTCATGCGGGGGTAGTGTTTTAGGGTTTAGGGCAGTGCAGTGGTGTTTGGGTAGTGTAGGGGGTCGTGCTAGGGGGAGTGTTTTAGGGTTTATGGCAGTGCAGTGGTGTTCGTGCAGTGTAGGGGTCGTGCGGGGGGTTGTGTTTTAGGGTTTAGGGCAGTGCAGTTGTGTTCGGGCAGTTTAGGGGGTTGTGCTGCGGGTGGTGTTTCAGGGATTAGGGCAGTGCAGTGGTGTTCGGGCAGTGTAGCGGGTCGTGCAGGGGTGGTGTTTCAGGGTTTAGGGCAGTGGTGTTCGGGCAGTGTAGGGGGTCTTGCTGGGGCTGGTGTTTCACAGTCTAGGGCAGTGCAGTGGTGTTTGGGCAGTGTAGGGGGTCTTGCTGGGGCTGGTGTTTCAGGGTTTAGGGCAGTGCAGTGGTGTTCGGGCAGTGTAGGGGGTCGTGCTGGGGGTGGTGTTTCAGGGTTTAGGGCAGTGCAGTGGTGTTCGGGCAGTGTAGGGGGTCGTGCTGGGGCTTGTGTTTCAGGGTTTAGGGCAGAGCAATGGTGTTCAGGCAGTGTAGGGGGTTGTGCTGGAGGTGGTGTTTCAGGGTTTAGGGCAGTGCAGTGGTGTTCGGGCAGTGTAGGGGGTCTTGCTGGGGGTGGTGTTTCAGGGTTTAGGGCAATGGTGTTCAGGCAGTGTAGTGGGTCTTGCTGGGGTGATGTTTCAGGGTTTAGGGCAGTGCAGTGGTGTTTGGGCAGTGTAGGGGGTCTTGCTGGGGTAGTGTTTCAGGGTTTAGGGCAGTGCAGTGGTGTACGGGCAGTGTAGGGGGTCGTGCTGGGGGTGGTGTTTCAGGGTTTCAGTGCAGTGGTGTTCGGGCAGTGTAGGGGGTCATGCTGGGGGTGGTGTTTCAGGGTTTAGGGCAGTGCAGTGGTGTTCGGGCAGTGTAGGGGTCGTGCTGGGGGTGGTGTTTCAGGGTTTAGGGCAGTGCAGTGGTGTTCCGGCAGTGTAGGGGGTCGTGCAGGGGGGTGGTGTTTCAGGGTTTAGGGCAGTGCAGTGGTGTTCGGGCAGTGTAGGCGGTCATGCTGGGGGTGGTGTTTTCAGGGTTTAGGGCAGTGCAGTGGTGTTCGGGCAGTAAAGGGGGTCGTGCTGGGGGTGGTGTTTCAGGGTTTTGGGCAGTGCAGTGGTGTTTGGGCAGTGTAGGGGTCATGCGGGGGTGGTGTTTCAGGGTTTAGGGCAGTGCAGTGGTGTTCGGGCAGTGTAGGGGGTCGTGCAGGGTTGTGGTGTTTCAGGGTTTAGGGCAGTGCAGTGGTGTTCGGGCAGTGTAGGGGGTCGTGCTGGGGTGGTGTTTCAAGGTTTAGGGCAGTGTAGGGGGTCGTGCTGGGGGTGGTGTTTCAGGGTTTAGGGCAGTGCAGTGGTGTTCGGGCAGTGTAGGGGGTCGTGCTGGGGCTGGTGTTTCAGGGTAGTGCAGTGGTGTTCGGGCAGTGTAGGGGGTGGTGCAGGGGGTGGTGTTTTAGGGTTTAGGGCAGTGGTGTTTGGGCAGTGTAGGGGGTCGTGCAGGGGGTGGTGTTTCAGGGTTTAGGGCAGTGCAGTGGTGTTCGGGCATTGTAGGGGGTCGTGCTGGGGCTGGTGTTTCAGAGTTTAGGGCAGTGCAGTGGTGTTCGGGCAGTGTAGGGGGTCGTGCTGGGGCTGGTGTTTCAGGGTTTAGGGCAGTGCAGTGGTGTTCGGGCAGTGTAGATGGTCGTGCTGGGGCTGGTGTTTCAGGGTTTAGGGCAGTGCAGTGGTGTTCGGGCAGTGTAGGGGGTCATGCTGGGGCTGGTGTTTCAGGGTTTAGGGCAGTGCAGTGGTGTTCGGGCAGTGTAGGGGGTCTTGCTGGGGCTGGTGTTTCAGGGTTTAGGGCAGTGCAGTGGTGTTCGGGCAGTGTAGGGGGTCGTGCTGGGGGTGGTGTTTCAGGGTTTAGGGCAGTGCAGTGGTGTTCGGGCAGTGTAGGGGGTCGTGCTGGGGCTTGTGTTTCAGGGTTTAGGGCAGAGCAATGGTGTTCAGGCAGTGTAGGGGGTTGTGCTGGAGGTGGTGTTTCAGGGTTTAGGGCAGTGCAGTGGTGTTCGGGCAGTGTAGGGGTCTTGCTGGGGGTGGTGTTTCAGGGTTTAGGGCAGTGGTGTTCAGGCAGTGTAGGGGGTCTTGCTGGGGGTGATGTTTCAGGGTTTAGGGCAGTGCAGTGGTGTACGGGCAGTGTAGGGGGTCGTGCTGGGGGTGGTGTTTCAGGGTTTAGGGCAGTGCAGTGGTGTTCGGGCAGTGTAGGGGGTCGTGCTGGGGGTGGTGTTTCAGGGTTTAGGGCAGTGCAGTGGTGTTCGGGCAGTGTAGGGGGTCGTGCTGGGGGTGGTGTTTCAGGGTTTAGGGCAGTGCAGTGGTGTTCCGGCAGTGTAGGGGGTCGTGCAGGGGGGTGGTGTTTCAGGGTTTAGGGCAGTGCAGTGTTGTTCGGGCAGTGTAGGCGGTCGTGCTGGGCGTGGTGTTTTCAGGGTTTAGGGCAGTGCAGTGGTGTTCGGGCAGTGTAGGGTGTCGTGCTGGGGGTGGTGTTTCAGGGTTTTGGGCAGAGCAGTGGTGTTCGGGCAGTGTAGGGGGTCGTGCAGGGGTGGTGTTTCAGGGTTTAGGGCAGTGCAGTGGTGTTTGGGCAGTGTAGGGGTCGTGCAGGGGTGGTGTTTCAGGGTTTAGGGCAGTGCAGTGGTGTTCGGCCAGTGTAGGTGGTCTTGCTGGGGCTGGTGTTTCAGGGTTTAGTACAGTAGTGTTCGGGCAGTGTAGGGGTTCTTGCTGGGGTGGTGTTTCAGGGTTAGGGCAGTGCAGTGGTGTTCGGGCAGTGTAGGGGGTCTTGCTGGGGGTGGTGTTTCAGGGTTTAGGGCAGTGCAGTGGTGCTCGGGCAGTGTAGGGGGTCTTGCTGGGGCTGGTGTTTCAGGGTTTAGGGCAGTGCAGTGGTGTTCGGGCAGTGTAGGGGGTCGTGCTGGGGCTGGTGTTTCAGGGTTTAGGGCAGTGCAGTGGTGTTCGGGCAGTGTAGGGGGTCGTGCTGGGGCTGGTGTTTCAGGGTTTAGGGCAGTGCAGTGGTTTTCGGGCAGTGTAGGCGGTCGTGCTGGGGCTGGTGTTTCAGGGTTTAGGGCAGTGCAGTGGTGTTCGGGCAGTGTAGGGGGTGTTGCAGGGGTGGTGTTTTAGGGTTTAGGGCAGTGCAGTGGTGTTCGGGCAGTGTAGGGGGTCGTGTGCTTCAGGGTTTAGGGCAGTGCAGTGGTGTTCGGGCAGTGTAGGGGGTCGTGCTGGGGCTGGTGTTTCAGGGTTTAGGGCAGTGCAGTGGTGTTCGGGCAGTGTAGGGGGTCTTGCTGGGGCTGGTGTTTCAGAGTCTAGGGCAGTGCAGTGGTGTTCGGGCTGTGTAGGGGGTCTTGCTGGGGCTGGTGTTTCAGGGTTTAGGGCAGTGCAGTGGTGTTCGGGCAGTGTAGGGGGTCGTGCTGGGGGTGGTGTTTCAGGGTTTAGGGCAGTGCAGTGGTGTTCGGGCAGTGTAGGGGGTCGTGCTGGGGCTTGTGTTTCAGGGTTTAGGGCAGAGCAATGGTGTTCAGGCAGTGTAGGGGGTTGTGCTGGAGGTGGTGTTTCAGGGTTTAGGGCAGTGCAGTGTAGGGGGTCTTGCTGGGGGTGATGTTTCAGGGTTTAGGGCAGTGCAGTGGTGTTTGGGCAGTGTAGGGGGTCTTGCTGGGGGTAGTGTTTCAGGGTTTAGGGCAGTGCAGTGGTTTACGGGCAGTGTAGGGGGTCGTGCTGGGGGTGGTGTTTCAGGGCAGTGCAGTGGTGTTTGGGCAGTGTAGGGGGTCTTGCTGGGGGTAGTGTTTCAGGGTTTAGGGCAGTGCAGTGGTGTACGGGCAGTGTAGGGGTCATGCTGGGGGTGGTGTTTCAGGGTTTTGGGCAGTGCAGTGGTGTTCGGGCAGTGTAGGGGGTCGTGCTGGGGGTGGTGTTTCAGGGTTTAGGGCAGTGCAGTGGTGTTCCGGCAGTGTAGGGGGTCGTGCTGGGGGTGGTGTTTCAGGGTTTAGGGCAGTGCAGTGGTGTTCCGGCAGTGTAGGGGGTCGTGCAGGGGGGTGGTGTTTCAGGGTTTAGGGCAGTGCAGTGGTGTTCGGGCAGTGTAGGCGGTCGTGCTGGGGGTGGTGTTTCAGGGTTTAGGGCAGTGTAGGGTGTCGTGCTGGGGGGTGGTGTTTCAGGGTTTAGGTCAGTGCAGTGGTGTTCGGCCAGTGTAGGTGGTCTTGCTGGGGGTGGTGTTTCAGGGTTTAGTGCAGTGGTGTTCGGGCAGTGTAGGGGGTCTTGCTGGGGGTGGTGTTTCAGGGTTTAGGGCAGTGCAGTGGTGTTCGGGCAGTGTAGGGGGTCGTGCTGGGGCTGGTGTTTCAGGGTTTAGGGCAGTGCAGTGGTGTTCGGGCAGTGTAGGGGTCGTGCTGGGGCTGGTGTTTCAGGATTTAGGGCAGTGAAGTGGTTTTCGGGCAGTGTAGGCAGTCGTGCTGGGGCTGGTGTTTCAGGGTTTAGGGCAGTGCAGTGGTGTTCGGGCAGTGTAGGGGTTTGTGCTGGGGCTGGTGTTTCAGGGTTTTGGGCAGAGCAGTGGTGTTCGGGCAGTGTAGGGGGTCGTGCTGGGGGTGGTGTTTCAGGGTTTAGGGCAGTGCAGTGGTGTTCGGGCAGTGTAGGGGGTCTTGCTGGGGGTGGTGTTTCAGGGTTTAGGGCAGTGCAGTGGTGTTCGGGCACTGTTGGGGGTCGTGCTGGGGGTGGTGTTTCAGGGTTTAGAGCAGTGCAGTGGTGTTCGGGCAGTGTAGGGGGTCGTGCACGGGGTGGTGTTTCAGGGTTTAGGGCAGTGCAGTGGTGTTCGGGCAGTGTAGGGGGCCGTGCTGGGGCTGGTGTTTCAGGGTTTAGTGCAGTGGTCTTCAGGCAGTGTAGGGGGTCGTGCTGGGGCTTCACGGTTTAGGGCAGTGCAGTAGTGTTTGGGCAGTGTAGGGGGTCGTGCAGGGGGTGGTGTTTAGGGTTTAGGGCAGTGCAGTGGTGTTCGGGCAGTGTAGGGGGTCGTGCTGGGGCTGGTGTTTCAGGGTTTAGGGCAGTGCAGTGGTGTTCGGGCAGTGTAGGGGGTCATGCTGGGGCTGGTGTTTCAGGGTTTAGGGCAGTGCAGTGGTGTTTGGGCAGTGTAGGGGGTCTTGCTGGGGCTGGTGTTTCACTGTCTAGGGCAGTGCAGTGGTGTTTGGGCAGTGTAGGGGGTCTTGCTGGGGCTGGTGTTTCAGGTTTTAGGGCAGTGCAGTGGTGTTCGGGCAGTGTAGGGGGTCGTGCTGGGGGTGGTGTTTCAGGGTTTAGGGCAGTGCAGTGGTGTTCGGGCAGTGTAGGGGGTCATGCTGGGGCTTGTGTTTCAGGGTTTAGGGCAGAGCAATGGTGTTCAGGCAGTGTAGGGGTTGTGCTGGAGGTGGTGTTTCAGGGTTTAGGGCAGTGCAGTGGTGTTCGGGCAGTGTAGGGGTCTTGCTGGGGTGGTGTTTCAGGGTTTAGGGCAGTGGTGTTCAGGCAGTGTAGGGGTCTTGCTGGGGGTGATGTTTCAGGGTTTAGGGCAGTGCAGTGGTGTTTGGGCAGTGTAGGGGGTCTTGCTGGGGTATTGTTTCAGGGTTTAGGGCAGTGCAGTGGTGTACGGGCAGTGTAGGGGGTCGTGCTGGGGGTGGTGTTTCAGGGTTTAGGGCAGTGCAGTGGTGTACGGGCAGTGTAGGGGTCGTGCTGGGGGTGGTGTTTCAGGGTTTAGGGCAGTGCAGTGGTGTTCGGGCAGTGTAGGGGGTCGTGCTGGGGGTGGTGTTTCAGGGTTTAGGGCAGTGCAGTGGTGTTCGGGCAGTGCAGTGGTGTTCGGGCAGTGTAGGGGTCGTGCAGGGGGTGGTGTTTCAGGGTTTAGGGCAGAGCAATGGTGTTCAGGCAGTGTAGGGGGTTGTGCTGGAGGTGGTGTTTCAGGGTTTAGGGCAGTGCAGTGGTGTTCGGGCAGTGTAGGGGGTCTTGCTGGGGGTGGTGTTTCAGGGTTTAGGGCAGTGGTGTTCAGGCAGTGTAGGGGGTCTTGCTGGGGGTGATGTTTCAGGGTTTAGGGCAGTGCAGTGGTGTTTGGGCAGTGTAGGGGGTCTTGCTGGGGTATTGTTTCAGGGTTTAGGGCAGTGCAGTGGTGTACGGGCAGTGTAGGGGTCGTGCTGGGGGTGGTGTTTCAGGGTTTAGGGCAGTGCAGTGGTGTACGGGCAGTGTAGGGGTCTTGCTGGGGGTGGTGTTTCAGGGTTTAGGGCAGTGGTGTTCAGGCAGTGTAGGGGGTCTTGCTGGGGGTGATGTTTCAGGGTTTAGGGCAGTGCAGTGGTGTACGGGCAGTGTAGGGGGTCGTGCTGGGGGTGGTGTTTCAGGGTTTAGGGCAGTGCAGTGGTGTTCGGGCAGTGTAGGGGTCGTGCTGGGGTGGTGTTTCAGGTTTTAGGGCAGTGCAGTGGTGTTCGGGCAGTGTAGGGGTCGTGCTGGGGTGGTGTTTCAGGGTTTAGGGCAGTGCAGTGGTGTTCCGGCAGTGTAGGGGGTCGTGCAGGGGGTGGTGTTTCAGGGTTTAGGGCAGTGCAGTGTTGTTCGGGCAGTGTAGGCGGTCGTGCTGGGCGTGGTGTTTCAGGGTTTAGGGCAGTGCAGTGGTGTTCGGGCAGTGTAGGGTGTCGTGCTGGGGGTGGTGTTTCAGGGTTTAGGGCAGAGCAGTGGTGTTCGGGCAGTGTAGGGGTCGTGCAGGGGTGGTGTTTCAGGGTTTAGGGCAGTGCAGTGGTGTTTGGGCAGTGTAGGGGGTCGTGCAGGGGGTGGTGTTTCAGGGTTTAGGGCAGTGCAGTGGTGTTCGGCCAGTGTAGGTGGTCTTGCTGGGGGTGGTGTTTCAGGGTTTAGTGCAGTGGTGTTCGGGCAGTGTAGGGGGTCTTGCTGGGGGTGGTGTTTCAGGGTTTAGGGAAGTGCAGTGGTGTTCGGGCAGTGTAGGGGGTCTTGCTGGGGGTGGTGTTTCAGGGTTTAGGGCAGTGCAGTGGTGCTCGGGCAGTGTAGGGGGTCTTGCTGGGGCTGGTGTTTCTGGGTTTAGGGCAGTGCAGTGGTGTTCGGGCAGTGTAGGGGGTCGTGCTGGGGCTGGTGTTTCAGGGTTTAGGGCAGTGCAGTGGTGTTCGGGCAGTGTAGGGGGTCGTGCTGGGGCTGGTGTTTCAGGGTTTAGGGCAGTGCAGTGGTTTTCGGGCAGTGTAGGCGGTCGTGCTGGGGCTGGTGTTTCAGGGTTTAGGGCAGTGCAGTGGTGTTCGGGCAGTGTAGGGGGTGTTGCAGGGGGTGGTGTTTTAGGGTTTAGGGCAGTGCAGTGGTGTTCGGGCAGTGTAGGGGGTCGTGTGCTTCAGGGTTTAGGGCAGTGCAGTGGTGTTCGGGCAGTGTAGGGGGTCGTGCTGGGGCTGGTGTTTCAGGGTTTAGGGCAGTGCAGTGGTGTTCGGGCAGTGTAGGGGGTCTTGCTGGGGCTGGTGTTTCAGAGTCTAGGGCAGTGCAGTGGTGTTCGGGCTGTGTAGGGGGTCTTGCTGGGGCTGGTGTTTCAGGGTTTAGGGCAGTGCAGTGGTGTTCGGGCAGTGTAGGGGGTCGTGCTGGGGGTGGTGTTTCAGGGTTTAGGGCAGTGCAGTGGTGTTCGGGCAGTGTAGGGGGTCGTGCTGGGGCTTGTGTTTCAGGGTTTAGGGCAGAGCAATGGTGTTCAGGCAGTGTAGGGGGTTGTGCTGGAGGTGGTGTTTCAGGGTTTAGGGCAGTGCAGTGTAGGGGGTCTTGCTGGGGGTGATGTTTCAGGGTTTAGGGCAGTGCAGTGGTGTTTGGGCAGTGTAGGGGTCTTGCTGGGGGTAGTGTTTCAGGGTTTAGGGCAGTGCAGTGGTGTTACGGGCAGTGTAGGGGGTCGTGCTGGGGGTGGTGTTTCAGGGCAGTGCAGTGGTGTTTGGGCAGTGTAGGGGGTCTTGCTGGGGGTAGTGTTTCAGGGTTTAGGGCAGTGCAGTGGTGTACGGGCAGTGTAGGGGGTCATGCTGGGGGTGGTGTTTCAGGGTTTTGGGCAGTGCAGTGGTGTTCGGGCAGTGTAGGGGTCGTGCTGGGGGTGGTGTTTCAGGGTTTAGGGCAGTGCAGTGGTGTTCCGGCAGTGTAGGGGGTCGTGCTGGGGGTGGTGTTTCAGGGTTTAGGGCAGTGCAGTGGTGTTCCGGCAGTGTAGGGGGTCGTGCAGGGGGTGGTGTTTCAGGGTTTAGGGCAGTGCAGTGGTGTTCGGGCAGTGTAGGCGGTCGTGCTGGGGGTGGTGTTTCAGGGTTTAGGGCAGTGTAGTGGTGTCGTGCTGGGGGGTGGTGTTTCAGGGTTTAGGTCAGTGCAGTGGTGTTCGGCCAGTGTAGGTGGTCTTGCTGGGGGTGGTGTTTCAGGGTTTAGTGCAGTGGTGTTCGGGCAGTGTAGGGGGTCTTGCTGGGGGTGGTGTTTCAGGGTTTAGGGCAGTGCAGTGGTGTTCGGGCAGTGTAGGGGGTCGTGCTGGGGCTGGTGTTTCAGGGTTTAGGGCAGTGCAGTGGTGTTCGGGCAGTGTAGGGGGTCGTGCTGGGGCTGGTGTTTCAGGATTTAGGGCAGTGAAGTGGTTTTCGGGCAGTGTAGGCAGTCGTGCTGGGGCTGGTGTTTCAGGGTTTAGGGCAGTGCAGTGGTGTTCGGGCAGTGTAGGGGGTTGTGCTGGGGCTGGTGTTTCAGGGTTTTGGGCAAAGCAGTGGTGTTCGGGCAGTGTAGGGGGTCGTGCTGGGGGTGGTGTTTCAGGGTTTAGGGCAGTGCAGTGGTGTTCGGGCAGTGTAGGGGGTCTTGCTGGGGGTGGTGTTTCAGGGTTTAGGGCAGTGCAGTGGTGTTCGGGCACTGTTGGGGGTCGTGCTGGGGGTGGTGTTTCAGGGTTTAGAGCAGTGCAGTGGTGTTCGGGCAGTGTAGGGGGTCGTGCATGGGGTGGTGTTTCAGGGTTTAGGGCAGTGCAGTGGTGTTCGGGCAGTGTAGGGGGCCGTGCTGGGGCTGGTGTTTCAGGGTTTAGTGCAGTGGTCTTCAGGCAGTGTAGGGGGTCGTGCTGGGGCTGTCACGGTTTAGGGCAGTGCAGTAGTGTTTGGGCAGTGTAGGGGTCGTGCAGGGGTGGTGTTTAGGGTTTAGGGCAGTGCAGTGGTGTTCGGGCAGTGTAGGGGGTCGTGCTGGGGCTGGTGTTTCAGGGTTTAGGGCAGTGCAGTGGTGTTCGGGCAGTGTAGGGGTCATGCTGGGGCTGGTGTTTCAGGGTTTAGGGCAGTGCAGTGGTGTTTGGGCAGTGTAGGGGGTCTTGCTGGGGCTGGTGTTTCACAGTCTAGGGCAGTGCAGTGGTGTTTGGGCAGTGTAGGGGGTCTTGCTGGGGCTGGTGTTTCAGGTTTTAGGGCAGTGCAGTGGTGTTCGGGCAGTGTAGGGGGTCGTGCTGGGGGTGGTGTTTCAGGGTTTAGGGCAGTGCAGTGGTGTTCGGGCAGTGTAGGGGGTCATGCTGGGGCTTGTGTTTCAGGGTTTAGGGCAGAGCAATGGTGTTCAGGCAGTGTAGGGGGTTGTGCTGGAGGTGGTGTTTCAGGGTTTAGGGCAGTGCAGTGGTGTTCGGGCAGTGTAGGGGTCTTGCTGGGGGTGGTGTTTCAGGGTTTAGGGCAGTGGTGTTCAGGCAGTGTAGGGGGTCTTGCTGGGGGTGATGTTTCAGGGTTTAGGGCAGTGCAGTGGTGTTTGGGCAGTGTAGGGGGTCTTGCTGGGGTATTGTTTCAGGGTTTAGGGCAGTGCAGTGGTGTACGGGCAGTGTAGGGGGTCGTGCTGGGGGTGGTGTTTCAGGGTTTAGGGCAGTGCAGTGGTGTACGGGCAGTGTAGGGGGTCGTGCTGGGGGTGGTGTTTCAGGGTTTAGGGCAGTGCAGTGGTGTTCGGGCAGTGTAGGGGGTCGTGCTGGGGGTGGTGTTTCAGGGTTTAGGGCAGTGCAGTGGTGTTCGGGCAGTGTAGGGGGTCGTGCAGGGGGGTGGTGTTTCAGGGTTTAGGGCAGTGCAGTGGTGTTCGGGCAGTGTAGGCAGTCGTGCGGGGGTGGTGTTTTCAGGGTTTAGGGCAGTGCAGTGCTTTTCGGGCAGTGTAGGGTGTCGTGCTGGGGGTGGTGTTTCAGGGTTTTGGGCAGAGCAGTGGTGTTCGGGCAGTGTAGGGGGTCGTGTTTCAGGGTTTAGGGCAGTGCAGTGGTGTTTGGGCAGTGTAGGGGGTCGTGCAGGGGGTGGTGTTTCAGGGTTTAGGGCAGTGCAGTGGTGTTCGGCCAGTGTAGGTGGTCTTGCTGGGGGTGGTGTTTCAGGGTTTAGTGCAGTGGTGTTCGGGCAGTGTAGGGGTCTTGCTGGGGGTGGTGTTTCAGGGTTTAGTGCAGTGGTGTTCGGGCAGTGTAGGGGGTCTTGCTGGGGGTGGTGTTTCAGGGTTAGGGAAGTGCAGTGGTGTTCGGGCAGTGTAGGGGGTCTTGCTGGGGGTGGTGTTTCAGGGTTTAGGGCAGTGCAGTGGTGCTCGGGCAGTGTAGGGGGTCTTGCTGGGGTGGTGTTTCAGGGTTTAGGGCAGTGCAGTGGTGTTTGGGCAGTGTAGGGGGTCGTGCTGGGGCTGGTGTTTCAGGGTTTAGGGCAGTGCAGTGGTGTTCGGGCAGTGTAGGGGGTCGTGCTGGGGCTGGTGTTTCAGGGTTTAGGGCAGTGCAGTGGTTTTCGGGCAGTGTAGGCGGTCGTGCTGGGGCTGGTGTTTCAGGGTTTAGGGCAGTGCAGTGGTGTTCGGGCAGTGTAGGGGGTGTTGCAGGGGGTGGTGTTTTAGGGTTTAGGGCAGTCCAGTGGTGTTCGGGCAGTGTAGGGGGTCGTGCTTCAGGGTTTAGGGCAGTGCAGTGGTGTTCGGGCAGTGTAGGGGGTCGTGCTGGGGCTGGTGTTTCAGAGTTTAGGGCAGTGCAGTCGTGTTCAGGCAGTGTAGGGGGTCGTGCTGGGGCTGGTGTTTCAGGGTTTAGGGCAGTGCAGTGGTGTTCGGCCAGTGTAGGTGGTCTTGCTGGGGGTGGTGTTTCAGGGTTTAGTGCAGTGGTGTTCGGGCAGTGTAGGGGGTCTTGCTGGGGGTGGTGTTTCAGGGTTTAGTGCAGTGGTGTTCGGGCAGTGTAGGGGGTCTTGCTGGGGCTGGTGTTTCAGAGTCTAGGGCAGTGCAGTGGTGTTCGGGCTGTGTAGGGGGTCTTGCTGGGGCTGGTGTTTCAGGGTTTAGGGCAGTGCAGTGGTGTTCGGGCAGTGTAGGGGGTCGTGCTGGGGGTGGCGTTTCAGGGTTTAGGGCAGTGCAGTGGTGTTTGGGCAGTGTAGGGGGTCGTGCTGGGGCTTGTGTCAGGGTTTAGGGCAGAGCAATGGTGTTCAGGCAGTGTAGGGGGTTGTGCTGGAGGTGGTGTTTCAGGGTTTAGGGCAGTGCAGTGTAGGGGGTCTTGCTGGGGGTGATGTTTCAGGGTTTAGGGCAGTGCAGTGGTGTTTGGGCAGTGTAGGGGGTCTTGCTGGGGGTAGTGTTTCAGGGTTTAGGGCAGTGCAGTGGTGTACGGGCAGTGTAGGGGTCGTGCTGGGGGTGGTGTTTCAGGGTTTAGGGCAGTGCAGTGGTGTTTGGGCAGTGTAGGGGGTCTTGCTGGGGGTAGTGTTTCAGGGTTTAGGGCAGTGCAGTGGTGTACGGGCAGTGTAGGGGGTCATGCTGGAGGTGGTGTTTCAGGGTTTAGGGCAGTGCAGTGGTGTTCGGGCAGTGTAGGGGTCGTGCTGGGGGTGGTGTTTCAGGGTTTAGGGCAGTGCAGTGGTGTTCGGGCAGTGTAGGGGGTCGTGCTGGGGGTGGTGTATCAGGGTTTAGGGCAGTGCAGTGGTGTTCCGGCAGTGTAGGGGGTCGTGCAGGGGGTGGTGTTTCAGGGTTTAGGGCAGTGCAGTGGTGTTCGGGCAGTGTAGGCGGTCGTGCTGGGGGTGGTGTTTCAGGGTTTAGGGCAGTGTAGGGTGTCGGGTGCTGGGGGTGGTGTTTCAGGGTTTAGGGCAGTGCAGTGGTGTTCGGCCAGTGTAGGTGGTCTTGCTGGGGGTGGTGTTTCAGGGTTTAGTGCAGTGGTGTTCGGGCAGTGTAGGGGGTCTTGCTGGGGGTGGTGTTTCAGGGTTTAGGGCAGTGCAGTGGTGTTCGGGCAGTGTAGGGGGTTTTGCTGGGGCTGGTGTTTCAGGGTTTAGGGCAGTGCAGTGGTGTTCGGGCAGTGTAGGGGGTCTTGCTGGGGCTGGTGTTTCAGGGTTTAGGGCACTGCAGTGGTGTTCGGGCAGTGTAGGGGGTCGTGCTGGGGCTGGTGTTTCAGGGTTTAGGGCAGTGCAGTGGTGTTCGGGCAGTGTAGGGGGTCGTGCTGGGGCTGGTGTTTCAGGGTTTAGGGCAGTGAAGTGGTTTTCGGGCAGTGTAGGCAGTCGTGCTGGGGCTGGTGTTTCAGGGTTTAGGGCAGTGCAGTGGTGTTCGGGCAGTGTAGGGGGTTGTGCTGGGGCTGGTGTTTCAGGGTTTAGGGCAGAGCAGTGGTGTTCGGGCAGTGTAGGGGGTCGTGCTGGGGGTGGTGTTTCAGGGTTTAGGGCAGTGCAGTGGTGTTCGGGCAGTGTAGGGATCTTGCTGGGGGTGGTGTTTCAGGGTTTAGGGCAGTGGTGTTCGGGCAGTGTAGGGGGTCTTACTGGGGGTGATGTTTCAGGGTTTAGGGCAGTGCAGTAGTGTTCGGGCAGAGTAGGGGGTCTTGATGGGGGTAGTATTTCAGGGTTTAGTGCAGTGGTGTTCGTGCAGTGTAGGGGGTCGTGCTTCAGGGTTTAGGGCAGTGCAGTAGTGTTTGGGCAGTGTAGGGGGTCGTGCAGGGGGTGGTGTTTAGGGTTTAGGGCAGTGCAGCGGTGTTCGGGCAGTGTAGGGGGTCGTGCTGGGGGTGGTGTTTCAGGGTTTAGAGCAGTGCAGTGGTGTTCGGGCAGTGTAGGGGGTCATGCACGGGGTGGTGTTTCAGGGTTTAGGGCAGTGCAGTGGTGTTCGGGCAGTGTAGGGGGCCGTGCTGGGGCTGGTGTTTCAGGGTTTAGTGCAGTGGTCTTCAGGCAGTGTAGGGGGTCGTGCTGGGGCTTCACGGTTTAGGGCAGTGCAGTGGTGTTCGGGCAGTGTAGGGGGTCGTGCTGGGGCTGGTGTTTCAGGGTTTAGGGCAGTGCAGTGGTGTTCGGGCAGTGTAGGCGGTCGTGCTGGGGCTGGTGTTTCAGGGTTTAGGGCAGTGCAGTGGTGTTCCGGCAGTGTAGGGGGTCGTGCAGGGGGGTGGTGTTTCAGGGTTTAGGGCAGTGCAGTGGTGTTCGGGCAGTGTTGGCGGTCGTGCTGGGGGTGGTGTTTCAGGGTTTAGGGCAGTGTAGGGTGTCGTGCTGGGGGGTGGTGTTTCAGGGTTTAGGGCAGTGCAGTGGTGTTCGGCCAGTGTAGAGGGTCGTGCTGGGGCTGGTGTTTCAGGGTGTAGGGCAGTGCAGTGGTGCTCGGGCAGTGTAGGGGGTCATGCTGGGGGTGGTGTTTCAGGGTTTAGGGTAGTGCAGTGGTGTTCGGGCAGTGTAGGGGGTCGTGCTGGGGCTGGTGTTTCAGGGTTTAGGGCAGTGCAGTGGTGTTCGGGCAGTGTAGGGGTCGTGCTGGGGCTGGTGTTTCAGGGTTTTGGGCAGAGCAGTGGTGTTCGGGCAGTGTAGGTGGTCGTGCTGGGGGTGGTGTTTCAGGGTTTAGGGCAGTGCAGTGGTGTTCGGGCAGTGTAGGGGGTCGTGCTGGGGGTGGTGTTTCAGGGCAGTGGTGTTCGGGCAGTGTAGGGGGTCTTGCTGGGGGTGATGTTTCAGGGTTTAGGGCAGTGCAGTGGTGTTCGGGCAGTGTAGGGGGTCTTTCTGGGGGTAGTGTTTCAGAGTTTAGGGCGTCGTGCTGGGGGTGGTGTTTCAGGGTTTAGGGCAGTGCAGTTGTGTTTGGGCAGTGTAGGGGGTCGTGAAGGGGTGGTGTTTCAGGGTTTAGGGCAGTGCAGTGGTGTTCGGGCAGTGTAGGGGGTCGTGCTGGGGGTGGTGTTTCAGGGTTTAGGGTAGTGCAGTGGTGTTTGGGTAGTGTAGGGGTAGTGCTGGGGTAGTGTTTCAGGGTTTAGGGCAGTGCAGTGGTGTTCGGGCAGTGTAGGGGTCTGTGCTGGGGGTGGTGTTTCAGGGTTAGGTAGTGCAGTGGTGTTCGGGCAGTGTAGGGGGTCGTGCTGGGGGTGGTGTTTCAGGGTTTAGGGCAGTGCAGTGGTGTTCGGGCAGTGTAGGGGGTCGTGCTGGGGGTGGTGTTTCAGGGTTTAGGGCAGTGCAGTGGTGCTCGGGCAGTGTAGGGGGTCTTGCTGGGGTGGTGTTTCAGGGTTTAGGGCAGTGCAGTGGTGTTTGGGCAGTGTAGGGGGTCGTGCTGGGGCTGGTGTTTCAGGGTTTAGGGCAGTGCAGTGGTGTTCGGGCAGTGTAGGGGGTCGTGCTGGGGCTGGTGTTTCAGGGTTTAGGGCAGTGCAGTGGTGTTCGGGCAGTGTAGGGGGTCGTGCTGGGGCTGGTGTTTCAGGGTTTAGGGCAGTGCAGTGGTGTTCGGGCAGTGTAGGGGGTCGTTGCTGGGGGTGGTGTTTTAGGGTTTAGGGCAGTGCAGTGGTGTTCGGGCAGTGTAGGGGTCGTGCTGGGGTGGTGTTTCAGGGTTTAGGGCAGTGCAGTGGTGTTCGGGCAGTGTAGGGGGTCGTGCTGGGGCTGGTGTTTCAGAGTTTAGGGCAGTGCAGTGGTGTTCAGGCAGTGTAGGGGGTCGTGCTGGGGCTGGTGTTTCAGGGTTTAGGGCAGTGCAGTGGTGTTCGGGCAGTGTAGGTGGTCTTGCTGGGGGTGGTGTTTCAGGGTTTAGGTGCAGTGGTGTTCGGGCAGTGTGAGGGGTCTTGCTGGGGGTGGTGTTTCAGGGTTTAGGGCAGTGCAGTGGTGTTCGGGCAGTGTAGGGGGTCTTGCTGGGGCTGGTGTTTCAGGGTCTAGGGCAGTGCAGTGGTGTTCGGGCTGTGTAGGGGGTCTTGCTGGGGCTGGTGTTTCAGGGTTTAGGGCAGTGCAGTGGTGTTCGGGCAGTGTAGGGGGTCGTGCTGGGGGTGGCGTTTCAGGGTTTAGGGCAGTGCAGTGGTGTTCGGGCAGTGTAGGGGGTCGTGCTGGGGCTTGTGTTTCAGGGTTTAGGGCAGAGCAGTGGTGTTCAGGCAGTGTAGGGGGTTGTGCTGGAGGTGGTGTTTCAGGGTTTAGGGCAGTGCAGTGGTGTTCGGGCAGTGTAGGGGGTCTTGCTGGGGGTGATGTTTCAGGGTTTAGGGCAGTGCAGTGGTGTTTGGGCAGTGTAGGGGGTCTTGCTGGGGGTGGTGTTTCAGGGTTTAGGGCAGTGCAGTGGTGTTCGGGCAGTGTAGGGGTCGTGCTGGGGGTGGTGTTTCAGGGTTTAGGGCAGTGCAGTGGTGTTTGGGCAGTGTAGGGGGTCTTGCTGGGGGTAGTGTTTCAGGGTTTAGGAGCAGTGCAGTGGTGTACGGGCAGTGTAGGGGGTCATGCTGGAGGTGGTGTTTCAGGGTTTTGGGCAGTGCAGTGGTGTTCGGGCAGTGTAGGGGGTCGTGCTGGGGGTGGTGTTTCAGGGTTTAGGGCAGTGCAGTGGTGTTCGGGCAGTGTAGGGGGTCGTGCTGGGGGTGGTGTATCAGGGTTTAGGGCAGTGCAGTGGTGTTCGGGCAGTGTAGGGGTCGTGCTGGGGGGTGGTGTTTCAGGGTTTAGGGCAGTGCAGTGGTGTTCGGGCAGTGTAGGCGGTCGTGCTGGGGTGGTGTTTCAGGGTTTAGGGCAGTGCAGTGGTGTTCGGGCAGTGTAGGGGTCGCTGGGGGTGGTGTTTCAGGGTTTAGGGCAGTGCAGTGGTGTTCGGCCAGTGTAGGTGGTCTTGCTGGGGGTGGTGTTTCAGGGTTTAGTGCAGTGGTGTTCGGGCAGTGTAGGGGGTCTTGCTGGGGGTGGTGTTTCAGGGTTTAGGGCAGTGCAGTGGTGTTCGGGCAGTGTAGGGGGTTTTGCTGGGGCTGGTGTTTCAGGGTTTAGGGCAGTGCAGTGGTGTTCGGGCAGTGTAGGGGGTCTTGCTGGGGCTGGTGTTTCAGGGTTTAGGGCACTGCAGTGGTGTTCGGGCAGTGTAGGGGGTCGTGCTGGGGCTGGTGTTTCAGGGTTTAGGGCAGTGCAGTGGTGTTCGGGCAGTGTAGGGGTCGTGCTGGGGCTGGTGTTTCAGGGTTTAGGGCAGTGAAGTGGTGTTCGGGCAGTGTAGGCAGTCGTGCTGGGGCTGGTGTTTCAGGGTTTAGGGCAGTGCAGTGGTGTTCGGGCAGTGTAGGGGGTTGTGCTGGGGCTGGTGTTTCAGGGTTTAGGGCAGAGCAGTGGTGTTCGGGCAGTGTAGGGGGTCGTGCTGGGGGTGGTGTTTCAGGGTTTAGGGCAGTGCAGTGGTGTTCGGGCAGTGTAGGGGGTCGTGCTGGGGGTGGTGTTTCAGGGTTTAGGGCAGTGCAGTGGTGTTCGGGCAGTGTAGGGGGTCTTGCTGGGGGTGGTGTTTCAGGGTTTAGGGCAGTGCAGTGGTGTTCGGGCAGTGTAGGGGGTCTTGCTGGGGGTGGTGTTTCAGGGTTTAGTGCAGTGGTGTTCGTGCAGTGTAGGGGTTGCTGGGGCTGGTGCTTCAGGGTTTAGGGCAGTGCAGTGGTGTTCGGGCAGTGTAGGGGTCGTGCTGGGGCTGGTGTTTCAGGGTTTAGGGCAGTGCAGTGGTGTTCGGGCAGTGTAGGGGGTCGTGCTGGGGGTGGTGTTTCAGGGTTTAGGGCAGTGCAGTGGTGTTCGGGCAGTGTAGGGGGTCGTGCTGGGGGTGGTGTTTCAGGGTTTAGGGCAGTGCAGTGGTGTTCGGGCAGTGTAGGGGGCCGTGCTGGGGCTGGTGTTTCAGGGTTTAGGGCAGTGCAGTGGTGTTCAGGCAGTGTAGGAGGTCGTGCTGGGGTGGTGCTTCAGGGTTTAGGGCAGTGCAGTGGTGTTCGGGCAGTGTAGGGGGTCGTGCTGGGGCTGGTGTTTCAGGGTTTAGGGCAGTGCAGTGGTGTTCGGGCAGTGTAGGCGGTCGTGCTGGGGCTGGTGTTTCAGGGTTTAGGGCAGTGCAGTGGTGTTCGGGCAGTGTAGGGGGTCGTGCTGGGGGTGGTGTTTCAGGGTTTAGGGCAGTGCAGTGGTGTTCGGGCAGTGTAGGCGGTCGTGCTGGGGGTGGTGTTTCAGGGTTTAGGGCAGTGTAGGGTGTCGTGCTGGGGGTGGTGTTTCAGGGTTTAGGGCAGTGCAGTGGTGTTCGGCCAGTGTAGAGGGTCGTGCTGGGGCTGGTGTTTCAGGGTGTAGGGCAGTGCAGTGGTGCTCGGGCAGTGTAGGGGGTCATGCTGGGGGTGGTGTTTCAGGGTTTAGGGCAGTGCAGTGGTGTTCGGGCAGTGTAGGGGGTCGTGCTGGGGCTGGTGTTTCAGGGTTTAGGGCAGTGCAGTGGTGTTCGGGCAGTGTAGGGGGTACGTGCTGGGGCTGGTGTTTCAGGGTTTAGGGCAGAGCAGTGGTGTTCGGGCAGTGTAGGTGGTCGTGCTGGGGGTGGTGTTTCAGGGTTTAGGGCAGTGCAGTGGTGTTCGGGCAGTGTAGGGGTCGTGCTGGGGGTGGTGTTTCAGGGTTTAGGGCAGTGGTGTTCGGGCAGTGTAGGGGGTCTTGCTGGGGGTGATGTTTCAGGGTTTAGGGCAGTGCAGTGGTGTTCGGGCAGTGTAGGGGGTCTTTCTGGGGGTAGTGTTTCAGAGTTTAGGGCAGTGCAGTCGTGCTGGGGGTGGTGTTTCAGGGTTTAGGGCAGTGCAGTGGTGTTTGGGCAGTGTAGGGGGTCGTGCAGGGGTGGTGTTTCAGGGTTTAGGGCAGTGCAGTGGTGTTCGGGCAGTGTAGGGGGTCGTGCTGGGGGTGGTGTTTCAGGGTTTAGGGCA